>OY728150.1:1785171574-1786447824 GCA_963277665.1 Viscum album
ATCAACTTTATACTAAAACATAATATTATTTATGATATCATATATGATTCACTTACGTCTTAATATTACCCATTCATTTGTCAATTCCATGTTAAAGCAGTGTTTTGGTTAATATCGTTTCATTTATCGTACGTGTTTTGACTTGTAATTATTCATATGATTACGTAGATCATGATTACTTACTTCCAGAATGTAAAACATGATTTATATATAATATATATTCAGACTATAAATATATATAATAGATCTATAAATGGAATTAAATACACTGTTCATGGAGACGGTATGTCGTGCGTACTCATGAACATTGTTTTCGTTTCCTTATTAAATTTAATAGAAGTAATTAAATAACATATACATAAATCCAGTATCATTATTATGTCATATATTTTGTGATTATTTATTATATATATTCTTTATAAGGATTCTAAAATGGTTAACATTGAGAATGATTTTTATCGCGTTGTGGAGACGGCAATCCATACGTACGCACGAGGGATGATATCGTTCCCAGAAATATTGAATGGAATTGAAGTGGATGATATAATATCTCAGAAGTAATATGATTTTATATTAATCATTTATAGTTATTATTTCCACCATTATACCCATCCAAGTAATGTGGGGGTGGAAAAACAAATTATACCACGGCATGGAGACGGTAAGCTATACGTACACACATGTAGTGATTTCATTTTCGTAGGATAGATAGAAGGTGATATAGGGTTGTTTCATATTTATAATATAATATCAGTATATTATTTATACTTATGTTATTACTTTATAATGAAATAACTAAATAATAATAAGTATAAGAATAAATAATTTTGAAAGAATCGGTAAAGGATATTACCTCTTCTACGACACGCCTCTTATAGACCTCCTCTTAGGGCACTAATGTTATTATTTAAAGAAGACTATAGCCTCTATTATGTTACTAGGAAAGTTCATAATAGTAATGGGCGGGGTTTGGCCAAGATTTAAGGCTCAAAATTGTGTAAAGAAGATACGGATGAGGTTCCATTTTAGAAGAGAAGAGAGGGGAACTTTTGGAAACCTCAAAAAATTAATTAATAATAAAATAAAACCCCACATAAAAACCTCAAAAAATTACTCAATTAGAATATGAAATTAGATAAGGTTGTAATATCATCAACCAATAAAATTTATACATGTTTTTCATTTATTTTAAACCTTATCTTTTTTATTTATCCTTATTTAATCTATTTATGTTTATTTACGGTAATAATATTCTAATTTTTAACTTGTTATAAAAACATACTAATGTGTTGTGAATTTTCAATAATTAGATAAATAATCACATTTTAGAACTTATAATTTTAAATTTTTAATTTTTAAATAATCTTTTGATTTTAATCAATTTTTTAATATTTTATTTTTATAAAATATGAATAGTGTCAATTTTGACACGATTCAATTATTTGTATTTAAATAAAATCCACACATAAGATATTTTTGAACCAAAATATTTAATAGATTCCTATCATGTCATATTTATCTATAAAATTTTTGGAGAATAATAATCAGTTCATATAATATTTATTTTAAAGTTTTTAAAAAAAATTATTTGATATTTGTTTAAATAAAATAATTACTACAACATTTTTGTATAATTAGATAATATATTTATTTTTTGCATAAAATTTAAAAATAAAATACTATAATTAATATAAATCTAATATCTTTCATGATAATACTTTTAGTCTAATTTGTATTCTAAAACAACCAAACTTTAAAATGTTATCGTTATTAAAGTATGAAGGTGACAACTTTTACATCATTTAAAATAAAAGATATAAATGTCATAATCTGTTTTATAAGGCCTAAAATGGTCCACAATTAGTTCCTTGGATGATTAGGGTATAGATACACTCGACTGATATGTTTTGTTCAAATTTATGGTCTTTTATGGGTATTGTTATTTTAATAAAAACTATATTATTTATTTTTCACTAAAAAAATAATTTTTGCACCATTAATGTATAAGATGTTAAGGTAATTATATATTTTTTAAAAATTATAAATAAACTACCATGATGAAGAAATTTTTTTTATCTTTCATATGTGATTTTATAATTGAATTTATATTCTGTATAACCTTATATTATAAATAATCTAATTAATAACGATTAAGTGAGACATATTTCACTTTCCTTTAAATAAAATAAATTAAAGGTCTTAACCACTTCCAAGTGGGTTCTCATATATTCTATTTAGGCCCAAGTATATTTTAGGGAGAAATATTGTCAACCAATGATATCAAGAAAAGTGTTAGGGTAATTTTATAATATTATTTTTACCCTTAATTATCTGATTTACCTTCAACTGAGGTAAATAAAATTTACCGCAGTTACTATTCATAATGCCCAAAAATAAAAAGTAGCCTATTAACATAATTTAGACCTAATAATTTCAAATATGGATTCCATTATTCCAAATTCAATAAATAGAAGTTGCAGTATTTAAATTAAAATTAATCCCACTGTTGAGAAAATGGGTTTTAAAAGTTAAAACATTGCAAAAGATTGAAATATTTTTACCTATGAATTCAATGTAAAATTAATGGCAATGACTTAAATTATATTAAATGGTAAAAATATATTCAATTTATACTTTAAAATCATTCAATATTATAATTTAACCATATATATTATCTCTATGAAAAAAGTTGTTTTTAAGTAAAATTTATCGTATTTTTACAATTCATCGAAATATGAACGTTATCAGAAAAATATAAAAACTTTATCCAACATAATTTTTTATATCATGAATCACAAAAATAAGTTAATTTTGTAAAATTTAACTTCTAAACTTGTCAAAAATTAGATTTAAAATGAGTGCACCATCAAATGGCAGTAAAACTGCATTTTTTTAAAAATACATCTTTTATACGAAAAATTGATTTTGTTCTCATGAGTCATTCTAGAAAATGTGTAAGATGAATTATAATGTTATAAAATTAAAATTTCAATTAATACTATTCATAACAGCTAGTTCCTAATATTACAATAATATATCATTGGTAAGTGAAACTCAGTATTGCGTACAACACATGCTATCGAAGAAGGTCGCTCTTGTGTGTAATGCAAGCCATGTTAGTGTTGTGTGCGGTGAAATATTTCTTTGGTGTTTTATATAACATAATCTAAACTTATTTCATTTTTACATTGAAAAAAATCTACACTCAATGTTGCATAGAATAATTTCTACCAAACGAACTTAATATTTTGTGTGACACGAGCCAATAATAGTGTTGCATATACTACAAGCTAATACGGTGTCGCATATAGCACAATATATTCTTGGTGTAGAATGCAACATAAGATATCAAATAAATTAAAAAAATATATCTCATAAAATTTCAGGGTGTTACATTCTACCTGCCTTGCAATGAATTTCACCCTCGAAATTCGTCAGGGTTATAAATGGTTTACTACTTGAAAGTTTCTTTCCAAGAAACCCACATCGTAAAATGGAATACTAAAACATCATTTTAAAAAGGAACATTAGAAACATAAAGGATACCCAACGTAATTCATCACTGGGTTTCCACGTTGGAGAACATGGTTGAAAATATGGATATGGAAGAGAAATATATCAATCATGTTCTAATAGAAAGTGGTAGAGAACATGGCTATGAAAATCCAACAGTCACAAAGCCATAAATTTGTGATGATATAAGGTACCATCTGATTCATCAGATATGAGGGCACTTGGACAACATTTTTGGTTTTCAAGATCATTTCCCTAAAGTAGATGAATTTTTGCATAAGGATAAATATTTACTTGGTTTCAGTGTAATATCATCATTTGTCATTCCATGAACAATTTCCTCTTCATCTCTTATTTAATGAAATGAAGTTTAATTTTTCATTCTTGAAGTGTTATCAGATCATGCGATATAATGATAGATCATTCCATCTTTCTTTATCACAAAAAGGATAGCACATATTATTAAATATACATAAGTTTATCTATGGTGAGATTAACTATATATGATTCCAAAAATGGACTTATACTTCATATATAATACAGTTTAATAAAATAAAACTAATTTCTACTATCCAAGGGCTTTCTTTAGGCTAGTGGTAGGTGATAAAGGCATGTCTCACTTCAGTTGTGGGTTTGATTCCCTCAGCCTTGTCCGACGTGACGGGTTGTCGCACGTCCTACAGGTTGTCCTTTTTCTAAAACTATACTATTATAACAATTAAGAAATAATATAAAAATGTTCTATCCATATAAATACTATCTTATGTCTAACTTAATTCATTCCAATCTTTAGGTTTATCGAAAATACTTCTATCATATCTCATAGTATAAGAAAAATATTACAGGAGAGTTCATCTACCAAACATGTGAATACCATCATTTATCCCCCATATATCATAAGATATATCTTGTTGGTCACATTCCAAACATGTGGATACCTTGATCATGTATTCCTTTGAAACATGAATTACCATATAACCTTAGTGAAAACATGAATGTTTTCAAAATTTAACTCTTTCCACATACCAAAATCCCAAAATTTCAATATACTCAAACCATGATGTCACTTTTTCCTTATATTAGTCATGAGATCATTAATACTATAAAACATCTCATTATATCATTATCCCTTCATTATGTGCATATCATCTACTTTCCAAAAATATCCAAATCACCTTTCAGGGTTACTAGTACCATTCAACATATACTTTAAAATACTCAATGAAAAAAATAGTGTAATAATCCTTTGATTTTTCTTTCTTCCATAGTTTCATACATTATTCTTGATAAACATGAAATTATTCCACTATATTCTTAAACCATTGAATGATCTTCATCATTTTATTCCCCAACACATCTTTCCTCTCATGTATCATTTTTAGTCTCTTCATCATCATCAACATAAATACTACCCATACGACCATGCTGATTCTCTTCATGAGACTTTCCCTTAGGGAATTTGTTTTCATAATGCCATTACATTCCCCATTTAAATCATTTAACCATTGTTGATGTCTTATAAATACTTTTATCCTAGTCCATTGTGTAAAATGGACGTTTTCCTTTACTATTATTGCCTTTGTGTCCTCCTTTTCCACACCGAAAACATCTTCCAGTTCCTTTGAAACATTCTTCGTGATGCCTCTTCCCACATGATTTACATGAAAGAAATTGAACTTTATTTCCTCTATGATCATCATGAAACTTCATCATTCTCTTATTAGATGAGTCAAGAAACATACCAACTTTGAGATTATTGATCATATTTTGAGATTGCTGATTATGCATAATAACGATTTTTTGACTTCCAAATCCCATTCCATTTGGTTGCTCATGAATAATATCATTCCATTGTCCATCATATTCTATATTATCATGAATCTTCCTGTTTCCAGCCATTTTATAAAACCCAAAAATAATAGTGTGAGATGCTAAAATAATGATAGGAAAACAACATAATAAAGGGGGATTACCATCAATATCTAACATCATAGGTTTAATTCTAACATAGTTACTGTATTTCTAGGACTATAACCTATACTAATACTTAACCTTAGGGACATCCCTAGACATACCTTAGAAATATCTCTAGGGATATCACAAAATTTTTCGCATCCTAGTTTCCAATGGTTGATTAATCGTTCACTCTAATAACAACTGTAGAGACCTAAATACTAACATATATGGACATTACATTACATTTTCATAATAATTAATACATAACAAAGAAAAATTCCCAAAAACCGTATTAGTTTACTATCTTTGAAAGCTCAAAACATAATCTTCTAAACATGGTGAAAGATCTTCAACATCTCCCATAAAGTTATTTTCTTTTTTCAACCTAAAACCTTTCTTTATATCCAAGGGAAAAGAAAACATAGAAACTGTGAGCTCAAATGATCATTAAGTGTGAACATGGAAGAAATAAAACAAACCATGTACATTTGAACATAAAATCATGAACATAATGTTTAAACATCAAAATCATGATTCTTGAAATAAATCTTGGAAGTACATAAGTCATAGATCATAAATAAACATTAATCATGATAAAATAGCATGAGAATAAAACATGGATTTGTGGAAAACCATAAATAACATAACATTATTTCCATAGTAGCCAAGGCATTACATCCAAGACTATCATAGCGGATTAAGTCTATCACTAATCCAGGTTTACTTTCCGTTCCATCCCTGTATTACTGAACCAGATTTACTTGTAGTTCCATCCTTGTATATCTCATTAGATATAAATATTTACCAAATGAATTGGAGAGAGATATAGGTCCCACCCATCTCATAATGAAATAATTCTTACTTGTTCCCCAAAATAAACATAAATCATTTATCATAACCCAAAGAATAAAATGGGTTTCATAAACATCATCCCATCATAACATAATCCATATATAACAAATGGATATCATTTCATCATAAGAAAAATAAAACCATGGGAATAATAATGACATTATACTTGAAACATAAACATATTATATAATTTCATCTTAGATGGTAAATAATTTTGATAAAATAATTACAATGAATTCTTGAGGAAAATATCATTTCTTCATCAAAATAATGTTCTATTCTCAAATAACATGAAATTTTAAGAGAAAATAATTTTTTTGAAAATAATCATGAAATCTTATAAAGGAATTTGCATGTAAATAAAGAGTTATGAAACCGTAAAAATATGTTCATGTCGTATATGTTAAAAAAACATTCTTCCCGTACTTTTTCTGGGAAAGTAAAAAGTACCTCGTGTGGTAAACAAAAGAAAGTCTTCTTCCATACCATGTGGTGAAAGTAAAATAAAATTGTAAAAATGGTTGTAAACATACATGGAATTATAGTAAATATTTTATGAAAATATTTTGAGAAAAAATGGATATGGATGATAAACATAATCCCAGTAAATACGAACGAATAAACAATCCCGGGTAAGAACGAGATTGGAATAATTATCCATTACCATTTATGATCAGTGGAATCATACATGTCATAAAATAAAAAAAAATTAAATGCATATGTAAATATCATATCCTTCAAAATAAAAATCATAAACATTCATGGGAACTATAAGCACCATACAAAATAAAAAGATGGTGATTAACGCATATGTCTCATAGAAATAAATGTGAGATAAAATAATCCCCTAACTTATGTCCAATTTCCCCCATATGTGTCTGAGACTCCTGTATAATGAGTTTAAACATATTATAAACTTTTTACAGAACCATAATAATATTTATGATATCATATATGATTCACATATTACTTTATATTACCTGTTCATTTGTCAATTCCATGTTAAAGCAGTGTTTTGGTAAAATCGTTTCATTTATCGTACGTGTTTTGACTTGTAATTATTCATATGATTACATAGATCATGATTACATAATTGAATAATGTAAAACATTATTTATATATTATATATATTCATAATATAAATATATATAATAGATCTTTAAATGGAATTAAATACATTGTTCATGGAGACAGCTGGTCGTACATACGCATGAACGTTGCTTTCATTTCCTTGTTAAATTGAATGAAAGTAAGTAAATAACATATACATAAATCTAGTATCATTATTACGTCATATATTTCAGGATTATTTATTATATATATACTTTATAATCATTATGGAATGCTAAACATGGAGAATGATTCTCATCGCATCGTGGAGACGGTAATTCGTACGTACACACGAGCGATGATATCATTCCCATAATTATTGAAAGAAATTGGAGTGGGTGATATAATATCTCAAAATAAATAGGATGTTATAATAATCATATATAGTTATTATTTCCACCAGTATACCCATCCAAGTAAGGTGTTGGTGGAAAAACATATTACACCACGGCGTGGAGACGATAAGTTGTATGTACGCATGCGTGGTGATTTCATTTTTCATGGGATGGATAGAAGGTGAAATAGGGTTTTTTTATATTTAAAATAAAATATCAGTATATTAGTGATACTTATGTTATTACTTTATAATTAAAAAAATAAATAATATGAAGTGGAAGATGAAATAAGTTTCGAAGAATCTGTAAAGGATATTACCTCTTCTTCGACGTCCCTCCTATAAACCTCCTCATAGGGAACTAAAGTTGTTCTTTGAAGAAGACTAGAACCTCTAATATGTTTCTGGGGAATTTTAGAAGAGTGATGGGTAGGTTTTGGCCGAGCTTGAAGTCTCAAAATGGAGTGAAGAAGAGAGGGATGAGGTGCCCTTTTATAAGAGAAGAGAGGGGCATTTTTGGAAACCACAAAAATATTAATTAATAATAAAATCATACCCCACTTAAAAACCTCCAAAAATGAATCAATTCAAATATGAGATGCAATAGGGTTGTGATATAATCAACATATACAATTTATACACGTTTTATATTTATTTTAAACCATATCATTCTGATTTATCATTATTTAATCTATTTAATTTTATTTGTGGTAATAATATTCTAATTTTTCAATTGTTATAAACACTTACTTATGTGTTGGTAATTTTCCATAATTAGATAAATAATTAAATTTTAGACCATATAATTATCAATTTGTAATTTTTAAATAGTTTTTGTGATTTTTAAACAATTTAATAATATGTTATTTTTATAAAATATCAATAATGTCAATTTTGACACTATTCAATTATTTGAATTTAAATAAAATCCAAAGAAAATATAGATTCGAAAAATAATATTTTATATATTCTTGGAATGTCATATTTATCTATGAAATTCATGAAGAATATTAATTAGTTCATATAATATTTATTTAAATATTTTTAAAACCATTTATTTGATATTTTTCTTATTAAAAAAATTACTACAACATTTTTGTATAATTATTTAATATAATTATTTGTTGCATAAAAATTAAATATAAAATACTATTATTAAGATAAATATAATATATTTCATAAGTTTACTTTTAGTAGAATTTATCTTCTAAATCAACCATCTTTTAAAATGTTGTCTTTATTAAAGTATGAAGGTGACAACTTTGACATTATTTAAAATAAAATAATATAAATGTCATAATATGTTTTATAAGGCTTCAAATGGCCCACAAGTATACCCATGTATGATTAGTTTATAGATATACTCGTCCAACATGGTTTGTTCATGTTTCTGGTCTTTTTTTATAGGTATTATTATTTTAATAAAAACTATATTATTGATTTTTCAGTAAGTAAATAATTTCTGCATGATTAATGTATAAGCTATTAAGGTAATTATATATTTCATAAAAATTAAAAATAAATTACCATGAAGAAAAATAATTATATTTCAAATGAGTATTTATAATTTAATTTATATTCTGTATAACCTTATATTAAAAATTATTTAATTAATAAAGTTTGAGTGAGACATATTTCTCTTTCCTTTAAATAAAATAAATTAAATGTCTTAATCACATACAAGTGGGTTATAATATATTCCATTTATACCCAAGTATATTTTAGGGAGAAATATAATCAACCAATGATATCAAGACAAGTGTTAGGCTAATTTTATAATAATATTTTTACCCTTAATTATCTGATTTACCTTTAATTGTGGTAAATAAAATTTACCGTAGCTACTATTCATAATTCCCAAAAGTAAAACGTAGCCTATTAACATTATTTGGACCTAATGTTTCCAAATATGGAATCAATTTTTTTAAATTAAATACATAGAAGTAGCAGTATTTAATTTAAAATTAATCTCATTGTTGAAAAACAAGTCTTCAAAGTTAAAACATTGCAAAAGATTGAAATGTTTTTACCTATTAATTAAATGTAAAATTAATGACAATGAATTAAATTATATTAAATGGTAAAAATATATTCTATTTATACTTTAAAACCATTCAATATTATAATTTATCCATATAATTAATCTCGATGAAAAAATTTGTTTTTAAGTAAAATTTAGCATATTTTACTAATCATCAAAATATGAACATTATCAGAAAAATATCAAAACATTATCCAAAAAAACTATATATCCTATTTCACAAGAAGAATTATATTTTTTTAAATATAACTTATAAAATTGTCAAAAATTAAATTTAAAATGGGTGCACCATCAAAAGGTGGTAAAACATCATTTTTTTAAAATACTTCGTTTATCCGAAAAATTAATTTTGTTCTCATACCACATTATAGAAATTGTTTATGATGAATTATAATGTTATAAAATTCATAATTTGGATAACACTATTCATAAGGCTAGTTCTTAATATTATAATAATATATCGATTATTAGTGAATCTTGGTATAGCGTACAACACAAGCTATCCAGGAAGGTTGCTCTTGCATGTAATGCAAGCCATGTAAGGGTTGCGTGTGGTGAAAGATTTATTTGGTGTTGTGTATAACATACTCAAAATTTATTTCATTTATACATTGAAAAAAATTATACTGAATGTTGCATAGAATAATTTCTACCAAATGAACGTGAAATTATGTGTAACACAAGCCAAGAATAGTGTTGTGTATACTGCAGGATAATAAAATAGTGTGTATAAGGCAAGATAATCTTGTTCTAACAAACAAAAAAAGATACCAATGAAATTAAAATGAATATATCTCATAAAATATCATGGTGTTACATTATTTTCCATTAATGGAACCATTTTTTTCACCCTCATATCAGGATATGAGTGAATCTTGGCCTACTAATATGTCATGGAAATAAAATGGGGATTATACTAATATAAGAGCCCCATGGGAGGCTTTCAATGTGATAATACCATAATTTATGGGTGGTTGTTTGTTGAATCTATCACTATCCTTAAGGATAGAATGTTAAGGTGTCTCTATGTATACCATGTTGATGGGAATCAAGCCACACATAGTCTTGGGATGCACACAGTTTGGGGTGATACTGCTTCTTGGACCATGTGATGGGGGATTTTAGGATCTTTTTATGGAGCTAGCCTTTATACCAAATGTTAATTAAGTCAAGGAGTCATTTTACTAATAAAAGTGTTCCTAATGTTGGTTTCATGTAGTTTATGGTCATATGGTCTTTACTATGGAAAACAATTTAATGTCATGTTTCATGGAATAGGGAGAGAATTTTTATTGCAATGGGGTATTTTTTGCATGGAAGAGGTATAAACTGATGTGAATGGTGATAAAAATTTTTCGTCATAAGGCATAAGTACCAAGAATAAAATTTCACATATTTTATTGTCATAATTAATTGACCAATAAATGGGGGGAAATGAGTTTATAATCATGATTATTGGACAATAAATGGGGTTAAAATTGTTTAAGGTTTGTTAAAAATGTGGTTATGCCTACAAAGAGAATGTTTCAGTGTCACTATATATCACAAAAGGATGATAATCAAGCCACGCATATTTATGGAACATGGTATGGTAGAAGGCCTACACTTGTGGGGTAAATCCTCTATAACTAAGGAATTGATGCCTCCCATAAATGTTGTGGGGCATCCAATGGTCGAGGAAGTGGTAAATATTGTTGACTATTCCATAATTATCATACAAAGAATCATCATATCAAATTATGTAAAAAAACATCTCTTATTAATATGAATCCCAATATCCAATGGGGTAGAACCAACGTTTAAAATCATTAGTTAATGACATTGGGACTCAATGATTAAGGTTTTACAACTCGAAATATATGGGATGTAAATATATTACAATCACAAAGCATGGACTTGTCGTACGATGTTTAAATTTGTGATTCTATGACTGTAACGCCCCAAGATTTTATGAAAAATATTCTTTTTAATTTCATTAATGTCTTGTGTTGTACGCTACAACAAAAGAAGCTTTCACAATACGCATCCTTGACTTTCCTTCCGTTACACGCAATCGCGACCTTCCTCGATAGCGTGTGTAGTACGCAATACTGAGTTTCACGAAACAACGATATGCTATTAAAATATTATTAAAACTAGCCGTTATGAATAGTAATAACCACTTTTTGGAAATTTTGTAAATTTTATTTTTCAAAATGGAATTCATTTTTGGATTCGGAGTATCGAATTTAGCCTAAGGCGAAATTTTGGTACTTTTCGGATAATTTTCATATTCTAATGAATAGTGAAAATTACTAAATTATAATTAAAAACAACTTTTTTTAATCAAAATAATTAATAGTGATAAATTATTAATTTGAGTGGTTTTAAAGTATATTTAGAATATATTTTTACAATTTAATACAATGTTCATCATTGTTTGTAATTTCACATTTAAACCAGACATAATCAAGTGTCAATCTTTTGATAGATTTTGTTTCTTAAAAAACACGCTATTTGTTTTAACAGCGGGATTTAATTATAAAATTAATTAATGCAACTTCTATGTTATGAATTTGGTAAAATAGACTTCATTTTTGAATTCGGAATATGAAATATAGCTTAGGATGAAATTTTGGCATTTTTCTGAAAACTTTCAATTTTTGATGAATAGTGAAACCACTAAGTGGTAGGTTAAAAACGGAATTTTGCATAAAACTTAATTTTACCGCTTCTGTGAATGGAATTTCGAAAATCCGAGAGACACGGTTAATATCAAGGACTAAAATGTGGTTCAATGAGATGAAAATAATTTTTGGTGAATAGTAACTTTTTACTTTTTTTACCACGGTTAATAGTAAATAGGGTAACTAAGGGTAAATATGATATTAATATTACCCTAACACATGTCCTAATTCTATTGGACAAGTTTAATTCGACCAAAAACAAACTTAGGAATAAAATATGACCATTTAGGCCCACTTGGATTAGATTAGGACATTTATTATTAATTTATTTAAAGAAGGGTTAAAATAGTTAAAATCAAAGTTTAATAAGTAAATCATTTTTAATATGGGGTTATACATAATCTAAATTAGACTATAAATATTCATTAGAAAGCTAAAAAGATTTCCTACATGATGGTATTTTATTTGTAATTTTTAGACAGCATATAATATAATTTAGTTATGACACAAAGATGATGCAGTAATTATCTTATTAATGAAATATTGACATAATTGATAATATAAATACCAAAATAAATGTAATTTAAGACTTTTTATGAATTCCACTAATTTTCTAGGTTACTATGATATATTATTGTTGATTTAATCAACTTGGTTCGAATATATAATTCTGTTATGACTTTCAAAAAAATCATATATCAAATAGTGTCAAAATTGACACAAAATAGTTTTTTAAATCAAATATTATATTATTAATTGTTATTTTATTCCTAAAAATCTAAGGTTCGGCCAAATGACTTAGATAAGGATATATGTATTAATAATATACAATTTGGGGTTCGTTTGGCATGTTATAGTAAGTGTATTAACCATATAGTGAAAGAAAACAAAAAGACACGGTAAAAGTTAAATTATTTAACTTAGAGTTAAATCTAATTGATAAGGTTTAAAATAAGATCCAAACATGTATAAATTTGATTGGTTGATGAGATTACAACCCTATCTCATCTAAGCTTCGAATATGAGTCATTTTTGGAGGTTTTTAAGTGGGGTTATATTTATTATAAATTAATATTTTTAAGAATTCCTAAGGTGCCCCTCTCCTCCCTTATAAAAGGACACCTCCTCCCCCTCCTCCTCACACCAATTTGAGCACTCAAGCTCGGCCAACCCCTGCCAAAATCCCTTCTCCACTTCCCTAGCAACATCCTAGAGGTTCTGGTCTTCCTCAAAGACCAATTCTAGTGCCCTAAGAGGAGGTCTCAAAGAGGCACTTCAAAGAAGAGGTAATTACCGTTACCAATTCTTTCATCTTTATTTCTTCTTCCACTTCTTCTTCTTAGGTTGTTTCATTATGAAGTAATAACATCAGTATCACTCATATACTGATATGTTATTATAAGTATGAAACAACCCTATTTCACCATCTATCCATCCTACGGAAAAAGAAATCACCGCGCGTGCGTACGTACGGAATACCGTCTCCACGCCGTGGTGTAATCTATTTTCCACCACCACCTTACATGGATGGGTATAATGGTGTAAATAATAACTATACATAGTTATTACAACATCATAATGATTCTGATATATTTTATAATCCACTCCAATTCAATTCAATATTTATAGAAATGATATCATCGCTCGTGCGTACGTACGGAATACCGTCTCCACGACGCGATGAGATTCATTCTCCATGTTAACCATTTAAGAATGATTATAATGTATATATAAGAAATAATAATGAAATACATGACATTATAAAGCTACTGGATTTATGTATATATATATACATATGTATGTCATCTACTTACTTCCATTTCAAGACAATAAGGAAAGAAAAACAGCGTTCATGCGTACGTACGGACTACCGTCTCCATGAACGGTGTTTTTCATTTTATTTATCTATCTATTATATATATATATATACTGAATATATATGATATATAAATCATATTTTATATTCTGGAAGTAAGTAAATCATGATATAAGTAATAATGATGTCAAGAACAACAAGTCAAAACACCTACGATAAATGAAACGATTTTACCCAAAACGCTTCTTTAACATGGAATTTACAAAAGAACGGGTAATATAATGTCATAAGTGAACCATATATGATATCATAACAATGAATATGATTCTGTAATAAGTCAATGACATTATTTAAATCATTATACAGGAGGTTCGGACACATACGAAGCAAATTGGACCTAAGGTAAGGGAAATATCACAATCTCATTTTTATCCGAGATTGTTTATTCGTAAGTATTTACTGGGGTGTATTTTATCATCCACATCCATGTTTCATCAAAATGTAATATTATTTCCATCCACCTAAAATTTTTTAAATCCATTTTTACCCTTCGGTGAGTTTTTAGTAATATGTATGAAAGGAATCTTTTGTCGTACGAGGTACTTTTTGACTTTTCCGACAAAAGTACGAAGAATGTTTTTTTTAACTTATACGGCACGAACGGATTTCTACTGTTTTATAAAGCCTTATTTTCATGAAGCTTCCTCTAAAAGATTTCATGACTATTTTCAATAAAATCTCTTTCTTTTAAAGTTGCATGATGTTTTGTGAAAAGAAATTGATTTTGAAGAAGAAAGGATATTTTCCTCAAGAATTCAATTCAAGTGTTTTATCAAAATTATTTTCCATCTAAGATAATAAAGAGTTCTGTTTCTATCCATATTTTTACATTGATTTGACTATGTTGTGATGAAATTATGTTTATGAATTCCTTTATCTTATATGAATGGTTTTATGATGTCATGTTGTTTAAGAATCCCATTTTTGTTACATGGGTTATGAAATGATGTATGATTTATGATTTTGTGGCACACATAAGAATGGTATCATTATGAGATGGGTGGGACCTATATCTCCCTCCAATGCATTGGGTAAAGATTTTATATCTCATGAGATAGACATGGCTGGAATGGTAGGTTATACCGGTTCAGTGAAACAGGACTGAAACGAGGATTACTCGATTCAGAAAGGGACTTTGTCCACTAAGATAGTCTTGGAAATGAGTCTTGACTAACAAGAAATGATTCTCTATGATTATGTGTGTATGCCACAATGAGTAATGTTTTAAGTTATGATTTCATTTCACTACTATGATTTATCCCATGTTATGAAATTATGCTCTCTTTTGCAGGTTAAGATTTCCAAAAATGTTATGTTCTTATGAAAATTATGTGATTGATATTTCCTTTGTTTACCCTTACTGAGCATTTGAGCTCACCCTTTTATGTTTTATTTTCCCCAGGATATAAAGAAAGGTTTTAGGTAGAAAAAAAGGGATGACCTTTATGGGAGATATTGAAGAACTTTCACCACGATTAGAAGATTACGTTCCGAGTTTCCAAAGACACTAAACTATTACGATCCTTTAGTGTGTGTTTTTGTTATGTACTAAGTATTCCGCAAATGTAATGTAATGTCCATGTACGTCAAGATACGGGTCTCTACAGTTGGTATCAGAGGAAAGGTTTAGTCAACCTTTGGAAACTAGGATGCGAGAACTTTAGTGAGATCCCTAGAGATATTTCTAAGGTATGTCTAGGGATGTCTCTAAGGTTAAGTATACGTATAGGTTATAGTCCTAGAATTACGCTAACGATCTTCGAATTTAACCTAAGATGTTAGATATTGAGGGTACTAACCCTTTATTATGTTGTTTTCCCTAGCATGATTTTTGCCTCTCACACAATTCTTTTGGGGTTTTAGACGATGGCTGGAACCCGAAGGAACCGTGTTAATGCGGAATGTGATGGGCAATGCAATGATTGTACCCCTGAGCAACCAAACGATATAGGAGCTGGAATGAAAAATCTTGTAGCCATGCTCACACAACTTTCTCAAGCTATGAATCATGCAGGACTTCCAAACGAGCAAAGGAAGGAGCAACATTCTGTTGAATCCTTCATGAGGCAGCGTCCACCTTCTTTCAGTGGGTCTACTGATCCATTAGTTGCTGAACAATGGATTAGTACTACTGAAAAGATATTTTCAGTTCTTCAATGTTCTGAACATGATAAAGTCATCCTAGCAGTGTATCGTTTGGAAGGAGATGCTGATCAATGGTGGAATCTTATTAAGAATACAAGGCAAAGGGAAGAAATTGAGTCTATGGAATGGGACGAGTTCAAGAACTTATTTTTCAATAAGTACTTCCCTCGTATTCTTCGAACAAAGATGGAGAAAGAGTTTCTTGAACTGAAGCAAAGGGACGATGAATCTGTTGGTACCTATGAAGCAAATTTTACAAGACTTGCAAGGTATGCTTCTGGAATTATCATCCAACCTGAAAGTAAAGTTGATCGATTTTTCAGTGGCTTAAAACCAAGTCTTCGAAGGGCATTAGCTATAAGAGACTTCAGTAGCTATGAAGAAATTGTGCGTTGTGCTATCAAGGTAGAAATGGAAGTTGGTGTTACATATCCATCTCATGGTTTTGACAAGAAACGAAAGATGGAGTTCAAGGAGAAATCTCAGAATAATGGTGAAAAGAAGATGAATGTTTCCTTATGCACAAAGTGTGGAAAGAAGCATGGTGGAGATTGTCTAAAAGGGACTAGAAAATGTTTTAAGTGTGGAAAAGAAGGTCATCGAGCAGCTGAGTGTCGAAGTAATGGAAAAAGGGTTTCTAATGATAAAGCAAACACTGCAGAGAACGCACCGCCAACACTTCAATGCTTCAAGTGCAAGGAAATGGGGCATTATGCTAATAATTGCCCTAATCCAAGGGTTAGTGATGATCAACATGAGCAACCACTGAAGGCAAAGGACAAAGGGAAATCACATGCGATCACTATTGGCAATGTTGAATATGACAACGATGTGGTGGAATGATTAAGTGTTTATGTAATGGGATTCCAAAATAATGTTGTATCATTGAGTATTGCAATATTTATTGATGTGGTATTCAAAGTGATTGAGATATTTTTTTTGGAAATAAGATGATATGCGCATAATGAAGACGAGAAAATGAAATGTTTAATAGTATTCATGAGCTCATGATTGATATAAGGACTAAGTGATATCATGGTTTGAGTATAAATAATTTTGAGGATTTTGGTATGTGTAAAGTGTTAACTTTTAACTGCATTCAAGTTTTCACTAAGGTTCAATGGGTATTCAAGAGTATACATGATTAAGGACTTTGAATGTTTGGAATGTGACAAAAAAAAACATATCTTATGATATATGGGGATCAACGATGATATTAAATCTCTGGTAATTGTTTTCACTATGTTATGAGAGTGGACTGCAGTATTATGGATAAGCCTAAAGATTGGAATGGATTGTGTTGGACGATATTATTGATGGGATGTTATAGTAGTTTTGGAAAAAGGACAACCTGCAGGACGGGCGACAACCCATCGCTTCGGACAAGGCTGTGGGAATCGAACCCACAACCGAAGTGCGACTGGCCTTTATCGCCTACCACTGACCTACAGGAAGTCCCTGTTTAGTAGAAACTAGTTTTATTATATTAAGCAGTATGATATATGAAGTATAAGTCCATTTTAGGAACCATATATGATTAATCTCACTATAGATCGACTTATGTATATAAGTTTTGCTAACCTTTTGTTTGAGACAGATGGAATGACCTGTCATTCTATCACATGATCTGCTAACACATCACGAATAACAAATTCAACTTCATTTATTTAAGAGATGAAGTAGAAATTGTTCAAGGCACGAACAAAAGTGATATTTTACCAAAATAAAGTAAGTATTTATTCTAAGCAAATTTTCAACTTTAGGGAAATGATCTTGAAAACCAAAAATGTTGTCCTAGTGATCTTATACCTGATGAATCAGATGGTACCTTATATCATCACAAATCTATGGATTTGTGATTACTGGCTTTTCCATAGCCATGTTCTCTACCACTCTCCATCAGAACATGATGGTTAGATTTTTCTTCCATATCCATATTTTCACCTATGTGGAAACCCAGTGATTAGTATATTTGGGTAATCGTTACATTTCATACTTTAGTTTTTAAATCCATGTTTTGGTATTCCTTTTTACGATGTGGGTTTCTATCAAAGAAAATTTTGAATAGTAAACCATTTATAACCCCGACGAATTTCGAGGGCGAAATTCATTTTAAGGGGGGTAGAATGTAACGCCCCAAGATTTTATGAAAAATATTCTTTTTAATTTCATTAATGTCTTGTGTTGTACGCTACAACAAAAGAAGCTTTCACAATACGCATCCTTGACTTTCCTTCCGTTACACGCAATCGCGACCTTCCTCGATAGCGTGTGTAGTACGCAATACTGAGTTTCACGAAACAACGATATGCTATTAAAATATTATTAAAACTAGCCGTTATGAATAGTAATAACCACTTTTTGGAAATTTTGTAAATTTTATTTTTCAAAATGGAATTCATTTTTGGATTCGGAGTATCGAATTTAGCCTAAGGTGAAATTTTGGTACTTTTCGGATAACTTTCATATTCTAATGAATAGTGAAAATTACTAAATTATAATTAAAAACAACTTTTTTTAATCAAAATAATTAATAGTGATAAATTATTAATTTGAGTGGTTTTAAAGTATATTTAGAATATATTTTTACAATTTAATACAATGTTCGTCATTGTTTGTAATTTCACATTTAAACCAGACATAATCAAGTGTCAATCTTTTGATAGATTTTGTTTCTTAAAAAACACGCTATTTGTTTTAACAGCGGGATTTAATTATAAAATTAATTAATGCAACTTCTATGTTATGAATTTGGTAAAATAGACTTCATTTTTGAATTCGGAATATGAAATATAGCTTAGGATGAAATTTTGGCATTTTTCTGAAAACTTTCAATTTTTGATGAATAGTGAAACCACTAAGTGGTAGGTTAAAAACGGAATTTTGCATAAAACTTAATTTTACCGCTTCTGTGAATGGAATTTCGAAAATCCGAGAGACACGGTTAATATCAAGGACTAAAATGTGGTTCAATGAGATGAAAATAATTTTTTGGTGAATAGTAACTTTTTACTTTTTTTACCACGGTTAATAGTAAATAGGGTAACTAAGGGTAAATATGATATTAATATTACCCTAACACATGTCCTAATTCTATTGGACAAGTGTAATTCGACCAAAAACAAACTTAGGAATAAAACATGACCATTTAGGCCCACTTGGATTAGATTAGGACATTTATTATTAATTTATTTAAAGAAGGGTTAAAATAGTTAAAATCAAAGTTTAATAAGTAAATCATTTTTAATATGGGGTTATACATAAGCTAAATTCGACTATAAATATTCATTAGAAAGCTAAAAAGATTTCCTACATGATGGTATTTTATTTGTAATTTTTAGACAGCATATAATATAATTTATTTATGACACAATGATGATGCAGTAATTATCTTATTAATGAAATATTGACATAATTGATAATATAAATACCAAAATAAATGTAATTTAAGACTTTTTATGAATTCCACTAATTTTCTAGGTTACTATGATATATTAGTGTTGATTTAATCAACTTGGTTCGAATATATAATTCTGTTATGACTTTCAAAAAAATCATATATCAAATAGTGTCAAAATTGACACAAAATAGTTTTTTAAATCAAATATTATATTATTAATTGTTATTTTATTCCTAAAAATCTAAGGTTCGGCCAAATGACTTAGATAAGGATATATGTATTAATAATATACAATTTGGGGTTCGTTTGGCATGTTATAGTAAGTGTATTAACCATATAGTGAAAGAAAACAAAAAGACACGGTAAAAGTTAAATTATTTAACTTAGAGTTAAATCTAATTGATAAGGTTTAAAATAAGATCCAAACATGTATAAATTTGATTGGTTGATGAGATTACAACCCTATCTCATCTAAGCTTCGAATATGAGTCATTTTTGGAGGTTTTTAAGTGGGGTTATATTTATTATAAATTAATATTTTTAAGAATTCCTAAGGTGCCCCTCTCCTCCCTTATAAAAGGACACCTCCTCCCCCTCCTCCTCACACCAATTTGAGCACTCAAGCTCGGCCAACCCCTGCCAAAATCCCTTCTCCACTTCCCTAGCAACATCCTAGAGGTTCTGGTCTTCCTCAAAGACCAATTCTAGTGCCCTAAGAGGAGGTCTCAAAGAGGCACTTCAAAGAAGAGGTAATTACCGTTACCAATTCTTTCATCTTTATTGCTTCTTCCACTTCTTCTTCTTAGGTTGTTTCATTATGAAGTAATAACATCAGTATCACTCATATACTTATATGTTATTATAAGTATGAAACAACCCTATTTCACCATCTATCCATCCTACGGAAAAAGAAATCACCGCGCGTGCGTACGTACGGAATAGCGTCTCCACGCCGTGGTGTAATCTATTTTCCACCACCACCTTACATGGATGGGTATAATGGTGTAAATAATAACTATACATAGTTATTACAACATCATAATGATTCTGATATATTTTATAATCCACTCCAATTCAATTCAATATTTATAGAAATGATATCATCGCTCGTGCGTACGTACGGAATACCGTCTCCACGACGCGATGAGATTCATTCTCCATGTTAACCATTTAAGAATGATTATAATGTATATATAAGAAATAATAATGAAATACATGACATTATAAAGCTACTGGATTTATGTATATATATATACATATGTATGTCATCTACTTACTTCCATTTCAAGACAATAAGGAAAGAAAAACAGCGTTCATGCGTATGTACGGACTACCGTCTCCATGAACGGTGTTTTTCATTTTATTTATCTATCTATTATATATATATATATACTGAATATATATGATATATAAATCATATTTTATATTCTGGAAGTAAGTAAATCATGATATAAGTAATAATGATGTCAAGAACAACAAGTCAAAACACCTACGATAAATGAAACGATTTTACCCAAAACGCTTCTTTAACATGGAATTTACAAAAGAACGGGTAATATAATGTCATAAGTGAACCATATATGATATCATAACAATGAATATGATTCTGTAATAAGTCAATGACATTATTTAAATCATTATACAGGAGGTTCGGACACATACGAAGCAAATTGGACCTAAGGTAAGGGAAATATCACAATCTCATTTTTATCCGAGATTGTTTATTCGTAAGTATTTACTGGGGTGTATTTTATCATCCACATCCATGTTTCATCAAAATGTAATATTATTTCCATCCACCTACAATTGTTTAAATCCATTTTTACCCTTCGGTGAGTTTTTAGTAATATGTATGAAAGGAATCTTTTGTCGTACGAGGTACTTTTTGACTTTTCCGACAAAAGTACGAAGAATGTTTTTTTTAACTTATACGGCACGAACGGATTTCTACTGTTTTATAAAGCCTTATTTTCATGAAGCTTCCTCTAAAAGATTTCATGACTATTTTCAATAAAATCTCTTTCTTTTAAATTTGCATGATGTTTTGTGAAAAGAAATTGATTTTGAAGAAGAAAGGATATTTTCCTCAAGAATTCAATTCAAGTGTTTTATCAAAATTATTTTCCATCTAAGATAATAAAGAGTTCTGTTTCTATCCATATTTTTACATTGATTTGACTATGTTGTGATGAAATTATGTTTATGAATTCCTTTATCTTATATGAATGGTTTTATGATGTCATGTTGTTTAAGAATCCCATTTTTGTTACATGGGTTATGAAATGATGTATGATTTATGATTTTGTGGCACACATAAGAATGGTATCATTATGAGATGGGTGGGACCTATATCTCCCTCCAATGCATTGGGTAAAGATTTTATATCTCATGAGATAGACATGGCTGGAATGGTAGGTTATACCGGTTCAGTGAAACAGGACTGAAACAAGGATTACTCGATTCAGAAAGGGACTTTGTCCACTAAGATAGTCTTGGCAATGAGTCTTGACTAACAAGAAATGATTCTCTATGATTATGTGTGTATGCCACAATGAGTAATGTTTTAAGTTATGATTTCATTTCACTACTATGATTTATCCCATGTTATGAAATTATGCTCTCTTTTGCAGGTTAAGATTTCCAAAAATGTTATGTTCTTATGAAAATTATGTGATTGATATTTCCTTTGTTTACCCTTACTGAGCATTTGAGCTCACCCTTTTATGTTTTCTTTTCCCCAGGATATAAAGAAAGGTTTTAGGTAGAAAAAAAGGGATGACCTTTATGGGAGATATTGAAGAACTTTCACCACGATTAGAAGATTACGTTCCGAGTTTCCAAAGACACTAAACTATTACGATCCTTTAGTGTGTGTTTTTGTTATGTACTAAGTATTCCGCAAATGTAATGTAATGTCCATGTACGTCAAGATACGGGTCTCTACAATGACAAGGGTTTCTTGTGTTGATTATTGCATGAGAATCATTTCATTGGTGGGTTTTGTGATAAGATCTTTGTCAATTTTTATGAAATATTATGCTCTTTTAGAATAGACCTTATGAATGATATATTATCCTTCCCACATGGGCTCCAAATTTGGTGGCTTCTTGCTAAGTAGAATTGGAGTTCCAATATAATGTAGGGGAGACAAACCTTCTTCTTTAATGTTATTTTAGACATCATCGTCACCTATCAAGATTGTGAAAGGCCTCAAGAATGTTTTCTTCAATGGATTCCAAAACAACTAGATGGAATTTTTCTAATTTTTATGGCAACATCAAGTTGTATACAACTATTTGGATTGAAAATATTTCAACTATGGTGGGAAGGAATGCCACTATTCCATATACCATGGTGTATGAAGACACCATCGCGGAATTAGGGTTTATTTTCTCTTAATTAATGAGGGAGTTGGGGAGTTTTTTTTTGAAAAATCTTCTTATTCTATACCACCATCATACTAAAATGTCATAGTGTATTTTTTTTGAATTCCACAGTCTCCAAATTTTGCTGTTCATGGTAGTGTGATGTATGGTTGGGTGGGATTATATAAAAGGTGTATAACTTATTCATCATATCATCCCAAAAGTTGATTTTATTGTTTAAGAGGACAAAATTAGTATCTTCAAATCGATTAATGATGTTAGATCTCATGAATTAAATCATAGATCATACCATGGCATCCTTGAGATGAGTCGCTTATTCCCACGTAGATAATAAATCTATTATGTTAAAAAAATAAACCGGCACTGGAATGATGTCATTCATGGGTATGGTCCCACAACATTGAGTCACTATAACACGAAGGGTTATGATTACATGGTGGTGTGGAGGAAATATAGAGTCCATTGAACATATTTTCATTGATCTGGAATGTATGAAACCTATTTAGAAACACAATTTAGTCATGGAACATGGTAAGAAAAAGTATCACGGTCTTCATATATGGTACAGTAGCTTCAATCCTTCCCAATGGGAACCACATAAACTAAACTATAGTTTATGAATAACCTTTGTAATTTCATATATATGAATGAAACATAAGATTAATCTATCAAACCCACATCTATATTGAGTCTTCTCAATGTTAGTCCCACTTTGGTGGGTGAATTGTGATTTAAACCGATATATTCACTCAAAATTTTCCTAAAATAGATATATAATTACTTTTCAATGATATTAAAATAAATAATTTTTTTCAATTGGATATTTCTTTTTCTATTGGGTAACCTAGGGTTCTTGATGTAAATGCACCGACAGCCAGCTGGTGTAACTATTTCCTATAATTCTCATCTGAAATTATATATTTGATGACCCTATAAATCGCCACATAAATCAAAATTTCATTCCTGTCATGTTATGAAAGTGATTTTTCTAGGATCTCAAAGGTGTCAGAGAAACCATTCTGTGAGGGATGGACAAGATCCAATTCTGGCTAAGTATAAAACTAGGCCACTAGATGACCAGTTCACTCTAAAGTGGTATGATCTGTGGATTTCAAATGATGTAGTCGTCATTGATCCTTTTAGTGATTATATAGGGATATACCTTAACATGAAATTGGGGGACATAAATCATTAGGACTACATAATTAAATACAATGAGATCCTGAATCATTCCTTCATTGTTTTTTCTTCCTTATAACAGTAGGAATGAGTATCATAGGATGTCCCGCATTGGGATGATAAATAGGATCCCTATTACCACTTTGTTGAGCATGGGTCCATTTAACCTTCTACGAGTCAGCCTCTCGGAGGAACCGTTAAAATACATATACCTACACAGTGTATCCTCATCCTCTTAGAGGATATCATCATCAATAAAATAAACATCAAGGGTAAATTCTTTAGGTTGTGGATGGGCTGCAATAAAATCAAGCAATTCCTAGACATTGATACCCTTCTCCAAAAAATTTGACGTATTAATGCTAAAGGATCACATACCAACATTCCAACTATCCCTTTAACATATGGAGATTAAGGATGTACATCCACAGGTCCATATAGGACACAATTTGTATATTATGATGCTATTGATAATGCCACAACTTTTGCAGTGAAAAACTATCACGATCAAACTCTTTTCAAGAGGGAAATATATTGTCTAAATATCGAGTAACATGAAATTGAGATAGTATAAAATATTATCCCTTCCCTCAGTATTTTTCAAGGTGATAAAGGAACTGTGGGAGAATTCTTGGGTTGAAACATAGAGGATCAAAGTTATACCAAATATGGGTGGCTTTAGAATAAAATATTTTAAACGAAACTATATGATTTAATCAATGTAGTTCTATTATTACCCATCCCATTTGTAAAAATTACCCTTGTTCATGATCATCAAAATGAGATTACAGATGCCTTCTGGATTTATGATGATTTGAATTGTATCGGACAAGTGTCCATGTAGGCCTTGAAAATCAAAGAGGTTTCTTGGAAGAGGATTCTATTTGATGTATTTCATCATTTCCAGGTTGATCTCTATGCCTCTTTTCTCACAATGTAGACGAGAAACATCCCATAGGTAACCCTAAATTCACACATCAAGGGATTTATCTTTAAATTTCATGACTAGATGAAGGAAAACACATTCGGAATGTCTCCAATATGGAAAAGAACTAGTGATATTTAGCCACCATAAAATTCACACAACATTCGACCAATATTATGTGATTCAGTTTGATGCTATAATTCATGGTCTTTGGATAAGTAGATTCTACAATCTTTATCTCGAAGGGTATCAACTAATAGAAAAAAGTCTGATGTAGTTTCTCTAAAGGTGGTGGACTCCTCATCCTCATGGACCACCAAGATATAGTTGACCCAAGTGTCCATCCATAAAGAAGATGGAATAGAACCTAAATGTTTCATCAATCAACAAAACCTTCACTATAATTGGAATATCAAATTTTAAACATTTTTCATTGGAGTAACAGATGTCAATACAGACTCTAGTGTTCCAATTTTTCATCTTGAATTGGAGGAGGTAAGATATGCATTCGGGTTACTAGACTTCCTTAAAGAATTTACATTTAATAATCTTTTCAATCATGGCCTCACCTATAGAACCATGATTGGGTTGAATATTTTTTGAGGTTTCAAAAACCCATGATGATTAACATTGAGGCATAGATAGTGAAAAATGACCTGATGGTCTATCCTCGGTATCTCATCATATATCCAAGAGAAAAAATCACTATGATACTTTGTGAAATACAAATACTATTACTTCTGCTCTACATACATGGTTGTTCTCATCATAGTTGGTATTTGATCATCCTTTTTACCAAGGTTTGCCTAATTTACATCAGAAACGGTGGTGTAAAAACAATATTTAAATATAATAATAGTACCATATAAATAAAAAACATTTTTTGAGGTCAAAAAATCACTAGTGGAGGTGATTCATCCTAGAATGTTTACTTTAGTGAAACACTAGAGCCAGCTTTGCCAGACTCAGAGTCCTGACTGAGGGGATCTTTCTGAACTATAATTGTAGTGATAGAGACTGAAAATCAAAATCAATCGAGACACTGACAATGGGATATATTCTTGATATCAATGTAATGATTGGGATTTGGATTCCATCAATTTATCCTAACTCTAT
Organism: Viscum album; assembly: GCA_963277665.1. Taxonomy (NCBI): domain Eukaryota; kingdom Viridiplantae; phylum Streptophyta; class Magnoliopsida; order Santalales; family Viscaceae; genus Viscum; species Viscum album. Next base: position 1,785,198,074 of record OY728150.1, read on the forward strand.
GGAACATGTGTGAGTTTAGTGAAATGGTGTCCATAGGGTGAAAATGGTTACTTCACAAGAGTTGGATCCTCTGTAACTACGCACACAACTCTTGTGTAGGAGTATTAGGTAATTTGAGAAATTTATTTATTTTTATGGAAACATAATTCCATCTTCATGATCTTAAAAAATATCCTCACATATCTAGTTTTGTATCCTCTAGCTAATGAATTGGAGGAATGGAAGCCACATCAATGTCTTCCCAAGGACATGACATGGCGGTCATCAGATCTTGGGGTTGTTCAAACCAGTTCGTCTAAACCAACTTCACCTCTATCTTGATGTATTTGGAATCCTTGTTGCATGATTTATAAGCGTCTAAGGGAGACACATCACGTAGGATTTTCCCTATACAAATATTAAAGGAGTACAATATTCATTGGTTATACAGATAAAGGACCACATCTTGAAAATGATGTGAGGGACTACCCAGTAACATGTTGTAAGTATTATCCAATAAGACTACCAATAATACAGTGGTTTCTATCTAGAATCCAAAAATGGACTTCATCAAATCCTTCTAAATATTTTCTACAGTATCCCCTTGGAACCCAAAATTTATAGCACAGAGAAAGTTAGATCTCCTATGATTAGTCTCATCCTATGGAGTATCCGTATAAGGAAGTGGTTAATCCCATAACCTATGTCTACCATGTAGTGGTATATTTCAACTCCCATGATCTAGATTACAATATATATTGGTTGTATATTACCTTATATGAGGGCTCCATCATCCTCGTAGGAGAATGAGATTATGTCATGGTATTCATCTCACTTGATATTTTAGGCATAATAGGCTAATGTGGTGGTTACCTATTTTTTTAATTAGATAGGGATTTTAAAGGCTTCTACAGAAGACTCATGAATTTCATTCAACATGAAAATATCCTCCAAGATTGAGTTCCTTGAAGTCATACCTTTTAGGTTATTCAACACTATGTATTTCCATGAAAAATGAATATTTTTTCTCACTGGAGGGTCTCTCTTTTGTTTGGGGAACAACTAAATTTTCTGGTTGTACCATTGTGTTCTAGATGGTATGATAAATTACCTTATACTAACTAAAAGACCTGTTGTGTGCCACTATTGGAAGAATTTTATTTGAATATGGCATGGCTCTAGCTGGATGTGGCCAATCATTGCATGGCCATGGATAATTAGTGAATCAAGTGAAAAAATTTGTCTATGAAGGCATACCAGATAGACTATGATATGAGGATAGGTCCCTCTTGACATTATAAAAAACCTAATTATTTTTCTTAGTGAAATTAATGTACTTGTTTAAGGCATTATACTAAGAGTCCTGTAGATTCCTATGTCCTCGTTATTTCCATTAGTGGCATCATCTAATTGAATTTAGAGGGTTTGTATGGAATTTATGACCATGCAGAATCATGAGGTGGTTTACCAGTTTGACAAAAACCATTGAATCATTGTAATTATCATAGTAATTTTTTCAATAGATTGTTAGGAAACCCCTGGGAGTAGATTCAAAATCTGGAAGCATGAAATCACCGAGAGGGCATGAGGTCATTTTTACTAGCAGGTGACTCTGATTTCCCTTGCTCCGTCAATTCCTTTTATTATTATTTGTAATAATACGATGTAGATACCGATGCAACAATTCAGGGTGGAGAAATGACAATCACAGTATTTAGCATGCCTATCCAATCATACATGACACGATGGGCTTCTGCGACTTCCCTATGAGCCAACCAATTATCATTATTTTGTGTCATTTGACTAGAGGTTAGCTACAATTAAGCTAAGACTTCTTTGTCACTATTGATGTCAATGGAGATATGTGTTACATATACAAGGAATTTTACCAACTCAAAAAAACATTATTTACTTGGTCATTGATCCCATATTTGAACATATGTAAGCCATTTATGGTATGTGTGAGGATCCTATTGTATAGGTAATAGTTGGGGTGGTTAGTGAATATAGCTTATTGTGGCTTCATTCACTCTGGAATATTCAGAATCAATTTCTTCAAGGAACAAATGAAATATCCTAGAACCTATGAAATTCTAATTTAATAGGTATTTTTTTATATTTGGGAAGGGTGACCAATGATCCTAGACCTAACGAGGTGATGGATCCACATTTTCTCATCTAGTAAGATATACATGGTGATGTTGTGCCTATTAGTTCTGTGTTGGGAGAGGCTATGCATTATAAGGATGAAATCATTGAGGATCCTTTGTAATTGTGGATAATAAACCAAACACCTAAGTGGGGATCTACATGTACTTTAGTGTAAGTGTATTATTTTTAGGGAATCTCATTGGAGTTGGAATAGGCAATGAGTGTGATTCTTTTACGTCAAACAAGGCATCATGTTGATTCATGGCCTTATCAGAAAAATCCAAAAAAAATCTAGGAAGTTATGGGCGTTGATGGTGGGGACTATCTTAGTTATGAAATTTCCCACAAGCATCATTCACATCTTCTCTAAGATCAATTTCAGGTCGAGTGTGAACATGAGGTCTTTACATTGGGAAATAAAATATGAAACTCATTCTTTCATAATTTTATTTCACATAAAGAGGTTTGTAATACTTATCTGGCACATGGTGGAGCTGAACTGGTAAAGTAACTATCTTAAATGGCCTTCCCACTAATCCATGGACCCTATGGGAATCTTGTTATATCAAATGAATGTGGTTATTTTTAATTTATGGATGAAACACCTAACCATAGTAGTCTTCTACTACTATGGATTTCCCAAAATAAGTCCACGCTATAAGATGACGTGGGAAAACTTCTATTAGGGGATAGCCATCCAAATTAACAGAGGAAATAAAAGGTTCCCAAACTATGTGGGTGCTTAGATGACTTATAACAAGGTTGGTTATGGATTTTCATCAGGGGGATCACCACCTATCACATCACATGGGCCTCATGGTGAGTATTGAGAATAGATATGAACTCATGTCAGTGGGGGTTTATATCTTAGATAGGATCCCTAACCACTAATGCATTGACAAGATTATAAGTTCAGTTATGAGGATCGTGAATTCAAATATAAACACGGCTTGGTTATTGTGGAGGGTAATCACAATTCCCAAGTGTTTTTGGAAACTCTTACATTAATTGGTTTCAATATTATTCTAAATCTTATTTCCCTTGATTCTTGGGTTACAATGAACAACTAGGGGCATCTAGCCAATGAGTAATTTCTACCTCAATAGAGGATAAATAGGGTCATGTTGAGCATTATCATAATCTGAGCATCATCTGAAAATGAAATCAGTGAGGAGGTTTTTATAATACACATGTTGGTGGAGAAAGGATGTCACCATGGTCTCAACATCAATCTTTTTTCATAACCTAAACTAAATATGAGGGTCCAAAAGGCACTATTACATTGTTGATATTCGGACAGAGAGGCATTTTCTCATTTGTGGGATCCCCACAGCCACATCCATGCAATTTTTGATGTGTAAGGACAACATTATAAAGGTGTAACATCCTAGATCTGGGTGCCACTCAACGGGTGTCACGAACCTAGATGGTCAATGACCTCAAGAGAATTTTCCAAAATGCCATAGGTTTCTGACTAGCAGTGAGGGCCCAGGTCTGATAGTGGGGAAACTATTCCTTCATTTTTCAATGTGTAGCACAGCCGAAAAGATAAATAGCATACAACAACAACGGAAGAAATAAACCATACACATTTAAAATGAAAAAATGTACTAAAAGATAACCATAAGTTATATAGAAAATGATGCTACATGTCTCTAGTTCTATGAAAATAGCCAAAACATGTTACACAATAGTAAAATACAATACAATATAAAGTTCTGGTACAACGGAACAAAACAGAACAGCCGGCAGCATCACGATCCTAAGCTTGGTCCCATGCTCCCCTACTCCTCAGCAACAATCAAGTACCTGTATAGGGACCCTTGCCCTTATCCATACCTTCATAAATGTAATCTATTTGGGCCCAAAGACATGACCGCAAACATGGAGTGAGAAATGAATCCCATTAGGCACCCACCAAAGGCTTGTGTCCAAATGTGTGAAAATATGCAACTACAGTGTGAAAAAGTAAATGCAGTAAACCAGTAAGTACTCAAAAGTAACTATCACTACCAATTTCTTGGCCATTTTCGTTTTAACCACTAAATTTAAAAATATTCTGTGCTTATCAGAACCAATCCCTCATGCCAATCAGAATATTTCCCTTAGGATAATATAGTTAAACCATTCCCTCAACCTTACCCTCGGGCCATCAAGTATTACCCTTAGGTGTACGAAGTGTCACCCTCAGGCACAAAATCTACTGCCCTCAGGCACGGAAGAAGTTGCCCTCTGGGGAAATATAACACTGCCCTCAGGGTAAATAGAACACTTCCCTTAGGCTAAATTGAACACTTCCCTTAGGCACAAGTAACTGGGCCGAGCCCAATAGATAAGAAAGAAATTATACAAAATTCCTATCAAGGCAATGAAAAATCATGCTAAATTTTACGGTTTACCCTCAGGTAACCTATCCAAATTGCTAAACAGATGAACGCACCCTCGTGGTGGTCCTAGATCCAACCAGAAATCCCAAAAAATAGTTTATTATTACATTTAATTACCTATAAAATTCTAGGTATTCAAAACAGCCAAGGCCTCAACCACACGACACCCCATCATGGGTTCGTTGCTCAACAGTACACAAAAATGCACAGTATCTGGAATTTAAGCACAAAGTCACCTACCTCGATCGCCCATTATTGGTATACCTGAACTAAACTCCTCGAATCGTCCAAGAAAGAAGAAGACCTTAGTTGAATGAAAACTCATTCAAACCTAAATAACTTTCCCTTGGGAAATAATTGGTAAGAACAGCTTAAGGAGAAGGAGAGGCTTACCTATAAGATTCCAATGAGATTGTCATAGGCATAAACAGATTCCCAGCATGCGATCTGGAGCTCCTCGAATGTTCGACCCTCTCTCCTAACTCCTCCTCCAGTTCTAAGCCTTTACTGTGAACAAGGGAGTCTACTTCCCATTTTATGTGAAAAAAAAACATATTACACGCATGTACTATTGAGTACAGGGCATATACTTTCCATTTTTTAACTGTTCCTCTGGCAGCTTCTCACCAGTGTGGTACTATTCATCAGTCGACATGAGTACATGGCATGTAATCCATGAGTACACGGCGTGTACTGACGCTCAGCTGGCGGTTTCCTCCACCGCCTTACTATTTGCTTGCAGATTGACTACATTGCGTGTAAATACAAACTACACGGCGTGTAGTCTATTTTTACATCTTTCGTCACCGACAGGGATACACACGTTGTGTACTCATCCCACATTGTCAAAGTACACAGTGTATAGAGAAGTACATGGAGTGTAGTCCCAAAATTTATGATTTTTCCCAAATTTTCTTATTTTCTCAAAAAAACTTAATTAAAAGAGAAAAGGAGAAACTTTTACCTCAAAACTAAGAACCGGGTTCTTACAAAAGGTCACTCTATTAATGCACCATCCCCTAGGTTGGATAATCCTTGTCAAGGCCTATGTTAGAGACCCAATTCATAGGACGCTTGGAAAAAACCATGACTATCATAATAGAACCCAAATGGGAACCTGCATTATTGATTGGTCGGTCATGCTTCCATAAGATAGGGATGATTTGGAGATAAACATTTGTTCCACGGACTCTGGTCTATACATGTGGTGATGATTCTTCTATAACATGGTGAACCATTGTGAGGGTCTTGATGCAGCACTGCTGAAAAGAATGGTGGAATCATAATGAAGGGGGGGACTAATCTACCATGAGTACCATTATCTCAACCCACTATTACTACTGGTGAATGGATTTATGGTTATATTTGCATCCTGTATTGGCTAATTGATTATTCTGGAGGTGTTTGATCATCACCCAGATTATCTGGTGGAATCTCATAACCTTTCCCTCAGAAAAGTACTCTGAGATGTCAATTTTTGGAGTTTTAGGTTGCTATAACACCATAGATATATATTAAAAATCTATAACTTCCCCCATTACCTCTATCTGATAAGAATTATACTCTTATTAGTCATTCAAATCTTTTTAATCATTGATGTGGATCAATTCTACCAATGGTTGACTAGTATAGGTATCACTACATGAGTCAAATTCTCTCTACATACTAGGAAATCCATTATTTTTTGTCAAAAAAATATCAACACATTCCTATAGGATGGGGAGTTCATCACAACCTCATGTGTGATAATGGTGGATCTTATATATCGCTCTATAGGGTGATCACCATCTGAAGGAGTCATCCTAGATGCTAACATTTCTATCATTTCTTCTATAGAGACATAGAAATGTGAAACCAATGATAATGAAGATGGATTCACTGTGAGCCCCTGGAAGGGTGATATAACATCCTCCACCAACATGTAAATGCGATTGGATATAGAGATCTTATAGACCACTACTCCCAGGATGGAAAATATCATATGTCTAGCTCCTTCCCAAGACTCTTGCAATGTTGGTGGAGACTCTATTATTGATCCATCTTCCTCTCACAGTATAAAAGATCAATGATATCGATTATTAAATTGTGTTTCCCAGGATATTTAAATCTGTAGTGAGTGTTATATCTTCTCCAGGATGGTTTGTAAGGCTATTTTATGACTTCTATAAGGGGGGACATCTATATTAGCTATTATTAGTGATGGGAGGAACCACACCATTGTTTTGAGAACCTATTGGTGACCTATATATTGGTATTTGAGAGTATTGGGAGGACCTCCATATAGGTTATCATGAATATGGGGAGGACCTCTATATAGGTTATATGGAGTACATGGACGACCTCAGTACTGGTTGTTGAATAAGTGGGGAGTACATCCACTTGGGATGACAATGATAGGGGGAGGACCTCTGTGTGGATTGTTTAAAGAAGGGGGTCGAACTCTGCATGGGTTGATAGTAGAACTAGGAGTACCTCAAAGTGGATTCATAAAATGATTTAAAGGACCTCTACTATCATAGAAGAAAACATAGGGGGGGACCTCCATGAAGACTGTTGAAAGTGTGACGAGGACCTTCACTTTAGTTGATAATAGAATCAGTAGGGAAACCATGTGGATTGTTGAAAGAACAAAGAGTACCATCAATTAGGTTGATGATAGTTATGGGAGGACTTATTCCTTACATCTCATCATTATGAGTTATCCTATAAAGGCACTGATGGTGCTAATGATTGAAGGAGACATCCTAGTCTAGCTATGAGGCGTATGGGGTCTCGATCCCAATTAAGAAAATAAGGATACATATTCTTCTATTATAAGGAAACATCAGGATGTTTTAGTGGTGTCAAGGGACATTGAAGAAATATATGATAACATATATTAGAATATTTCTTAGGCCTAACCTTAACATTGTTCTAAGGTGATTCAAAAATGGGTTGTATGAGCATGGGTGAATTCCACATGGTCTTTGACCTAAGGGACTATTCATTGTTTTCATTGATGAAGAATTCTTGGAACCCACCTTGGTTGATCTTTGGTAGTAGTTAGTGCTTTCTTAACTCGATCATCCACTATGTACTCAGTATAGGGGAGTGATTCATTGGGGTGCTTTGGGGAGAAACTCTTGAAGCGGTTAGTTTTCGGAAAGGGGGTGGTTTCCCCATGCTCACCTCTTTTGGAGGCAGTGTGAATGAGTAATTAATTCCTCCAGGTGTTCCCATGATGTATCTCTAGTGGAAAATACAACCTCCTTTTCATTGTGGTGTAACAAGGTGTCAATCACCATTTTATGGATGCTTTCAAATGGTGAAATTTGGCATGAGTTCCCTGCAGTTGATGTCATAGTGAGATTAATCGTATAGGATGTATTATGTAGGATTATTGAATCAAATTTCCTCCTTCCCTAACAACATATAATGTTGGGATATAGATTTTATGTAGTTTAAGTCCTATAATTCATGTGGATTTAGCCATTTGTACAGGGGTAAGTAAAGTGATGCCCAATGTTCCAACATAATCCATTATTCTAAATGTTAATATGGATCTTTACTAACAATTTTAGAGACTAGGGATGACCAATTATTACTAAAACAATTCTTTGGTGAGTTCCATGTTGGGCTGACTAGTTTCATCATGGTAACCGGAACATGATGTTTGCATCCAGTGAGATGATAATCTAATGATTTCCAGAAGGCTACTAGTCCCCATGATTTTGGAAAAATGATTCACGGCGGGTTAACCATTTTTTGTTTCTGATGATTTTTTGGGGCCCTTCTTGTTCTTCAAAAAATGTGTTCACATTCATTTTATTACCACAAATTACAACATTTCTAATGTGGTTGGATTCTATCACTCTCATCAGTGATATATTCTCCATGATCAGAATTAGATGATGTGATATCAATTCCACCTTCCATGAATTCCCCCTTGGATCTCATTTCCCTTTCTTGGCCTGCCTCAAAGATTAATATTTCTTTATGAATCTCACTCCAAGTTCTATTTATTATGAGATACTGGTTAATTATGATACTTTTTTATTAAAATATAAGTAACCTTCGGTAAGGAGAGTAGTCGCATTGGGCATCACTGGGTACGTAAGGACATTGGACACATTGGTAACCTATGAATCTTTCTCTTAGGAGGGAATATCATATTATACATCATGGGAACAGAACATAGGAATTCAGATATTTATCTAGTGGTAATTAATTCTAGGACTTTAAGTCTTCTGGTGCTTTTTAAACTCATTAATCCCTTCTTTTTCATGAGTTTGGTGATTTGCAGAGGGTCACATGTTCTTGGTCTTATAGAGGTGGATCAAAATGTCCAACAGAGATAGATTAGGGCATGAGTTTAATGACATGTGGAGATGGATCAAACAACCTATGGAGAAAGATCGTGTATTCATGCCCCTTGAAGATAACACCTAAGAAGTTCACAATTTTTTTAATAAAACACCTTGTGAGGTGCATCTTAATTTTACAATTTTGTACCAAATACACTATGAGGTGGATACGAGAGGCATGTCCATAAGATGGAAAATATCACAATATAATAGTTTACCAAGGTTGTGATTGATCACTATGGTGGATCCTATATACTATGTTTACATTATAAGGATAAAAACCCCCAATGTTTAATACCACAGTTTAGAGTCCCGTGATAAGGCCGATCCTTGTAGTTTAACATCATGTAGCAATGCAACCCATGTCATAAAAAAGAGAATCATGAGGTTTGGGGGACTTAAATACATATAATTACCTTATTAAGATTATTTATCTTGGAGTAATGGTATGTGGATTAAGAATGAATGTTTCCCTTCTCAATATACAAGATAATGGGGGAATGGTGTTCGATTATGCATGAATAATTCATGTCGTATGTGTTTCATACTACCTAGAGAGATGAAATTTTGGATTCTATGTGTTTAAGAAACTCATGTAAGGTGAATCATCCCTAGTTGAGGAAGTATGGTGTGGGAATTATTTATAGAATATACCCATGTTTGGGTGTTTTGACACATGGTGGGGGGAAGGTGGCATCCCGGGACAATTATACATTAGGCATTTTGTGTTTGTCACATAAGGTAATAATATAGTTTTGTGTCATTATTTTGAGGAAATGGCCATGCACTTTAACAGCATATTTCTAGGACATAGAAATAGGTAGTCATACTTCATCGAGCTCAAATGTTGGTGGACTAACTTCTCACCCCTATGGCATATGGGATCACCTCTCATTCTCCTCTAGATAGAGAATGGATTCAAAACATCCATGGGAGGGTTTTTAATCATGAGGTATATGTTAGGTCCATATTAATAGAATATTAATGGGTGATTGAACCATTGATTAGAAGAAACATGCATTTTAAAGGATCAAGCAACAATTGGGGTGCACTAAGTGGAAATAAGAATGGGTGACACTGGTTTCATGGGTCTTGATGTGATGTTGAACATGTACCTGATTGGAATGGCGTTTTGAACACTCACCCTTCACAGAGGGGTGAATGTAAAAGGGATCCACCATGGAGAGAACCATTAGAGGTGCCTCATGAATAATGGATGTTCTCAAATGTGTGTATTTTGAGTCTAGGGGTCCTTATAGAGGTCAAGAGATTCATTACAGTGTATTCTTCGTAAAACATTGTGACCCTTCCATTGGATGAAGTCCTTATACATAAGGGGGTGCTTCATGATGTAAAAAATTATTTATGATGCCCCAAGTTCCCAAATGGAATCATCATTCAAAAAAGGATTGGGCCTTTATGAAAGGCATCTCTATTTTATTTGGAGGCCTTGCAGAACAAAAGGGAAGTTGTTTGATGAAAATTAGATATAATTGGGTCCCATTTTCTCTTTTTTATTACAATGATTATGATATTCAAAAATAGGGAGCGATTTAATAATTTTAAATATTTCCTAAAATATCTAACTAGTGGCAGAATTTATAAAAAATGGCTTTCGTGATGAATAGAGGTCATGTTGATGTTATATGATATACATTAATGGATGGGATCCACCTGAATGAATGACCATTTCATAGATATTACAATCATCTATCCACACGTTGTTGAAGTGCTCCAAAACTTTGAGTTTCCCTTTCATCGAAATACCATCAATATATCACATTTTTTCGAAGAAGATCATAGTAAAATAGATTTGGGAGATTTTATTATTCTTAGAAGATAGGTTTCACGAAATAGAGTCTTAAATGGGATTTTGGGGCCATTATGGATCAGGTTCACCCTGAACTAGCCATGCCTTCCTCAACCTCACACATAGAATGCTTGGCATTAATAGTAATTTCATTCATGTGGATTATGATTAACAATATTCCAAATTGGTAAGGGTTTATTTATAATCTCATATTTATTCAATATTCAATATTTTTATGTCCCCTTGGGGGAATTATATGTTTTTTATATCTCAATATAAATATATTGTTTGTCTCCACTATTAAATAATGAAAAATTAATATAACTTGAAAATTTTAATCTATTTATTAATTAAAATTATTTATAAAACATTTTTAATAACATCCTACAGTATTTATCTTTTTGTTCATAGATTATTTTCATCCAAATCTACCATTAATAAGAAATATATCCAAAATTGTTCTGAACTTTCTCTAAATGATTCATTAGTAGAAATATTTACCGATTGTTTTTAATGGGGTTTTGAATGGTCTTGAAATTTTTTTTGTGATGTCCAAAATCATGCATTCCCTCTTTATGAGTTTATTTATTGATTTCCATGTGATTATTAGAATAGTTTGAAGATTTGTGGATAAGATTCAAGACCTTGGATTATTTATATGGATTTATTTTCTCATACATTATTCATACTGTATTATAAACAAAATATTGTTTAACTGGCAACTGTTTCAGTCATTTACCTTGACATATTAATTATGCTTACTTATTCATGGATGATTCTACACTACACATACCCACACTGAACATCTAAGATCACCCCTTTATTGAAAATTATTTTCCCCATGATAATATGAAGTATTTTACAATTCATATAGAATAATATAATAAGGGTAATAATTGAATTATCAAAGAGAAAAAAAAATTCCAATGAAGTTTTCAGATGTAATGTGGATTTTCATAAATGTATTTAGTTCTTCAAGACTACTAAACTACATGGTCCTTTGGGAGGTGATTGAAGTTATCTAGTTCTAATTTAATTAATTCACCACCAGCTATGGGTTACTAGGGTATGTTTATATTCAATTGGTGTTAGAGAATATTTATTGGAAACTAAGGTAACTGGCATTAGGAAAATTTTAAGTGAAGAATATAACACTATGAATAACATTAATGGTAATTATAATTCTAGGATAATGTCTTCAGGATTTTTTAAATTATTGATTACATGTTTTGCATAGAAATATATCTCTAAATAGATTCTACAAGTGTAAATAGTTCAATTATAGATGTTACTAAAGGTAATAACATCTAAATAGAATGTCACGATATACTCTAGCATTTCTTGGTACATAAAAATACGCCATAATTTGCACATGGTTTGACACTAAAGGGGGATATGGTTTGGTTAATAGATATTTTAATTACAAAACATTATCATGGATTTGAGATTTGTTTACTGACATAAAACCCATCCCAAAAACCATTTTATAATTATCATATTATCCATTAAAAAAAGATGAAATTATTATAATTATTTAACTAGTTTTGGGGATATAAATAATAGTTTATAATATTATGATCTAATGTAGTATATTCCATTGTTTTGATATAGTTATAGGTGGAATGAATATGAAATGTATCAATGTACTAACTCCATTTAGGTATTTCAATCATATTCTAGATAATGAATCTTGGGATGTGGATATACCTATAATTGACCATGTTATAACCATACTAGGGAATATGAAAACAGTTATGTGTAATATCCTTTCTAGTATTGAGTATCTTAATAATACACAATATGGGATAATAACTCTATAAAATATTATACCTCATAATCCTTCATCATTTAACTGTGATACAAGTCTATATGTAGATATGAAATGGATATGTTTATTAGAGAATATAATTCAAGCTCTAGGTAGTAATGAGAGTGAAAAAATTTCCATTATAGTTAATCATATCTAAATATATTTAGATCAATGGATTTCACTATTTCAAAACAATAAGGATGAGGAGGAAATATATAGCATGAAATGGAAGGATCATAATGAAATTTTGTTGGAAATTTCTTTTCAAAATGAGATATGAGTTGATTGGGAGAGATAATTATTGATTCTATGAAAAAAGGAATCGTAAAATGATATTATGTTTTAATAAAACATTACATGTTTGGAAATACATTATGCAGAATTCATAAATTATCAAAAGTGTAAGATTAACCGTTTTATTACATGGTTATTAAAAATTCATCAAATGGAACTAGTCTCCCAATAATTATCCTCATATGAAGACATAGTATCATGAGTTATCAAGATAAATAAATAATTCTCTCGGTTTATTGGAATCAATTTGAAGTAAGATAAAAAGGCAATGGAAGATAAAATAATGGGTAATGGGAAAAAGATAAAGAAAGATATTTACACATGTGATATTTTTGGAAATAAACAACCTGGTAATTTCTTGGATCAAATGGGATTTTTATATATATGTTGAGTGAAAGAAAACCATTATAATAATTGAAAGGTAAAGATAAAAGATTCCAACATGAAATGAATCGACTATACGAAGGTGGTTAAATATAAAAATGTATTAATATTTATTGGAATATTAAACACAAAAAGATATTGGATAAAGTTCATGATTATTTTATTAAGACCTATAATGTTGAATAATTAATGTTATTGTGTATTTGGATTCAATATTTTAATTTTTTAGGTATTTTTTAAAATATATAAAAGTTATAATGAGCATGGAATGTGTTGGAATTGTATTTCCAAAAGTATTTTGTGAATGATTTAAAATCATATGTAGAATAGTTCCAAGAATTGTGATTTATTTAGAATTTGATATTTTTGGAAAACACATTATTGTGGAAAGATAAACCTTAATCTTTTATTGATTTTGATATAATAATGATAAAGAAATTTTTATGGGATATTATTGGTGACCCTGAAATTGGTGAGTAATTTAATGGATTAAGTTATCTTTGATTGAGTTTAAATCATTTTTTGATTTACAAAATATTTCTAGTAATATGATAATTATTTATTGGAAGAATTAATGATTTCATTATATTATTATTGTTATCACAGTATTTAAAAAATTTCAATTTGACATTAAAAGCCCCTTTATATTCATTGTTGAATAATATTTTTATTTAGTGTCCTTATAAATTTGTCAAAGTAGAATTTTGGCAGAATTTTTTTTTATGAATATTAAGGTGGACCCATTTTTTAATTAATAAATTTTAACACCAGGAGTTAAAATTTTGGTGTTATATATTTATGTATAATTGGATAAACCATTATATCCACTTTAATTTGGAAAATATATAAGGATGGTCATCTCTTTCTACTACAGATCTTATTTTATCTATTACATGTTTTATTAATTTATCTAGGTATTCAACCTTCATCTTGATTACTACTACACTGGAGGAAAAAATTATATTATTGTTAATTTTTTTAATGAAATTAAACATTTCATGTATGTATATTTCAATGTATTTTTAGTCTGGATGATATATTAATTCCCACCTATAGGAAAATGATCATGAGATAAAAACGTTATCCTAAAACCATCATTTTGGATGAACCAATGGTTATTTCACTCATCATAAATTTATGGATTTGTGGTCATTAAATTTTATAGATCATTCAATTTCATGTGATAAATGTTCTATATCACTCTCCATAATTATTTTTTCTTTTTCCATGTTTATATCTTCACATGCCACCTATATTCTTCTATGTGGAAACATAATATCTATTATTCCATATTACCTTTGTATCTCCCTTAATCACATATCAAGGGGTTTTTTTAACCTATTGTATTATGTGTTGTTTCATGAAGGGTATTTTCAACTATTAAACCATTGATTTGAGAGATCAATATTTAATTTCTAGGGTGTAATTTATTTTAGGGGGTTGAATGTAATAGAAAAAATTTTAAAAGAAGAATATCATGTTCGATAGTGTATATAATAAATAATACAAATATTATAAATAAAATGGTACACCAATTTATATTAGGATATCTATAATTTTATTGAAATTTAATCTCTTTAATAGCTTGTGATGCCCACAATTCATTTTTTAAACAGAACACTATACTCTATGAAAATATTATTATTTAAACTAGACAATGATAATTTAGATTTTAAGTTATAAGTTATGAATATTTGAACCAAAATTATGAATGTTAAATATTTTAAACATAACATAAATGGAAATATATTAGTTATAAATAATATATGCATCATTTGAAAATAATATATATTTTTTTAGAAAAAAGTATTTTTTTAATAAAACATTTCATTTACGATTTGTGCACATAATTTATAATTATTTGTTACCTAATTAAAAAAATTTAATTATGAAAATAATTTTTATTTTTAAAATTTAAATTTAAATGTTCTCATTGAGTGAATGTTTCATATTTTTTTATAAAGATTATTTTGTTATGAATGTTGAAAAATAATGATTTTTATTGAAACATGAATTTTTTTTATATTATTTATGAAGTTAAATTAAATTATAAATTTTAATTAATGTAAAATTAGAAACATTATATTAATAATTAACCAATTTTTATCATTGTTATCAGTTTCAATTTTAATTCATATATAAAATTCATTTAAACTTTGTTATGTTTTTCTTTGGAAAAACATTTCATCATGAGTGAGGGTTTAATTTTAAATTTATTTCAAAAAATTTATAAAATTGAATTTGAAAAAAATTGCTTCCGTATTTTTAACAAGAATAATATAAATTATAAATATTTTCAAGTATTTTTTTTATCATAATGAATAGTGAAAACAATACAAATTATTTTCGATAATTAAGGTAAAAACCTGTTTATCATGAGGTTAAATAAAATTGAAAAGGGTTAAAAATATACAAAAATATATCTAATTCATATTTTATTCCCATAAATAGACCTTATAAAATATTATTTTTGATAATCACTATTTTTTATTCTTTTGGAAAGAGAAAGGCATCGGTATTTCTTTATCAATTCTGAAATTCCATGTGGGTCATCTCCCACACTTATAAATGGTGACTCACTATACTCTATTCTTAATAGTACCAAAGACCGTTTTATAAGGTGAAAAATCAAAAATATATTCCTTATATCACTAAAAAAATTCTAGAATCATTGTTCTAATATAAAAAATTCATCTTATGTAGGATATCATTGTAACACTATAAAAGTTATCCAGAGAAGTGGTAATGTTATTAAAAGATCATTATTATATTATTCTTCATAGAACTCCATAAAATATTCTCTAAATATGATAAAATAATAAAAAAAGTGTCTAATATATACTTATATTTTATTTTTCTAATCAAACAAAATATATCTATCTCTACTTTCATCTAATGGGAAATGAAATTGTCAATTTTGTGTTTGGCAGACTACAACCTTGTGAAATGATAATTCATTTTTTCATCAAAACCTCTCACTGTTGGATGGGATTATGGATTAAATATTTAAATATTGGAATTATGAAATGGATATTCTTATTTAACTGGGATATCACATATAAATTCTTACATTCAACTCTACGGGGGATACAGTAACATCACTCATGTTTACGAATGACTCCCACATGCTATGTGATGTGATATGATTATCACGTACACTTTTCATGAATGATAGTAAAGATAATTTTCAAGATTATATTAGATATTTATAACATAAAAATACTTTTTTAAAATATAATATCACATTTAAATTATTTCCTTCCAAACCCTAAAAAATAATAACCTCACTCATGCGAATGACAGAAAACCTCCACAAAACTGATTTGATTTGTTTTTTACTTTTTATTTTACATGGATTGTAATAGTGTTATATTAAATTAATATATATTATATTTTTTACATAATTATAACTATTTAATTATTTAATTAAATATACCATCTTACATTCCATTCTTTATGGGATACGATATCAAAGCTCGTGTGTATGAGTGAGTACTACTTAACAAAGAGACATGACTCATTTTTCAATAATGATTTACATAGAAGGTAATATGGATACATTTTATTAATAAATTTAAAATAAAAGTTATTATAATTACACTAGAAAAGGTTTTATATTAAATTATATCTATTTGTTCCATCGATCGATAAAAATGAAAACAACATTCATTTGTATATATGTTCTATTGTCTCTATTATGATTTATTTATAACATTTATACATTAATATAAATACATATATGATGAATATATATGATATTAATAAATTTATTACCATTATGGATAATATTTATCCATGATAAATATAAAAGGACCAAAATTACCGAACTGAAAAGACACTTGAAAAAAGTAGCAATTATCATCTTAAACGGTGATTTTGACAATATATTGTTAATAAACTAGTGAAAAAAGACTACATGTAAATAATATATTGTTTGATAAAAATTTTATTCATGTATTATATATGTAAAATAAATATATTTTTATTATTCATTAAATTTGGACACATGCAATGGAATTCAACCCAATGGTAACGGTCTCTCACCTCACGTTTACTTATTTTAGATATATTACATATTCCCAAATTATTTCTCTTGCGGGGTGTATATAATTTCAAATTTGATAATTTATATTATTAATATAATTATATACATGTTATTTAATGTTTAATTTTGTTTTATTTATTTCATGGTTATTATTATCAAATATTAATAAAAGTGGTAAGATTTTATTTCACAATATAATAATTTTTTTGGAGATTGTTTATATTTAAGTCTCCAAATGTGGGTTTGTTTTTTAATTATTTAGTAATAATGATTTTTTTAATATAATATGGATGTCCCAGAAATGTTTATTTAATAGTACCATTTTACACACATAGGACCATAAAATTATTAACAAATTGTTTTTAAAAAAAATACATTTTTTTCTCCATTTTACCAAAATCCATTCTTCATCCAAATCTATATTTTTTAAAATGAATTTCAAACAATTTATTAAAATTCAATAAATGATTTATTGAAAAATTTTCTAATAGTTTTCAATTATCTTCTAAATTTACATAACAATTTATTTATGATTTCTAAAATTATGCATTCAAACATTTTGAGATTTTTTATTGATATCTATGTGACTATTCTATTAGTTAGAATATTTATGGATAAATTTGAAACTCGTGCTTTTATTTATAAATATTTATTATATCATTATTTATTTATTCCATTTCATTATCTTGTTATTTTTTAAATAGAATGTGATTTGGTTATTTACATTGATATATTTATTATTCTGATTTATTTTTTATATATTCGATTATATGGATACCATTATGAGCATATGTGTCAACCCCATGATTATGTTTTATTTTCAACTAGAATACAAAAAATTGTTTTATGACTTATGTGTGCCATTTTTTTATGTTAATATTGGAGTTATGAAAGGAAAAAATCAATTGTTTTGTTTTTTAAAATTTTATGTGTATTTTCATATATTTATATTTTTTTTCTTGACTAAAAAACTATTCATTCATTTGAGATGTGAATTATTGTTTGTCTTTACAAAGTGATAATGTAACCAATAAATTTTGGTAACTAGGGTCAGGGTGTTTACATCAAACATTGACGAGATATATAACTCACATCTACTTGCATTTGAACACATGGTCTTCCAAAAAAACATTGAATGATGATCATTAGTGGAACTATATAAATATAGAATCAAATATTATATCTACAAAAATTTCCTTAAATGTAATATTTTCTAACACACACATATTAAATCCCTATAAAATGAAGTTATAAGTGTCTATATAGCCTTATTATTTCATAAAGTATGTGGAATCTTGGTTGTAATAAGATAAATTCTAGATATATTTTCCTCCAAGGATCAATGTCTATCAACATAATCAATATTACCCAATACATAAGATGTTATTATTATCATAGATATTTATGTTTTTCTATTATGTTATATGATGTAAATTTCTTCATGGAATTTAGATCATTTAGTATTATCGTAATATTATTTAGAACCAACCACTCTTGTTTTGAAATATTTAGTGTTTGATATATCCTAAACGAGGTATTTCAATCATTTATAAAGATGAAGAGCATCAAAAATTTAATGTCATGAAATAATGATCTGAGACTATTTAATACATCATAAATAAAAGCTTTTGAATATTATTTTGATGATTTTTATGGGAATAAGTTTTAAGAGCTATATTTAGTTCTATTGATGTCACTCCAATTTATTAATAAAATTGAAATGGGGTTTTTTGGAGAGTTAATTCGAACTATATTTCTTATAATATTCTGTTGAATGGTTTATTTCTTATCATCTTATTGTATTTTCAATTTTATACTACCCTAATGAGCCCCAAAATATTCAATATTCAGTTGATTCTTCTATTTGGATCTCTAAATTTCATGTATCATGGATTTTATATTATGTATAATTTTAGTATGGATGAAACTAGAACAAAATGTTTTTCCTTGATTATTTTTTCCTTTTCCTAAATGACCACTTTATTTGGAATTGGTGTGACAAACCATTTCATAATAATTTCTTCATAAATATATATTTTTTTTAGATGGATTCCATGAATAGATCTATAAATGGATTCCATATTAGATGGAATATATGTTTGTTGGGTTAGTATTAGTCATCCAAATGATAGAGGGTAACGAAATATAGATGATTCAAGGTTTTATGGATACCATCAAGGATCCATATTCATACTCTTTACTTATTGGTGATTATTAGAATGATCTTTGGATTGTTTTGAGTATATTATGTTAACTTAGATGTTATATATGGAATTGGGGCTATCTATATAGGATAATTTAATAACCCGATGCAGCTTGTTTACAGTTCAAATATTTTAGATTCAATCAACTTCAAAAATATATGGGTTCTTGTTTTTAATTTGATTTCATTAATCTTCAACCGCTATAGGTTGTGTGACAGACACATGGTCAATATTGTGTAAGGGATTTTCTAGTGTTACCAACCCATTATGTCTAATTTTTGAAGTAATTAATAAAAAATAATAATAAATAATAAATCTCCAATAATTAATGATAAAATAAGAACTTGGAGTGATATTTTTTCACTTCCTTTTATTGATTTAGGATCTTTTTCACTGTTTAAATATTTTTCCATAGATTGGGTATAAGATACATTATATCATTTTCATTCCTGATGGAAGAAATATTATTTCAATTTTTAAAAAAATTAAAATAAAATTACTCAATTTTCATGTCCCACACATTATAATTCATCTATGAGGATTTTTTTCATTCCTTGAGTGGAGATATCATATTTAGCAGGGTATTTATAGGGTTTGGAGTTATAACTAGTGATTTTTGAAATGTGTAGATGATATTTTATAAATTCCCATATCTAATCCCAAGTGGTGATGTTTTCTAACATGATTTGGTTTTGTAGAACATAATGGATTTTTCCATCCACTATGTTATTTTAAAAATCTATTACCCTCCCAATATACTCTTTAGGTATGATAATTTTTCCACATCATCAAAAATATTATCTTCTAATATCTCAATATAAAATTACTATGAATTTTTTATATCTATAAGGTATTTTATATCCTATCACCTTGTAATTAAGTACCTGAATCTATTACATTAATGTTTATTATAGTTATAGAGGTTATAGAAGCTAATATTTCTCAATATCTAGGTAATTTGAAATATGAACTATTGAGTGAGATAAAGATAAATCGAAATATATTTTCATATATTTTTTGATATAATATATGAAGGTGTAGTCCTCAAAATTATACATGATACATTTTATCTTTACTACTTCATACTATTTTGGGGTTGATAGCATTATTATTCAATAGGTAGTGAAGTGTGTGATTGATTATTCAAAATATACTATTCCTTTAAATAAATATAATATTTGATTCCTGAATATGGATAAATTAGTTTTTTAACAAGACAATATGGGGTAGGGGTTCCACTTGGGATAAAATAGATTACATTGGACTTCCACGTATTCCATCAAGGGGGTAAGAGACATAAATATTTTAATTTTTTCCAATATTTAATGGACTGATTTTTGAGTTTTGTGGTATAAAATGATTTGATATTATTTTTTTCCCTTCACATGTGGTAGATATTGTTCGTGAGATCACTAAGGATGAACTCATTGAACTTGTGGTGATTATTTCTTTAGTGGTGGGAATTATTGAAAATAAACCAATACTATAATGGGAATATGTCTCAATATGAATGGTTAGGAAATTATCTTGGATGTGATATGGACCATTCAGTTGGATGTGACCCTATTGGGAAAATGACCCATCAATGATTGGGGTGAATTTAGGGTGTTGGGTTCAGACCTTATGGAGGCTACCTAAATATCCCAATTCTCTAGGAGTCAAATCCCACTGTTTAGATTAGTCTTCTTTAGGATAAAACCTATGGAGGGTCCCTTGTTTTCTTCATTAAGAATATGACCCATAAAAGGTTTGTCTCATAGAGAATATAGACCTTTGGGAGTGTGTAAACTAGATTTTGGGGCTTACACTTTGTAGGTGGCCCATGGATTATCAAAACTTGAGAAAATTATCTAATATACATGTTTTGGTGGTTTGGATAGGGCTTACACTTCAGAAGATGACCGTAGTTTGTTGGGGATTACACCCATGGAGGAGGCCCATAGATTAGACGTGTCTTACAATTGAAATGATTCCCTAAGGTTTTGGATTGTGTAGATATAAAGATCATTTCCAACCTCTATACTTGTGTGATTCATTATTTATGTGAAAAACAATAATTATCCATGGATATAGGGAACCACACAATCTTCATTGTTTGATATTGTATAATACATGGGCTTAAAGGGAGGGGGAGATAGAGAGTGAGAGGTATTTGTTGTTCCCACAAACTCGCATTATTTTACCTAGATAGTAATATATGGATAAACATAAGGATGCATCACATGGGTATGGAGAAGGATAAAGAAATAAATATGGATTAGTCCTATAAGTAAGGATATGGGATTACTCTAAGAGGGATTTCTTTAGACTGGTTCTTGGGGAAAAGAGGAGTATAATTCACTACGCCTAAAAGGGAAAGGGCCGCATGATCCCCTCCCTCCCGTCCTGCAATGGGATGGTCTATTTCAAGATCTCCAGGACATGAACCCTTATTATCAAAATGATTTATTAATTATAGCATTCATAGTGTCCCCCTTTTGATGGAGGCTATCAGTATGACCTCATTAACTACATGTATGTACACCCGAAAGGGCATGCTAATGTGGCCAATGATTTGATCATATATATTTCGTGGTTTTGGGGAGCCCTTTTCTTGATGCCACAAAGGAAATACCTCTTAGGGTTTAAAACATAAAACAATAATGGTTGATGGTGAAGTCCATATGTATGTATCTAGAGGAGCCATGGTGGGGTTTATTGGTTCATCAGAGGGGAGTAATGTGAATAGGAAAGATATACATCCTAAAATGTATCATTCTTCATAGCATATCAGTGTGTTATTTGGGGTTCCTCTACGTAGAATTTTTCTATGAGGTCATTAGTTATAAATGTGTATAGAATTTATATATGGGGAGAGGTTACACCAACATAGAAATTTTTTATCAAGGACTTGGTTCCACCCGTATTGTGTTTTTATAGCCGATATTGGGTTCGGCCTATGTAGAATCATGATATGAAAGGTCATGTTTCTCTCATGTGGTGACTTCCTATGTGGTTAAAGTATTCCTCTACATAGATTATTAAAATTTTGGGTGATAAGCCATAAATAATCCATCTACATGTGGTTTATGGAAATGCATCAATAAAGGGATCTGGTTTTATATATAGTTGGGTGAAATATTTGTATCCATTAAATTTTATGCATATGGTATTACGACTTAGAATGGATGTATCTCACACATTATTCCTATTATATTCCATTTATTTTCTTTGAGTCCACCATTTTTCACTCCCCTCTTGGTGGTTTCATAAGAGAGTATTCTAATAGAGTACTTGGATGGAGGGTCGTGATTAGCCCTGGGGCCTCTATATACGGTATCCCAATAAGGACACCCAATATTGTTTACAATTTCATTCATGTTGGATGAAAAAGCCCATCCTCACCCACAAAAAAATTTAGATTATTGGGAATGGTCATTCATGGATGATAGAAATCACCTTCCTCACCTAAAAATTATTTTTTTCATTTATGGGAGAATGTCATTAGTGGGGGATGGAAATCACTATCATAAAACAAAAAGAATTTTTTTCTTTTTTAGGGGATAAGTAATGTGATCTATGATCAAGATTTATTCAATGACCCATGAGTGATTTCATTTTTTGGACAACATACATTGTGGTGGTTCGGGTAGTGAAATTTTCTATGCAGACGTTGGACCTCATTTGTTTCTTGGCTACTATAATAATTTTCTTAACCATTTTTTTATTTTTACCATTAACAAAATTAATTAAATCTTTTTCTCGTCTAATGTAGTGTTTTCAGGCCCAAAAAATAATTTTATTTCATTGTTGGATTTATGTAATACCCCCAATAATAAATGTTTTATTTAAGTAATAAGGAAGAATTTATGTTTTTAAAATGGTTTTATAGTAATTATGATTATTACGATGTTTAAATAGAATACAAGATATTGGTTTTCACATGTCTGACATGTGACAATTAAGAGATACTTCATATTGTCTATGGGATTAATGATAGGTTGAATTTGAAAAATTATTTACTTTATTCACAATGTTAAAAATTTTAATATTTTGATAGAGCTATAAAATTAATCATTTATGGAATAGTCTATGTTTTACTTTTGATGAGGTTATAGATATTAATATATTACATGTCCATGTGCTGATGTATCCATATTGGATAATCGGTGTCAAATTTTTTAATAAGATATTCGGAGAATGAATTAAATTTATTTAATGGATTTTATTTATTTATGAAAATATCAATAATGTTATCTCTTAAAGTAAGAGATGAAGTGAAATTTGACTAAGTCACAGCTGAAGGAAAAAAATTTACATATTAAATAAAATTATATAAAGTAGGTAAACTATCATATGATATAATTCTATATAGTAAGGTAATTTCCCAAAAATTGTAAATGGATCATGAAATAATGGATTTTTCTTGCAATCATCATTTTTTATGATATTAATTATCTCTTTCACACCACTTTACGTTATAGATTTGTGGTCATTAAATTTATCCTGACCATGTTCTCTATGAACCTTCTTCCATATTGGGGTGTTTTTTTTCTATTCTATGTCCATGATTTCACGTCCCACTTGTGTTATTTTATTTGGAATCTTAGTATGTGTTATTTAATTTCACTTCAACACATTCCTTTATCTTTTTTGATAGGATTTTCTATTAACCCTTTTTTATGTGGGTTTCTATGATGGGATTTTTAAATGTTAAACCATGGATTATTGATATGTACTTAGAGGGATAAATTTAATTTTTGGGGGGTTAGAATATAAAACCCAAATATTTTGAGTAATATTTGTTTCAAATTAATTTAATATTTTTAATATTTTTAATTTTTGTTAATATTTATTTTACCTTATGTTGATTGAAATACTGAGTTTTTCATTCATTTAATCAAGTGGACATTTAGTTTTTGTTATATTCCACATCGAGATTGAATGAAATGTGCCATATTATAAAAATATTTACATATAATAGTGGTCACATGGGCTTTGAAATAGAGGTTGTTAATATGATTATTTAAATTTTGAATGTATATGGATTACACATTTATATAAAATTATTATTTGGTGAATAAATAATTTTAAATGAAAATAAAAACTACTTGAAAATAAAGGAAATAATTAAATGAAAACACTATTTTTATTAAAAAAAGCTCATTTTACCTCAATAAATTTAAAAAATAAGACTTACTGATTTATTTTAATGATATCTAGATAGTAATGATTCAATCAAATATTTTACATTCATCTCACGATTTTACTAGATAAGTGATAAGAATACATCCAATTTTATAATTAAGAACAGTATTGTTCCAAATAGTTATTTTGTCAGCCTTGGTACATTCATTTTTTATTAAAAAATTATAAATTTTAGAAAATAAATTATATATAATAAAAATAATTTTTTAATTCATCGGGTTAACATTATCTTCAAGTTAATTTTATAATTTCTTTATAATGTATAATCTTTTTTGCATAGTAGAAAATAATGAATTTTAATTAACAACTACCTTTTCAATTGATTTATTTATTAATTTAAGGATATCATAAATTGGATTTTAAGTAAAATTAGTTCAATTTTACAACCATTAATTTATTATGTGTGATTAGAATTCATTTTATATTCAATATACAAATAAAAAATATGTAATATTTTGAACATTTTATCATTAAAGACAATCTTTCTCATCGTTCATGTGGGATTAATTTTAAATTTAATTTTAAATGATATTTTAATAAATTTTTCAGAAAATAGATTGGCTATTTTGAATATTCATAATTTATATTATCTAATAAAGTGAACATAATTTTTTTCTTAAATTAATATTAAAAATAATAAAAATTATTTAACAAATTTCAGGTAAAACTTAGTTGACCAGGGGTTAAACTAAAAAGATAATGGTAAAAAATGAACAAAACATTTCTAAAAACCAATTGGCTTGAAAAATATACATTATATACCTTATTGGATCTAAAATAATCTATTTTTGATATTTTTTTCATGGGAAAAAAGTGAGTACACCTATTTAATATTAAAAAATACATGTGTTCCGGTCACCTCATTTATAAATGGTAACTACTCTTCCCTGTTCTCCATGCCTTGAAACATTTTTATTTAATATTTTACCTACCCAAATCACTTCTAACATTCTCCACCCCCATTGTAAAACCATTTTTTAATATAAATCCTACCAAGGAAGGCTTTTAGTGAAAATATAAGGAGGATTCCCAAAGAAGTGGAGGTTTGTATGTGTTTGAAAAAATTCAAGACAAAAGGTAAGGGATATATAGTCTCTCTTTTATTTAATGGAGAATATAAAAATTCAACAATTTGTTTACTTTGTATGGTGTATATACATGACCTTTGACATGATATATCATTAATCCTTTTCATTTAAATATATAAATGTACCATTTAATGTTATAATTTATCAGTAATTTTGATTCAAGAGATTACTAAAGAGGTGAGGTATTTTGGTCTCAATTTTCCTTCTTTCAGATGATTATTATGTTATAGACTTATATTTTTTCACAAGGTGTATATACGTACCATTTTACTTGTAATATAATGAATGTAGTTATCCTCATGATATTTTTTGTTCTATTTTAGATTATTCTTTCATTTGATTTATGATCCAATGTTACCATAGTGGTATTGATTTGATCATACAATATAACCATTTATCTAGATTGTATATAATATATTTGTGTTGATAATTTATTAGGATCCATATCTCATAAAAATCATGAACTTTTTTGTCTAGTGGTTATTCATGGTTTTAATAGTACTATTTACCCACTCTTTGGTACTTAATGTATTTGAGAAAATGTATTTTAGAAAATCCATCTTTATTTATCTCTTCAGAAAGAGATATGATTTCTTCCAAAACCATGTTTTCAAAATGTGTTTTTAAATTGACATAAAATTATAAAAAATATTAATAAATGTAATTCTAACCCATTTTTTGACTTTTTAAAAATAAAATTTAATATAATTTTCATGTTGTTCACCAAACAATGCATTCTTGGATTTAACCAAAATGTGAAATAAAACTTTTTTTTAACATCCATGGTATGAACAATATTTATCCTAGTCATGAACACAGAATGATGGAATTTATCCCTTAAAATTAATCAAATTTATTTTTATTTAAACTTATTTCCATAATATTTTAGGTATTTTTCGATAAATTAGTTCAAAGTAAAAAAAGAAATTTAAATGTTTTTTAAAAAGTATTTTTGAAAATGGAATAGATTTTTTTCTAACATATATGTTTAAAATGGAATTTAAAGATTGCATTATATATTTTTATTGATTTTTTAAATTAAACAGATATCCATAATAATTTATTAATTTTAAATTTTACGGTATGATTTTTAAAAAAAATTATTTTCCTCAAGAAACATTCCCTTTGATTTATCATTAAAAATCATTACCATCATATATGAAATGATTTAACATATTGTATTATTTATTTGTTATATAATAAAAGGATAAAATTCTTATTATTTCTCTATTTTTTTGTTTATGATGGAATCATATCTATTAAACAGGTTTATTTTCCATATGTTGTACCATGATAAAATAATTAGGAGACCTACTTACTATAATGGGTTGTGATATGATGAAATAATTGATAGATTAGAAAACCTGTCTATTTTCCATAGGTTGTGATATGGAGAAATTTTTAAAAACCTATTTCATTTCAAGGGTTATGATATGTTGAATGTTTAAGAAATTGTGGAACATATAAATATTATTTTCATTATAAGACGGTTGGAACATATATCTCTCTCCAATGCATTAGGTAATGATAAATGTTCGACAAACTCAGATGGTACATTGGTTGTTAGAACAAGCCCAGTAAAGTGGGTATATAATTGGTTATCCCATTCCCAAAAGATGGTACATAGGAGGTCATACCAAGCTCAAAGAATGTACAATGGTGGTTAGACTAAGAATAACATGCTATGAATGACTTTTTTTATATCCTTGATATAAGATTGTATATGCTCATGTATATGCCACAAACTTATGTCTTCTACTAATGTTATGTTCTAATGGGTCATGTTATTTTATATTCTTTTGAATCATGATTTATAAACTGATAATATTTACTCGAGGACTCAAGATTTTGATCTTTTATTTGAAAGGAATGGTTATAAAATAGTATGCTCATATTCTAGTACCTTTATTTTGTTATTTTTCATACGTATTTCCCTTGATTACCATTATTGAGAATTTTATCTCACCATTTACAATGTTTCCATTACATGGGATTTGAATTTATGTAATATATATGATATTTATAATAAGTGTTTAAGTTATAAAGATAATATGGGTTTATGAGGAAGTTAAATTTGGCCCAATTGTTTATATTTCAATATTTTCAAATACACTAAATAATTATGATCTACATACATGTTTATATTGTAATCTATTGAAAAATCATCTAAAATTTTGTAATCTCTATTTCATAAAATCGTGGATTTCTAAAATTATAATGTATGATCATATCCTCACATTCACCCATGGATACAACTGGAATATTTAGATTGAAATGGAACAGTAGGATTATAATCATGTTCTGACTCTTGAACATGTTATCATATCATTGCAATGTTTATGGGATGAGCTCAAAACCCTACTCCAATCCAAAAATTTTGTCGGGATATTGTTGTTATTGAAACCAAAATGTATTATTATATCCAATTTAATACATAAATATCCCTTATTTATATTTCAGTGTAATTATATGGGAATTCCTATTTTTGTTCCTTCTCTTAAGAAGATCATTGGTATATTTCAAGAGTGATATGTAAGAATTATGATATTCCAAATCCCATTAATAAATATTTCCAATATATCCCATGATAATTAGAGAGTCTCCTAAAATGATTACCACTTTGACAAGTCATTTTCTACATTTTGAACCCTAAACATAATCAATTTTCATCCTCAGGTTCCTTTTGAAGTACATTGAGAATAAATTTTTTTCATGAGAAATATATAGTCTGATATCAGTATTATATCCCAAAACTAATCAATGATGACACCCTTGAGAATTTTAATTATATTTCACTATAATATAAGTTGTATTCCATAACATCATCAATAGAAGAAAAAAACTATGGTTTAAGAGGTCCTCACCATTAAACGTTTATCAGTGACTCTAAATTACCTCCCTAGGGAATATTTTATAGACTCTCTTCCCATTGGAAATATCAAGATTACTCCCAATAGTTATCCTCATGATACCAACTACTGAGGTACTACTGTAAAATGATGATTTTCTAGAAATGATGACATGCCCTTACAAAATCAATAATTAATGGAATCCATGGATTTAATCCAATGAGATATCAACCACGAAATATTTAGGTTCTCTATATAATATTTATTATTGAGATTCTACCTACGATGAAGGAAAATTGTAGCGTAGAGGTCCTCCCCATGATGGTGATTTGAGGTAATTAACAATAGAGTTCCTCACCTAGTTCTAATCAAAAGTCCCTCCTTTCACTGATTCTCCATCTCATCATGATGGTAATCTTTATTCAATTATACTCTTTGTATTTTCATATTAAGCAGTACTAAAGAAAATAAGGCTAGCTATACTAACCACCACATCAATGATAAATGACATGTCATCCTAGAAGACCATGGTGTTTGGAATCATATTAACCCATCCCAAATCACTCACCATCTAGTGAAAATAAGGACATTCAGATTCATCCATCTAAAATTAAAAAATTAATATAGAAGTTTCCTTTTTGGTAAAATCAACCAAAGAACCCATCATAGTGGTGGATGAAAAATTTATGCTCATACGGAAAGTTATGGATGTGTAATTAATAATGATCTTCAACAAGACTATCCATAATCATCACCATGATATCCTAGAGGTAATAATGTATTAGTATATGAATTACATTTATCACAACATTTTGGTTAATCTCTACCACTTTAATTCCACACACATGTCATTTTGTGTTTACAGTAATCATATTGAGGTGGTAAATGATCTCTTCCATGTGTTTATGTGGAAACCTATAACGACCCAATGTTTTTCAATGAAAATTACCTTATTATATATATTTCATAAAATCACATGAAAACACCGCATAATTATCTAATAAGTTCAAAGTGACCTTTAAAAATTAGTTTGTCACTTCTGTGTTTGGAATTTCAAAAATTGACATACACTATTGCAATGAGTAAGTTATTTGGAGTCCAATAAGAACAACATATTTTTTGGTGAATAGTAACCTACCCATTTGAATAGTACCATACCATTATAAATAGTGATATACCCTAATTAATAATAACCTTACCTGTGATAATATATTAATAATATTCAATTTGAAAGTACAAATATACATATATTTTAGAATTAGTAAATGAATGTTTTAAAACTGGATTTTGATAATAAATTATGATTTTAATTAAATATTAAAATAATAATATTTATAAAATTATTTTTGAAACATGGACTTAATTTTTGGATTCTACACTTTTAACAATGGTTAGAGTGAATTTTTGGGATTTTTCTGAAATACATGAATTTTTGGTGAATAATAAAGTACATTAATTTAAAATATAATTACATTATAATTTAAACTCACTATTCTTGACATCACAAGTGATGTAAGAAACCAAATATCTAACTCAAATTCCATATATACTATTCTTGGTCATGGAATATTCTCTAGACATTTTCTTAATGAAAATTAATAATATAATGTATTAAATATTAAAGAAACCCCTCTCCCCTCCACTATAAATACCACCCTTCAAACCTTCATTTTATCAATCCTCTATATCTTTATAACTTGACTAAAATCTGACCAAACATATTTTTTATCCTTTACCCCATCTCCAAGAGCTTCTGGTCTCATCAAAAGACCAAACCTAGCTTCCTTAAGAAGGATCTCAAGAGGAGGATTCAAGAGGTATTTCTCTCCCTCTTTTCCTTTAATTTCCTTTCAATTTCAAGTTATTATGTTATTATCTCCCCACCTATATTTGTCAAAAAGTTATGGTAACTACAGTATCATACATATAATTTAATTTTATGATTCTAATAAAATATTATACAATCCAACCCCCTTATCCTCTTCCTTTAATTTTGTAAAAGAACATGTTGTTCGTGAGGTGTTAATCTATCACCTTCAAGAACAACATGTTTTTTTCCATTTCTACCTTCATATCTGGTCATGAAACCATTTTCATTATTGAAATAGAGTATTATATATGTATTATGTCCTATTTTAATTTCTGGAACTAACTTATGTATATATTACTATATGATTAAACAAAACATGTTTGTTGTGGTAGAAAAAACACCTAAATTAACCCAAACAGTCATCATCTAATTCTAATATAATGATTAATCCACATAGTATATAATTTATTTCATTATTAAATAATTTAATCTTCTATAATATCATTAATTACATGAAATTTCAGTTCTGGATGTTTATCCATGTTCTACACGAACTTTCATTTTTGAATACATGTGAACCGCTCAAGAAAACGATAAAATGAACATTCTAGAACAATATTTTTTAAACTATATAAATCATCTATTGGACCATTAAATAACATAATGAAACCATAATGAACCATATTAACGTAATTTTTTTTTTATTCATCAATTAATGAATCAAATGTGGTTATACTAGAAATTAATGTGAGCAAAGAATTCAGATATAAGGTAAGGGGAAAATCTCAAACCCAACTTTCTTTCTTCGGGTTCTCCCTATTTCACTCCATTTTTGGTACGGAAACTCATTAAAAATAATTTGTTCATAATTATATTATTTTATCTAGAATATACATGTCTTTTACTGATTTTTATGTCAAAAAAAGTTTTCTAAAAGAACTCTTTTTTAAAAAACACACCTTTTACTTCTCATTCACGGTTGACAGTTCTTATAACATCTATGTTATTCTTTCTTTATTTGGGGAACCCAAATATTATGAGATTGTTATTATGGGATTAAACTCATTCCATTCCTTGTATTAGTTATTTTCATTTTTGATATATTTTCATTGTTGCATTCATGATAAATGATAATGTTTTGATGTGACGGGTGCGCCCGGAATTGTATAGTGCAATATGAATGTTTTAATGTGACGAGTGCACCCAGAATTATACAGTCCTCCAATGCATTGGTTAAAGTGATTAATCTCATGAGTTATGTGAAATTATTTGTGAAAATATGGTATATTTTTTTACAATTATGTGTGGTAGTTAACCACTAAGACATGATGTTTTATTTTTCATGCATTTATACATTTTTAGTATCTCATTAATGTTTTTTCTCATGTTCATGATTATTTTCCTATGTTATGAATATTCTCACCCCATGATATATTCTTCTTATCTATCCTCTATCTATGCTTTTAGGTAACCCTTTTGGTGTATATCCTCAGGTGATTACATGTACTATGGAGAGGTGAAGTGGCAAAAAGAAGAAAGAGAAGAAGGAATTAAAAAAATGTTTATGCTTGATGTTGTAATTTTTATGTAGTGTCCTAGTTTTCACAAGACACTGAACCTTTGGATCCTATAATTGTAATACTACTATTTATTTATTTTTCAAATGATTTAGTATTAATTCAAGAAAAGGTAGGTTCGATATAGTTGGTATTAGAGGAAAGGTTTAGTTAATTTGGGAATTAGGATTAGTGAACCCTAGAGAAAACCTCTAGCATGAGACTAAGTACATATATGAACACAAGAATATTTACATAGGGATCCCATATGTTATTATTTTATTGAAAATTATGCAAATTAATAAGTTATTTATTCATGAATAGTTGACTTATGTACTGTTTTATCCATTTCTATTTCAGAAAATGGTGGGAACCAGGAGAAACCAGGCCAATAACTCGTGCGAGGGCCAATGAAAAGATTGCATGAACAACATCCCCAATGATTTAGGAGGTGGAGTTCAAAACATCATAGATATTCTTACCCAAATATCTCATGTTATGAACAATAACCATAAAAATGTGTAACATCCTCTTTCACCAATGAGGGAGCAACTGTCTATAGAGTGTTTTATGCGGCATCGACCACAGGCGTTTAGTGGATCTTCGGATCCCCTAGTTGAAGAATTGTGGGTCAACTCAGTGGATAAAATCTTTTCTATGATTCACTGTTCTGAGATAGAGAAGGTGACTTTATCCTTTTATCATCTATATGTAGAGGTCGATAAATAGTGTGATTTTATTAAGAACACTATACCATGTGACGAAATTGAAGAGATGGAATGGGGAGACTTTAAGATAATGTTTCTTAAAAAGTTTTTCCCAAGAACTCTTCACACAATGACAGATAGGGAATTCATAGAGCTCAAGAAAAAATAATGGAAATAATTCACAACCTAAAAAGTCAAGTTCACAATGCTTTAAAGGTACACTTCGTGTTTATTATCAATAATGATAGGAAAATTGATGGATTCTTTAGTGGATTATAACCACACCTTCGAAAGGCTCTTCAAATTTGAGACTTTGACAGTTATGAAGAAGTTGTTCGATGTGCTCTCAAAGTAGAGATGGAGTTATTATAATATTCCCATGGATATGGTGATAAGAAAAGAAATATGTTGTTTCAAGATGGTGGATCTGATGATAAAGGTGGAAAGAAAACTCAACGACCCATATGCCAAAAATGTTGGAAGTTGCACCATGGGAACAGTCTAAAAGGGACGGGGAAGTGCATCAACTGTGGGAAAGAAATACACTATGCTCAAGAGTGTCTAAAAGACATTAAAAAGAACAAGAATGTACTGGAAGACATGAGTGAACCACCCATAGTTCAATGCTAAAACTTTAGGGAGCTTAGGAACTTTGCAAGTTAGTGATCTAAAACTCGAGTTATCGATGGTAATCAACGTCAGAAGCCACCAAAGCCAAAGGGTAATATGTATGCCATCACTACTGTATAAGTGGATCAAGATAATGAATTCGTACTAGGTACACTTACTGTTCACTCAATAATCGAAAAATACATAATTGATTTTGGTCCTATACATTCCTTTATATCTTTCATGTTTTTTAGAAATATAGAATCAAAGCACCAATGCCTTGAAGCAGAGATATCTATAAAAACACCAAGTGGTACAATCATTGAAACCCAAATGTTTGACTCTTCTCCTATTGGAGTATGTGGGAAGATTATTCTTGTTAATCTCTTAATACTTCCCTTGGTGAAATTTGATGCTATACTTTGAATGGATTGGTTCTCATTAGATAGAGAACTTAATAAAATTTCAGGAAAAGAAAATATATTTTCATATTCTGAACCATCCCCTACTCCTCTACAAATTCAAGTAAGATTGTGGATATCCATTGAAAAATACTTCAATGGTGTGGGTGTTGATTCCTTATAAAGAAGAATACCTCTCCCAAATGGTTGAGTCAAAAGAAGGTTCCAACCATGCAGAACTGCCCATCGTTGGGGAATATGGTGATGTATTTCATGAAGAGTTTCTCGGACTCCCCCCGGATTGTGAGGTATATTTCTTAATAGAACTCATACCCAGAGCTACTCCTATCTCAATGTGTCCCCGTAGTATGGCTTATAATGAAACGGAGGAGTTAAAGAAGCAGCTACAAGAGCATCTGGACAAAGGGTTCATAAGCCCTAGTGCATTACTATGGGGTACGCTAGTGCTCTTTGTGAAGAAGAAGGATGGAACAATGTGGAAGTGTATCGATTATCGGAAACTCAACAAGATCACCATAATGAAAAAGTATCCTATTCCAAGGATTGATGACTATTTTGATCAATTAATATGAGATCAATACTTCTAAAAGGTGGATCTTCTTTCTGGATACGATCAGCTAAAGGTGAAGAAGGATGATATTCAAGAGACTGCCTTCCATTCAAGGTATGTGAACATTGATTTTATGGTGATTCCCTTGAAGAATTCTAATTCTCATTCAATCTTCATGGATTTTATGAATAGAATATTTATACATCACCTTGAAATTTTTTTTGTAGTGTTTATTGATGATATTCTAATCTACTCTAAGAGAAATGTGGAACATAAAGAACATCTATGACTTGTGTTGGAAACATTGAAAAAGGAGAAGTTGTATGCCAAGTTCCGAAAATTTGACTTTTGGATGAAGAAATTCACGTTCTAGGGACATGTGATAACAAGTGTGGGAATTTCTGTGTGCCTTAAAAAATAAGGGCAATTGAGGAATGGTGCATTCCCTCTAGTTTCCCAAAAATCTGTAGTTTTCTGGGATTAGCTAGGTACAACTGAATTTTGGTGAGAAATTTCTCACAATTATCAAGCCGGCTACCTATGTTAGCAAAGAAATGGTTAATGTATGTCTAGATGGAAGAATGTGAGGGAAACTTCATGGAGCTAAAGAGAAGGCTGATCCCTGCATCTGTACTCACACTACCAAAAAGTGGAGAGTGTTTTATGATATACAGTGATTTTTTAAAGAAATGATTGGGTTGCGTACTCTTGAAAAATAACAATGTGATATCCTATGCCTCTTGGCAGTTGGAGATCTATGAGCAGAACTACCCGATGCATGATCTAGAGCTTGAATCCATGATTTTTTCTTTCAAAATCTTGTGACACTACCTTTATGGATATAAGTGTGACATATACACCGACCACAAGAGCCTAATGTATATATTCACACAATAGGATCTCAACATGCATCAAAGAATAAGGTTAGAGCTAATAAATGATTATGATTGCTCTATTTAGTACCATCCAGGAAAGGAGAACAAGGTAGACGATTCACTATGTGGAAAACAACCTGCTACACTATCCGTGTGATGGATTGAGAAAGACCCTATCTTCTTGAATATGCAATGGATGGATTTATAAATAATAAGGGTAGGGGATACATCCTACCTTTAACAATTTAATTTTAAGCCATCAATCCAAGAGAATATTGAGAAGCACAAAGGGATTATGTGGGGATAAAAAAGAGGGTGAATGAACTAAAGGGAGGGAAGCTGCAAGAGTTCAATATCAACTGTG
This sequence comes from Viscum album, assembly GCA_963277665.1. Lineage (NCBI taxonomy): Eukaryota > Viridiplantae > Streptophyta > Magnoliopsida > Santalales > Viscaceae > Viscum > Viscum album. The sequence continues at coordinate 1,785,233,498 of OY728150.1, forward strand.
ATGGTGTGATTCATTTTGAAACATGGATTTGTGTACCTTCATCACCCAAGATAAAGAAGGATCTATTTGACAATTCACATAGCTCAACATTCTCTATCCATCCTAGGAGTACCAAGTTGTATCGTGATATCTAAGAATGCTTCTGGTGGGATAACATGAACAAGGATATTTCAGAATATATATCAAGGTTCTTGGTATGTCAGAAAGTTAAAGCAGAGATAAAAATGTCCAATGGGATGATGTAGCCATTACCTATACCCATGTGGAAATGGTACAATGTCACTATGGACTTTTTCAGGGGTCTCCTAAAGGCATCGAAGGGAAATAATGCGATATGGGTTGTGGTTGACCGACTCACCAAGACTGCCCATTTTATCACAATTCGGGAAGACCTCTCGCTTGAACAACATACAAAGATATATGTGAAGGAAGTGGTGAGACTTCATGTATTTCCACTCTCGATTGTGTCTGATCGTGATCCAAGGTTCACATCTAAATTTGGGAGGAGTCTTCAACATGCATTGAGTACTGAATTAAATTTCAGCACGACCTATCACCCCCAAACTGATGGCCAATCTGAAAGAACTATTGAGATTCTTGAATTAATGCTAATATCCTGCTCTATAGAATTCAAATTTCTATGGGTTTATCATCTCCCATTTTTTGACTTCTAATAGAACAATAGCTTCCACACAAGCATTCATATGGCTCCATATGATGCTCTATATTGAAAGTGATATAGAACTCCAACATGTTGGGATGAAGTTAGAAAAATAAAGCTACATGGACCCAATCTTTTGCAAGAGATGATAGAGAAGGATCAAGTCATTTAGAAACATATAAAAACTGATTTGAGTTGGAAATATATCTTAGTGAACAACCATCAAAGGGATATGGAGTTTTACGTTAGAGATAAAGTATTCCTTCAAATATCACCATCAAATAGGGTCATGTGGTTTGGAAAAAATAGAATTTCAGACCAAGGTACATTGGCCCCATTGAGATCATTGACCACATATGATATTTGGACTATTTTCATTCACTTCCACCAAATATGGTGCATGTTCATGATGTGTTTCACATATCACCCCTGAGGAAGTACAGTCCAGATCCCACACAAGTACTGAACTCAGAGGTGGTTTAACTGGAAGATGATCTCTCCTATGAAGAGCAACCAGTAGAGATTATAGACTGGATAGATAAGGTTCTATGCAAAAAATAAAAACCACCTTGTCGAAGTGTTGTAGAGGAACCATAAGTTTGAATAATCTACTTGGTAACCAGCAGAGGGGATGAAGGAGAAGTACCCTCACCTATTTATGTAATGTGAAATTTCGAGAATGAAATTTCATAAGAGGGGGAATAATATAACAACCCAATGTTTTTCAATAGAAATTACCTTCATATAATTATGTCCTGAAATCATAGGAAAACACAACATAATTAATTACAAATTTATAGGTTACATTTAATCATAAGTTTGTCAATTCTGTGTTTGGAATTTTGAAATTTTGACATACATGGTTGCAATCAAGGGGTTATTCGAAGTCCAATAAGAAAAACATAATTTTTTTGAATAGTAACATACCCTTATGAATAGTAAAAATCCTTTAGGAATAGTGACATATCTTAATAAATAGTAACCTTACCTATGATAATATATAAACATTCTTCAAGTTGAAATTAAGTTATACCTATATTTTAGAATAATTAAATGAATGTTTTAAAACAGGTTTTGATAATAAACTTGGATTTTAATTAAATATTAAAATAATAAAATACAGAAAATTATTTTTGAAATTTTTACTTTGTTTTTGGATTCTACATGTCGAAAAATGTTTAGGGTGAATTTTTGTGATTTTTCTGAAATACTTGAATTTTTGTCGAATCGTAAAATATATTAATTAACCCTATAAATACATTATAATTTAAACCCACTATTCCTAATATCACAAGAGACAAAAGAACCAAAATATCAATCTCACATGCCCTATTTACAAATCATGGACATGGAAGACTCATTATTACTTGTATTGAGAGAAATTAATAAACAAATGAATTAAATATTAAGTAAAACCCTCTCTCCTCCACTATAAATACCACCCTTCTCACCCTCGTTTCCTCACACTTCTCAAGCACCAAACCTTGCATAAACTCTACCCCAATATCTCCCCTATACCCTTCTCCACGTCCAAGGGCTTCTGGAATCATCAAAAGGAAAATCCTAGCTTCCTTAATGAGGATCTCAAGAGGAGGATTCAAGAGGTATTTTCTATCCCTCTTTTCTTTTAATTTCCTTTCAATTTCAAGTTGTTTTCTTATTTTCTCCATAAATATATTTTTCAAAATGGTATGGTAACTCCATTATCATAAATATATTGGAATGTTTTGATAGTAATGGGGTATTATAACATCCAACCCCCTTCCCCTCATCCTTTTATTTTATAATAGAAAACGCTATTCGTGAGGTGTTAATCTATCACCTTCAAGAATGACTTATTTTCTTTTTCCATTTCTACCTTCAGATCTTGCCATGAAACCATATTTATGGTTCAAAAATAATATTTTATATGTATTATGTCTTATTTTATGTTCTGTAAAAATCTTATATACATATTACCAAATGATTAAACAAAACAAGTTTGTTGTGGTCAAAAACCCGCCCAAATTAACCCAAACAACCATCATCTAATTCTTATCTAATGATTCATCCACATGGTATATAAAATAATTCATTATAAGATCATTTAAAATTATATAATATCATTACTAACAAGAAATATCATTTTTGTATGTTTATCCATGTTCAACATAAAATTTCATTTATGAGTACATGTGCACCACTCAAGAAAACCATAAAAACGAACATTCCCAAAAAATATTTTTTAAACTCTATAAATCATCCAAAAGCCTAGAAAAATAAATTAATGAAACATATTCATGTAAAAAATAGGTTCTGTAATTTTCAATTAATGAATCTAATTTGGTTATAAAGGACATTAATGTGAAGAAGGCATTCAGATACAAGGTAAGAGAACAATCTCGAACCCAACATTCTTTCTTAAGGTTCTCCCACTTTCACTCAAATTTCATTATGGTCACACCAGTAAAATCATTTTTTCATCACTATATTATTTTTTATGGGATATTAATGTTTTCTACTAAAGTTTATTTCAAATAATTTTTTCCAAAAGAACTCTACTTTCAAAAACACACCTTTTACTTCTCATTCAAGGTTGACTGTTCTTATAACATGTATGTAATTCCCTCTTTCTTTTGGGAACCCAATTTTTATCAATGTGTTCTTATGAGATGAAACCCATTACTTTCAATTGGGGTTTTATTTTCATTTTTTATATATGTTCATTATGGGCTGAACGATAAATGATAATGTTATGATGTGACGAGTACAGTCGGAATTATATAGTGCAATAGGAATGTTTCAATGTAACAGGTGCGCCCTGAATTATACAGTTCTCCAATAAATTAGATAAAGTGATTAATATCATGATTTATGTGAAATGATGTGTGAAGAATATTCTATATTGGTTTACGATAATTTGTGGTCGTTAACCACTACGACATGATGTATCATTTTTCATTCATTGCCACATTTCAAGTCTCTTATTAAAATTTCCTCTCATGTTCATGATTATTTTCGTATGTTATTAATATGCTCACCCCAAGATAAATTTTTCTTATCTATAATCATTTATGGATTTTATCTCACCCCTTTTGGTATATATCCTTAGGTGATTACATGTACTAAGGAGAGGTCATGTACTAATAAGAAACTAGATAAGAATGAATTAAATAAATGATTATGCTTGATGTTGTAATTGTTATGTTAGGTCCTATTTTTCCAAAAAAAACTAAACCATTTTATCCTCTATGTATAATACTATTATATGTTTTATCTTTAAAATGAAGTAATAGTAATGTATGAAAAATAGGGTTGCTATAAAACCTTTTTAGTGGAATAGAAGTTTATAGTGGGTAAGTGACATTGTTTCCTCTAATATTACTTCATCAATAGTATAAACGAAGTCTTAAAAATAATATTTGATAACCATCATATTGTGTATATAAAATAGTGGTATGATTATGAATCTTTACATATCACCCACTCATGGACATATAGGGCTTACCAGGGATGATATCATGAAATTTCATTTCTTCTTTCCATATATATGTACTTTGAATCATAACTTCTAATTGGTCTATCAAGAGTAACCACAATATCCCAAAACACTAAATGTAGCGCATCCTCTGGGAGAAATTAATTAATAAAATCCTACATAAATATTTTAAGAATCTCAAAAGGCCTCCCATATGAGGAAATAATTTTTTTTACTACACAATATAACTAAATGAAAATTTTCACTCGCATATAATACGTAATGCGTTATTTTTATGCATAGCATGAACCACTAAATGTTTTATAGGATGTGATGTCATCTGATTTAATAACATTAAATGAACTACCAAATGACATGGGTTTGGGGATTTTTTTACCCTATAATCATTAAGACCATAAAATCCACAACAGATCTACGAAATAATGGTGGCTGTGTGGTATCAACCCAATCCCATGGGTTTGGGAGCCATGATAACACCAAAACCACTACCTATGTAGTTATTATTTCATATGATATGAGATATAGTGCATAATTCACTTTCTTAGTTATATATAATCATGATCTATATCTATCATTATAAGTGGGTTTAGTAGAAAAAAAATTCTACTACCTAGAGGTCAACATCAATAAACAGCTTTTAAGGGATCAATGAGCAGAGAAAGAAAGACCTCATAGGGGATCTAACCCTAAACAACCTACTAAAAATGGGATATCAAGTAGGATTATGATTTATCCATTTATGGTTTTTCAAATTATGGTTTATACATTAAAAATGTGATGTGGAAATAATAATTTCCATAACAATTTTCATCAATGAATTTCACTACTATCAATCTATGTAATCTATATTCATTCCCTATTTCGTTTTCTAAATTAAAAATATTCAAATCCCACATAATGGATCATTAATAGTGTTTTATTTTTTAAATAACATCCCCAAATACTTTTCTAGTATGGTTTAAAGTATTATACTTTGTCATCATAAACCTATTAAATATGTAGTTAAAACTCAACCGTCATTTTTAGGGTGATTCCCCCTAGATTAATTTTTTCAAAGCATCATCAACATTACAATATTCATATAAGGATGTGATTTATATGAAAACATTTCAATATATATATATATCAATAATTTTACTGTTTTATTGTTATAAATAGACTTATTCCTTTTGTTCTCACTTAAATTATCTCATTCCAATTCCCATTAAACATAAAATGTCCATTATTTGATCAACTAAAATAAAAAGTTATCTACACCATTAATAATTTTTCAAAATTAATTTTTCTACCCTTGATGAAATTATTTAATATTAAATTATCCCCAATAAATAGACTCATTATATATAATGTTATCTAATACTTACTCTAACTCCAATTGTAATGTCCAATACATAACCACCAAATAAATTAATGAATTGTATAAAATATTGCATTACATACATTCCAAGGGATTTTTAGGTTTAGATATATAAAGGATGAGTAAAAACATTAACAAATAAAGCACATGTCATTCTCAAGTAATTAAATCTTTTTCCACTACATTATATACTATTTAATCCATAATAAGCCTTTTATATCACCAAAAAATTATCTTGATATGTTTTTTTATTCATTATTTGCTATGTGTGATACATTTTATATTATCCTATGAAAATAGAAACCTAATAAGGGTGAACTATAATGATATATAAGAGAATTAAAAAATAAAAATATTTCATAGAAAAAACAAGGCATGAAAAATATGGTGGGAAAATTGATAATCAAATAATAGTATACAACATAAAACATTACCTTGAAACAAATTCATGGATTATATATGAAATATAAATAATCACATGGATAATAATAACTATTTTTATAATGATTTAATTAATAATTTCGAAAATTATAATATTAGATTCAAGTATTTGTGCGAATACATCATAAATATTCCCTCACTACCATCTTCCCAGCCATAAAATATAATATTGAATCCATATGCTGAGTACCCAGTCTACTTTTCTCATGATGACTTATAATAAATTGAGAGGATATCATGGTCCCTAGAAATCAACTACTAACTCCGACACATTTATCATACAAATGAATTACTAAACTATAAAAAAATAAAAAATATTTAGTTAGTATAAAATTAAAATATTAATTTAAATTATATGTATATAGATTATGATTATTTCTCCAATTAATAAATAAAATAACACACTATGTGATCATCTCTCAAACTAACACATTTTAGAATAGTTGGTTTATGGATAGTTATATAAATTCCTAAATCAATAAATGGAATTATATAATAATAATTCATCAATAGAAAAAACTATTATTGTTAAAAGAAACAAATATAATAATGTTCTATAAGGAATCTCAAACATAAACATTACTATTTAGTCCCTTTTATCTATATTGACATAATAGATATAATCATTATAATAATTTCCCCATTCAATGAAATAATATTTATGCGTATTTGAATATTAATAAATTATAATGTTCACAATAAAATAGAATATACGGACAACAATTTAACTATTACATGGTAGTAGTGAGGAGTACATTAATGGAATAAATATATCAATAGGAAAGGATATGTTAGAATGGAGTTCATGAGAATAAAATGAAAAAAAAATATTGAATTTGGAAATACTATTGTATTTAATCATATATTAAACTAATTCTTCATATAATAATAGAGTTTGAGAAATCCCATTATAAATTGAAAATAAATTGAGTTATGAAAATCCATTGCAAACATCATATGTTTAATGACGAATAATTATAAATTTATTCCATAATAATGAAATTTAAATCTTTAAAAAAGGTAAATACATTTTAATACAATAATGGATAAAATATGAACTATATGAATATGTTTCAAACATAAAAATCATAACTAAGTAAATGAAAATAGAGTTTAAAATCATGTTTGTTTTGGGTTACATTTTAATTGAATGATGTATAAAGAAATAACATGAATTGTAATAGTATACCCCTTTAATTAAATGAGAAATATATTATAATAATTTCATAATAATTAAATCAAAATAACACAATATACAATGAATAAATTGTTTAAAATTTATAACATATCTGACAGATATTGAATTGTATCCAAGTAACCTTTTCCTTTAATCCCGCATAATGGAATGTGAAATATCCTCCCATATGAAAAATAAAACAATCAACTTCACCAATTTGATAAATTGATTCGTATCAATATACTATTAAAAAAATTATTAAAAATAAATTATTCAAATATATTATATAGTAATATACTGTTCTCATCATTCTTTTTTATTATCATTATTTTTTACTAGTTTTGTAAGGGTAGTGTTGAATCTTCTTTATGCATTCAATGTTCATAATAATGATATCATTATAAGTACTGTAATAATAATTATACTATTAACATACCCATTTCAAAACCATAAATTTTTTATTATTATTGTATAATAAATTGTGTATTTTATTTTCAATGACAATTCATTATAGAGATTTACAGTGATTTCATCTACCTTGTTAAACTAACTGAAATAAGAACAATATATAATCTATAGGCTTGTATGGTTAAAACTGATTATTTTTCTGTAATATCATTATTATATAAGTTTAAATTTATTATTTATATTTGTTAAGGTGTTGTATCATATTTTAAGATGTATTTATAATGAATAAAACACATGATGAAAGAAAATCACACTCATATAGGAAGTTATCTGCACATGCACACTATAAATGTGTTCAATTTCCATATAATTGAAGTATGATAATGAAAATATCACAATTTCATAATAATAATGCGGTATTGAATATCATCTTAATCGATTAAATATTCTTTTAAAGACATACTTATATTCAATTGATGAGAAATCAGTCACATCATAAATGGAGGTTGTAGTATCCTGGTAGGCATGATAATGGATTTGTTTTTGTATATTAATGGGAATGGGTATTTATTGATTAATAATATATAAAAATAAAATTTTAGAATACTGAAATTACATGAAAAAATCATTCTTATATAGGTGGAGGAAGAAATATAATAATTTAAATGGAAAATGTTTATTTTGAAATTTATAGTTTACTCATTTGAAAAAATCATCTAAAAAATGAATAATCCTTTTAATGGTGAATATTTTAGAATAAAAAAATAACTAATATTGCTCTAATAATTTTTAGGATGTATTTAGGAAATTATTTTCCAAGATATGTGGCTTTAGTTATAAGGAAAAGTGGGCTGGTAAAGGCTCTATTTACAAGTGGTGGGAGTGGTATTGTTGTAATAATATAAAAGGAAAAGTAAATACTCAGAGTTTAAATAGATTCAATAATGGAATATAAAGGATTGGTGAAGTGTAAATGATTATAATGACTCAACCTTGCATTTTAAAAAATGGTATTATCATTTTTTTAGGTATGTCACTATTTGATATTTTAATTTTACAATTTTCTGTTATCGTCGTGGTAAAAAATGTTTAGGTAACTATTTAAATTTCAAGGAATAGAAATTAAATGTTTCATATTATATAATTTAAAAATATATTTTATAATATTAAATTAATTTTATCAAATAAAATTTCTTTGAATAAGAAAAAATAATTTTAACAATAATTCATTGAAAATGTAAAAAATCATTTTTTGAAAGAGTTCTTTTATGCTTAAATTTTATGTGTTGGAAAAAAGAATAAAAATTTTTATTTTCATGAGATAAATTTGTAAATTTGGTAAATAATGAAATGTTTTCATCATAAAAATAAATGTGAAACTAAAATTTTTCAAAAATAAAAATATTATTAAAAAATTTCCAAAAAATGTTTTCTATTGGAAAATATCAATTATCTTATTAAAATGTTAATAATAGGTTTTATAAATTGAAATAATATATTTAAAATGAATAATTGTAATTAATAAATACAAATTATATCAATTAAAATGTTTTATAAACTTTCAAAACAATATTATATAAGGATAATGTCATAAAAATTACATTTTTGGTGACAATTATATCTTTCACTATTCCCCTAATAATGAACTAATTTAGTTAAATTATAAAGATGATTATAAAGATAATATCGTTATGATAAATAATTTATCGTTTTTTATATGATCCAAAAAAAATTTAAATTTGATAACATAACATATATGAAAAAACATAATGAAAACATTTATTTATTGAATACTAATTTTTTTAAATTATTTTTATTCTTCTCTTTTACCAATTACTAATTAGAATGGTGTCAATATATTATATATATGAATAACATATTAAATAAAAATTAGTTGATAATATATTTCATTTATTAAAATAAAATTCCATATCTCATAAAATGGAAATGTTTATGAAAATACATTATCAATAATAAAATGTTCATGTTATTTATATATCAGAACTAATAGAATTTATTATTGAATTAGTATAAAAACAATCTATTATTCATTCTATAGAGGTTTCAAAATTCAGTTACATATATTTGTTCCAAATATTTCTGATTCTACATTATAATTATCCTCTGTAATTCATATTATATTATATTTTTAAAATTTGACATTATTTTGTTTCAGATCGGTGTTGTGTGTAAAACAAGATATTCAATATAATATTCATTTAAATGAGAATTACATATTCAAATATCAGGGTGTTAAATTCTCCCCAAATAAAGATATTTTGTTCTCAAAATTTCAATTATTAATTACTAATTAAAATATGAATGCCTATCCATAAGATATATAATAACTAAAATAAAACTTTTAATTAGATATGAGACTCGCTAAATTGAGAAAGACTAGAAAACACATATATTTATCAATAAAAATACAACCCCATGTAAGGTTTCTTTATAATCATTTGATCAAAGGGACCCTCGTTTTTCACTATTAATCTTCTATTATTTAATTTTAATCCATTAGGAGTTAATAATAATCCATGATGAATAATATTATTTGCATGAGGAAAATTCCATCGAAATACAAATATGGATACAAAAATAATACCACTATATATTTCCTCAAATAATCCAGTACCATATCATTATAGTGGTGATTTACAATCCCATAAAACTTTTTTGGTATATTACAATTCCAAAAATCAAACTTCATCAAGTCATCCACAACATTAGAGTAAGCGATAAGTTTACCCTAATAATCATGAGCCACTTTAGTTGCAGTCATTGCATAGGATACACTATGTTCCAATATTATAAGAGGTTAAAGATGTATATCAGCATTGTTATCCCTTATATTATGGAATTTACATGGATGATTACCATGTTACAATCATCATGTTCAATAAAGTCTTTTTTCGATTGGAAGTAGTTTGTTTATTCACTCTTTTTCGCATGCATAAAAGTTTCTCTAGATAATTGAAGAAATATCCCAATTTGATTCAATCCATATTTTTGACATTTATAAAATTGAATATTCTTTCCTAATGTATTTTTCTCAACAAATCATCCATGATAGTTCATCCTTACCCTATTTAGTATTTTTGTAAATTTAACTAAGATGAAATTATTAATCATAATTTGGGATTTGGGATTTAGAATAATCACATTAATCACTTCTCCTACTATGTACACTGTGGGAAAACTGAGTAATTGAGATTGGCCATTTATGATGGTATAACTAGCCCTTCACAAAATATAACGTTTTTGTGACGAGTTGATTGTTCCCATTGAAAAAGCTTCGGAGCGCGTTACATGCCAAAACGTGGAAAATGGTATTTGTGCCAGGCAATAGTAGCCCATCACAAATATACAGCGGCATTTTTAGTATTTGCGACAAGATATATATCTTATCCCAAATACTATGTCAGGAAGTTGGCTTTTGTGAGAAGCCCTGTCCTAAAAGTGTTTCTAACCAGATGGTATTTGTGACAAGACCCATCACAAGTGGTTCAGTTTGCGATGGTAGTCTCGTTGCAAATAATCTCGTCACAACTAATCTAACCTATATATAACCCCATTTGTTTTCCCCTCATACCACTAAATTCTCTTGTCCACAAACTATTTAGTGTAAAATTTTATCTCAATATTTCTCATAGATTAAATTTTTAATTTGGGACATTATTTGGAGCCATATCCTTCAAAAGCTTCAATTTTAAGGTGTTTATCTATTTCTTTTATTTATTGTATAATTTATTTTATTTTATTTTAGTTATCATTATTTTTATTTAGTTGTAGTTAAATGAAATTAGAATTATATAACTTAATTTATCATTTCTTATGTTTATTTTTACAAATAATTATGTGTGATTAGTATGAATTTGTATTAATTAGGAGTTATTATATTAATTAGTAATAATTGGTATTAAATTATAATATTTAGTATTAAATTGTAATAATTAGTATTAAATTGTAATAATTAGTATTATGTTCTAATAATTAGTATTAAATTTTAATAATTAGTGTTAAATTATTATGATTAGTATTAAATTAAAATAATTAGTATTAAATGGGAAGAAATTTTAATAAATTGCAATAATTAGTAAAAAATTTAACAAGTTAGTAATAAATTGCAAAAAATAGAAATAAATTGCAACAATTAGTGATAAGTATGAATAATTAGTAATAAATTCAAATAACAACTAATAAATTGAAATAATTAGTACTAAATACAAATAATTAATAATAAATTGAAACTATTTGCGATAAAGGAATACAATTAATAATAATTAGTAAAAAATTATAAGAAGTAGTAATAAATTATAATAAGTTGCCATAAACTAAAATATGTGGTAATAAATTATAATAATTAGTAATAAATTTTTATAATTAATAATAAATTTTAATAAATCGTCAAAATTTGTAATAATTAGTAATAAATTGTTATAATTGGTAATAAATTGTAATAATTAGTAATAAATTGCTTTAATTAGTAATAATTATAATAAATTCAAATAATTACTAATAAATTATAATAATTAGTAATAAATTTCTATAATTAGTAATAAATTGTAATAATTATTAATAAATTGTAAATATTAGTAATAAATTGTAATAATTAGTAATAAATAGTAATAATTAGAAATAAATTGCAATAATTAGAAATAAATTGCAATAATTAGTAATAAATTGTAACAATTAGTAATAATTAGAAACAATTAGTAATAATTAGTAATAAATTGTAATAATTAGTAATAAATTATTGTAATTAATCATAAATTCTAATAATTAGTAATAAATTCTGACAATTGGTACTAAATTGTAATAATTAGTAATAAAATTTAATAATTAGTAATAAATTCTATTAACTCTAAATAAATTCTAATGATTAGTAATATAATACAATAATTAGTAATAAATTACATTAATTAGTAATAAATTGCATTAATTAGTAATAAATTTCAACAATTAGTAATAAACTGCAATAATTAGTAAAAAATTAAAACAATTTGTATTAAATTGTAACAAGTAGTAATAAATTGTAACAACTATTTATAATTGGGAACAAATTGTAATAACTAGTAAGAACGTTTTTATAATTAGTAATAAATTGTAATAATTAGTTATAATTAGTAATATATTTTAATAATTGGTAATAAATTGTAATATGTTTGAATAAATTGCATTAATTAGTAAAAAATTTCAATAATTTGTAATAAATTATAATAATTAGTAATAATAAGTAATAAATTGCAATAATTAGTAATAAATTCAAACAATTAGTAATATCAAGAAATAAATTGTAATAATTAGTATAAATTGTAATAATTAGTATAAATTCTAATAATTAGTAATAAATTGTAATAATTAGTAATAATTAGTAATAAATTCAAATAATTTGTAATAAATTCTAATAATTAAAAATAAATCTAATAATTACAAATAATTAGTAATAACCTTTAACAAATAGTAATAAATTTTAAAAATTAGTATTAAATTTCAATAATTAGTAATAAATTGCAATAATTAGTAAAAAATTACAATAATTAGTAACAAATAAAAATAATTTGAAATAAATTACAATAATTTGTAATAAACTCTATTTGTTAGCGGAAAATTGCAACAACTAGTAATAATTAGCAACAAATTCTAATTATTAGTAATAAATTTTAATAAGTAGTAATAATGAATAAATTATAAAAATAATTTATAAATTTTAATAATTAACAGTAAATTCTTATAATTAGTAATAAATTGATCTAATTTGAAATAATTTGAAATAATTAGTAATAAATTGCAACAATTAGAAATAATTAGTATTAAATTGCCATAATTAAAGATAAATTGATATAATTAGTAAAAAAATGTAAAAATTAGATTTAATTAATAATAAATTGTAATAATTATTAATAAATTGTAAAAATTATTAATAAATTTCAATAATAGGAAATATATTGTAACAATTTGTAATAATTTGTAATAATTTTAAATAATTATTAATATATTGTTATAATTAGTAATAAATTATAAAATTTGGAAATAAATTATAATAATTATAAATAATTAGAAATAATTATAAATAAATAACAATAATTTGAGAGAAATTATCAGAAAGTATAAAAAAATTGTAATAAATTGGCACAATTTCCAATAGATTGGTGACTCCATTTTCCCGATGCCTTATCGCTTCAAAATATTTTCCCACATAAATCACTTTGAAAAATATATCTTCATGTACTTATATGGATTTTTATATGCATGATAACAGAAAGTAGCAGGGAGGGGCCTTCCTACTATCCCTTCTCGTACTTAAGAAAATTAATATATGTATGTCCAAGAATATTTTTCATACTGATTTTAGTTAGAGAAAGTGGCAAGGAGTTGATTCGTCGGGTGATATAGTATATTTTGAGTGAGGACTCATGTCCACTATCTCTAACTAAGATCACTGTGAAAAATTTTCTCAGATGTATGGATATCCATTTCTGTATGAACAAAGATGGAGAGTAGGGATGCCTCACCCCACTGCTCTCCTTTGTGCATAAAAAATAGATTTTGGTACGTCTGAGTAGGTTTTTCAAAGTTATTTCAGTCAGACATTGTGGAGATTAGTCATCAGAAAAAAGTGAATCTACCAATCTTTTTGAGATTATGTCACTGGTAGTAAATAATTATTTGTATAAGTTAGCTATATGATATAATAATTAGTGGTAATTAGTAAAAAAATTATAAGTTCATGCATATTATTATAAAAGTATAAAAAACTCTATAAATTAATATAAAAATATACCAATTATTATAATTTTATAGAAAATGGAATCTAGTTGTCTTCTCTTTGTTTATATTGTTTTTATTATATCAAATTATTCAAAAACTAATTAATTTATATTTGTTGATAAATATGGATCAAATGATGTTGATAACTATCATTGTTAGATGATTGTGCTTGGATAAATTAGTGCAAGAATCAAAAAGATTCTAGATTAAATACTGTATATATTGATGGTGTTGAAGCTTTCTTATCATGTGCATTATTAAAACAAGAAATTTTTTAGAAGGTAAAATTATTTTTTTTCTTGTAAAAAATGATCTCTAACGATGTTTAACACATTTAACATTATTGGGGTCATTTATTGCATTTTAAATTTCAACCATATTATGTTTTTTATCAACATAGTGAACACAGATCTAAAAAAGATACTAACAATTTGGTTATGAAACCATCATGATTTTACAATTTAGTACATGATGTGGCAGGTTTATCTTTACAACTAGATGAGTCTCAGGATGATATTAATTTAACTCTTGAGTTGGAACCATCTCATTTTTATGATTTGTTGAGGTCCGTGGAGGATTTTTTATATCCGGGTTTCAACATAATAAAATTTGAAGATATTTATAAATATAATGTTATTAAATTAGATAATGGAATATTAAATAGATTTTTTGATCAGATATTATATTTAGTAAAAACACTTCTACCTAAATGAATTGTGTTTCCTATAAATTTGTATGAGAGAAAGAGGCTAGTTCGTAATCTGCATCTTGGTTATCAATAGATTCATGCATGTTCAAATGATTTCATCTTATATAATGGTAAAAATTATCCATTCCATGGTTTTACCACATGTGGACAATTGAGGTATAGACAATATCAACAATAGAAGTATGGATGGATTCATGTAAAAATATTGATATATTTCCAACTTACACCCAGATTTCAACATTTATTTATATCTTAGAACACAACGGAATTGATTTCATGGAAGTAACCCAATAATACAATTGAAAATACATTAAATCATCCCTCTTATGGGGATTCATGGAAAAATTTGGACTAAGTGCATCCATTATTTTCTTTAGAATCTCAAAACATTAAATTGGGTATCTCTACTCATGATTTTTATCCATTTGGATATTATGGTAGTCAGTATTCATGATGTCATATATTTATAACTCCACAAAATTTACCTCCTCAGATATTAATGAAAGAAGAATATATCTTTTTTCCCTTAATAATTCCATGAAATCCAAAAAAAATGTTGACTATTATTTGAAACCATTGATTGATGAGTTAAATTCATTATGGAGTAATTGTGCCAGTACATTTGATGTTTTCATGAAACAATTTCTTTACTGAAAGCTGTATTGATGTGGAAAATTAAAGACTTCCTAGAATATGGCATCTTATCTTGAAAAAGTACACACTATAAAATCTTATCTGTTCTGTATGAGATAAAAAAAGTCATTTATTCTCATAATTGGAAAAAATCTTGTTTTTTCGACTGTCATCATAAATTCTATCAAAATGGTCATCCATTTCAGAAAAACCAATATCCTTCCTAAAAAGAAACAACTGAAAGAGACAGACCTCCTACAATTATCTTAGGTATAGAGATAAAATCAATTATCTATTCATTACCTCTCATCCCATTTGGACCAACAACAATCAAACAAAATTATTGATAGATTTGGAAAAGAACATAATTGTATTAAACAAAGCATTTTTTGGGATTTTCAATACTGTTATGATTTTTTTGTCAGTCACATGTTGGATTCCATGCATATTAAGAATAACTATTTTGATAATTCATTTCATAGTTTTGGATACACTAGGTAAGACCATAGGTAATGTAAATGTACGATTAGATCTTTCCCAAATTTAAAGACGACCAGAACTTGAACTGTTTGAAAATGTCAGATCACTAGAGATAATGATGAAAAAAGTAGCTTATACAACCTCCAAAGAGAATCAATTATTATTTTGTAAGTGGATTAAAGATTTAATACGTTCATATGGTTATGCTTCTAATTTTTGTAGAAGTTTCAAAAAAGGTCATATTACTGGATTAAAATGTCATAACTTTCATTTTATAAAAAAAATAATTATATTGATTATATTAATTGCTATTCTGAATTATATAATTTGGGATGATCAAAAACAAATATGTTATATTTTTTTGAGTCGTTTTGGCGGTGACAAGTGATAATGATGGATTAAGTAGACTGTACAAAGTTGTTGTTTTAATTTTATTTAAATTAGAAAAAATCACCATGTAACCTTTTCTGGACTCAATGGAACAATTGATATTTTATTTTATGCAAGAATTAAATTTCCAAGTGGAAGGTATTGTTCCAATGGATTTACCCTTTTGATATCTTCACGCAGAAATTAATGAAAAAAGTACATAACAAATCATATGATGAAGTTTCAATTATAAAACCATATTTTCAAGATGAAATTCCTTTTTTCTGATCTCATTATGTTCAATATGAATACCCCTCAAAGAACTACTATATAGGCCATAATGAGATAAATGTTAATGATTAAATGGGAAATCAATTATCAATATTCGATCAGCCCGAACTGGGTATCAGTTTAGTTCGTGAACGACGGCTTTGAGATGGTGAAAATCACAATGCTCATACATATGTTCTTTTTAACTGAGAATAAATGACACCATTTTTACTATGAGCGCTCCTATCACATATTATATAATTTTTTATACAATAAATAAATTTTATTTTAGTTTCAGTTTATATAATAATAATATCAAGAAACAACTTCCACAAATTACAGTAGCTGCTCTTGAAAAATGTTGGTGAAAAATATTTTCCAACTGGTTTCAAAAAATGGTAAAACTAATTAATTTTGGTTTTACATATAAAATGATTTTTTTACCAGTTATATTAATAAATGTTTTATAATTTTTTATGCATCTCAACATGTTAATAAAATTGATAATGGATTTCCTTTATTGAGTAACCCACCATAAAAAATGGTTAAATCTTATAATGAATATATGGTGAATGGGTTTCAATTTTGTACACAAGCATATGGGGAATAAGAAAACACTAAATAGTGGTGTGTTATTTAGAGGATGTCATCATAGATAAACTGAAATTTAATTATATGGCAAGCTGGAATAAATCATTGAACTATGTTTTCTAGGAAAACATTACATAATGATGTTTAAATATCAGTGGTTGGATACTGAGAAAGGATTGTGTGTTCATCCGACCCATGGAATCATCGATATTAAATACAAAAGTATTCTTATATTAAATGAACCATTTTTATTAGATCATACAGAAAAACCAATTTATTATTCAAAATATTATGCTACTTCATGAAAGTTGAGTGATTAATGGAGCATAATAAAAATTAAATCTCTAGAAAATCAATTTAATCCATGTGAATGTGGTTCCTAGTAAGTATAAAGAATTTAAAATTTTCAAGAGATAACTCAAAATTCATCCTTTTTACTAAGAGACGTGAATATAGAGGATGGCACCCCATAGTTATGGGTTGATGGTGAAGATTATGTTAATGATGTTATAAATGAATTTGAAATAAATACAGATGATAAAAACGAAACAAATATGAAAATTGATGATGCTTAGGATGAATATGAAGAAATTTACATCATCATATATGAAGATGATAATGATGATGAACATTGATAGAGTTAAATTCTTGTTATAATAATATATAATATATATCTATATATAATAGTTGTTTCAAATATTTTTCTATCAATAGTTATTTCGTGTATCAGATGGATGAGGATTTATTTTGTATGTTTGAGGGAGTTGATCTACCTTTAGAGGACCTGTATATTGGGTCATATAACACTCAAACTACTGGTGGTTCAGGAGTGGACATATAAGGGGAGTGGTCTTGTGTGATTGATATTTCCTGACCCAATCACCAAGAAATTCCCATATAATGGCTTCAATACATGTGTGTACATGTATGTTTAACTATGCATTTTAGTTAGTTTCCAATAATTTAATTATATAATGATTTTTGGATTATTTTAACTTTTTTCACATCTTTAACATATATAAACTAGATAGGTGAGCACTATATTATGTAATTACTTTTTTTGTAGCATGGGTCTCATGGGATCAGATTCCTGTTGACGTGCAACATCGTATTTTCGATCATTGGATTTTACATGAATAAAAAATATTTATATAGAAATTAATTTAATTTTTAACTTAATATAAATAATTATTTGTAGTGTTTATGGTATTCCATCAATTAGAGCATGCATGTGACGATCTGGAAGCCATGGTAGGGGATTATCTGTCAGCATTGCAGTCAGTTTTTTCACAATTTGAGAAGGAAAACAACAGAGAAAGATGAAGTGACATAGTTTTATAAGTCATTCCCCCGACATGATTAAATTTCATCTCAAATTTGGGATGGATTATGTATGCATTGGTTGAGTGGTCATTTTCTTGGGAGATCATTGGTTGTTCGAAAAAACCAGGGGAGAGAGGTGGTGTCACATCAAGGCGATAGTCATACATTCAATACGTATAGGGAAAAATATGGTAAGTACATTTTTTAAAAAAAATTATATAACAGTAAATGTAAATGGGTTATATTATATTCATATAGGAAGTCAAATAGAATGATATTTCAGGGTTCGACATTCATAAGATGATGTATAGTGATTCGACCACTGGAGATATTAGAGATGCTCACAAGCATCAAATTGGGGTTAATATATTCTTTTGAGTTTAAAATTTGTCTAAAAATAATATTTTAACAATTTTACTTTTAACTTATAATTGAAGGATTCATATAAGGCCATGATGTATTAGACACAGACTAAGAGTTAGGCTTAGAATGATACATAGACTAGTGACCATCGATTTGATGAGAAAAATTGATGGTGGTGACCCAACATGCCTTCAAGAAAGGTCGAGTTGTTGGTATCAACTCTCGATTGATGCCTATGGATTTTTATTCCACTACTGGAATATTGGCATCTAGCCTGAGTGGATCTCATAGAGTGTCATAATCATCTATTGAATTGTATCAGGAGTAGCTACGAGCTTAGAGTGAGCTTACATAGAGTATGTTTAGGGAGTCGGAATTGATGTGTCAATGGTAGCAGCTGCAACATGAAGAGTTCCTACAATGGTAGTAACAGAATGAGGTGTGGGTTGAGATTCATTGAAGGCGAAAGTAGCAGGAGAAGGAGAATTTAGAGTACATGCAATATCTCACTCATGGTTTATGAATGATGTTCCCTCCACCATATCCTCCAACACCTCCAGACGACCCTCCCCCTTAGTGATCATAATATTTTTTTATAATAAAACATTTGAATGTAATTTTTTTTAATATTACCTATTTACCTTTCTATATAGAGTGTTTTTATATTGTTGTGAATATTATATTTTTTTATTTTTTATTTTTTTTATTTTATTACTTTATTTAATTTTTCTATTATTTTATTAGTTTTTATTTTTGATTATTTTCTTTTTATTATTTCTCACAAATATTTAGGTTTTCATTATATAATAATTTTTTTATTATATTAGTAACATTAAAACTATTATATCATTATTATTAATAATATTATTATTATATCAATATTCTTTCTATTAATATTATATGAATGTTATTTTCATATTTTCTAATTTATTTTATTTTACCAGTATTAATATTATTATTTTATTAATATTATTATTATTTTATTATTATTATTATTATTTTATTTTTATTTTTTAAAACTTTTTTCGATGGGCCTCATTGCAAATATTATTTGTGATGGCTCGCCCCATTTTTTTCCCCAAAAACTCAATAAGGAGTTTTGCGATGGGCACTATAACAAAAAGGTATTTAAAAAACATGGGAAAGGTATTTGTGAGGGATCTGTATACCATCACATGTTTTTCCTTCAATAGATCATCACAGAAAATCAATATTTGTGATGACCTTTTTGGCAATGGTGCATTTGTAATGGGGAACTATTGTATATATCCCATTTTCCCGAAGTAGTATTCACCTTGGATAGGGTGTCCTACTACTTTTTTTAATGGATGTGTGTATCTACTCTCATTTTTTGTCACTACTCTTACATCATAAGGTTTACAATATGGTTTATTCATGGAACTAGAAACACATAATGGATCCCACATCCATTTCAAGTTGTGTTCCAACTTTCCAAAGCCTGAGGGTGATTTGGGGTTTCATACAAATGATTCTAAAAAACTCACATTAGTCAAGATGATGGTATTTGGGGCTGGTCACATTCTATTGTGTGGAATTACTTATTACACTAAGACTCTTTTATATATTTAAGTCTTGTCCATGAATATTTTAAAAATCTCTCTATTAGGATGTTTACAATATTGATATTAATAATTTTTTATAACATGATGATTTGATTAACTTCCCATACCAAAATAATACCATCATCATTAACATATATATGTCTTAATGTACCTTTTTGATTATCTTATTATTTCATTGCAGTTCTCAATTATTGGTCACTATGATTTGTAACCACATACTTGGGTACTCAAGAGTTTATACCCGTCTTGGAATCCAATAACTACTTGTATAATAAGGATAATACCAATAATGGGGTTTCCAATGTTTCCTTGTGAAAAGATCCCAAACTCCCACTATTCAGTTCAACTTAAAATGATATGGTTTAATTTTTAATGTCATCTACAAAGGACATGTCCATGTAGTTTAGTGTTGTGTAGTAAAGATGACTAGGAAGATGATGCCTAACAATTTTTTGTGTGGGATATACACATGAGAATAACTTTTTGGTAGACCTTGAACGGAATATTTTCCAATAATGATGGGGTGGTATCCTGATAAATTTGTCCCCTTGGGTATATGTGTTTCTAGAAATATGGATTCATAAGAATAATAGGATGAGACCTAGAGGTAATATGGCCCTCCATGTGGGGGTATTATACTACTATGAATTCTATTTTATATAAGAATGATCCACAAGGATTATGATTGTGGAGGATGATTATAGAACATTGATGATGATGGGTTTGAATATCATATAGGTATCCTATGTAACCCATCATAATAGGAATCAAATCCCGGTTAGTTTGAATGGATTAGTTTAAGCTCTTATTGTAAGATCATACTATGAATCTAAATTCCATGTCGTAAGGATGATGTCATAAAGTTTAACATCATATACTGCTATATTTTCCATGAATATTTCCATATTGTTTTTGGGATACTTTTTTGATGAAATATATGAAAATTTAGGTTCATTTTGGCCTTCTACATTTGTGGGATTCCTGGCATTGAATATGATTAGTGATGTCATAGAGAATATGTCTCTTTTAAAAAAGGTATAAAAATTCACAAGGAATATATACTTGTGAACATTAAGTTGTTGTATATTGATAATATAGTTGAAAATTATGTTAGGTTCAAACTATTAAGAGGTTTCCAACATGTACTAGTAGAAAAAGGATCTAGTTCCCTCATAGTTTAGTAGGATTATAGCCCTTTGAAAATTGAATTTGGTTACGGGTCTTACTCATAAAAAGGAGGCCCAATAGAAAATTTTGATGATAAAAAGGTCATGATCAACGAATATTTATAAGATAATTTGAGACATTAAAAGTGTGAGAAACAATATATAAAGGAGGATCGAGCACAATATTATAGAGAATCCCAATATGTTTAAATGGGGAATTCAAATTAAGAAAAACAAAATGAATTATGTACTAGTTAGTACAACTAAGACATAATCTTATGGAATGGATAATCAGACACATTATAAATATGGAACTATGATCTAGAATGGCACACTAATTTTTCCTCCTCAAGTAGGGAACAAGCCTTATACTAGGATTTTCAAGACTCATTACATGCATCAAGTAAACATAATAAATTAATTTAATTTCATTCGTAAATAAGATCACTCATATTTAATTTTCCAATTGATTCTGAAATAGATATTGGGGGAAATTTTCATTCATTTGAACCTAATGAAAATATCAAAAAATAAATATTTTTGACCTTTATATCAAACCATAAGAACATACGGCTCTCTAACCAGGATCACCGAATGTGTTTGAATTTAGGAAGGTATTGAGGTTTTCCTTTTTAAAATAGATCACACATATATATTGTTCGCATAATTTCTGGAGTGGGTAGGCATGTATGAGGCCACCTTGTTTTTACCGACTATTTATCACAGCAATGGAGGTTGTATAAAATACTTAGCTAGTATAGAGAGGTTGAAAACTAATACATTCCACCTGTTGTATGAATAAGATGGGATAACTCTCTTTGGTGATGAAAATATCAATGTTCGACCAGTATTGAGAGACATGTGTGATGAATTCTTCATTCCTTCAATTTGAGATAAGTTTTAGAGGACTCCCCAATTTTCCACAGAGCTTCTTAGTGTAGTTAACTGGATCCTTGACAATTATAAATTCCCAAAATTCTATGTTCCCTTCAAAAATTAGGAAACTTCATTCCCAAAAAATGTAAGGGATGATGCATTAAAGAATAATCATTGGGCTTGTTTGTTATATGAAAATCATTGGTAAGAAAGTATTTATTGGCCTATGGTTAGAGAAGAATGATTAAACATCTGAGGAAGGAATTTAATTTATCAGGATGATCGAATTGTATAGTTATTTTCTTTGATGGTTATATTCCATAGTAGATAAATGATTCATGTCCATGAGAATAGTGGAGTTTGGTTAGAAACCTTGGTAATGGTGTCACAACTAGCCAGAGGAAAGAAAATTATCTTAGTAGAACCCATTTTAGTAATGATTACATAAAAATATACCATATCTATACCAGGAATAAAAATAATGTATTTTAAAAAACTTACTTGTAAAATCTGTATTCATGGGGGCCACACTGGTTGTTTTAGATTTTTCAATACCTAGGAAATCTCTAATTACCTTTTTATTCCATTTTGGAAAATAAATAGTGTTGTCAATCATAGATCATTGATGTGTTGGGAAATAAAGAATAATCTGAATTGTCATGAAAACTTTTTATATATTCTATATGGGGATAATATTGGAACTATCACCGACATCATGTTAGGTGGTCTTAATGAAAATTCTTATTTGTTGGCTATCCATAGGGGTATATTTTTTATCTTGGGTAAGTTGAATGATTGTATACGAATGATACACAATCTACTGATTTAGGAGGGAAATTGTATGTGTTAAAAGAATTCGCATCCCCTCATTATAATGAATTTCATGAGAAATACTTGATGGCCTCTCTTTAGTTATGGATTATTCTAACAAGATATGATTCCAATATTTAGGTGTTAGTTTCATTCTGGGATGCTAGAATTAGTCTATTGAATTCATATTCTAAAGCCTATACATGGTCCTGTTGTAATGTTCAATTAGTTGATCCAGTAACAGAAATCAATGAACTACCATCAATTTATTATAAATTCAAAATATCTCGAATAGAAACAGTGGTATGTGGGTTTAGTTGTCTTCTTGTTCTGAAAAATATTTGGACCTGGACTTGTGCATGAATTATTATAGATATTTGGAGCAAGATCCTTCAACAAGTGGGGTTACAACAAGTGATATACCTTCATCAATATCCACTCAAGTCATAGAAGTGTTTCCCATTTAGTTTAATTAATGGAATGATTATAGTGAATAAACATATGTTAAAGAAGTTTATAGTATACTATTGGATGGAGAGATAAAATTGAGGAGATTTATAAATGTGACCACCACTGAGGGATTATTATATAAGGATGACCCTTCCGAGGTTGAGGCAATTCATAAAGATATTTATGTTTCAATACATTCCTCACATTGTCAAATTCAGTACAAAATTCATTCTCTGCATATTATATTTTCTCAAATAGGGGGATGTAGGGATAAATAGGGAATCCAAAAAACTTCCAAATATGGGGTCAGTACAAAAGTAATATAACTAGAATGTTGCATATTAATAGAAAAACTATTAATCAACCCTTTCTATATTATATAAATCTAACTTGATTAGGCCACATACCTCTTCTAAAATCTATTTCCAACTGAAATTATGGTTAGGTATAAAACATATGATTTTAGGGATGATAGACAAGGATATCCATATCAAACGGATAACATGATGAGAATTAACACTAATATTTAAGTGATGCTTCTGATGTTACCAACAACATAAAATTCAGTTCCTTGGGCATATGTTTCATCTCAAAGTCATTTTATTTAACGTATCATTAAGATAAAGCTACTGGGGTCACATGAAATGAAAATCAGTCATAGTTCTATAAGTTAATATGAAATTTTTCCAGAATTTCCCTCAAAATTACCTTAGTAACTTTTAATGACCATTTAAAACAATGCATGAGCTCATAAAATATTTCCATGTATAGATATTCCCATAGATGAATGAAACATACATTCTATATTTCTAGTAGGATCCTCATTGGATATAGTGATGGTACAGGAAAATGAGAAATCATATCACATATTACACCTAATCACACTAACTAATAAAAATGTAAATATAAGGATAGTGGGGAATAGACTAGGGACCTCATAAATCTACCCCATGGGAATTAAGAATAATTATGTTAGCTCTCTCTAACTCCCCCAAAACTGGTAGAACCCTCAATTTCAAATGAATTCATTAAAAAGTAACAATATATTAAATCTATGTAGTTTTGGTGATAATCCCTAGCTCTAACAATTTGTCTCTCATTCAATTTTATTTGAATCTTCCAAACAAAAAAAGTGGCTTCCCATATATAAAAACTTACTCTTCATTTGATATTTCAAATGTTGTGCCAAAATTGTTATAGGGAAGGTTCCCCTTCAATTATTTCACTTTAGATTGAGATTTCATTAAATTAACTCAATCCTATATTTATTATTATTAATCCTTGGTCATGATTCAATTATGTCATAATAAATCCACATATCATTTTTTATATAAAGGAAAGGACAAATAAAGTAGTTCCATCCATAACTGACATTGGTAATCAACCATTCTTTCATGGATATGATATATTTATTGAATCTAATAAAAGAAATAACATATAATTTTAAACTCAATGGATCCATATAACAATCATTCCACCTTCGATGTAGATTATTTAGGGTCTCATATATCATGGATGGATGAAGTGTAGGCTATTTAAAACTCACTTCTTCTGGGAGATATGAACATGAAATCCCCACTCAATGGTTGTGTTCTTTTATATATACTTATTCCTAGACTAGGACATGGTCAAGGACAATAAAATGAATCATTCCATTAGTAGTTTAGGTGGTTTTGTGGAATGACATCTTGACCCCGATCACATATCTCCCATTCTTGGAGTTTATAGACCAATTTGGTTACCTACAATATATTTTTACCACTCCATGATATAGAAGTTATGAATATCATGTATTCATCACCAGGATGAAATAGGTCCTCACCATTCTAGAGTATATCAGGTAACAATAACATGATTTAGAAATGAATAAGGCCTCATTCTCTACCTCTCATAATTATAATGAATCGATTTAGAAAGCCTCCCAATACATGTAAGTAGATGAAACATCATTCTATAGTAACTATAGGGTATGATAAATTATAGAGTCATTAAAAATAACAATATCACTTATTTTAAATGAACACTCTAGATGAAATGATATTATAGGAATATGGACTATTAAGGCATTTGAGAAGGATTCCACTGATGCTGGTGTGAGAGAGGCTTCATTGAAATCTTTTAGCGAGTTTGGAATCTAAGCAGTAGATCAATAACATCAAACCATGAACTACATTGGGTGGAATATGGATGACCATGTAGAGTCTATTGATCATATATTGTCATAAAATATAAATTTTTGGCTCTCATTCTATTGAGATATATGGTAGTGACTTTAGAATGTGGCGGTTCCTCCCTTTTTTGAACTGTTAATGACTGGATAAATTTTCACCCTTTATTTCATTTTCAATATTTTCTCACTCACTCTATCTTAATGAAATGATATCATAAAAATCATTAATACTAGATATGATTAAATAAATTTTAAGAAAACCAAAATTATATTTCAAATACATGAACTATTATGAATCCCTCTTTAGAATATATCAGGTAAATATATATGTAAAAGCATCATCACTATTTCATTGTGTTTGACTATTTAGAAATTGATGATTAATTATTTTTGGGTGTTTTTCATAAATGTGTATAGATAAAAACACATACACCAAAACACATGAGTTGGTATATATTCAGGTTGATTATGAATTACTATTAGGTGTGGCTCAAGGGATGTTATAGGTATAATCACTATCACTGATACACTATAGTTATTCTATTTGGAAATTTATAATAAATTCCTCCTAGAATTGGATCATAGATGGGTGTAGTTATAAACACTACCACTAATTCACTACAGCTTTTACACTATGAAATTGATGATGAATTATTCCAAAACATGGATCTTAGATGTGTATAAGTATAAAAATCATCCCTGATACACTGTAGTTAGTTAATTTATAAATTGATGTTGAATTGTTATGGGGAGTCACTAATGGATGGGAATTGGATTAAACAAAATGATTGGTTTTCTAGTTTTATTCTATTTTGTAATTTAGGATGAATTTATTCTTGGAATGGATCTCAGATGGGTATTGGTATGAACACAATCATTGATACCCTGTAGTTTGTATATTTAATAATTGAATAATAATTCCCACTATTCGTAGATCACATAAGGGTATAGGTATAAATAAAATAATTTGTATATTAGATTTAGTCTATTTAAAAACTGATAATTAATTCACCCTACGTGTGGATCACATATATGTATATATATTAACACTATCACCGATACACTAAAAATGGTCTATTTGAAAATATATAATGAATTACTACTTGGCCTTTATCATTGATATGTATATATACCCACCATCATCGATACAAAAGAATAATTTTTTTTGGAAATTGTTGGCGAATGGTTGGGAACAAAGGGATGATTGGGGTAAGAATATTATGTAATGAGAATGGACTTACAATATCTTATTTTTAAGGCCTTGTAATCATAACATTATAGTTTTTGTGATAATATAATGGGTCCCACAAGCATTATGGCTTTTATTTTCTTACCCAAACATTTAATTATGACTTATTTACGAACTCCATAGTGGAGAAGGGATTGGATATTTCTTAAGACACCCTTAATAAGATTTTTGAGCTAACAATATTTATTCATTTTCCTTTTTGGAAGAGTAATTTTACCAATATCATTGAAGGTACATGTGCTATGAGCATGGGCACTAATTTTTCTCACACCAACATTTATGAGTTTTCTATCCTGTAAGTACCATGTATCTTTTTAGGGATAGTTTATGGTTATTGATGTTACACAAATAAGTCATGTTGTTTAGGGTCTCAATTATAATAACATTAAATGTTTCAAGAAGAACACATCACATCCTTTCTCTGAGAAGTGGTATGTAATATGGTGGTGTAACATTTAGAATATCAAATCTAGGTGAGCAGTTGGAATTGGAGTTGTCTAAATTATATCTCAAGGTGTTTTAACAAAGGATAATGAGATACCATAGGTGTAATGAGGATATACACTATCCAAATTTGAATGGTGGGTTTTTTTAATGTTTTAATGGTGTATGTATATTAAAGGACCCTTTTTTCCTAGGGAAAAAATTCCTTTGGTTGGTATTCCTCCCTTATGTATGAGATGTGTATATCTTGATAAAATAGGTGTATGTATGGGAATATACCTAAGTAGAGTGGATGTCTTGCTTTGAGTTTTTCCTTTTTAGAACATTAGGGGACCTATGGGGTCACGGGTTCCCTACTGAGTATTGTTATACTCACCCCAGCAGAAGATTCTCCCGCACCTTGTTGTGTCTTGTGCAGAAAATGTACAACATTGATCGAGGCTGAGAGATCCCGCACTGGATGGTTCACAGTGGTGGACCATTCGGTGTGACTTGACGTAGAGGAGATATGTGGATGTGGAGTGCTGAGGAGGTGATCTCTACTAACCCTTCACGTAGGAACATCAGAGGATGACCTAGTAAAATTTTTTTATTCTACATTAAATTTTACTTGGACCTTTACAGTTGGGCTTGTATTCTGGCCCCTTTTACTTTAAGCACTCCTTTACTTTAGTAGTTTACATCATAGTTGCTTCTTGTTGTGTTCATGGACCATGTTTTTTATCAGGATTAATGGAAATGCCTTATTGTTTTATAGAGTATGTCTTTCAGTGCTAGTCACCACCCCCTAGACTATAGAAGGTGGGATTGGGGTAGTCACAGCATGGGCCCCGGGGGACGGGTCGTGACAAAGTGGTATTAAAGGAGTTCGATTCTACCGAAGAAATAGGACTCTTATCTTTTCTGTAAAGCAATAGTGTTAAGTGATATGAGTGTGGTTTTCAATTTTGGGATTCCATTATTGGTGCGGCGGCCAATGTATCCATACACCAGGACCCTTAATTCTTATTTCCAAATCAGCGCACGAAAACACTGATTGCGTGTTTTTTTTTAGAAGTTTTTCTTTTGACTTCCTTGGAGTCTGTTCACTAGGTATAACTTAATGACTATGGCGCACCTATTCTTTATTAGGATGCCTCCGTGTAGACATCCTTCTAGGATTCCTGAGAGAGTACACGATGATGGACCACTGAGCGATGAGGCCTCGTTGTAGGTCCCTCTAACAGCGTTAGCACCTTTAGGTGATGTACCCACAACACCACTACTCCTTGGACGAGAGTTACCACCAACTCCACTAGTAGAGGATGCACGCCGACTGAGTACATTGCACGAGTACCAGTGGAAGAGGCCTCTGAGGTTTCAAGGAAAGACAGATTCCCATATAGCTGTGGACTGGCTGGAGGCTGTGGCTAGAGTTTTCCTCCTAGTTGAGACACCAGTAGACCAGATGGTGATCTTAGCTTCTAGTATTTTTTAGTGAGTGACCATGAGGATGGTACGCATAGTGTTTAGTCTTTGATATGTGGATTGTTTCCTGAGATAGAACCTTTGGGTATTGTGTTAGCTATATCATTACCCGTTGGCCAGAAGTTAGAACCAGTGGTACTGGTAGAAGACATATTTAGGCTTTGTGACTTACACGAGTTTCAACATCAGATACCCCTCATGTTCTAAGGTGAGCCCAAATCACAGGTGGTTGAAAACTATCTTGAAGAGGTGGTTGAGAGTTCTCTAGAGCTTCTAATGCATTGGAAAAAATATAGGTTGGTAGATGAGTATTCATAGAGGTATACCGACCATTCCTAGTACATGATAAATGTGATATGATCAGTTCTTCAGGGATCAGACTTCCGAGCGTGGTGTGTTTAAGGACTCCTGAGATATCACTATTACCCTATGCATTCCTATCTATGTTATGGTTCTTTAAAGAACCTTTGTGGTAGAACGTTCTTCAGATGAGTGGATATAGCCAGTGGATGTTAGTAGTGGGAATGCAGGAAACTGATGCCAGTCTCAAAGACTTGGGCATATAAAACTGATTCGGGAAGAAGAAGTTTTAAGTAAAGATGAATTTGTAGGGATGTAGATGTGGAAGCATATCTAGAAGAGCATCATGAGGTGGTGTACATTTCTACATGTTACAACCACCCCCTTTGTGGTCCCCACCAGGATCAGGGAGCTAGAAGACAGGGGAAAGGAGTTGCTGCATATGGTTAAAGAAGTGTAGCCCAAGGGATCTATAAAGGATTTGATGAACAGTATATGTCTGCTACTAGTTGTCTTATTAATAGACATAGGTACCAATCATTCCTTCAATCCATGAATCTTGTCCAAAACCTATAGTTTCTGGTTAATCCTTTGACTTTACTCTCACATCTGGAGATTCCTTTTCGATGAGACTCGATAATCACACTTATGATAATGGTTTGATCTAACCCCTAAGGTGATAGTGTTAGTTGGAACCTCTTGGTGGAAACTTTGAGGCCTTATGACATTAGTTTGGGTATGGACTGGAAATCCACTGTTCATAATCTGTTTGACTGTATTAGAAAAAAAGGTTGTGGTTTACCTACAACATTGGAATTGGATTTTCTTTGGTTGGTGAAAAAGGAATCTCAGGTAGCACATGATAAACTCTTTCATAGGATGGTGTGGCCGATCACTTGTGAGTAGGTCAGCCTTACCCTCAAGGTAGTAAGAGTTTTGATTTTTCAGTTCCGAATAAGAGTGGCAAGTGTTCCTCTAGGACTATGACTTTGAGATAGTATATACTCCTGATAAGGGTAACATGGTAGCAGGAACACTCATTTGGAGGTCTGGTCAACAACTGATGAGTGAGGCGTCAGAGTAGTTAGTCACGCTGCAGATATCCTTTTTGGATAGAGATGATGTTGCATACCCCCAGACTATGACTATCACTCCCCCACTCCTTCAGCAAGTCAGGGGGGCTCTGCTTGGGGGAATAGCCTATGAGTCTCAACGTGCTCAGATATCCTTAGGGCAGGCACCTGATGGATTTTCTGAAGGTGGGGAGCTCGTCATTCTCTTCAGAGGACATACCATGGTACTAGTAGATCTACAGGAGGAGGTGTTGAGGGAGTTCCATTCGTCCCCTCCAACGGTACATCTTGGTGTGGTGAAGAGGTACCATGACCTTCATCATCACTACTAGTGTACATGGATGAAGGAAGAAGTGGAATATTTTGTATCACGTTGATTTACTTGTTATCAATTGAAAACTGCTCAGAGCTAACATAAGTCTTATGCCGACAAGAGGAGGGAGATCATGTCTTCCTACGGGTCTCAACTCAATGAGGTTTGAAGAGATTTTTCCGGGGTGGCAATTTATATCTAAGGTTCATAAGACATCCTTAGATTCTTAGCAGAGTGTGCAAGTTGGCATACCTTCTATATTTTTTCCCACAGATGCACCAGGTGCATAATGTTTTCTATGTGTTATAGCTGAGGAGATGCGCGTGTGATCCATTGCACGTTATCGACCACAGCGAGATAGAATTAGACGATGAGGCTAAGTTCATAGTGGTTCCAGTAGAGATTGAGGATTGACTAGAGCGAGTCCTTGGTGAGCAATAGATACCTTTGGTGAACATTCATTGGCAGCACGAGAACCTCTAGGAGAGCACCAAGGAGTGGGAGGCTCAAATCCATGTCCAGTACCCCCATTTGTTTCCTTAGTCTATGTTGTGGCTTTCTGGGACATAAATCCCTTAGGTGAGGAGAATTTAATGTCTCTGAAATTATCTATATTTTTTTAATTATATGTTATTATTATTAACTGTGAAATTTGACGGTGCGCAATTCCGAGTCTCGGAGTGCCCGGAATGATCTTTTGTAGTTTTGTTAATCGTTAATTAGTGCGAGTAATTATTTTTCTTTGAAAAGTGGAATATCTCTTAAATGGTTACATGGATTAGGAATATGAGGTCACTATTGTGCTCAAGATGTCGGGTTTACCCTAGGCGCGACTTATGTTTAATCGGCACGAGCCTCCTTTGAGAAAACACGAAAATGGCATAACCATAAATAAAATAATTAAATAAAGTGATTTTATTTTTAAAATTATTATAAATCACAAATGGTAACTTGGATTAAAAATTAGAGACCACCATTAAAGTTATGAGGGTATTCTTTCTTTAGGAAGATACTAACATTGGTCAGTGCGAGCCACCAATGAAAGTTAGTTTTCGGTCGTTAATAAAATAATTTTTTGTCAATTATTTTATTGTAAAATACATAAAATATTAATAGTAAAGTAGATAGAAAATCCAAGAGTACATTTGGGTTTTTTGGGGTGTGTTTCACTTAGGCAGAGCCTAACCTCATCCGATGCGGTTCAAGGGTGACTGTTAATAATTTTCCAAACATTTTTTTGAGAACGTTTAGTAAACGTGCGAGCGGCGTTTTGTAACATTGGAACTGGTACTTGAAATTGAGATCCAAGGACACCGTTTAACTCGTAATGATGATAATCACATAAATATACCTTCACCTCAACCACAGTAGGTCGAGGGTGGAAATTAGTTTTCAGACATTTCATGGGAGAAATAAAATAAACATGCTTTATTTTGTTTTTGAAATTGAAACCGTCCATTTGAAACATAAATGTGTGGACCACATGAGGGTGGTCGGGCATTTAATGCTAGGTATTAAATTCATGGTTACACATAATGTGTAACCACATTCCTCTTTAATTAAATGTATTCATTAACGTGGAATTAATGAATCAACGTTAACTCATGACATTCTCTAAATTAAATGTGCCAACATAATTTAATTAATGTACAAACTTTAATTAAATTATTGCTTAAGTTTATTTATTGTGGTAGCTCACATCTCGTGGAAAAAGGGATTGGAAAATGAGGGGAGAGATTTGGAGAGTTTGAAAGCTCTTTCCCCAACAAAGGAGAACTTCCAACGAAGAACAACTTCTGGAAATGAAGAACGAGGAACCAAACTTGGAGCGTCCTACGGGAGTGGCGAATGACGATGTCAATCTTCAATGACTTCGTCTTCTTCCTCGTGCCACTTCAAATACAAAAATGAGTTAGGGGATTTATATATGATTGAATTTATTTATAGATTATTCATATTCTGGTTTCACAAAGATGATGTCCAAACTAACATGGCCAAAGTCCCGCACATATACCTTGCCTCTTATCTTTCGTTCATCACGCATTCTTCATACGTTACTCGATGCCAATTATTTAGTGATGCTAAAAACAAAGAGTTTTGTTGATAAGGACATATGGATGCAGAGACCTTGAACCATGGATTGCGAATATGTGATCGTTTTGTTTTTTGGGCTTGGAACAAAGCCGCAATGGCTCGCGGAAGAAGGTGGCAGCCGACACCCAGCCGGCCCCGAAGAGGGAAGGGTGGTGTGTGTCTGCGCTGCTGGATGATGTTGAGTTCGCGGCCCATTAGCCACGGCAGGTAAGGGTGAAGTCTGGCATCCAGATGGTCGTGCATCGGAGTGGTAGCGCGCGTCCACTCCGTCGATGGAGCAGGAGGTCACGGCCGCTCGGTAGTAGTGGAGGTCGAAGAGCGGCAGGTCGTGCCAGCCGTGGTAGAGCACCGGCGCGCGACCGTGCCGTTGTGAGGAGGATTGGCCCGAACACCAGTTGTCCGTTGAGGTTTGGAGGGACACGCATAGGTCCCGCGGTACTTGGACACACCTTAAGGTGCTGCTGCTTTGCAGTTTCGAACGGAAGGGGGTCCGCTCACCCTACGGTGCCAGCTCGGGTGGACTATGCCACCGGGACACACCAGTGGGCCGGGCCCAGTGGGTTGGGCTGCCCCTTCCACATGCAGGGCTATAACTAAATCAGGTCGGGTCAACTCGAACCAGTTTAGGTCAGCACTGGCCGGTTCAGTCTGAGGCTGTCTGATTGGGTCGAACTAGACCCGGGCCCATCCGAACCCAGTTTCACATTTTTGGCCAAAACATGAGAACCAGGCGTCCGTTTGACAAACCATCTATAGAACCTAAATCTTGGGATCGAGACGGTCCTTTTGGTATACTCCACTAGCATTTGGATAATGTTGGAGTATGGACGGGTTGGATCAAACCCTGAATCCAACTGGGCCCTTAGAGAAAAAACACTAATAACTTACAAACCAGGCGTCCATTGACACGCCGTCTGTTGCATTGGGTCCCTTATGACGTGATAGACCTTTGGTATAATTCATCATGGTACTTCAGGGAAGTTAAGATATGTCCAATATCTTGGTGAATTGTTCTCTCAAGCGCTCTAGGTACGGAACCCTGCGAGTTGATGAGACTTGACGACAACTGACCATTTCAACTCGGAGTGACTCGACAAGACCAGTGGGCAGTGCCTATGTGTGACACGGTAGACCCATAGGGTACAGTGTCTCTGTGTGATATGGTATACCCATGGTGGGGAGCACCTCTGTGTGATGCGGTAGACCCACGATACTCGACCGGAGGAGTACCTCAGTAGGCCATGAGGTGGAGCACCTCTGTGTGACGCAGCAGACCCACGGTGGGGAGCGCCTCTGTGTGACGCAGCAGACCCACAATACTCGATAGGAGGTGTACCTCAGTAGTCCAAGGTTAGTGGTAAGAACCTCTATTTGATGCGGCATGCCCAATGTACTCGTTAGAGAAAGAGTTCCCCCACAGTCGAGGTGTTCGACGTTGTGACTGGGAATGTTACTTGTTATTATCCCTATAGAATCTTGTGGCTAGCTATAAGCACTCATAGAAATCCTATGTGGGTCAGATCCTTTGTGTGTCAGTGCTCAGTGATCTTGTGTGGGTCAGCGCCTACCGATCCTATGTGGGTCAGATCCTGTTTGGGTCATTACGAGGGTTAGTATCTATCGATCCTGTGTGGTTCAGACTCTTTATAATCAGCAGTAGTGCCTCTTGATCGAATAAGATGATCTAGCTTCATGATTAATCATCTGTACTTCTATACTTCACTAAAAACTAGGTTTGAGCTAAAACATTGTTTGAACATAGACATTTACCTTTGTGGTATTATCTTCATGGTGATACATGTGTGGTACTTTTACCTTTGTGGTTCTATCTTCATGGTGATATCAGTGTGGTACTTTTACCTTCGTGGTGTTTCCTTTGTGGTATATTTACCTTCATCGTAATATCTTCGTGTTGATACCTATGTGGTACTTTTACCTTCATGGTACTATCTTCGTGGTGATATCTGTGAGGTACTTTTACCTTCTTGGTGTAACCTTCATGGTGTTACATGTGGGGTAGTTTTACCTTCGTGGTGTTACATTTGTGGTGTTACCTTTGTGGTATTCTTCCTTTATGTATGAGATGTGGATATATTGATAACTTAGGTGTATTTATGGACATATATCTAAGTATAGTTTATGTCTTACTTTGTGGTTTTCCTTTGTGGAACTTTAAAAGACCTATACGGTCTTCGGGTCCCTATTGAGTGTTGTTATACTCACCCCTGCACGGGCTTCGCCAGCACCTTGTTGTGTCTTTTGCAAATGATGTACAACATTGATAACGGCTGAGGGAGCCAGGACTGGACAGTGCATAGAGGTGGACCATACGGCGTGACATGATGCGGAGGATACAGAATAACGTGGAGTGTTGAGGAGGCGATATGTACCTACCCTTTACGTAGTAACCTAGGAGGTCGACCGAGTAGATATTTTCCTTCTTCATTCAGTTATAATTGTACTTTTATAGTTATGCATCCATTCCATCCCCTTTTAATTTTAGCACTCTCTTACTACAACATTTTACCTCACAATTGCTTCTTGGTATGTTCTTGGACCATGTGTTTGTTCAGGAATAAAGGCAATGCCTTCCCATTTTAGGGAGTATTCCTTTCGGTGCTAGTCGCCAACCCCAAGCCTATGGAAGGCAGGCTTGGGGTTGTCTCGCCATGGGACCCCAAGGACAGGTCATGACACTGATTCCCTTAAATATCTTATATTAAATCCTTAATAACACTGATTAATTTTTGTTTCATGAAATGTTATACAATTTGGTGAATAAAACTCTAATAGAGTGAAGTTTACATCATACAGAACCAAATAATCTTCCTCCTTTTCCCTAATTCATTAAATTTATTTTCCATTCTAAATCTATATAACATAAAGAAATATTTCTGAAGGAAAATATTCTAAAATGTGTCTCATTCCATTGAACCGATCTCTTCTCTTCCACATGTATTCATTATCATTAACCACCACATATTTTTTTCACCTTCAAAATAAAAAATATATAGAATTACATTTCAATGTTGAGAACAAACCTTTAATTTCAATATATTTTCTAATTCTTTAATCATTCCCTTACCTACCATTCAGTTATAAGATCGCCTAAAGTATGGAGGGTGTTATTAAAGGAAATTCTATACTATAGGAATATTCCTCTATAGTGAATGTATTTTCCCTATAACATATATGATTCAAGTATTCATATCCTAAATCTACTAATGCATATTAATAACAAACAACTTATAATTCCTATTACTCTCTATCACTAATTTCGAAGGATATATTTCTCTTACTACATTCTTACACCACCTTTCTTATTTCCACTCTGGAAAACCATTTTCAACATACATATTTTAGATAAATCAGCATGTAAATCATCCAAATAAATGTAATTAGTACCATAAATTAGAATATATTAAGGTTACATACATAAAATATCCAAACCTCCAAAATTATCTAAACACTATTTTGATAATGACTATAAAGACTCGATCGTTATTCAGCCCATAATTTATTTATTAATAAATAATTCATTTTAAAATATTATAGAAGTGATTTTATACTTTAGAGTGTTAGTTAATTAGTTGATAAATAATTGTTAAAATTCAAATTCATTACAAATTTTTCACTTTAACATAGGGTTTTATTTTGTTAAAATATGATAACTTGGAAATGGGACACATATTATGTAACACCCCAGGTAAATAAAGAACATGACATTTTCATATTTATCCATATTTGTGAATAAAATATTAATATCACTTTAAAGGGGATTCTATGCTCGATGGCATACCCAACACGCAACAACGAGTTTTTTTGGGAATCTTACGTTGCACTCTAATAATAAAATAATATTATTTTAAATGGTAGTTAACATGTAGCCGTTGTATTGGCGGGAATGGATAGAAATAACTAAAATATGATTATACATGTTTTTAAATGTTTTTACACTTATCCAATAAAAGATAAAGACTTAAAATACGGAAAGAATTCAATTTTAGGCGTATATGCCCTAGTTTTCACTAAAGGTTCACTTATAGCCTTTTGATGGAGAACCGTCATTAAATATAGTTTTGTTCACTCTTATAAATTCTTTTGTACCAAATAAAACTCTTCTTAAGAATTGGGAGATCAAAATTTACTTTGTGTAAATTTTTGGTATCTTTCCGATAAAGTTCATTTTTTAATGAATAGTGTAAAATGTTGTATTTTAATTCAAAACCTCTTTTTAATATAATTTATTTATATGATTAGATTATCTTTTTAATTGGTTTTAAAGTTAAATTAGAATATATTTTTACCATTAAATCCAATAGTTGTCGTTGGAATTAATTTCACTTTGAAATCGGACTTAAACTAGTGTCAATCTTTTGATACTTATTGTTTCATAAAAACACGCTATTTGTTAGGACAACAGGAATTAATTATTAAATTAATTAATTTGACTTATACATTTTGAATTTTGTAAAATAGACTTCATTTTTGAATTTGGAATATCAAATATAGCTTAGGGTGAATTTTTGGTAATTTTCTGAAAAACTTCAATTTTGATGAATAGTGAAACCACTAAGTGGTACTTATAAAAACTGATTTTTCCGCTTAAATGAAATTTTGCCATCTTTGTGTTTTGAATTTCAAAAATCCAACATACATGGTTGTCATTAAGAAGTAAAATGTGGTTCAATGGGATTAAAATAATTTTTTTGTGAATAGTAACTTATTAAGTTTTTAATCGCGATTAGAGGTAATTAGTGTAGTTTAAGGTAAAATTAATGTTTTAATAATATGAAATGAACTTGACACATGTCCAAACCCCATTGGTTGTGTCATGGCCGACCAATACAAGGAATTGGTCATCTTGGGGATCCCATGGAGCCACTTTGGTTGGAAAATGACATAAATAACTTTTTATTTAATGTTAAAGTAAAAATAACACAAACATGACATGTTTTACTAAAACAATTGTTACATGGGGTTATACAATTAAGATTTTTGATTATAAATAGTCATTGTAAAGCTAAAAGGAGTTCCTAAATCATGATAGTTTTTTTATAATTTTTAGACACTAAATAAATTAAATTATTTATGACATCATGATGAAGCAGCGATGACCTCATTATTCAACAATTTAAATAAAATGGAATGATAATGTAAAATCTAAGACCTACACATGTCAAAAACCATTTGGATGGGTGTATTTCGAAACCTTATCAACTTATCCTCGAATTATATCAATATTTGACCCTTTAAATCCGAAACGCATTTTCAAATAAAGTAATATTTCTTTACTTTCCAAAAGTGCCCATCCTCTCCTCTTATAAAAGGCCCCCACCTCTACCTCTTTTCCCAAACTTCCAAATCCTTTGGCTCGGCCAACCCCTGCCCATTTTGTATCTACACTTCCCTTACTTACTCCTTGAAGCCTCACTTTGGGCAGAAGACATCCCAAGGAAGCCTTTTAGCTCAAACCAAAGGGAGTTACCCGATTTTAAGGTAAAGTCTTCACTTGAGTCCGTTGTTTTATTTTGCTTCTCCAACTCCCTAAACTCTTTTTATTATTTTCTTTTGTAACAAATCCAGTATCCTCAATATACTAGGATTTTTTTAAAAGAAGGATTCGAGCTACACTTACACACACCTACATCTAATGGTTAAAGAACATACTGTTTCCGTGGATGGTGAATTTTTGCCTCACGAAACGATGATTGTTCAACACTCATATAACACCTTCAAATGTGGCCATTAAGATGTCACTATATTTATATATGATATATAATATGTTTATTTTTCACTTAATCTTCTGTATTTTTCATTTGTGGCTTACCTTTATGGCTTCCATTATGGGTATACGTGATATCTTCATTTTAGGAAGTGCGGACTACCGCCCCCTCAAAGTGATGTGATTCGTTAATGCCATACGTGGGACGTATAAAGGATGGATTTAATGTTATTATATATTATTTTATACTGTAATTATTATATACCTATATATAATTATTATTTCTTTCCATTAAAGTATGAAATAGAAATGGAAGTAGCATTCATGCGTACGAACGGATTACCGTCTCCATGAACGGTACATTTCATTTCTTATCTCAAAATATTATGTACTATTATAAGTACATATATATAATGGATATATATGATGTATGATACATCTAAATGATTAATATAGTTCTGGAATTAAAATATACATACCTCTCATATAGTTTTAATTCCATTAATACGACATAGAAATGAAAGTAGCGTTCATGCGTACGTACGGATTACCGTCTCCATGAACGGTGCATTTCATTTCTTTCCTCTAAATGATTATGTGATATTATAAATACATGTATATTCTGGATATATATAATATATATGATATCTGAATCAGGAATTTCATTTTGGATATAAAGAATCTTTGACCACACGAACAACATGTAATTGTACGAAGTCCACTTTCGACTTAAGAACCAAATATCGACAAAACAATCATTATTAACTTAATGATTACATAATGTTTATAACATGGAAATAAGTGATATAAAAGGAATAATAAGCTTGAAAAAGGTTCTTAATCAAGTAGAAATTAACTCAATTTTATTATTCAGGATGTTAAAGAACGAACAAGACAAGTTGGACCCGAGGTAAGGGATCTTACTCCTCTATTTCTTTTTAAGTATACTCTTTTATGTCATTCCCTCTAAAGCTCATATTTCTTGTTATTGTGATGTTATTTTATATTACAATTACTGTATTTTTTATGTTCATGTGATGAGAGACCCTATTCTCTCTCATCAATCCATTTTGGATGTTTTGAGTGGCGCCGTTAGGCTGCCGAATTTTCGTAAGAGATCTAACCTCTCTCTTTCTTTTTAAGTACTCCCCTTTATGTCACTTCTTTTAAGATCCTATTTGTTATGATGAGGGATGTTCTTTCATATTCCTCTTTCTGTAAATTTTGTTGTAATGTTATGAGATACCCTATTTGATCTCATCAATCCATTTTTGGAAGTTTTAAGTGGCCCCGTTAGGCTGCCGAGTTTTCGTAAAGTGATTTTTCATCTCACTTTTATTCCCGTGAGATTTATGCTACATTTGCCACAATTTCCTTTGAGTGGTGTATGTACTGACCATTATTTTACTCAATGTGTAATATTCGTTCATTTATGAGTATTTACATCAATTTTTTATTTTCCTTCTTTCACGGGGTGTATGTTTCGAAAGATACCCATGTCGGTAAGGGAACCTTTCACCCTCCTCTTTTTAAAAGACTTCATTTGTTATGTCTTTTAATTCACATACTATTATGTTGGGATATGTTCTTCTATATCCTGATTGATGTAAATTTTATGTCCAAGTGAAGAGATTCCCTTTTTATCTCTCATCAACTCTTTTTCTGAATTTTGAAGTGACGCCGTTAGGCTGTCTAATTTTTGCAGGGGAACTTCTTAACCCAATTTTGATTTCTTTGGGTTCAACATGTAGTTATTGAATATGTCATCCTTTGAGTATGTGTGAATGACCATTGATTATTTTAAACTTAATATCCACTTATATTTGGTGTATTCGTTTGTCACACATAATTATGTAATTGATTTATCCTTAAACCAAGGATATCGTCTTTGTAAGGGACTTCGTCTCAATATCCTTTCATTGAGGCATATTTCGTTTTATACACAACTTTCTTTTGTAATGGTGTATAAACCCCTTTGACATTTACTTTTATACAAAAATAATCTTTTTCTACGAAGCGTTTTACAAAACGACAAAAAGGAATGTTTCTTTTAACGTACGCGGTGACAACGACCTTTTCCGCCGCCGCGATTATTATTTGGTCTTTGGCTTCCTCAACAAGTCGTATTGTTTTTAGAATAAAATAAATACCATATAGTCATTTATGTATTTTGATATTGAAAATGGTTTTGATAAAGGATTCTATTATGTCAATATATTTATGATATATTGTGATTGAAATGTGGAAATGTTATCATTCCTTTATATTGGTTTTATGTTTTATGATTTTATATTGGTACTTGGACATTTTAACGGGTGGTTACGTTATAAACCATATGACGGGTGGTACCGTGAATACTAGGACGGGTGTTTACATTATAACCTCCAATGCATTGGGTATGGAAGTCGGCCGTATGGCTATTCCATTAAGTGATATGTGTGGGAGTCGACCGTATGGTTATTCCACTTAAGTATGTTTATGTCCCAAGTTACCTTTATATATGTTATGTGTTCTTTATATGGGTTTTATGGTAATACTTTGGTTACAAAAGGGTAAGTAATGATATTTTATTCAGTGAAAAGATTTTACTACTTCATAAAGCTGAAAAGTATTACTTTGATAAAGTATACATGGTTTACTTTTTGTTTTGATAAACTAACAGTTTTTATTCTTTGTGTATCCATTACTGAGTTTTTATGCTCATCCCAAGTTTTTGAAATGTTTTTCACAGGACTTAGCGTTGAATAGGGTCAAGGATAGGATCAGGGGAAAGTCATGCTACCTAAAACATGAAACTAGACATGTTTCTTTTTAAGAGTTTTTATTTTATGGAAATTTAGAAGAATAGACTACATTGTAATCTTTTGAGATGTATATTTATGTCCTAATTCTCTAAAACTCTATACCTGAAAAGATCCTCAATGTGAATTATTCATTTAATTCAATTTTAAGTAAGGTTTAAGGCTGGGGCCTTATAGTTGGTATCAAAGGTCGGTTTAGATAACTTTAGAGGTTAGGGTATTCTCTACGCATAAGTGACATTACCATAATGGTTAGGATTTCAGAAAGAGTCCTAGTTTTAGATAAAGTGAATGAGTAAGTATATCCTAGTGTTTACCTTCCTCATTAGTACATGATGGTTTTATTGATATACTCACACTGACATTTCTGTTTTTAGTGAATGGATGGATCTAGCAGGCACCAAAGTGGCAATAGGTTTAAAGGAAACTGTGGTGGTTCTCTGATTAAGAGACTGGATGAAATGGGGGATTCAATGAGGAAACACGTGGATGTTCTAAACCAACTAGAAAGGATTCATGATCAACCACTTGAAACATGGTATGTTCTATGATGCATCATGTATGAGATGACCAATCGATGTGGAAGTTCAGGTAATAATTATAAAGGTAACCATTAGAGTTTATATGATCCTTACTTTTGAGGTAATTATGGGTTACTATATGATATGATAAAAACTGAAAGGCATGAGATAAAATTGAGGTTAAAATATGTTATGATTATTTTTGAAGATTTTATCTCATTTTGGGGAATGTTTTAAGAATTATATAGTTTTGGAAAAAGGAAAACACGCAGACCGTGTGACAACCCGTCGCGTCGGACAAAGCTGCGGGAATCGAACCCACAACCAAAGTGCGACTGGTATTTATCACCTACCACTGGACTACATGAAGTCCCTGGTTAGTTTGACTGATTCCTTTTAGTTGGATGATTTTAGGAATCAAGAGTAAGTTTATTTTGGGTTTTCTATGGAAATGATTAACCTATCATCGAGGATATGTGATTAGGTTAATTACTTTTCAATACGAGACATTAAGAGCAACAGATTTTATTTGGAGATAAATGTTACGATTTAACTTGGAAGACTATGTGACTAAATCCTTAAAATATTTGGGTTTCAACCTTAGTTTGGTTTACTTTGAATAATTTTATGGACAAATTGTTTGTCTAATGTTCCTCGTTGAACTTTGGGTTTTATTGGACAAATATTGGAGATTAAGCATATATTTTCTTTTTATAAAGGGTTATCCTTTTCTGGATTATCCGATCTTGTACTATCTTTTTTGGTTTTGGTTTTGGTTAAAGTCTAAAGACATGGGAAGTATATAGTTCTCTTTTGTGGATTAGGTGATTCTCTAAATGTTTATTATAGTACTCTTAATGTGAACGAGTCTTCCTAAATACTCGCCTTTTGGAGAAAATATGAGTTTGTGTAAGGAATCTAATAAAAGCTGAAAGTCAACATGATAAGTGATTATGTTTCCTTATAAATAAATTCCTCAATAAAAATTAACTTAAAACAAAAATGTTGTCTATTAACTTTTCCTACTGGGGAACCCAACACCGTTTAACCCATCACAAGTTTGTGATTTTCTCATTGTTAACTTTCTCCTAAACATGTTTTCTATCACTCTACATCAGAACATGACCCTATGTTTTCTCCTCCATGTCCATGTTTTCCTACA
Source organism: Viscum album (assembly GCA_963277665.1). Classification (NCBI taxonomy): domain Eukaryota; kingdom Viridiplantae; phylum Streptophyta; class Magnoliopsida; order Santalales; family Viscaceae; genus Viscum; species Viscum album. The sequence goes on from OY728150.1 coordinate 1,785,276,733, forward strand.
TGGAGTCCTAGTATGGGTTAACTCGGGTGACCTCTGTACTTATCTTTCTTTATTTTAAAGTAATTGTTTTACCGACTCTTGTTCCGATGTGGGACTTTTAAGGATGTTTCCAAGCGCAATTTTAAAATTGCTTGGACACAATTCCCAAAAGGGGGGGAAGAATGTAACACCCCAGGTAAATAAAGAATATGACATTTTCATATTTATCCATATTTGTGAATAAAATATTAATATCACTTTAAAGGGGATGCTATGCTCGATGGCATACCCAACACGCAACAACGAGTTTTTTTGGGAATCTTACGTTGCACTCTAATAATAAAATAATATTATTTTAAATGGTAGTTAACATGTAGCTGTTTCATTGGCGGGAATGGATAGAAATAACTAAAATATGATTATAAATTTTTTTAAATGTTTTTAAACTTATCCAATAAAAGATAAAGGCTTAAAATACGGAAACAATTCAATTTTAGGCGTATATGCCCTAGTTTTCACTAAAGGTTCACTTATAGCCTTTTGATGGTGAACCGTCATTAAATATAGTTTTGTTCACTCTTACACATTATTTTGGACCAAATAAAACTCTTCTTAAGAATTGGGACATCAAAATTTACTTTGTGTAAATTTTTGGTATCTTTCTGATAAAGTTCATTTTTTAATGAATAGTGTAAAATGTTGTATTTTAATTCAAAACCTCTTTTTAATCTGATTTATTTATATGATTAGATTATCTTTTTAATTGGTTTTAAAGTGAAATTAGAATATATTTTTACCATTAAATCCAATAGTGGTCGTTGGAATTAATTTCACTTTGAAATCGGACTTAAACTAGTGTCAATCTTTTGATACTTATTGTTTCATAAAAACACGCTATTTGTTAGGACAGCGGGAATTAATTATTAAATTAATTAATTTGACTTATACGTTTTGAATTTTGTAAAATAGACTTCATTTTTGAATTCGGAATATCAAAAATAGCTTAGGGTGAATTTTTGGTAATTTTTTGAAAAACTTCAATTTTTGATGAATAGTGAAACCACTCAGTGGTACTTATAAAAACTGATTTTTCCCCTTAAATGAAATTTTGCCATCTTTGTGTTTTGAATTTCAAAAATCAGACATACATGGTTGTCATTAATAATTAAAATGTGGTTCAATGGGATTAAAATAATTTTTTGGTGAATAGTAACTTATTAAGTTTTTAATCGCGATTAGAGGTAATTAGTGTAGTTTAAGGTAAAAATAATGTTTTAATAATATGAAATGAACTTGACACATGTTATAACATCATTGGTTGTGTCATGTCCGACCAATACAATTCATGGGTCAACTTGGGGACCCCATGGAGCCACTTTGGTTGGAAAATGACATAAATAACTTTTTATTTAATGTTAAAGTAAAAATAACACAAACATGACATGTTTTACTAAAACAATTGTTACATGGGGTTATAAAATTTAGATTTTTGATTATAAATAGTCATTGGAAATATAAAATGATTTCCTAAATCATGATAGTTTTTTTATAATTTTTAGACACTAAATAAATTAAATTATTTATGACATCATGATGATGCAGCGATGACCTCATTATTTAACAATTTAAATAAAATAGAAAGATAATGTAAAATCTAAGACCTACACATGTCAAAAACCAATTGTATGGGTGTATTTAGAAACCTTATCAACATATACTCGAATTATATCAATATGGGACCCTTTAAATCCGAAACTCATTTTCAAATAAAGTAATATTTCTTTACTTTCCAAAAGTGCCCCTCCTCTCCTCTTATAAAAAGCCCCCACCTCTACCTCTTTTCCCAAACTTCCAAATCCTTTGCCTCGAACAACCCCTTCCAATTTTGTCTCTCCACTTCCCTCCCTTACTCCTTGAAGCCTCACTTTGGGCAGAAGACTTCCCAAGGAAGCCTTTGAGCTCAAACCAAAGGGAGTTACCCGATTTTAAGGTAATGTCTTCACTTGAGTTCGTTGATTTATTTTGCTTCTCCAACTCCCTAAACTCTTTTTATTCTTTTCTTTTGTAACAACTCCAGTATCCTCAATATACTAGTATGTTTTTATAAGAAGGATTCGAGCTACACTTACACACACCTACATCTAATGGTTAAATAACATACTGTTTCCGTGGATGGTGAATTTCTGCCTCACGAAACGATGATTGTTCAACACTCATATAACACCTTCAAGGGTGGACATTAAGATGTCACTATATTTATATATGATATATAATATGTTTATTTTTTTCTTAATATTATTTATTTTTCATTTGTGGCTTACCTTTATGGCTTCCATTATGGGTATACGCGATATCTTCATTTTAGGAAGTGCGGACTACCGCCCCCTCAAAGTGATGTGATTCGTTAATGACATATGTGGGACGTATAAAGGATGGATTTAATGTTATTATATATGATTTTATACTGGAATTATTATAAACCTATATATAATTATTATTTCTTTCCATTAACGTATGAAATAGAAATGGAAGTAGCGTTCATGCGTACGAACGGCTTACCGTCTCCATGAACGGTACATTTCTTTTCTTTTCTCAAAATATTATGTACTATTATAAGTACATATATATAATGGATATATATGATGTATGATACATCTAAATGATTAATATAATTCTGGAATTAAAATATACATACCTCTCATATAGTTTTAATTCCATTAATACGACATAGAAATGAAAGTAGCGTTCATGTGTACGTACGGATTACAGTCTCCATGAACGGTGCATTTCATTTCTTTCCTCTAAATTATTATGTGATATTATAAATACATGTATATGCTGGATATATATAATATATATGATATCCGAATCAGGAATGTCATTTTGGATATAAAGAACCTTTGACCACACGAACAACATGTAATTGTAAGAAGTCCACTTTCGACTTAAGAACCAAATATCGACAAAACAATCATTATTAACTTAATGATTACATAATGTTTATAACATGGAAATAAGTGATATAAAAGTAATAATAAGCTTGAAAAAGGTTCTTAATCATGTAGAAATTAACTCAAGTTTATTATTCAGGACGTTAAAGAACGAACAAGACAAGTTGGACCCGAGGTAAGGGATCTTACTCCTCTATTTCTTTTTAAGTATACTCTTTTATTTCATTCCCTCTAAAGCTCATCTTTATTGTTATTGTGTTGTTATTTTATATTACAATTACTGTAATTTTTATGTTCATGTGATGAGAGACCCTATTCTCTCTCATCAATCCATTTTAGAAGTTTTGAGTGGCGCCGTTAGGCTGCCGAATTTTCATAAGAGATCTAACCTCTCTCTTTCTTTTTAAGTACTCCCCTTTATGTCACTTCTTTTAAGCTCCTATTTGTTATGATGGGGGATGTTCTTTCATATTCATCTTTCTGTAAATTTTGTTGTAATGTGATGAGATACCCTATTTGATCTCATCAATCAATTTTTGGAAGTTTTAAGTGGCGTCGTTAGGCTGCCGAGTTTTCGTAAAGTGATTATTCATCTCACTTTTATTCCCGTGAGATTTATGCTACATTTGCCACAATTTCCTTTGAGTGGTGTATGTACTGACCATTATTTTACTCATTGTGTAATATTAGTTCATTTATGAGTATTTACATCAATGTTGTATTGTCCTTCTTTCACGAGGCGTATGTTTCGAAAGATACCCATGTCGGTAAGGGAACCTTTCACCATCCTCTTTTTAAAAGTCTTCATTTGTTATGTCTTTTTATTCACATACTATTATGTTGGGATATGTTCTTCTATATCCTGATGGATGTAAATTTTATGTCCAAGTGAAGATATTCCTTTTTTATCTCTCATCGACTCTTTTTCTGAATTTTGAAGTGACGCTGTTAGGCTGTCTAATATTTGCAGGGGAACTTCTTAACCCAATTTTGATTTCATTGGGTTCAACATGTAGTTATTGAATATGTCATCCTTTGAATATGTGTGAATTACCATTGATTATTTTACACTAAATATCCACTTATATTTGGTGTATTCGTTTGTCACACATAATTATGTAATTGATTTATCCTTAAACCAAGGATACCGTCTTTTTAAGGGACTTCGTCTCAATCTCCTTTCATTGAGGCATATTTCGTTTTATACACAACTTTCTTTTGTAACGGTGTATAAACCCCTTTGACTTTTACTTTTATACAAAAATAATCTTTTTCTACGAAGCGTTTTACAAAACGACAAAAAGGAATGTTTCTTTTAACATACGCGGTGACAACGACCTTTTCCGCCGCCGCGAGTATTATTTGGTCTTTGGCTTCCTCAACAAGCCGTAATGTTTTTAGAATAAAATAAATACCATATAGTCTTTTATGTATTTTGGTTTTGAAAATGGTTTTGATAAAGGATTCTATTATGTCAATATATTTATGATATATTTTGATTGAAATGTGGAAATGTTATCATTCCTTTATATTGGTTTTATGTTTTATGATTTTATATTGGTACTTGGAAATTTTAATGGGTGGTTACGTTATAAACCATATGACAGGTGGTGCCGTGAATACCAGGACGGGTGGTTACGTTATAACCTCCAATGCATTGGGTATGGAAGTCGGCCGTATGGCTATTCCATTAAGTATGTATGGAAATTGGCCGTATGGCTATTCCATTAAGTGATATGTGTGGGAGTCGACCGTATGGTTATTCCACTTAAGTATGTTTATGTCCCAAGATACCTTTATATATGTAATGTGTTCTTTATATGGGTTTTATGGTAATCCTTTGGTTACAAAAGGGTAAGTAATGATATTTTATTCAGTGAAAAGTTTTTACTACTTCATAAAGGTGAAAAGTATTACTTTGATAAAGTATACATGGTTTACTTTTTGTTTTGATAAACTAACAGTTTTTATTCTTTGTGTATCCCTTACAAAGTTTTTATGCTCATCCCAAGTTTTTGAAATGTTTTTCACAGGACTTAGCGTGGAATAGGGTCAAGGATGGGATCAAGGGAAAGTCATGCTACCTAAAACATGAAACTAGACATGTTTCTTTTTAAGAGTTTTTATTTTATGGAAATTTATAAGAATAGACTACTTTGTAATCTTTTGAGATGTATATTTATGTCCTAATTCTCTAAAACTTTAAACCTGAAAAGATCCTCAATGTGAATTATTCATTTAATTCAATTTTAAGTAAGGATTAAGGCTGGGGCCTTATATATTAGTTTCATAAAAAATATTTATGATACTCAATGTGACTTTATCCTAGTTATGACTCATCCTTAAACATGGTAGAAAAAATATCATAATATTTTATAAAAACTTCATTAATATGGGACATATAAAAGAATAAAAAGTTTCATTTTAAAAAATTTAAAAACTAAGAGATTGTATATCACTCATTTATTGTAATAAAAAAACATTTAGCTCTGATAATGTTCTATATAAACATAAAATCATCTTTAATATCCAATGTTTTTTTATAAAGAACATTATTTGAAAACAGAATGGTAACAATGTTTTAATTATGGGTTTTTAGAAAATATGGGAACCCATGAAAACCAATTTCATAAAAACATTCGTTTTTACACTTAATGGGAATAATAATTCCTTTAAACAGAAGTTCACTATCCATTATTATGGAATCAAAATATTTCCATGAAAATTAAATTTTAGGAATATAAATTTTCTGTATATGAATTTTGAAATCATATCTATATAAACATTAAAAAACCCTTATAATTTGAACAACATACCCGGTTAATTATAACATAATTCTCTAAAGAATGTAATCATTTCCCAATGAATTTTAAATCCATATCTACATCACCCATCATCATTAATAGTGTCCCCGGATTGTAAAATAAATAAAATAGAAAACATATTTAATTTCAAATATAAAACTAAAAAAAATAACCCATAATAAAAAAAATAAAAATATTGATATATACCATTTATTTAAAACCCCATTTTCAAAAATAATATACCGAGAATAAATGGAATAATGTTTTTTTATTTTATGAAAAAAAATTAATCATATAAAACAAAATGAACTATCAAAAAATGGTTTTGGTTGTGTGAAAATATAATGATTTATTATACATTAAAAACAACCCTTTTATCCTTTTAGAGAATGTATAACATTCAATATAAAATATGAAAAAAGATCATTTTAAAAAACATTGTAAGAAACTAAATAGAGATTCAAAATGTCCTTTTCTATTCTTATATTTTTATATTCACAAATACATTATATAACATTGACATAGAGTGAAAAGATGAAATAAATATTCAAATACAATTTTAAACAAGATTTTATGATAGAATATCTCTTAACTAAACTCTAACTTGTCACATGCAATCCTTATCTTCTTGAATAAAAATTTAATGTTAATTAATTCATTTCATACTAATATTTTTATTTTTTATTATATTTTTATTATTCATTTTTTTCCCTTAAAACTATTTTATACATAATAACCTTTTGTTTACTTCATATATTTTATGGAAATTGGGTTCATTAGTTCAAAATGTGTTTGTTAGGTTAACTATTGTAAAATGGATCATGATTATATCAATTAAATAATATTTATCATGTTATAATTATAATTTTTATTCATTAAGTACACTTTTAGAACAAACTATGTAATATTGTTATGAAAAATGAATTAAGGTGCATCATGGAGATCGTAGTCCATGTATACACAGAAGTACTATTTCAATTTTTCAAAAAACACGACGAAAATAAAGTAATTATAATTTATTATTTATAGATTTATAATTATCTCATAAATATCATTTTTTTAAACTATAAATATATACAATATATTTGAGGCCTTGATGAAAAAGTAAATGCATCGGTTCACTTAGTGGAAGTCTTTACATATGTAAAAGTAATGTTTTTTATTGTAAAAAATACTTAGAATATTTATTTTCCCTCAAACAATAAAATATTTTTCATCTATATCATGTTATTTATTTATATTTATAAATTTATGTATCCCTAGCTATCAATGATGAAAAATTTAAAATATCATCTCGTGAAGAAGAAGTTCGCACAAACACATGAAATCTAATTTTATATTACATTTCATGAAAGAGAAGATTTAAAAATGTTATAACATAAACATAATAAAATATTAATATATTGGAGATATATATTTTGTTATGTAATAATATATAGCATAGGATTTATGGATTTAAATAAATAAATAAGAGATTAAACACATGATTATGAACTATATACCTTTTTCAGGATACCCCCTTATGTTTATACCAAAAGAATTTAAAGGATGGTATTCAGATTAAAAAAATACATTGTAGATTTTGGAAGGTAGTTTATTAATGCATTTGTGTTTGGATTTTATGAGATAACATTCTCATTAAATGTGGATAAGAGAAGAGTGGTGGTGTACTTTTATAAGTGAGAGATAGGTAACAATTGGAATATTTCCAAAGAATAAAATTATATTAATTCCTTACATTAACCTTGTGGATCTTATAGGACTAACATTTGAATATGAGTTGATATACTATTGAAACAGGACCAAAATTCAATTTAGATAATTTTTTCATCATTTTAACCCATATAAATTTAGATTTAACCCCTTTATCTCATTTCAACTCTTGCCTTAGTAAATGAATTTTTTAATAAGGTAATTATTCAAAATGACCAAAAAATAAACGTATACCAATATTAAAATTTTAATCCACCATATTCAAAATAATAAATCATTTTTTCATGATTAAATATCCAATGTTATTAAAAATCACTTTAAAAAAACATGTAACAAGATGAAAAATTGTTCTTTAGATAAGTAATTTTTTTATGAATAAAATATTCATATACATAATAAAAAAATTATGGATCCCAATTAAAAATTGATGTATTTTAAAAAAATAAAACTAATAGAATATTAAAACAAATACAACAAATTTATACTATGTAAATATTTGAAAAGGAGATATAATTTTAAAAAAATTGGTCTTTTCTACAATACACCCAAAAATGCACTTTTTCAAAAAATTATTTATAATTCACTATAATATATTTTTGAATTTATTATATTATAATTAATACCATTTTTCAAATTAAAATTATATAATTTGGAAATTTATATATTTAATAAAACATTATAATACTCTAAACACTTTTTTATTAAACTAAAAAAAATCTTTATGTCCATGAAAATAACAATTATTATTATAATCAATATAGAAATATGATATATAATTTAGTATTAATAATGAAGAATGAAATTTATCTATTGTTAGTAATACAATGGTTTTCACATAATGGATGGATTTTTGTAATGATATATGGATGATAGAGGTTCATCTAATTGTTTTAAAATTTTGATAACTACAATGGGTACCGGTATTGGACTATCAATTTTTTGGTGAATGGACACGATGTATTGTGAACTACATTAGAGGAACCACTGAAATTATGTGATCATAGTTCTATGACAAAATCCAATAGTGGATGGTGCCTTGACATGGAATCTTCATCATTTACCTATGTTTAACAATGGGGTGAAATATAGGCCAAGTGAGCTTTCGGTGAAGAAATATTGGGTGTCTTGAGGTGGAAGTATGAAGGTGAGTATTTTCATCACATTTTGGTTTTGATTTCTTATTGTTTCTCATGTTTTATATGTTTTAAATCATTGTGTTAAAAGTTACAAACTGGAAGATTGATTATAATCCAGGGTTGGATTATGGATTTTAAGAGGGTTTTTTCTGACTATCATCCGTTATATTTAAAAGTAAGATAAAAGTAAATACATATTAAGGGATATAAGTAAAATTTTGTGGATTTCAAAAAATATTATGTGTATAGATGGGTTGAGTTTAAATAGACAAATTAAACATCCATTTAGAGGATTTACCATCTATAAACCCCATGTATGGATCAAGGTTTTCAGAGATGTAATGTCTTAAACGGTTATTATAATATTTTATTAGTGTCTCAATAGGTCTATTGGGTTACTGTATAAGTCTTGGAATATTTAGGTGTAATATATTAGGTTTTTTAGTTTTTTTTCAAATTTTCATGGTTTAGTGTGGAATATTTAGGGGAAACCATACAACACCCATAGTATGGGTTTAAAATTACTTTAAATTTCATTATTAATGATTGATTTCATTATTCAGAGCATGGTTGCATAAAAATAGGAATATTTTTGAGGAAAATGGTTAACATGGATTAAACATTGGATAATTCTAATGATTTTCACATGTTTTCATGAAAATCATGTACGTTGATATAGAGGGTTCCAAATTCAATATAAATGGTTAGAAAATTATGTGGACAAACATTGTGAGGATGGATGTTTTGGAATAGTTCAAACCATATGGATGGAGAATGGATTGGAATACCATGTTTCCAAATACTTTACCCCTTAAAATTATTACTTTACCTTTCTCCATTTATATTTTATAACCTCAAGCCTCAAATTTATCCCCTCCATGTTGACCCAACATCTTTGTTACACCAAATTCTCCATAGACTCTTCCATGATTGATCTCCTACATCTCTTATATTTTTTTTCTACCATAACATTAAATCAAGAGCCTATAGTAAGGAAACAATTCCTTTAATCTCGTTATCCTCTTTCAAATTTTTAGATCACCTAGATATAGAATTGGGAGATTATTCCAATGGATGATTGTTGAATCTTTTGGAGTTAATGATGATTTCAGGAATCCTGACATGTAAACATAACGTTTCAATATATTCATTGTATCCCCTATTATTTTGAATGGACTATGTATATTTGTGTGTTTTCATGGTTTCATACTGTTAAAAAATTCATTGATTGTGATCATTGTTTTGGTTTACAAGGATTTTACATAGGTATGTGTCATGTTCATATGACAGACCATAGAATAAGGGGTGATCTTAGTTCACATGTTGTGGGATAACCCAATTTATGAGTCACTATTTAGGCATATTTAAACTAGCTTTGTTAAATATTTATAAATTATTATTTAATTAATTTTTTTTTACAATAAATTTGACTTGGTTTTTCATGTGTGATATAGGGTCATGTGTAGTTGATTATTAGTTATGGACCATAAAAAATATTTGATAGTGGTTCCTGGGGTATAAATAAGGATAATAGGTTTTACACAAGATAGGTTTTCCCCTAGAATAACCCATAGGTTTTTATATTCTAAAGTGAATATGGTGTAAGATCATATGGGTCTCACAAGGTATTGAAATTATTCTAATCAGATGGGTTGGAATATACTTTTCATTTTAAAACTTCACTTAAAAATGCTTTAACCCTTTTGGGATGGTGTATCCTAGTGGAACAACATGGTATTTATTCCGACCATGAAAATTGGTTTAATATATTATGCATTTTTTGAAATTGGTATTAAGAATTGGAAACATGAACAGAGGTTTTTTTCTGTATTGTAAATTGGTTTTGTTTATTTTAATGAAATGTAGGAACTGAAATGTTAAATGGTGTTGGTAAATTGTGTTTGAAATGATAAGTGTAAATTCACTTTGAAATGTAATTTTGTAAGTGGTAACATGTTTTGGTTTTGAAATCTAAGTGTCAAATTGGAGTGATGGATGGTTTAATTTCAAGGATTTTTTTTAAATGGTATTTTTGAAATGTTAATAAAAAATGGAATTTGGGAAATGGGAATCAAAAACAGTAAATCTGTTTTTACTGTTGGAATGGAAATATACTGTACATTTTCTTGACTTGTGATGGAATATTTTTTATACATACTAAACCTTGGGAAATAGCAGCCCTATGGGGTAATATTTTTTTCTAGGTAGACCTGAGTATAACATGACACCCATAAATTTTTTATGTTGGTTGATAGTTAAAACTCATGTGAATATAGCCTCTTGGTGTACTCAAGTTTATGGGAAACCCCACATGGAATCTATCTCAATGCGTGGATGTTGGATGATGGTTAATACTAAATTCAATTTGACACTCATGTGGATGTTGGGACTATTAAAATGGTATATTACACCCATGTTCTAATCAATTGGATGGTGATGAGTTTATTACATTTATAGGGAAGTGGATTAGAATGGTTATTATGATGTATTTAGATATGCCTTATGATTATATAAATCGTGTATGGACCATTCCCATGGTGAATTTAGACAACAGGTTTGGAAATTTCATAGGCATTTATTTTATGAAAAAATTTATTGCATTGTTAATTTTTGGCTTCATCACTTTTTTAGGTAATTTTCATGGAAGACTTATTTTAGGGGACACCATTGGTGGTTTAAAATTGAGTTATACTCACACCCTGCATTTTTATAGAATTAAATTGAGTATATAATTATTTTAAACATTAATGTAGGTAACGGTTTGAAATTGTTTTCTTGTTTGGATATTTATCTGTGACAAGGATAGATCACGAGAGATAATATAGGGCCATGAATTAGGACCATTTTCTGAGAATTCATAGTTTATCTTTCATCCTTTCAGGATTTTTATTTTGAGTATCTCTCATTTTTAGTGTACAAATTTTATACTATTTCATGTTTTGTTATGTGATTATCACTGATTTATAGAAATATTTTTATTTCAAGGACTATCTTGTTCTATTTTTCTACTTTCCCTGGTTACTTCACTCAAATGTTAATTTATATTCTCATAATTTTACCACTTTAGATATGTACTAGCAGTTAGAATCCTCTAGAGTATAGGGATGTGTTCGTAAGGTGCATTAGAAATCATCATTTTGGGCACTATTCAGTAGTCCAACATGGATAAGTGATTAATAATCAATAAACATCCTTATTTAGATAACAATTATGTAGATCGTCAAAATTTCCCCAATAAAATAGTGGAATAACAATCTATATAAAAGGTCCTCGAAAAAACAATTTTTAGGGTCATGGGTAAATGGTTAAGCAAATAATTTAAAACATAAAAAATGAAATTATATGATCTTAATATATCTATATAAATAATGTGCATGGTTAAAAAATATGTATCATAATTTCCTCAAAGTAATCTCATACATAGACATGGATAAGTATTCTTTATTTACCCATATAAAAATAGTATATAAGTGATTTTATAATATTTCTCCATTCAATAGAATAATGTAGACAAGTATGTGGATAACAAATAGTGTAAATATTAACAATATAATTGATAGTTCCTTTTCTAATGTATGATAACATAGTAGTATTGATGATAAATTTAATTTTAAAATGATATTGATATAATATGATTCATTTTAAAAAAGATTTTGTGGGGATAAAAATAAAATCCAAAGGAATTGGAATATAAATTTTATTTTATAAAATTATCGGGTAAACGAATTAAAAATAAATTAATTGGGTTCTAGAATAATCATTATAAATAAAAAAAGGGAAATTATTTCATGAAATACCCTTACATAAATCATATTTTGGAGGAACAATAAAATTAAAGTGATTTTTAAAGGAATAAATGTAAATAACTAAGTAAAAATAGGAAAGACAAGATAATTAAATCACAAATTAGAACTTACCCAAACTATAATAATAATGTTAAAAAAGAATATATTAATAAATGAAAACTAGGTAAACAAAATCCAATACAGATTGGGTAGAACTTGAATCAAATGATGAATAATGAATGAATGTCAAAAAATTTTGTATATCACATAAATTAAATTAAAAATATAGAAGAATAATTTAATAATAATTAAATCAAAAGTAAACTATACACTAAGAAAAAATGGTGCAAAAAATATAAGATGCCTCAATGAGTACTAATTGAGACCAAGAAGCCCTTACCTTTAATATCTTGTATTTTAACATGATCTAATCACATGTATAATAAAAACTATTATTATTATATAAATATGAATGAAGAAATAAAATCTGTTTAATTATGTATATTTCATGAATTAAATGAAAAATAGAGCAGAATAGTTTCCTAGAAATTAAATTAAAATACCACCACAAAAAAGGAAAAAATGTTGAAAAAATATGACACGTCTCCAAGAGTCAGAATTGAGACCAATAAACCCTTACATTTTATATTTCTTAGTTGAATGTTATTTAAAATCCTTTATAACAAAAATGACTATTATAAAAACATATTTACCAACCATATTGATACCTTTAATATTTTATAAAAAAAGGATAATTACTTTTCTATGAAATATTAGATAGTTATACACTATTTTAACAAACATATGTATTTATCTTTCAGTATTTGATTATAACAAGTTTTGTAACGGTGTTGATGATGATTATTTTTTTGTTTCAAATTTCAATATTATAATATCAATATTTTATGGGGATTGATGTTTTATTATCATTTTTTTCTAGTTTGTTTTCATTACAAAATTGCTTTATTTAGGATTCATGATGAAAAAATTATTTATGTGGATATTTTAATAATATTCAATGAAACAAATAGTGGTATAATAATAATAAGTTAAATAATATTATATAAATTAAAATAACCTAAAAGAATTATTTTTTTCATTAATGAATTATTACGGTAGTATTTAGGTTTCAACATACATACATGATAGATATTTATTTCATTTTTCATGTAGGTTTTTAAATAGACCCAAACAAGAACAAGTTATAATCTATAGGTGAGTATGGATAATCAACATTATAATTTTCCATAATAAAACTATCAAATATGAATAATATTAGTATTTAAATGTTTTTTAATTTTTTGATTTTTATTTCAAGATATTTTTATAATGAATTAAATACCATAAGAATAATGAAATCTGTCACATTCATCGAAGAAGTAGTTTTCATATTTTCATGAGAAATGAATTAATTTTCTATGAAGTTGGAGTAAGATAGGGGTGGATTAAAATTAATTAAATTTCATAACATTTTAAAAGACATATTAATCTTTTGATAATACTTTTTATGAAATATTTATAAAAGGAAAATGGGTTTCAATGATTATTCCATATTCATAAAAATATTTAAAAAATAATAATAATAATTTATCTGTAAATTATAATAGATAAAACAAATCTTATGGTTGGGAATGAAGAAATAAAAAAAATGAACTAGAAGGGGAGTAACACTGATTTTTTACATTATACCATAAGAAACCCCTTCTCAAAAAATGATTAATCCTTTGATGGGTGATATTTTGAGAAGACATAAAAAAATTAAATGTTTATAGGAATGTTATGGAGGTATTTGGGAAATTATTGGCCTGGTGATGTGTATTTGGGATTGAAATGAAGTGGGGTGGTGAAAAAAACTTTTATATGTGGAGGGAGTGGAATTTTTATAATAATAATATATGTAATGTAAATATTTAATGGTCAAATGGAACAAAAAATGGAAACTAATGGATTGGGGAAGGGGTATGGCTGAGAAATCCTCAAACATACATTTGAAGATGTTCCTTTTCCTATTTTTTTTCTTTTACTCATATTTATTTAACAATTAATTTTTTTTTTGTTTTTACAATAGTAATCAATTTTTAAATTATTAATTTATCATTAATGACTGGAAAAAAAATTTTGATTACTACATAATTTGTAACCAATGGTGCCAATTATTAAATACAATTTTTTCAAATTAAATTTAAATTTTTAATGACAATTAATATTAAATTTACAATATGTAACACATCTACACTTGTTATTGGAAAACACATTTTTATGATTAAAATTTATATATAAGATATAATTTTTAATGTTTTTAATTTCAATGAAATTAATTTTTTTATTATTATGAAATTAAATGTTTTTTTATTGTCAAATAAATCCATTAATAAATTTTTCAAAAAAAATTAATTAAAAGACCTGACCAAAACCGTTTAATTAAAAAATATTACTTAAGTTATTAAATTACACAACATTGGTTTTAAAAATCAACAAAATAATTTTATAATTATAAAGACCCATAATTTTCATGTAATTTTTTTAAATAAATGTGAATTTTAAAAATCCAAAAAAAAATAAATGCCAGTGATTCCGAGGCCCGGATTCCCGGGAATGAATTTCTGAAATTTTCTTTGGGTACGTTCAGTAAATGTGCGAGCGGGTTTTTCTAACTTTTGAACTAGTACATGGAATTGAAATCTGAGGGCATCATTGAACTCACAGCACCAGTTTTACCTTAGTAAGACTTTCACATCGACGGAAGTTGGTCGAGGGTGAAAGATAATTTTTGGGTTTTTCATGGAAAAAATAAAATAAAATAAACACATGTTTATTTTATTTTGTTGTAACCACCCTCCATGTGGAAGTTGAGAAATGGGGACCACCAGACCTTAACCTTCAATGAGAGGTTATGGTAGTGGGGCCACTTGAGTTCTAAACCTATTCAACTCCCTCATTAATGTAGAGGAGCCTTTTGAGCTTCCTCCACATAAATTGTGGAAACCCTCCTTAATTAATTGTGTCAACACTTGGTATCCTTTTATTTGAATTTTATGCCAACGTAACCCATTTATTATTACCAATAAATTAATCCAACTTTTATTTCCCACAAATTAAATACATAAACATCTTTTATTTGGTTGGAAATTCATTTGCTGTCAAAGTATTGGTAATGGATGATTGGGAGAACTTGGGAGAAAGCTCTCCAACAAAGAACGCTCTGCCAATGAAGAATGCCGACCTCCTTCAACCTTATTCTTCGGTAATTCTTCTAACATGGGACGTCCTCATCTACAACGAATCAACAACTATACTACCTTCTTGCGCCAACATCATCAAGAGAATAAGGTAGAGGTTTATTTCTATTTTTATCACTTCCCATTACACCCCTACTATTTCTTTTACGAGTTTGGAAGAATCTTTGTGGGAAGGCTTGATGTTCTTCACTCTTGTTTATGATGATCCGAATGCTACCACCCTAACCCAGAGGGTATGGGCCAAACCAACATGTCCTTACCCTTCTGAAAATCTTATGGTGTTCTTCGCGATGGAGGACAAAAACCATCCAAGATTGGGGCATGAGAACAGTGGTCGACACCGCTACCGACTGCGACAAAGGCGACGGTGCAGATGCGCCGCCCCGCAACCTTTGCGTCGACCGTGGCTGTTGCTGACGTCCATGGATCCACACCACCCTATAGCTGAGGTTCTGCCAAGTGGTCATCCAAGCCGACGGCCCATGGCCGGACCGCCCTATTGCGGCAGGCCGGGCCGCCCGCCCGCGGCCGGACCGCCGCCCCATGGCCGGTCCATCGACCCACGGGTGAACCGTCGTCCCGTGTCCAGTCTGCCACCCTCGTGGCTAGTCTACCCCCTCACGGCCGGTCCGCCCCGCTCACGGCTGGTCCAGGCCCCCATGGTCGGTCCGTGCCCCCGTGGTCGGTCTGCCGCCTGTGTGGCCAGTCTGCGCCCGCGCGGTTGGTCCGCCGCCCCCGCGGCCGGTCCGCCGCCCCCGCGGCCGGTCCGCCGCCCCCGCGGCCGGTCCGCCGCCCCCGCGGCCGGTCCACCACCCCTGTGGTCGGTCCGCACCCTCGTGGTAAACGCGGCCGTTCTGTGCCCTCAAATTACTCTACGTTCCAGGCCGCACTGCGGGCCGGGTCGGACCGGACTCGGGCCCACTACGACCCATTTACTTTTTTTAGCCATAACTTTGGCACCGGATGTCCGTTTGATGAACCGTCCACGACGCAAGAAATAATGGATCCCCAAAGTCCCTTAGATTGTACCCCACTAGAGTTTTGGATTAATATTGGGAATATTCATGTTTGATTGAGCAAGAATCCAACCGGGCCCCCGTGACTAAAAGGCTAATAACTCACACACCAGGCGTTCGATTAATGCGTTGTCTGTTACATTGATACCCTATGACATGGCAGGCCTTTGAGATACTTCTTCGTGGGACTTATTTGTAGTTGGAGTATCGACCAGTAGCTTGTGGTGTGGATCCTCCCAGAGATGAGCGAGCATAGTGCGAGAACCCAGTGGCTGGTTGACACTTGACGACTGCTGACCATTTCGACTCGGAGTGACTCGACATGCCTAGTGGGGAGCACCATGGTGACACGACAGACCCACACTGGGGGGCACCTTGGTGATGCGGTAGGCCCACGGTACTCGAAAGGAGGAGTACCTCAGTAGGCCCAATGGGGATCGCCTTGGTGACATGGAAGACCCATGGTGGGGAGTGCTTTGGTGACGCGGTAGACCCATAGTACCCGACAAGAGATGTACATCAGCAGTCCAGGGTTAGTGGGAAGCTCCTCTGTTTGACACGGTTTCCCCATTGTACTCGATAGAGGAGGATTTCTTTATCAGCCGAGGTGTTCAATGTTGTGACTTGAATGTTACTTGATACTACCCTAGAATAAATCCTAGTGTGAGCTGAGTTAGTACCTATGTGTTTTTCCTCGTGATTGATATGGATTACTTGATAACTTAGGTATATGTATGGGAATATACCTAAGTGGGGTTATATGTTGGATTTATAATTTGTGTTTTATCCTTGGTAGAGTTTGTGAGATCTAGAGGGTCTCGGGGTCCCCACTGAGTATCGTTATACTCACCCCTGCACAGGCTATGCCTGTACCTTATTGTGTTGGATGCAGACGATAGATAGCGCTGACTGAGGCTGAGAGTACCAAGACTAGAAGGTACCTGGAGGTGGACCATACGACGTGTCGGTACGTATAGGAGATGAGTCGATGTGGAGTGTATAGAAGGAGATATGTACCTACCCTACAGGTAGGAACCTCGGAGGATGATCCATTAGTTTTCTTTCTCTTTCTTCAGTTGTATTTCATTTCTGTCGTACTTGTACTTTCCATTTGGGCTTGTATTTTAGCTCCTTTTTACTTACTATTCTCACTTGTTTACTATACAATTGACTTGCGTTCGTATCTTTCTATGTTCTTGGGTAGCGTGTGTTTATAGGTTATAAAGGTAATGTCTTCCCAGTTTTAGGGAATATGCCTTTAGTGCTAGTCGCCAGCCCCTAGCCTATGGAAGGCGAGTTTGGGGTAGTCAGAGCACGGGCCATGGGGGACGGGTCGTGATAATAATGATAAATTTCACAAATTAAATAAATATTTTATCAACAAAAATGTTCTCAAATCATCCATTATTTACAAATATAATAATAATGTCATAAAAAATACAGTTCTGGTAAAATGGTAATTTTAACTAAATAAATAAAAATATTTTAAAAAATACCAAAAATATATCAAACCTTAATATTGGTTTTATAAATAAAATATTACTTTATATTTTTAAAATTAAAATTATAAATATTTCTAATTTAAATTTTTTATATTAACCGGATGATAATTTTTTCTTAGAAAATTAAATTCTTTAAATATAATTATTCATATATCCAAAAATTTATTAAATAGAATGGACTCAATATCTTATTAATATCCTAAATTTATTTTATCAAAATTGAATAATAATATATTTTGTTATGTATAATAAAATTCCATACCACCTAAATAGTCATTTTTAAGAAAATGATTTTTTTAATTTTCTTACAAGTTATTTATTTATGTTAATACAATTTATCATTAAATTACGATTTAAATACCATTAATTTTTCTCTATAAATATTTTTTTGAATGTGGAAACTATTATTTATACCTAAAAACTCAATGGTTCATTATAAAATTCTTATTTAATAATTTAAATATTATATAAATAAAATGTTTCCTTTTTTTATGTTTTGTGTTTCATGTGAACAATCCATTTGATATATTATTTACTTAAAGGAAAATATAGGGGTGCTATATTCTCACAATAATTATTAAATTTTTTCAACATATTTTCAATTGTTACGTACTAAAGAAAAAATAATGAATCGTATGCCTTAGACAGAGAATACAGAATATAAAATTTCTAATCAGATGTATGTCCTACAAACATTGGTGAGACAAGTAATATCATATATTCTTTAATAATATTCATATCCCCAATATTGTTTTTATTCCAACCATTTGACCCATTAGTCCCTCAATATTCAAAATCAAAAACCACTTTTATATTTTTTATCTAATGGGATTTTACAATCATTCTTTCATTTATAGATTACCATAGGTCGATATGAAACGGTATTTAACTAATTTTCAAAACTAGTACTACCCCTATTTTTGTAATAAAAAAATTTTGACTATAAAATTAAATCCATAATATTTTTTAATAATTAGATTTTGTGTTATGGGCCTTGGAAAAAACATCAAATTTGGTTACGATGGTCATAAAAGATGATTTTTATCTTTTATAATTCAATACTATATCACTAGGGTGGTTTCTAACACACATAAAAGTCATCCTTTATATAATAGTGTCTTTCGGATAGAAAATTGAATTGGGTAATAAACTTGTTTACTTTATCATGTTAACTAAACTAGAAAGTTTCCCTTAATAATGTGTTGATCTATTCCCACCCTTCCAATACACAAAACATCCTATAATTCTATAAAGGCATTTCCCAAGGTGGATTTTCACTCATTTATAACTTATTTGAAATTCAGTATTCCTTCATTCTTAAACTTGTTCACCCAAATATACATGGGGCATTATTCTTCTCTTATTTTTTCCATTTTTGAATATAAATATATTTACATTGTTAATAATAATTCAAGAGTTTTGGTTTGTGATATTCAATATATTTCTCATTCCAGTTCATATTTTTTTTATCATTGTGATAATCACCATATTTTCCATCAAAATCTATTTTTAATTAGGTTTTGTCTTTCTTGAGCAATTACATAAATAATGTAATGTTTTGGAATGATAATATTAATAATCACAGAAATGGAAACTACATTCATAGATGGTGTGATTAAGAAATGTTTTACAAAACCTAACATATGAATATCTATGATTCTATAGTTTTTAATCCTTGAACACTCCTTATTATTTTATCTAACAAAAATAAATTCAATTCCCTAATAATGGTTCTTAACGAGTATACAATTTTCAAAATACTATATCTCAAGAGTTTCTTGATAGGTGTAAAATAATAAGCTTCCCCATCATGCACCTGGTTAAGATCGAGTTAATAATCAACTTTCCTTTTTGGGTGATTAACCCTAGGTTCATGTATGCTACTACCGCATCCACATTTCAATATCCTCAAAGGGGTCAAACTTCTAGGTGAACCACATAATATCTACATTAATATTTTTTTTGTTTTCATATAAATATACATATTACTTGGGTTATCACAATATTTATCACATCATAATTCCCAAACAACATAAGATATCTAATATTATCTCAATTATCCTAAAGGGTTATCTACACCTTTGAAATTTAGATCAAACATTAAATATCAACATCTGATGTCGTTTATTACTCTTAAATTAAGATCAATCAATAACATCCACCCCACCACCTATAAAACATTTTTTATTTTCAAAAACATATAATGGTAAAATGAGATCCCTCACAAAAAAGACAGTTTAAACACCATAAGATACTAAATTTTTGTTGAAGAATAGTTTGACCATGTTGGAATAAAACTCCCTAAATAGTATCTAGGGAATATAATTTACCGAAGTTCTAGGATCTTCCTTCTAGATGTCTTCATAATAATTCACCATGATGTTACAAGATGTCATGTATTCATCCATGTAAATATTCCCCTTGATGAAGCCTCTAATCAAGATGTAGTACTTCCTATCGTTCCATTTAACTTTCCCCTTTTTAGTATCCTTTATAATAATTCTTCCCATCATTTGGTTGATCACTTCCTATAACCCATTAATATCTAGGAATTTTACATAATCAAAAACATTTTAATCACTAATTTTATCTAAACTCTTATTTGATACCAATTATAACATCTCGGACTTAACAATCCCATAATTACATATCATATAATAGATATTTCATTACATATATTCCAATAAACATTTAGATCTACAGATTCATAAAAATTAGGGAAAAAGAACACAACTATAACCCATGTGTTTCTAATCTAATTGAAATACTTACTTATACATTAGGAACTACATAATTTATAATAAGGCTATAACATATCTCAAAAATTATCCACACATTCTATTTACTTCTAGATATATCATGTGTAATACATTTCATATAACATATGAAAATGGAAGCATTATAAGTAAGAGCTCATACACTCAATAATGGAAATCATAAACTGATATCAACCATAGAATAAATAACAAATGAATAATATGGAATGAATTAAATAGTAATAAAATAGTGTCCTTTTACTAATTAATTGAGCTTGAAAAAAATCAGGTATGGTATAAAAATATAAATAATCTCATTTAAATAAATAAATGGTTTCATCATGATCTCTTTCATAATTCAGATACCATAATCATACCTTCAAGGAAATTTCATATGATGTCCTAAACATACATTCAAGTCCTTATTCAATGAAATCATAAATTTTTAAGTCTGTACACATTTAAAATCCCTTATAGTTTATCTCATGATATTTACTAATTTATAGGGTGATATTAACTACCCAACCCATCATTAATTAAGTCCAATTCATTCACAATATGATGGAATGGTAAAATATACTATAATCAATATGCATTAGTTGTAAATAAACATCCATATTAAAATTACAAGTCTACCAATTTGAAATATTCTCACAATATATAAATATAATGGCACTCCATAAAATAGTCCCTGAAACAAATAATTTATTGATTATCGGGTATATGGTTAAATGATTATTTTTCATAAATCAATAAATTATGACATATCAAAACCAATTACATAAATTGTAACTTAACTTGATTAGCCAAATGACCCAAATGTTCCTCCCCATACTCTATAGGTTGTCGACTAACAACGACGGTCCATGGTGGAGTAGTGCTGAGACTATACCCTCATGATCATGTTGTATCATAGTTGTACAACAATGTCAATCAAAAAAGTAATAATAATAAAAATTGAGTATTTGGAAAATAAATATACATCATATTAATAACCATGTAATATCATCCTATGGCATTGTATAAGTTTTTTTATCAATATATGAGATAGAAAAGGCATATAATACCTGGAAATAGGTTTCTATTACAATAAATTAATCCAAACTAAAAAAGGAAAAAACATATTATGTCAATTTGTCATCAATATACATAGATGATTCCTTTTCTCTCTGAATAATATTTCATAATAACTATAACATTAAATTTCGAAATTTCCCTTATCCATAAATGAATCCGTGAAGCCTTTTCTGGTACCCAACGGTGTCCCAAACAGGGTTTGAGATAAAATGCAGTGGGGAACAACCAATAATATCTATACCATATAAATTTGGTGCATATAAGAGGAATAATTGTACATATATAATTAGTTAAAAAAATAATATTATTAATATTGATCTTATCCAATCTATAAAATCTCACTATAATCAAGAAAATAAATCATAATGGCTATCTATTAAGTATATAAAAAACATCAGCGACCTACATCATGTAATCATGTATCATGGCTACATGGGATCTGGTCCAAAGAGTATAAATTTCCCAAAAAACTAATTATTCTATGTAAAATAATAAAACATTATAAATGGAGTTTAAATGTATAAGGAATCCTAGTATGTCAATAAAAGTAGTTAGAATTGTTCTTTAGAGTAGAAATGTCCTAGGAATCCATGTAATCCAAATCCTTAGAGTATAAATGTCCAAGGAATCCAAATAATCCAGGTAACTATGATTTAAAGGGTATATGTTTCCATGTAATACTAATAATTCATTGGATCCATGGAGTTATAGTTTTCATGTAATCCTAATATTCCATCAAATCCAAGGAGTATTAATGTCCAATGTATTGTAACATAAGAAGTAAATCATGTAATTATATCCAAGGAGTTAAAATGTCCATTCCATCTAAGTGAGAAAATTAAATTTCTTCGAAGGAGTGGAAATGTCCAATTAATCCTAACACAGATATCATATCCTATGAATAAAAAAATCAAAGGCATAATAATATTTCAATTAATTTGGATCAATTGAGTAGTAATGTGTAAGGCATCGAAGTAGTTTTTTGGTTCCATACTATGACCCCTCCATTATCATCATCACCAATTCGTACATCTACTCATTACTCATTTAATTAATTACTTCATAATAACATACAATCCAATTGATAATATGGTCCAGACCATTTATATACATATTACATGGTGCTAAAAGGTGTTTCCAACCATTAACATTCAATTTAATTATCCGATTTAATTCCCAAAAGAAACAACTAACTCAACTCATCCCAAGGGTTTCATAGTAATGGTCAATAGGTAGAACACACCACATGTGTGGTTATAGATGAGTTTAATAACATCCAACCATATAATAAAGATTCATGACATGTCTTAAATATTACTTTTACAAATAACTCAACGGTTTATTAATTTATAAAGAAACATTGGATGGGATAATGTGCAGCATAATGAAAAAAAAGCTATAAGAATCAATACATTAGTTGAAAGGTATATACCACATTCATTATTCCCATAATGGAGTAATTTTGAAATATCATCCACTAACTGTGATTAGTTTGGAAGAAGCCAGAATAAGGTATTAACACCTTAAAAATAGGGCATAATCAAATGCACCAAAATAACATTACTAACTTAATTTCGAACAACATATTGAGCCTATTGAAATAAGAAATTAATTATAGTTATCCAATGATATAATTAGTACTCAAATAATACATTTGATGATGAAACCAAATGAAAAGATAGATAGATATTTTTTAAGAACCACTCCATGGTATAATAAGGGTTAGTTATAATAGGAAATAAGAGTATTGGAGGTGGTTTAAACATTTAAATTATTAAGTGTAAATGGTTATTTCACCACTAAAAATTGGGTAGAAAGATTTTTTCATACTATTGAAAAAATGGTATTCCATATTTATACCCCTATGTACTTCAATACCGTCCTAGCATGGTCATAGCACAGGGTTAGACAAATGATTTGAAATTTTGTCACTTTCAGTCTGTCTAAAACTCTATAGAAATTCCATGGTCTTGTGGAATGGATTGCATGGTTTTGGAAAACTATATGTTATTTAGTAGCAATTTAAATTAATTGAATTTTTACTCTGACCATGTGGACTGGGATGAATGGTTTCTACTAACAATTAAGTACAACTATTTTCTCCAAAAAGCAGGGCTCTATGCACTAAAAAATACAATGAAACCCTTGTTTCCTCTATATCCTTACAAAGAATTTGTAGTGTGTCATAAAATATGAATTAAAAATGATATAAAAAGGTTAAATAAAGTATTTAAATTTAGGTTTCTTATAATCTTCCCTCCATAGATCAATTAAATCTCAAATTTACTATCCAAGGGGGGAAAATAATCACCTATGAATAACTATGGCCACCTGGCATGTACATCTCCCACAAGCTCCCAAGTCTCTTCATTTACATGAGAATGATTTCATAGAACTTATACTAATGAAAATGAGTATCCTAAAAGAACCATTGTTCTTCACTGAAAAATATAGATAGGATTCCCCACATAGAATTCATCTACCTCCAACTCAACCACATCCAGAAAAAAAATGCAACATAACATAATGATATCGATGTATCTTAAATACATGGAAGACGTCAAGCATGACTTGATTCCTCTAATGTAAATACAGTTGATAGTATATTGATATGAAACTCTTCAGAATCTATAATATACCAACTGATGAAACTCTTCTTTTTTTTACATTATTATTACATCAATTTTTGATAAACATTAACATTATAATCAAGAATCTAAAGTTTCAGTGTCTTGGGAGAATTATGAACATACATAAAATTTATATAATAAATCCAAAAATATTGATTTCCATATTCTCTAGCTTCTTAGTGTACCACATGCACTCTTTTGTATAATTAATCACCATATGATATAGATCAATGAAAAGGTTTGAGCTAAAATCTCGGTAAGATGATAAATAATAACATTAATCAATTTATCACGGGTGAGATTAATAATAATCATCATAACATAATCAGTTTATCAGCATCATTATCATTATAGGAATAATTATATATTTTCTTGGAAATCATAAATTTGTTAAAATAAAACGTCATGTCTTATTAGTCTAATACCATATATAGTTGTGAACAAAGATAACATCGGGTTCATGAAAAACATATGTTCATAATAATAAAATCATAATTCTTGAAAAAATGGAATAATTTTAATTCATAACACATGATATGTAATGATATATATCACAATACCCAATGAATTTGAGAAATATATAATCCCAAGTGCACCTGTCACATCATACAATTTACATAATCATGCAAGACACTTATAATGTTTTTAAATCATAAACATAAAATAACCCACATAAAATAATGGGTTTAATTTAATATAGAATATATTCACGAATAAAATTTTGTGGTTCACAAATTATAAATGGAAATACATATTTTTTATAAGTTTTATCATTCTTGGGAAAAGAAGAAACTTCTCAAGATGTGAAGAAATGTGTATTGAAAAGAGGATTTTTTTTAAAAAATCATTTTATTTTTCATAAAACCTGATTTGAAACATGTATATACATTTAATAAAAATAAAAGATCAAATATATTATATTAAAGGAACATTTAAGGAAATATCCACTCAAACAATTGGAAGGATAAACTGATAACCAAAAGAAAGGAAGTTCAGTTTAAGAATCCCCTGAGATTATGTCTGAATTCTTTAATTACATTAATATCCTAGATATTAAAATTTTAATCATTAATTACTAAATAAAGAAACTATTTTACATGTATATTATTCATCAAAATTTAATAATGTTTATTTATAAAAAATTTAATGAGTGTTATAGTATAATTTCCTCATTTGGGAGTGTTTGTTTTCATGGTTTTCACCGTCAGTTCAATTTTATATATGTTTTGAAGATCATGTAAAATGAGAATAATTATCCATAACTGATATAATATGTTATTAATGAAATTATAAAACTATTAATGGTCTTATATATTATTATTTTTCTAGATATAAGGATGATTTTTCAGATAAAATGTTAACGATAATTGGTTAGATTAATTTTGTGGTTTTTTTATTATCAAAATTAGTTTTGTTTTATTATTTAATATTATGGATATATGATAGTTATATAACATAAACAAAGTTATAAAAAAAAATTTAACATATTATCCACGAATTATAATAGTTTATTGACTATACTTGATAGACTTAATATAATATAAAATCTTTTCTTCCCCAAAGGCAATAAATCAACACGTCCCAAAATATGTTTTCATTGTAAGAATAAAAATGAGAGGAGAATAGGTTTGAGGATGGATTATTACAATAACATAATAATATTATATATTATATAGTTTACTACAGTTATCATGTCACTTTTATAAGTGGATGTGATGTGATAATAAGTGAATAAAAGAAATTGAAAAGAAATAATATAAAAATAAATGATGATTTTACCTCAATAATTGTTCTCATTGAGATCCTCAATTGGGAACATGGATTTAGAATTTTGTTGAGAAAATTGTATTCTATACGTGGTGAAGAAGATTTTTTTTGTGTATTTGTAATAATTGGGACAAGCTTGAATTCTTGGGAGGTGTGAGGATAAGAGGTGGCGAGGGGTTGTTTCTATTAGAGAGGAGGGGTGCTTATTTGATTATTTTATTCATTATATTATTATCTTACCCAATGTATGTAAATATTTTGAACCATATCACTAAATATATTTAATAATCATGCTTATAAGGATATTATGGGCTTATATCATCCATATATCATCTAGGACTCAATAATTATTGTAATTGTTAAATACAACAAATTATAATATTTGACGATTCACAAAAATCTATACAATTTTATAAAAATAAAAAATTCACCTTATCCATTTATAGATGCTTACAATTCAAAATTTAACTCAATTTTGTGAGAATAATTTTATAAATATAAGAAATTTAATTTTTAATTATATTAATCATTTATTCTAAAAATACTTTTTTTAAATGATAAATGATTTTATAACACATTGAAAATTTTGTTAAGGTCACATAAAATTATCTTCTAATCATAATAAAAAAAATTATTCATTAATATATTTTATAAAAAAATTTATTTTAAAAAATTATATGAATTATAAAATTTTAAATAAATATTTACGTTTTTCAAAAATACCAACACTTAATTAATCATTCTTAAAAATTATATTTACTCATTCAATGATATAATATTTTCATATTTTCAATTATAAGATATATAAATTTTATTTATATGTTCATAGGTGAGGTTAATATTTATTGGTCAAATTATTATTTCTAATGTGCATGTTAACATTGCATGGCTAAATTTCTTATTTAACTTTTATAGGTTCCTTAATTTCTATGAATATCCCTTCTTTCATTCTTAATTTATGAGAATAATGTTTTTTAGGCTCTGTATTCTATGTTTGTGTTTTATACCATATAAAATTCTTATAAGATGGTATAAATTACATTTATAAATGTTTGGGATGTTCAATTATTCCCCACATTTTTAATTTCACACTAAACATTTCATTTTACATAAACAGGTGAGAGAATTTATCCTTCATTACATCCTATACATTCATTGTTACCTCTTAATATGTATGGCACCTCCAAAACAATTTAAAATTGTGGTTTTTCTTGTTATGTAGAACCTGATCTCTCTAATACAGATGTTTTATTGGCTACTCATCCAAAAATAGATCATTATCCAGTTGTACCACCTCTGAGTTTAGTATATCTGAGGGTTCTAATATGTACATCATTATGAGACATACATGGAGTATATCATGAATTTGATCTAAAATTCAAATAATTGAAAGCATATATGCCACTAATTCTATGTGATCAAGGATATAAAGGTTCTTAATGAACATTGGGCTTATCTTCCCATTCATTCCAAACTCCATGAATCTCTAGCATGGTGATATTTTAAAGAATATTTTATCTCTAAAAATTAACTCCATGTATCATTGATGACTGTAATTGATGATATTTTACTTAATTTGAGAACCCCTTATGTGTTGATGGATGATGTGAACCTTCTATGTCATCTATTTTACAAGAATACGTAAAAGTATTTTTTGTTGTCAAAATACATCCCAATAGATTAGAGTTCTACATTTGTTTCTTATAGTGATTCATACAGATCAATATGAATACATGAGTAAAAGTTGGTGTTATATGAGAATTCAAGAAATGGAAGAATAAGATAACATCCACCTTTTATTTCCCTTTAGCCTGCTCTTAAAATTTCCTTGATCGTTTGAATACATCTTTCTAATTTTTCATCATTTTGGGGGTGATAAGTCGTTTTGAAATTCAATTCATTACTCAATGCATGTTGAATTATTATCTATAACATAAATGTTAACCATGGATCACGATCATAGATGATAGAATGTGTAACCCCATGTAGCCTCACCACATCCTTCACATATATCATGGAATGTTTTTCAGGTTATAAATCTTTCTAAATAGTGATAAAGTTGTTAGTCTTGGGTATTTTATCCATTATAATGAATATAACATTATTTCCTTTGTATATCGTCAGGAGACTAAAGACAATGTCTATGGTGACATTGTCCCATTTCCAAATAGGTATATGAAATGGTGGCATCATATCTTTGGAATTATGTCATACTACTTTAGTTTGTTCACATATCAACCCCCTTGAGATATACTCCACAATATTATTTTTCAGTTTTTCCCACTAGAAGTTTTATCAAAGATAACAAAAAATATCTTTTACTTCCAGTATGGATAGAGAATGTCATGTAATGTTATTTATCCAATAGAACCTTATTTATCTCAGGTGATGAAGGCACATAAAATTTTATTCAAAACCAATTTTCACTTCCATAATCGATATGGAACTCTTGTATCTTTCTATCCTTTACTACTTTAACCTTCATATGATGCTCTAAATCATCCGTTTATTTGTTCTTAATCTTCTCTTGGATAGATTTTTTGGAAATATTTTTGGTGAGGTAGTATGTATTCCATAAATTTATGATTTCGATATATGTATGTTGCTTATCTAGGAAGATAAGGTCTTTCTGAATCTACATCATGTCTTGAGTAGCATGTCATTTTCTACTAAAGGCTCTTTCAACCTTGATTTCCTTACTATGGTGATAGTGAATAGAGAAATAAAATTCTTTTATTAGCTCTAATCTTCTCCATTGGCAATTGTTGAATTCCTTATGTGTGAATATATAATTTAGTCTCTTGTTTTTTTATATATGTCACACTTTTACCATAGCGGCAGAGCCACAAGATTTCAAGGAAAATATAAAATATCCTAACTCTAGGATAAGCATTGGGTAGTTATGTTCATTTATCTTCAATTTCCTTTAGGCATAAGCTATAATATTTTCATTATTCATGAGAAAAAAACACCAGCCATTCGTTAGAGCATTTTTTCATATGCAAACACATTCTTTAGTTTTTGTTAATTTCAGTACATGTACAATGATCAGCTTCCTATTTTTCACTTGAATATTTCCTCACAATCATATATTATGAAATAGTTTAATCTTTTCCATGTTAACATAGATAGAGGGAATTTAAATATTGAGATATTTCTAAAAAAATCCAATATTACCCAGCTAACCCAAGAAAAATGTTGATTTTGATGAAAGTATTGTGTCTAGGCCATTCCTAAATTTCATTTTTTAGGGTTCCACGTAAATTCAATCATTTTTTTAGATATCCCAATATTTTTAATTTCTTAAAACAAATTCACACTTACTAAATATGGAGAACATTTTTTCCCGCCTTAATGTCACCAGTACAACCCTTAGATATTGTTAATGTTTCTACTTTATCTTTGAATATATGAATATATTGTCGATTAATACAACCCAAAAAAATTTAAGGTAGTATATAAATAAACTATTCATCAAATCCATGAATAACAATTGGAATTTGTAAGTCCAAAGGGAATCACTAGAAACTCATATCTCTAATACCTTATGTGGAATAAATAATTTTGAATATTTTCTTATTTAACATTCATTGATGATATATAGAATGACGATCCATCATTGTGAACTATTTTTCTCTACATAGATGATCAAATGAGTCATCAATCCTTGGAAGGTAATTCATGTTTTTTATGGTGATCTTATTGATATCCCTATAATCAATACACAAATGCATTAATCCAACCTTATTGTTTACAAAGAGAACATGTGAACACCAAGGTGATACACTTGGGATTATTAAACCTTAGTCTAATTTCTCCTGAATATGATTATTTAACTCCACCAGTTTGATAGGGGCCATTCTATAGGGGAATTTTGAAATTGTAGTGGCTTTGAGTACAGGTCTTATTGAGAAACCTACCTCATGATCTAGGGGAAGCCCAAGTAATCGTTCATGAAATAAATAACTATATTCCCTCACAATAGGAATTCCCCCTCTGTAAATACATTCCTTTGACCAAACCATTTAGGTGAGGTATTATTATTTATAAATAATTAACTCCCACACTATTGAAGTGTTTTCAAAATGAGGTTCATAGTATTCCTTGCATTTTTAGTGGATCATTGGATGGTTTAGAATTCGAAAAGATATTTTCTTTTTACCAAATTTTGATGTGTAACCTATAAAATTATATCAATTTCATTTACATTATGAAATAAAATTTTACCAAGGGAAGTATCACAATATTTCCTAGAATAATATTTCCACACATGCCAACATGATCATTGTCCAACACTTGGGTTGCAGTGAACACACCACTATGTGTTTTTACGGATATCTATATTTAATGGTGTATGTAATTTGATTCATTAGTTCTAGAAAACATTCATGATATAAAGGAATGTGTAGAATAAGAATCAAATAATACATTTTCTATTCTTTAGTGAATATTAATTGTTCATTTTATAATATTATTTTCTAAATTCACTTCATCAATACTGATGGAATAATATTTCTATTACACCTACGGATTTGGTGGCTTATCATACTAAATACCCATGAGGAATTGAGGTCTAGTTTATGGGATTTTCTCATTCCCTCGATCCACTATAGTTGAATCTGGGAACCATGGGTGGTAATTTATTTCCCCAATCATATTTTTTGTCTTCTATAATTATCTATGACATTCAGGAGCTTGGTTTCCTTCTCTCTCACACTTATTGCATTTTTCATCCCATTGAGACAGTTCCCATGATGCTTCTTCTCAAATTTTGGAAAGGTGAGTGGATAGGATTTCATTACAAATTTTTCATTAGATCCTCTAACATGAAAGTACTCCTATAATTTATTATATTCATAACATTGAGAAAATTCTATAATCGCCATCTCCACATTAATAGAACATCTAACAACATTTCCATAACTCCAAAATTTTCAAATTTCTTTAGCCTATCCAATATGTGTTTTCAAACCACTAAAGAATCTATCTATTTTTATTTCACTGTTAATAGAAAAAACCAAGGAATACCTTGAAATGATTGTAAAATTTTATTTTTAAATTATGATATATTCACCTTCAATTAGCATCAGATCAGTGAATTTTATCTCCATCGTCATCTAAAGTGTTTTGGGGAAATACTTATTAAGTAATATTTTCTCAATTTATTTCCAATCCATGTCTTAAATTTAATCTTTCATATTGGTGTTATTAATAAACTCCAATCATTGTTTTTCCTATCTAAAAAATGATAAACTACCAGAGTAAATTTATCCATCTCAGTATTGTGCAACATAGAAATTATCTTCTCCATTGATTTGACCCATTATTCTATGACTACTAGATTAAAAATACCGTAAAAATCATTGGTTTTTTCTACATAAAAGACTAAATGTCTATTTGGTCCCTCTTTTTTGGAAGTTGGATGTTCCAAATTATTTAGGTTTTTATTCATATCTAGATAAAGTTGGTTATGAATTTCCATGATATTTTGAACTCCACATCCCAATGCATAGTCAATTTTTTTTCAGTATTCATTGTGTTGTCCCTCTCATGGGTTGTTGTCCAGTTTTGTCCTACATCCCACAATTTTCAAAAAAATAAATGGTTTGAAAAAAAACTGAAGTAAACATGTTGTATATATATAATTTAATCTTTTCTGAAATTATCTCTAAAGCCATATCCTACGGGATCCCTATGATTACCATTTTTATAAAACACAAAATCATGGGAGATTAAATATATTTATAACATACTAAGGATTGTCACAAATTTTCTCCGATATAAATTCCAAAATTAAATAACCATTTTATGACACTAACTAAATCAATCGTTCATTTTATTACTTGAATATTATATCAGTTTGAGGACAATCAAAATAATAGAGTTAGAAGACTTGATTCAAAGGATTAGTGTCTTGGGAAAATGATGAATATACATATAATTTACATAATAAAAAATCAAAACTATTTAATGAATTCATATATATTTTCATATTATCCATCATATACTCCTTAGTATAAGTAATTACATGAGGAAAAAACATCAATGAAAATGGTTGGGCTAAAATCCTAGTAAGATGACAGATAAGAACATGAATCAATATAACCCGGATGAGAATAATCATCCTCCTCATAAAAATAATAATTATTTCTACATCATAATCATGATATAATGAATTAGATAAATGTACGGAAAGTAAAAATTCATAAAAATTAAACATCATGTATTTATTATCAAATACCACACATTGTAGGGAATAATGATTGAATAATGATCATGAATAACAAATGTTCATAATCATAAGATCGTCATTATGAAAAAATAGAGTATAATTTTCAGTCATTTTACACATTATATCATGAGATACATGACATTACCCAATGAATTGGAGTGCTATATAATTTTGGGTGCACCCGTCACATCATTACATCTATATAACCGTGCATGGAACTTTGAATATATATCATTCATATATATAAACTAACCCCTGTAATAGAATGGGTTTAATTTCATATAGAATGAAATATGATATTAAATTTGGTTTTCCAAAATTTTAAAAGGAAAATATATTTTGTATAATATTTATCATTCTTTATTGAAGAATAAACAACATTTTAAGAGTCGAAATGTGTTTTGAATAGAAGAGTTATTATAGAAAATCATTTTATTTTTTATAAAAACATATTTGAAACATGTAAATCAATGAAAATAAAAGATTATAATAATGAATTTATATTTATTGATAATTGAATAAAATATACACATAGAAATGTTTAATGAAATATTGATAACCCAAAGAAAGGGAGTTGGGATTGAGAATCACCATAGCTTATGTCTAAATTATTTCATCACATTAATGTCTCAGATAACAAAATTATATTCATTAATTACTCAATAAATAACCTATAGTACATTAATATTATTCATTTTAATTTTATTATGTTTTTTTATGGAAATAGTAATAATTTATAGAGTTCAATTTCATCATTTGGGGGAGTTTGTTTTCTTGGTTTTCGTGATGGGATCAATTGTATATATGTATGGAAGATTGTGTAAAATGTGAATAATATCCAAAAATTAAATTAATTTTCTTTTGTGAACATCTAGAAAATTTAATGGTGTTATATATTATTTCATCCAAGATATGAGGATGATCCATTTGATAAAACATTAATGATAATCATTAATATTAATTTGGTAGTTTTCCATCATTACAATATAGTTTTGTATAATTATTTAGGATTATGTATGAATTTTATTTCAAGACTATAAAAGGTTATAAAATTATTTTACATTATTTTTCTAAATTATAATGGGTTTTTTGCAATACTTGATGGAATTAATGTAAAAGTTAAACTAGTCGTCCTCCAAGGTAATAAATCAACACCTCAGAGATGATGTTTTTATTTTTTTGAATGAAATCAAGATAAGATGAAGATTTATGTTGGATTATTAAATAAACATAATAAAATTCTAGTATATTTATGATAATTTATTTATCATGAAACTTGGATAAGGGTAGGTGAGGATAGATTATGAAAAGAAAATAAATTGAAACGAAATGAAAAGAAAATGAAAGGGGATTTTACCTATTGAATTATTTTCCTGCAAACCTCCTTAGGGAAAATTGATTTGGTCTTCAACCAAATAATATTGGATGTGTGGGATAGTTATGAGAATTTTATTTCCCAAAATTTGGTATATCTTCAAATCATGTAAGGTTTTAGGAGAACAGGTGGTGTGGTTGGTATTTTTAGGGGAGGAGAGATGTGTTTTTGGATTATTTTATTCATTCATTTATGATTTTTAATCAAGAATATGAATAGTATTAAAATTATCAGTAAATATATTAAAAAATAATTTTAATTCATTATTATGGTCTTAAATAATCCACACGTCACCCATGACTAAAAAATTTATTTATTTGTTAAATTCCGCAAATTTCCATATTTCAATATTCACCAAAAATTAACTATTTTTTAATAGTCCCAAAATTTTCCCCTAACTATTTTTTGATGTTATGAATTCAAAAATTAAAACCATTTTATGAAAAAAAATTCAAAATATGAGAAATTCATTTTTTAATTAAAATAATTATTTATTCGAAATATACCAATATTATAATCATAACATATTTTATGACACTTTGAAAATTTAATAACGACTAAAAAAGTTATTTTATAACCATGAGGAAATAAAATATAAATTTATCAATCTATTTTATTAAAAATAATTTTCCTTTAAATAATTATACTAATTATATAATTATAAATAAAAATTTACGTTTTACAAGAATACCATCAATTAATTTATCATTTTTAAAACATTTCATTACTTATACTATGATAAAATTATATTCAATTTCTATTTATAATATGGATAATTTTATTTATAATATCCTAGATGATATTACTATTCTATAAGTGGATTACAATTCTAAATGTTTATGTTACTACTCCAAGGGTCAAATTACTATTCAATTTGTATAGGTTCTATAATTTCTTTTAATATCACTTATATAAATATTTATTTATGAGAATAATGTTTTTATTAGTATATTTGTACTATGAATGTGTTTTTCACAAAATAACATAAATTAAATATGGGAAAATCCATTAATAAAATTTTTGTTCATTAAACCAACATAATGAGGGGATAGCTTCCATTGTTTCTGAATACATCCAAACCCTATTCTAGGTGAAAATCATAATAAAATTGGACTCCCCATGTCAATCATTATTCTTCAAGGACGGCAGTCGATGGATGACTTATATATATACTAAGATTTAAAAAATTAACTTCCCCATAATCTGACATTCCTTGAAATCTCATCGATGAGATGAGGACCCAATAGTGTTACCTCTCCTACATATAACCAATATACGGGTGAATGATAAATATTTCCATATAGGGCCTCATTGGGAGCCCTTAGTAAGGTATCCTGGAAGATTTTATTATATGAGAACTGGGTGAAAGGTAACTATTTCTACAAAGAACAACCAAAATCAAGAATTTATTCTCAGATTATGTTCTCCAAAACCTGAATTATTTTATCTAACTTACCATCAATGGGTGATAGGTTATACTTAATAGTACCTATAAACCCAGTTCCCCCTGAAAAACCTACTAAATCCATGATAGGAAATGATTTTATCACTCTAATTAAATAGAATTTTTAACCCCTTATAGGTGTATGATTGCACAAATTTTGATACTACTAAGATAATCCATTGATAAGATCTCCCAAATAAGTAAGAAATGGGTGACCTTTTTCAAAATATCTACAATAACCCATACGATGTCATAATCATATGGTGATCTAGGAAATACATTCATGAAATAAAAAGTGACGTCATCCCATTTTCACTCAGTATTAGGTAATATATCTAAAAGAAAAAATGGTATCTAGTGTTTTTTCTTAAAATTATGATAGCTGACTCACTGAGTAATGAACCTATAAATCACTTTCTTTACACCTATCCAATAGTATTGATAGAATAATTCATGATACATTATGTAATGATAATTTTTTAATTCCCATATAGAGGAATATTAATATCACAAAATATCCTATTATATTTCAATAGGAACTCAAAGAATTCAAAGAATGGGAAATATTTCATCCCCATCAACAATCCAATTAGGAGTTGGGTCATCACTTTCAACGCCCTCATGAAGGACTAAGCCAAAAAATCCTAATAGTTCCTTCATATTCACTCTCACCATAAGTGAAGAGGCCCTAATAATGATGTAACCATAGACTATCCATGTAACTTTTAGTCCTCCATATGAATTTCAAAAAACTAATTCATAAGATTCCACTCATTACTACCCCATTGAACCTCCTGTTTCAGAGTCCCCCTTCTCAGGGAATCGAAAAATGAATTTCAATTTCCAAACATATAAAAAATCATAAAGTTAAATAAATGAATGTTTTGAACCCACATTATATACATGTGATTTAGGTCATAATTTTTAAAGACGTACATGTGAATTATATGTTTCTTTTACACCATAACATGCTCTCATATTTAAAAATGCCACCAATAGTGAATGGGATAAACAATATTTTCTAACTCGACATCATATGACAAGTTGTTCCTATCATGCAACTAGAAATGTGACACCTATATGAACTAAATCCCACATCCAACATTATAACATCTTCTATCTCAATACCCAATGAATCATAATAGACTAGAAAAATTAATCCTTGTTCTGACCAAAACAAGATAAATGTTGAAGTAAATCTCCCCTTTATGTCTTGTAATGTTGTCTCATAGGGTACTGACCAAATAAATTTTACACTCTTCTTATTCATGATTATAAAATGTTATTATATACATGATAAATATTTCATGAAGTTCATGTAATAACCATCTAGACCCAAGAAACTCTATATATCAAATATTTTCTTAGCATTCTCCAAAATAACTACTGATCTCACCTTCTGTTGTTCAACTAATACTCCTTTTTCTGAGATATTTTGACTATGTAAATTAATATTATCCATCCAAAAGTGAGAATTTGTTAGATTAGTATATAACTGATGCACTATTAGTGTATCTAAAATGATATCAAGATATTTTTCATGGCCCTGTCAAGTTAGAGAATACACAAATATGTCATCCACAGATACCACAAAAAATTAATCCTGACATGGATAGAAAACCCATTTCATCACTGAAATTAAATTTTCTTGGGAGTTCGTGAGATAACATGACATGATGAAATAATCATATGAATTATACCATCTTTGAAGGGTTATTTTAGGTATTATTTAAGGTCAAACACACACATGATGATAACCTGATCTCATATCAATCTCTAAAACATGGAAGCTCATATGAACTGGTCAAAGAGTTCATTTATCCAAGGCCTGGGATATTGGTTCTTAACTATCGAGCAGTTAAACTTCTAGTAATCAACATATAATCAATGGTTTTCATCTTCCTTATTTCTAAAAAGGATCGGATAACCCCATAGAGAATTATTTGGTCATGTAAGACCATTTTATTCCAAATCCTCAAGATACCTCATATTCCCATCCAACTCAGTAGTTTCCATTCTATTAGGGGAAAGGATACTGGTGTATATCTTGACACTATATCTATTGAAAACTCTTCATGTCTGTCAGATGGTTTTCCTAAAAATGTATCTCAAAAAATATCCCAATAATGATCAACCACTAGTGCGATGTATACTGGATTTTTCCCTAATAATCTTACTATAAACTATCAATCGATGTTTTCATTCATCCCATACCACGATACTCATGTCCATATCAACTAACCTAGACATCGAATTCATCCTTGTGAATAAAAATATGACCCTATAATTAAGTGAAGTTCATGATTTGATGATATATATTTACATAATCATCATTGGGAACAAATTAGTCCATCCATAGAATTATGTCATCCCCTTTCACCTCTAAGACAAAGAGGTCCCATAAGAATAAAAAAATCATTTATCTTAAGGGGGAACTCCATGCACAGGCATAAATTCTATGGTAATATCCGAAAACGTTTGTCATGTGTCATCAATATAGAATATAAATAAACATAAATTCAAATGAATTTAGTGATAGGAATGATTAAGAAAGAATAATATCCACTAGTATTAAAAAGATAAGATTCTAATGAATAGGCTACTAGAATGGTACATCACACTGTTGATGGTCTGATACTCTGCTCCATAGGTACTAGATTTACTATAAATTTCTATCACGAACTATGAACACAAGATATAATATGTATACCCTACCCATGTCCAAGGTGATAAAGTTGCGGTTCTTGTGTCTAGATGCCTCATCCATGACCACCACCTCATCTTGATGGGCCGATCTCATTCAAGAACCATTACTGATGAGAAAATACTTACCCCACAATTGAATATGGAATCGGTTTAGACCCTCTTTCAATTACATCTGGAGACACTGTACACAAAAACTAATGTATGTAAGCATCCTTCCAAAATCTTGACACATTCCATGGAATCAATGACACAGTTTCCTCATGTGTTCAAGCCCCTCACTCTGATGAAATAATATATATCTACCTACACTAATGATAGGGCCGACATTCCATTCATAACATACTTCAAAGTGTAACTTTATTCCACCTGAAATGGAGTCATTGGGTTGAGAATATGATCCACCTAACTCTACAACACCTTCTTCCCTTTGGTTACATTCAATAACAACTTAATGATTTACTATTACCTATATTTTGGTAAGTGGGAAAGATTTATCCTTTGATCAGATTTCATACCTAATATCATCATAAAATACCCTAGTTTTGGATAACGTTTCATCTACGAAAATACATTCGAAACCCTAGAGCTCTGAAAAATGAGATGGATAGTTTGTGACTGGTAATGTTCCATCCTTAAAATGAATAAACTCACAAGCTCAATATTCCTTCAACTTACTAGGTTAAAAGAGTCATAGAAGGTTGTTGGGAAGTACCTCCCAACCATATCTAATTTAATATACAACTGAGTAATAAAATTCAATCATTTATTAGAACAATCAAGAATAAAATACATTGTGATCATCACTATCCTTTCAAGATGTGTCTCAAGATGCTTGAATATCAATAGCAAAGACAGTAGACATGGATTTGAAGCTTTTGGTCTACCACCCCCCCCCCAAAAAAAATTGGGGATTTTCTATTGTAACTCATGTGTATAACCTTCCATAGACTAGGAAGGTCATGATTCTACTTGAATGGTCTTCATGAAACATTGGAACCCATCCTTATATAAGGTGTCAACACTCATATTTGTTATGACATGTTATTCCACAAGAGGCATTGGTGGAGGTTCTATTGGTGGACCGGGGATGGACTCCACCATTGTATGGTCTTCACTACCCTCCTAGAGAACAACTGAAGCCAATCGTGATAGAATATATCTAAAAATTCCATGTGTAAACCTAAATAATAAATTGAAAACAATATGATCACAGATATACATAAAATATTGTTCTAGGATTTCATAAACATGAGTCACACCCCACTTCCTACACTTAGATATAGTTCTAGGAGACATAAGGATCATATGAAAAAAAGGGACACTTCCTACATCCCAAAACTAATGAAGGGTTGAGGACACAATCTCATCAATAAGTCCCATGTCTAGTTATATGTAGTTTATTTTTTAATTTATAGAGGAAAAAACACTATAAATTCCAATAGGAATCTCTACTTAGTGGAGACCATTTATTCTATAATTCATTTAATTTAAGATAATTATCTTTTATATAGAAATTAACCTTAAAATAATGAACATTATGGATCATAAATTCCAATTTATAAGGACTAATACACTATATAAGTTGATTTTTTGAGTCAACATGATACCAACTACCCGTTTACTAATTCAATACATGAAATTCTTTCACAATTTTATGACCCTGGAAATAAAGGCATCAAATCATTATATAGGATATACATGTGGTAATTAAACATGTAATGGAAAATTAATTTCATAAAAATCTATAATATCCTATGATTATTCATGAATAAATAAATCTTTTCCATACAAGGGAAACAGTAAAAATTAGTAATCATAAGGAACATAAAAATTAATAGCATCACAAAATGGTGAAATCAATGCGACTAAACAAGAACAATCTAGAATAACATCTCCCATACTAGGTAATATGTCCCTTACTTGTATGTGGGTTGAATACACCCATGAACAACACATTACCAAATTCAAATACATTCATAATCACCTTATGAATATTTATAAATGATAATATAAAAGAAAATAAAATACTATGATACTTCTTTGTGATGTCTTGTACTCAGTTTACTTAACATTAACCATACCTGATTGTCCATGTGGCCTCAAGAGTTCCTCCCTATATTCTAGAGGGTGATGACTATAAGAGAGGGTGTAACATCTTGATGAGGTTTCCATATATTGGTGGCACAATATGGTTGGTTACATAACCTCAAACATTCCTCCCCATATTCTAGAGGCTACTGACTTACACCAAGGGTCTAATATATAACATGTTGATACAATACATTGTTTATCAAAGTAGCATAAAATAATAAATAATAATGAAAAACAAAATGGTAAACCAATAACCAAAATAATTCCATAAACAAACATATACTGATATCACATGATAATCCAAAAGGGGAAAACAATTGTCGAACTAAATTAGTAGATATGTCATTCCATATATGTTTCAAGTGTGAAATGAAAAAGAAACATAAAGACACACTGAAACTATTTAGCGATTAACAAAATCATGTATATATCCCTCATAAATGATCAATCCCAAATCATACATCCAAATTAGGAATATTTTCCTTACCTTGTCCTATAATTATGAAGTATATCAAGGTTCCCACTAGGTAGTCGGGGTACGGTGTGAGTATAACTCAGAAGGACACCCCCAATAGTGTCTAAAATATTATATAGTTGACAAAAGTGTAATTAGTTGTATGAAAAAATTTATACAAAAATATAAACAATTATCACATTTTCTTATACATTGATTAACCCCATAAATAATGTGGGATCATGAGGACACCTGAACCATCAGTAGCTGCTTTCCGCCACACCAGATTCTAAACCATATCAAATAGGGAAAATCATAATTCAATATAACATGGGCTTTTATAAATGATATAAATTCAACTCATTTCATGGAAACTTTTAACTATAGTAAAATGCCATCATTTTGGGCCTAGAACACCATGTATGGCACCTCATCGGAATTTCAAGAATCAGAACTTGTCCCTCAACTCATTGTTATCACATATGGTATTTTGAAGCATCATTCTATGTCCCACACATGTAGTTTTCACATAAATTATTTTGAAGAATTAGTCATTGTATTAGAGATCTAGCAATAACATATATGATTTTGATGCATCTATCCTTGACCAATACAATTTTATCACATATATCACTATATCACATAAGTCACATATTTCTTTGACATCATTGTTAAGCGTCATTAACCTTGTTATCAAAAAATTTCATCATGGTTACCATTAAAATATATTAGACTATATAGGTTCATTAATATAATTCACATAGAATAATATAAAAAATTTACCATTAAACTATCTATCAACATTTAATCATATAATCCATCAATCCTTAAGGTTTAAGATAAACATCCCTTAATTCCCACTATCAACCAATTCAGACAAATTTTAATGAACAAATTCAAAAATCACATCAACCATTAAATTTTATAATACATAATTTGTAATATTTCATCATCCCATTAATTAATTAACAAATAAATTAATTAAATTAAATATTCAAAAAATTGTGTAAATTTATATTCTATAATATATAAATGAAATAATAATTCAAGACTATGTGAATAGACATTTAAACCACCCACATCAAGATCGTTGATGAACACTCACCCAACCAAAACCCTAAAATTATATAGAATAGATGTATCAAGGTCTTGCGCGCGACGCGGTCTTGCGCGCGACGCGGTTTCGAAAGCCGCCAGGATCGGTTTTTTGAATTTATATACTTTATATTAATATATATACAAAGATATATGTATATTAAACAAATAAAAATAGTGGCTGGGTTGGTCTGTTAGAGCGGGACGTCGGCGCTGCTAGATGCGCAGCACGGGTTCAAAACCTGCTGAACCCTATTTTTTTGAAAAAAAAATTACCCACGGTTTGAAAAACCGTGGGGTCTGCTATGTGCCACGCTGGAACAGCGTTGTGCCAAATTGGACTCCCCTATACCCACGGTTACCGTGGGTATAGGCTGAGACCCCTATACCGACGCCATTCCAGCCCACGGTTCCCAAAACCGTGGGTATAGGCTATACCCACGGTTTTGGGGGCTATACCCACGGTTTTGAACCGTGGGTATAGGTCGTTTTTCCAGTAGTGAAATCAAGGATCAAGATCATCAAAAAAATCCACAATAGAAAAAAGGTTCCATCAGTTCATTAGAAGAATGAGGAACAGAAAGAAACCAAAGAAAAAAAAACTGTTATTAGAAATCAAACATCGATATGTGAACATATCAGATGATTAAATTTCTAAAAAACCATTGAGATTAACCTATGGGTTGAGAAGAGGAAGTATACACAAAGTAATGAAACAAATTAACCGTACTACACCTTTAAATTTACTACTCAAGGAATTTCATGGAATGTAATTCATTTACTTGTATTTTAATTCTTTATAATGGTTTATAATAAAAACCCAATCCCCCTGGTTGGTTTTATTTTGACTAAAAATTTACACATCAGGTAAAAAAAATTATTATCCTTTTCATCCCAACATTAATCTTTAAAGATCTTAAAAAACTTTAAATCCTACCAAACCATATCACACATATTCCCATCCTATAACAAAGATAAAGATTGAATGGGAATGTACCTATAAGAAGAATAGAATCATACAGTCTCTCCACCTTGTAATACCTCAACCTTGAGATGTACTTCTATCCATATCTAATATTCTAATGAAAGAGGATGGGCCACTTAGCCCACATATCTACTTCCTTCTCCAATGTTTTCTCCTAAAAATGGCCATGTTTCCACAATAGATGGACTATTGACATGGTCTTTCCAAACAACACTTTTTCGTTGTAATCCATTACCTGTATTATATGCTCCTCAGATGACACATCTCAGTCAATATCAACATAGTTCATATTGATCACCTAATAATGTTCAGGGTGATACCACAACATGTTTTACAAATGAAAAACATCATTCTTTGAATTTTACCATTGTGGAGGATCAAATATGTGTGCCTCTAGCCCAATTCTCTCCACAATCCCAAAAGTTCCGACAAACCTAGGAGAAAACATTACCTACATCTGGATCCCATGGTTACCCATTCTAGAAGATTCTTGACGAAACATAGGATC
The DNA here is from genome assembly GCA_963277665.1 of Viscum album. Classification (NCBI taxonomy): domain Eukaryota; kingdom Viridiplantae; phylum Streptophyta; class Magnoliopsida; order Santalales; family Viscaceae; genus Viscum; species Viscum album. Next base: position 1,785,319,978 of record OY728150.1, read on the forward strand.
TTCTACCATAAAATCAATGGTTCATTGATGTCTTCAAGAATACGAATTCTTCCTACTATAACCTATATTTTTATGCCTCCAAATCAGTTGAACCTTCTTTGAAGTATCCTGCAGGAGACTCATTCCACACAAATCTGATTTGCCTATCTCTATCAAACATATAGTTGATCTTCATGGCCTACCCTAAAGAACATCCTTTAGTTCCATCTGAATAGAAACCTCATATATGATTTCATATGAGAACTCAATGAACACCATATGATTCCCCCAATACCCACCTAATATATAATACATTCATAATTCTCATTTTTATTTGGGTAGAAATCCATATATAGTAATAGTTATATAGAATGTTCCTTCTATGAGACTTTCTGGATTTTTGAAGTGAAACATGATTCATATTCTAAAGGAATACTTTGTGGAACCTCATGAAAATGGAATCTCCCCAAAAAATATATGTTTTCTAACTAATCCCTAGATAATTGTCTTCTATATTAATAAAAAGTTCTACGTTCATCAATTGGTCTACAATCACCTAAGAAACATCATTCCTCTATGGTGTCCTCGAGAGACCCACCACACAATCCATGGTAACATCATCTCAATTCCATTTCAGAATGGTAAATGGTTGTATTAAACCCAAGGGTCATTTATTCTCGAGATTCACCTGTTGATAGGTGTAGAATCATTTCACAATCCATACAATCTCATTTTTCATGCCTTTCAACTAATACTGCTGATGTTGGTCATGATACATTTTGGTCAAACATAGTTGTATTCCCCACTTTGAGGCATGAAACTTAGATATAACCTCTTTACACATACATATTGGAACAACTACAATGCCCAAGAAATAGATGATATCATCCTCATCTATTGTCCAATCAGAAGATGAATCCCAACAGACAATGAATTCCCTCAAGCTTAAACACTCTAGATCGACATAATGTCTTGCAATATTCTATCTCACATGTGTAGAGTCCACATATACTATTACAGGGAGAATCTAATCATGGCCCTCTCGAATGAAAACACGCATCTCAGCTAGAAAAACCATTATCATAAACTAATAACTATACACATTAACTACGTGAGTATGATTTTTCCTCTTTAAAGTGATAGAAACAATATTTCACTTCTTAATCATATATACATGATCAAAGTCAAATGACTATATATACTCAACCCATCTCCACTAATAAAGATTCAAATATTGTTGGAAAAAATATATACCTTAAACTCCTCTGATCGGTATACAGAGTATACTTTTTATCTAATGGATAACCTCCCCATTAATTCAAGGCATAAACCACAACTGTTAACTCAAGGTAATGCATATGGTAGTTCCATTCGTGTGACCTCAACTTCTATAAACTTTATGTCAAAACTTGATCTTCATGATACGAGACTAATAACAATACCAGATGTGTCACAACACATTGTATACTCTTAAATTAGCAAATGTATGACTAAAATTGGTGTTTCATTTAACCATTTATTCAGTTTTGATAAATATTTGTTACATGATTCAGACTATTCAAACCTAACTCACTTCTTGCTCAAGACGAATGAGGTGATTCCATGTGGGAAAAGTCGTTGATGAACATCAGTTAATAGGCCACCAAACACAAAAATATGTGGATATAAAAACAATTTATGGGATTCTCCCAAGAAACCTCTACCTTTACCTTATCTAGTTAGACTGAAACTCCTAACTTTGAGATGTTTTGACCCAAGAAATGAACCTGGTCGATCCATAATTGACACATTGATATCATGGTGCATAGATGATGCTCTCTCAACGTACTCAAGATGATGTGATGTTTTCTGGCATGATCATCACATGTCTTGGGGTAGACCAATACATCATCCACAAAACAACTACAAAATGATCACGGTACATGTGGATAATTTGGTTCATCAAGTCAATAAACATAGCATGATAGTTCTTCAACCTGAATGAAATTTTGAAGAACTCATATAGGACATACCTGATTCTAAATTCATTCTGTTTTATATCATAAGGTCAAAATCACAACTGATGACACCGCAATATCAAGTAAGCCTTTGATAAGATAATATATCCCCTCAAATAGTCAAAAAGATCATCAATATGTGAAATAGGATATCAATTATTCACAATCTTCTCATTCATGTTCTGGTAGTCGACACATAGGCATAATGTACAATCAGCCTTCTTAGGAAATAAAACTGGCGAACCCCTCAGTGACATACATGGATGGATAAACCCCTTATCCATAATCCCATTCATTTGAATATTAAGATATTCAGTATCTAATAATTACATTCTATATATTTAAATGAAATCTAGGTCAACATCAGGTATAAGCTCAATCATAAACTTCATATCTCTCTCAAGTGGATTTATTAATAGCTCCTTAGGAAACATGTCATTGAACCTGTCCACTATGAATGGAATGACATCTTCCATCACACCTCCAACATCCAGAAAAAGAACTGCAACCATGGTGGTGAGCTCCCCCTTGTCATATTTTACTATCCTTACATTGCTAGCCTAGATATCCCACTCTTCACGATGAATATAGCTTTCACCCTCATGAGAAGTAAAATTCCCTCTCCTATGGTAAAAATATATGTCAGATCAATATTCTACCAATTATTCCATACCCATGATCATGTCAAATACTGCCATATTAAGATTCTATGGATCCCATATGAAAATATACCCCCCAACATTGAGATAAAACACCATGCATAAAGAGACTTATCATGATCATACCTCCAAATAAGTGTTTATATTAATAACCCTACTTAAAAACTCCACCATCTGACTCATCCCATTCCTATTTTTTCCTATTTAATGAAATTAGATGCACTAGTATCAAATAAGTCACTAGAAATATTATAATATAGAAGAATAGTTCCCCTTTTTATCGATTGTATAATGTCGCTATCAACAAGTGAAGGATGAATTGAATGAATCTATCTTACCCTTCCATGTGTTGTAGTTTGAATCCCTTAAGTTGCACCACTCTTATCATACAGGAACTCTTTCTTGAAGTACTGCATCCACTGCCTCAACCTATACATATTGTAGATCTATAACTGATAAACTTATATAGGGTATAAGGTCCCCTTCCCTTTGTCTTGTTCTTCCTAGTTTTTCTATTACTACCTCTATGTTACGGGTTTCTGTAGAAATATTGTAGATGTATTATCCTACCACAACATCTTCTGTCTACCAGTGGTTGCGGACACTACCCATAAAAATGTCGAGGCCTAACTCAATTTTCTTAGGTTACATAGGTAATGTCCTATGTTACTGATCCATCCCCCTATCAACTCTACATTAAATATCCCTGGTTGATCTTCTCAAAGAAACACATCCTTCTATCAAAATACACACACCATGGTTTCCTATCAAATACCTCCATCGTTTCAATGGAATCTGACATTAGGTTCCCCTTCTATATGAGAGCTTGATTCATAACTTCTGAAAATATCTTCAACCTTAAGATGTTATCATGGGACTTAATTTCAAATTTCATCCAATCCTGAAAACCGATTGTTGCAATAGCCTCATCCCAAACAAACAAAGGAACAATGTGTTGAAAATCTATAAAGTATATTTCATTTTCAATCAGGGATATACTCCCCGAATATATCTTCAATAACTATACTACTATATCTTTATTTATCATATTAAGTTAAAATTTCTCCATGAACTTCTCCAAAAATTCTAGCCAAACCATATTCTCTTGCCTTCCGTCAAGATCATGGATGTACCACCAATGATTTTCTTGACCACATAACATGTGCACATCTAGTTTGACACTCTCCTCTATAGGAGTCTCTAGGATGTCAAGAATCATCATGATAGAATCTATCTAGAACTCAAATTTCTCAATTCCACTTCTCTGATGAATGTCATTGGGTGATACAACTAGAACACTCATGATAGGTCAAACATACTCTTAACAACCCTAAAGTTGACTCTTTTCGTACACTATATAAACCACGAAATGTTCTAACATAATATATCACAATGATCCTCACCCACAGTTATCTTATCCTCTAGTTCCAGAAATGGAGGTACATTTCTATCCATTTCCTAATATTTTCCTCTCAACAAGAATCTTCATGGAGTCATATCTCTACAATTCCAAACACACATCATAGGAAACACAAGAAACCATTAAAATTTTCAATATATGTATTTAGATTAATCCATAACAAGTAATTCTCCAAACCCTACCACATGGTTAAAAAAGTGGCACTATCATGACACTCAACCATCCCTTACCTAGGTCGTGGCTAACATTGTGAAAACACATTACCATAAATCATGTTTTCCATGAGGCAGACATTTTAAATTCCCATATTCTTCATTTTTCATTACATACAATTCTAATTTCATATTATTCCACTTTTTCATTTAAATATATATAAGAAAATAAAATATTTTCATTTAATTAAAACACCCAAAACATGATTTTCCATGTGTTCCTAAAATGATTCATCTCATATAATAATCATATGTTCCTAAAATGATTCATGAATAATAAACACTATATCTATACTAGGACATGAGTCTAACCTTAGAAAATCTCAAAAACAATATCATCACCAAACAAGGGAATCACTCACGGTGAAATTACATTAAATTGTAACAAAATACATAAAAATAATAATTCCACCATAGGTAATTGGATTTTACCACCAAATATGAGTAAGATACTCTCATTAATGATCTCTTAACAAAATCCCAGCTCACCCTAATATCTGTTATACCATTCAAAAATATTAATTCAAAAATAAAAAAAAAGAAAAATCCATTGATAGCAATTTGAAATGTCCCGATTTGGGTATCATATATAGGTTCCCCAAGTTAGTTGGTTACATGAACCCATGTGTACCTCATCATATGATACAAGATTCTGACTAGAAGAAAGGCTGTAACATATAATATGTGGAGACTATAACCACTTTATTAAAGTACCCAAAAAAGGAAAAATAATAATGATTAACTCAATGGTATAACGAATAACCAGAATAATGTCATTACTAATTACATACCAGTATTACATGATAATCAAAAATATGAAAACAATAATCAAAATAAATCAGAATATATTTCATTCCATATATGTGTCATGTTTCAAATTAAAACCCAACGTAAATCCACATTGACACTCCCAAGTGGTTCTCGATATCTTGTATGGTTCCCTCATTGACGATCCATCCAACTCAATGATCTAACATAGGGCTCATTCCATTATCTAATCAAGTAAACATTATTTCTATTAGGTATCGATTAGGCTACCCAAGTATGTTGTGAGTACAACTTATTAGGCCACCACTAATAGTATATAAAACAATACCCAATAAATAATAATTTATATAGTTGTTTAAAAAATAAATTTCAATAAAATAAATAGTTATCACATTTAATTATTAATTAATTAACAACATAAATTACCCCGGATCAAGATGACACCCAAAAATAAATACATGTTTCATCCTATATCGGATGCTAAATCCTATCTTATAGGAAAAATCACCATTCAATATGAAATGGGATTTTATCAATAATTTACTTGTAATTCATATTAAGGGTACTTGTAACTGTTGTCCAATTGTAACATTTTGGTCTTATAACACCTTGTCTACCACCCTATGGGTATTTGAATCATCAGATCGTGTATCATAACTCTTAGTTTTCACAAATGGGCTTTTGAAGCATAATTCCATGTCTCATTCATGTGGTAATAACATATTGGATTCTGAATCATCAGTCTTTGTCCCACACATGTATTTATCTAATATGATCTTTTAAAGAATCAATCCTTGTCCTAAACATTTTTATCCCATATATCAATATATAACATATATCACATATTTCATACACATTAGGTTAACAATCATTAACCTTATTCTCAACCATTCTCGTAATGGTAACCATTTCAATTTATCTAACAATTAAGGATCATCACTTTAAATCACATGGAATAATATGAACAATTCACTATAAAAACATTTATAAACATTTAGTCATATGATCTATTAACCCTTCAATGATAATACAAACATTCCATAATTACAGTTACTAATTAATTAATAAACATATTAATCTTCCAATTACACAATCTGATTAACTGACCAATTTCAGGATCCCATCAATTGAAATATCTCATAATCCCATTAATTAAATAATTAATTAATTAATTAAACTCATTATTCAATTTATAGACATGAAAATTGGAATTCCAAAATATATACCTGAAAGTATAACTTAAGACTATGGTAATTGACATTTAGACCTCCTATCTAAAAATAATTAACAAGCACCCAACGAAACACAACCATGAAATTATGTATAGTGGCTAGATCAACATTGGTAGAAGATATTTAGAACCAAAAACTATGATCAGGATCAACCACCAAATATAAAACTTTAATATCATTCCAAAACTTATCATAATAAAGTTTAATAGGAGGAAAATAATTAAATAAGTATTAATGGAAGCCAAAAACCATTATTTGAATATCAAAGATAATAAAATAGCTCAAATACCACGAAGTTTCGCCATATGGATGAGAAAAAAGAAGTATTTATGAAGGAATGAAACAAAAATAAACCACATAATAACTTTTAATTTTCATCTCAGGGAATTACATTTCAGTTAATTCCATTACACATTGGGTAATTATTTTCAATGGTCTACACTAAAAACATTATTCCCCATGTTATTTCATCCTGATTAAAAATTTACACATCGTGTAACCCATTTACTTGCCATATAATTTTTCTACAGACTATGATTCAACCCAAAATTATACATTAAATAGTTGAACCACTTGAAAATCCTTCAAAACTAAATAAAACAAATTACCACCCTATAAAAAAAAGAGAAAAATAAATATGGAACATACATGTCATAAGAAATTAATCATATATATGGACCATGGTAGAACTGTTGGGATATTATACCCTTCTTATCAAATTTTTTCATAGTATTAAAACCATATCAACCAATAGATGAAGAATAAGAGTAACAGAGCACTTGAAGAATAAAAATACATCATATAAATCACCAAGTAATCTCATCCAAAAGTTCTATATACAATTCTTTATAATGTAATTCCCAAAAAAATACATGTAATATAGGGAAACTGGCATCCAATAAAATATATGTATGAGAAGTACCAAAATACAAAAAAGAAACTATCTTAAAATTGCATCATGGTACATAACATGATCCAATGCTCTAATTCTAATATTTAATAATTAATTAGGAATTATTAAGCGATCACTTTTCCCTATCTCTACCTATATCTATGAGTCCTTTCTTGGTACCCAATGGTATCCTGAATAGAGTTTGATATGAAACTTAGTGGGACAACAACAATGATGTTGGTAACAAGTCCATCCCATGTATATAAGAGGATGTAGTGTGTGGATATAATAGGTATAGATGTAATTATAGTAGAATTGATTCTATCTATTCAATAAAGTATAACTTTGATCTAGAATCTAAATCACAATGGTATATCTACAATTTCAACATCCTATGTCATTTAATCATGTATTAGACCTATATGGTATAGGGTACATAGAGTATAAAAGTACAAGGAGACTGTGTAAGCTATGTAAAACAATTAAATAGGATCTAGGGGCACTAATTTCCATGGAATCCATGAGTTTTAATTAAACTAGTTAAACTATATCCTTGGAATAGACTAGTGCAAGGAATACAAGTAAGTTGGATCCTTAGAGGAGAATTTTTCAAGGAATCAAACTAATACATGGTACTCGGATACGAGGCATGTAAATTTTATAGTAATCATAATAATTCAAAATATCTATTTAGTATTAATGTCCATGGAATACTTATATGTCTTTACATCCATGGAGTTTTAATTTTAAAGGTATCCTAGCAAATCATATAAAGGATGAAACTGGCTCCAATGAGTAGATATTTCCATGGCATCAATGTGACCTAATTAAACATAGTCAAATGATTGGAAATGTACAAGGAATCCTAATATGGTCATCATATCCAAGGAGTAGAAATGTCCATGGAATCATTATATTTTAGTAAATTCGGATCTAAGTAGTGGAAATGTCCAACGTATCCAAGTAGGTCAATGATGCCATACTAGGAACCCTCTTTTATCAACATCACCAATTAATAAATCAACTCATTAATAATCTCAAAAATCCATTAATAATTATATAAAATCCAAATTATTATCTGCTTTATACCATTAATATAAAAATAACCACGTTCTAGAAGGTTTTTACAACCCTCAACAATCTATTTTAGAATCATATTTAATTCTAAAAAGTAACAACTCACTCAAGTCACGCCAAATGTGGAATAATCATGGAAAATATGTAGAACTAACCCCATGGGTGGTTTTGGTTTAGGTAACTATCCAAAATAATAATAATAGAGTGTTGAGACATGTCATAAATATGGAATTATCAATTAACTAGATGCTTCATTAATTGATAAAGAAATACCATATGGTACAAAGTGTGGCATAATGATAAAATATATAAAAAAGCATTTATAGGGAAAGTATATAACACCTAAATTATTCTTTTATAAGAGTAATATTTCAGTCTAAACCTCAACTTTCACATGTATAGGATGAAAATTGACTAATATATAAATATCTTGACAATATGGAAAAAGGGATAGTACCAAAATAGAATCATCGATAGTAATGTGAATAGTGAAAGATGAATAAGTATAGTAGAACCCACTAGTGGATATAAAACAAGATTATTCGATCTCAAATCAGATATCATTTGGTGGAATTTGATCAAATCCTAGCTATAGAGCTTAAACATCTCTACAAGATATATGAATGGCTGGCCACAAGAGGAAATTATCAAAGAGTATAGGAATTTTTTTATTTTAATAATTAAGAAAAAATGGTCATTTTCTCTTTAAATTTTTTTTTTCAGTTTAGTCACATGATTTTAAAAACTATGCACTAATTTTGAACCTTTCTATGCCTTAAGAACCTCCATGTAAACTCATAAACCACAATTAGATAAACTATGCACTGACCAATCATTTTCCCTCTTTCAAAAACATTGTACCAAACACACGGGCATGCATCCTAACTCTCTAAGATAGGTGGAACCATGTACACTCTACTATACAATGAAGCTCCCCTCATGGTTTTCAAAAACCATGCTAATAGGGTTTCATGGTTTCTACTAACCTTGTGGTCCAACAATTTTCTTCAATTAGTGGGGCTCCGAAGAAACCCCAGACCCCATTGTTTACATCATATCTTTACTAGGAATTTGTATTAGGTGAAAACCAAGGAATAAATCTTGAAATAAAAAGGTTATATACCTAATATAAAATCTAGGTTCTTATATAAATAAAATAATTTGATAAGAATAAGACCATAGAAATAATATGGATGGTAAAATTGAATATATCTCAATGTTCTCTAAAAAATTTGAAAATATCATGGATAAATAATAAGTAGTTATCTATACATAAATTGGATATATACATAATATAACTATTTTAGAATTTATTTAAAAAATTTCAATAATTAGGTGAATATCTAAAAATATAAATATAAAAAATACAATAGAGGGTACCCTTTTCAACGTAATTATAACAACATAGAAATAAGGATTACATTCTTGGTGAGAGGATATCTATAGTAAGTGATCCATAAAAATTGATTTCATAAGAAATATATTTTAATCCATTGAAATGTTTGGGTCATTATTTTTTTATAAAATCATATAGTAAAAAATTAAATTTAGAAAAATGGGGTTTAATAATAATTATTATATCTCTAATAATGTAAATTGCGTAATGAAAAAACCCTAAAAATAACATACTTTGATGAAAGAATAATTGTAATTATATTTTATAAGAATAAAATGAAAATCCCAAGAAAATTATTTAAATTTACTAAAATATAATCATATAGAAAGAATACTCAAACTATAATAATAATGTTAAAAAAAATATAAACTCAATATAAGCAAACTGAGAAAACATACACCATTACAGCTTGTGTAAGAGTAAAAAAAATGACAAATGAATAAAAGAACATGTTTTTTGGTACACAGTGAATTAAATAAATGAAATATTATAAATATTTCATGTAATAAAAATAAAAATAACACTATATTCCATAAAAGATGGTGTATAAAATATAACATGTCTCGAATAGTCATAAATGGGACAAATATTTATATTTCATATTTCATATTTGGGAATTTCTAACCTCCAATATCATGAAAATAAATATCCTAAAAATATATTTTTACCTTTATTAATACCTATTAAATTTTATAAAATATATTTTAAATAATTTAATAATAATATATTACTAATTTTTTTTATATTTTCATCATCAAAGGTTACTAACATCAATTTTTTAGTACTAGTTTCATAAGGGAGATATTGATAAATGTTTATAGAATCAATGTTCATCATTAAAATATTGTTACATGTACTTTAATATATTTTTTATAATTATTTTTAAATTTATATTTTCATTTCATAAAAGTTTTATATATTTTTGATGATGATGAAGTTTGTGACGGCTATATTTGATAATTTTTAAGGAACAAAAGTGATGGTAAATAATAATAATAATAATAAAATAAGTAAAATATTCAAATAATTATTAAAAGAAAATAATATTTTCACATTGATGACTAATAACACTAGTCATTGAGTTTTAATAGTCATTCATGATATATATTTAGATAATTTTTTATATATGTGGTTAAACTGACCTAAATAGGAAGAAGTTATAATCTATGGGTGTGTATAGTTAATAAAGTGAATATTTTTTCATGATGTAATTATTAAAAAAGAGTATTTATAATATATTTATGTATTTTTGGTGGTTAATCAAATTTTAGGAGAGTTTTATAAGGAATAAAATAATAGAAGAAAATGAAATATATCACTTTCGTGGAGGCAGTTATCCGCATGTACACATGGGAGACATGTTGGAATCACACAGAACATGAGGAAAGAAGATATGGATTAAAATTTAATAATATTAATATTTTTATTAATAAAAAATAATCCATTAAAAATATTTTTAGAAGCATGTATGTAATACGGTGATGAATAATCAATAACGTGGTTTAAGGAGGGAGTTGTATGCATGCAGGCATGATGATGTTTTTATATTTCAATGTAAAAAATGTAATGTTTATTGTATTTTTTTACATACTAAAAAGAAAAATTAATTATATTAATAAAAGATAAATAATTATATTTATTGGATAAAATTTATATTATGAGGTTCATGATGAAATAAAATAATTGAAATATAAAGGGAATAATTGTCATGAACCGAATCTGGTCGCCATCAAAACCAGAACCTGACCCAGCCCTCGACAAGGCCAGAAGGGTGTTACCAATCCCCATGGGCTGGTAAAAGTTCCCAAGTATCATAAAATTAAGTTTGAGAGCAATGTACCCATGTTTATAAACATTAAACAACAAACAAACTCAATAAAACAAATCTGAATTTTTCAACTAAAAACATCTTTTACAAAATTTCAGAAATGAATTACATAAGTTAAAACTATAATTAAAGACCATTACAATGGTTCAAAACCAAATAAGAATATCTCAAGAAACTCCACATGGTAAGAGGCACTTCCCTCAAGCCATCCCCAAAACACTGCATCATGAACGACTGGTAAAAACCCGAACTGTTAGCACACAAGATGTACCCAAACCCGCGACAACAAAAATAACCAAGTATAATTACACCCAAGGTTGTAAGTAGAGTGTGAGAAAATTACTAGTAGGATAATACCACTATAATATTCCATGTGATAAACATTCAAAGACAAATATCTTGTATGTTTTCATAAACACGTAATGCTAGTTACAATTTCTAAAAGACGCAACTTAAAAATTAAAATAGTTTTTAAGTGGGATAATTTAAAGAATTATTAAATTTAAAATAAATTCCAACACTGTTGAAATTTCCCACCAACAATACTGTATGCCGGTGGTAAGTACAAATAATCTAATGAGCACATGCTATAGAAAATAACCCCTAGGCACTAGTTTAATGTGGGTCCCAGGTACCTCATATCTCGGTGATAGTAAACATCACAATACCTATTCTCGTGCACACAAGCCACTTGTAGGGAGCATAAAAATAAACTAGTGCTCCCAAATCATCATCATCATATTTTATTAAGGGTTTTAAGAATCAATATTGATATGTGAAATTGAGGCCAAACCCCACGGATTCACTAACATACTAGTACATATCCACCCACCTAGATACCCGAGTTTCCCTCTTATGCTCAAAGAAGTTCAAAAGGCCATGAAATATAGTTTTAAAATAAAAATATCACTTCCACATCACACATTAACCAAACATTACCATATACATCACACAAGTACAAAATCCACTTTTCGTTCAAATGCAATTTGAAATCAAACTCACCCTAAAATAGCCCACAACACATTTTTCCTAACATTCACAATCCAAAAAATCCTTTAACGATATTATAAAATCATTCCAAATATGATAAACATCACATAACATCCCAATCACATGTTTCATAAAACCCTTTTTCATAAAAAAAATACATTTTTCACATCACACTAACACAAACAGCCCACATCACATTCACACCTATTTCACATTTTAGTAAATCAGTTAAACATTTTTATAAAACATTTACAAGAGTATAAACATCACATGATACCCCCATTCACATTTAAAATGGACCATTTCTAAATATACACAATACAAAACAGTTTTCCAATATGGTTTCACATCTTACTTAAATCATTAAACCATTCAAACCTTTCATAAAATAATTCCAAGGAGTGTACCCAAGATTTTCACATAAAACCCATATCCAAACCATCTTTCAAGGAAAAAATAACACCAACACAAATTAAAAACATAATTTTCAACCCCCAAAACATTTATTAAACAACCCCCAAGTGTTATACAAATTCGTCAAACAATACCACAAAATATTCACATGAAAAACACACATTTTCAAAATCACTTTCAAGAAGTACAACATGATTTTACACCTTAAACCCATTTAAAAACCCAGTTTCAAACCCAATGGCACACTAAGACCATACCAACATGGAATTGGAATCCCAAAAAAGATTTATTAATCATATTTCATATGTTCTAAAATACAAAAAAATAAAATCCCAAGTGTTACACATGGAAAACAACAAATTTCACGCTAAAATGAAACTATAAAATTAAAATCATTACCTAATTAGTCATGAACAGTTTTTCCACCACACAAAAAATATTAGGAATATGAAGAATGGGAAAATTCATAAAGATAACTAATCAATAATTTTTTACACATGGATCCACCTTCCGAAAGTGTCTAATCCCTCAAAACATGGTGCAAAACATCATGACCACCACCGCCGCACAACAAGGAAGTGAAGAGAAACCTAAAATATCAATATTACACCAAATAGACACCATGTCAAACCCAAAAATCTATCCCTTCCTTCTGGACACTTTGGAACATCATGAAAGATGGATGAAACCCTATGGAAATGGGTGAAAAACAAAGAAGGAAGACTTAATAGAACGAATCTTGGAAAAATTGACCTAAATCCACCAGTATCTGAATTTTCAAATAGCCAAAAAATCAAGGGAGGTTCAAAAAATGATTTGGATATCATGTAAGAATTTTAATGGTGGAAAAAATGTTTGAAATGATGGAGTTATTAAGGAAACAAATTACCTTTATAAATCTTATTGAATTGAATAAACTTAAAAGGTTTCGACAAAATCCATGAATCAAATGAGCTCTATAGAGGGGGAGAAGAGAGTGGGGGAGAGCCTCGGTTTAGTGGGCTCATGCTAGAGTGTAATCACTGAAAAATAATAAAAATTTACTATGTTATTAAATAAAAAAAAATATAAAAAACTAGAAATGGGCTTTTGGGATGGCCCAAATCCTTAAATAAAAACCCAAATCCACCATTATTATTTACTCATAAGGGGTCCAAAGTGTAATGGTTGTTTTAATAGGTCGGTGGAGGCCATTTAGGAATTGGAATGGATACAGATATCAAAATATGAAAAAGTTATAAAATTATTAAAATTGGTTTTTAAATCTATAAATGGGCTCACAGTTTGGCCCAAATCATGAAAACTCATCATTTCACCCAAAAAAACTTGGGAAACTCGCAAAACAAAGAATGAATGGAAATTAAATGAAAAATAAATTTAAAAGAAGTCTTGTATATAACAATTCTCCCCACCATGAAAACATTTTTCCCCGAAAATCCATAGTAAGGCCAAATACAAAAACCAAACCCAACCGACAAACAAAGATGTACTTCTTTTCCATGCTTCGCCCCCAAAGGCCGAAACACCTCCAGTGATCAATTAAAGAAGGATTACTCTAAAAACAAAAACTTACACCCCTTTCCTAAAATGATCAATTGCATTCATACTTATGCCAAAAAGAAAACTCCTCAAACATTATTCAAACATGACTCAAGAAATTCACAAAAAAAACAACATCAAACAAGGTTACACTTTCCTTGATATAACTAAACCATTGGGAGTTCTCCAATCCCAAAAATTACTCAATGATAATGTTGGTAGCTAGATAGATTCGAATAAGACTACCTACCACCAAACCAAGACCTTGTATAAAACTGAGTTATTTGTATGAGGGGACACAAATAGGCTCCCCACAATAAGAGACTTTTTATATTTTTTCTGAGATAGAATTGGGACACTAAAAAGGGGAGGCCTGAACAAACTCCCCTGTAAAATGGGTAAACTTCCTTTAAAAATTTACAAAGGAAAAAACATGAGAATCATAGTGTGTCTCCCCATTATAAGAATCAACCATCTTAACCGAATAACATGTTTCGGCACTAAAAGACCCAAAAATTTAATGATTTTGGAAGGATGTACGGTGAGTCCACACGTTTTGGGAAACTGTGCACTAACTGTGCAGATCATTCTTTATTCATGTCTTCCTTAAACACGGTCATTACTAATCTTGCAAAAACCATGTGCTCAGCCTGTCTAGCCAAATTTCCAACCATTCTCCAAAGACTCAATGGAAACCAAAGGGGTAGGGAATAACTTTGGGTGATGACATGGTTACAAGGACCTCCACATATTTCCAACGAATGGGAACAATAGAAGAAAGTTGATGACACCAGAGATTTAAGCTCCTCATATCTTTCATACTAAGGATAGGACTTTGAAAAAGGGTTTAAAAAACCCTAGGATTTCCCCTGACTACGAGCATACTTCTCTCTATGACCTATTGCTGGAGGTCAAATGATTGAAGCATCTTTATCATCACAGTTAGGCTTTGGAAACCCCCTAAATGATAATTCTTCTTTCGGTTCCACCAAAAACTACACTGAAATCCCCAAAAAGTTTTCCAAGACCTAACACATTCCAAACCCACCTTAACCTATCCCGATATTTCATTGAAACAATTTCTTAGAAGATGCACATACATCACACCTTGTTTTTTCGGGTGAGAAACAATAGATTTAAACAACACCTATACTCACCTTCCTCTAAAATGGAAGATTTTGATGTTTTCCAAGGGATAAATTCTCCCAACATAACTGATACTCTCATAGGATTGTATGACTTTCTCCTTTATGGTCAATCGAGCATATGACATCACAAGACATCACCAAACATGACCATTATGAATGATATAAACAATGCATGGAGAGGGACCTTATACAACATCCCCAAACAACACACAATTCTAGAAAGTTACCACAATATTCTATCATTACCATATTTCCCAAACTGGAAATTTACTATGAATTCTTACTTCAAAGAGACTATGAAGGACCCAGATGCCCTCTTAGAAACCATCTAGACACTCATCGACCCTAACAACCCTAGACCACTTCCACCTTTGATGAATCAGGGAACTTAAGAAACTATGGTCTCTTCCAACCTTCCACGAGCACTCTCCCACTACAAGAGTATACTCAAACAGAAAAATGAAAGGGTTTAGACTCATTCTACAAAGCTCAATAATAGATTCCATACATTGTTCTTCTGTAGGATTTTTCAATGGCGAAACAATCCAGGTTTCCCTTCAGTTGTGTAGTAACCCTTAATGGGGGAGTACCTTATCCAAAGAGAGAACCAAAGGACCCAACCAACCTGGTCCATTAGTAAAAAAGTGCCACAAACCAGATCCAAAAACATGAAGGAAACTACTGTAAAATCATAACAAAACATTTCTTAGAAGAGACTACTAAACGGTCCTTCAACCCATCTTACCGACCAAACACAGACCAAAAACATGGTTCTAACAAAAGGGTTCTTGGACTCAAAACATCTCACAATATCAACATTTAAAAAAACACATAATACACACCATCACAAACCATTAATCAAAACAACATGCTTTCCATTAAAAACATTTCTTATAAAGTAAAACTGTTCAGCAGTTAGTGTATCCCCCTATGGTACCCCATGGGCATCATACATGCATGTTTTTTGTGCCAGAACAGGCACGCTCTTCATATCCATCCAAATATCCATCCATCCATGCCATAAACCATCCATCATCCAATATAAACCCATGCATGTGTTATCTCATGGAAATACTAATTGTTAAAACCAAAATTCTTTCCACTTTTCAAAACCAAAAATGTCAACAAATTTATTTTTTTCTTAAAACCACAAACCACGAAATCGAACCCATAATACAGCTTACCAAAAAAATTTATAAAGGAACAATCATTAAAATAAAAAATCACTTTCAATCCATTCACATCAATTTCAAAACATCCCATCCCATTAAAACACCTTTCAATAGTTTTTATAACTCTATTGGAAACACTTTTTCCAAACCAACCTTGACATAGTTCATGATTTCCAAAGAGGTGAAACATACCATTTTCCATTCCAATACAATTCTGTAAATTCAGTTCACCCTTTTCAAAAATATAACCATTCACAATTTATAAGAAAATCATTTACCAAAAACATTAGGATTCTTAAAACCATATCATTTTTTCTTTAAAACTGAACTTACAAGATTTCAAAACTATAGGACACAAGAAAATGTGAGAGGAAACTAATTATGGTGGTTACTTGGACATATGGTTGGCGACCATATTCAAATAATGTCACTATCATAGTGATTATTCTAAGGAAATATCCACGGCTCCACATGGCTTTCCAGGACCTATGAGCTCACTGAGACCATTAACCTAACTCTTTTTTAATTTCCCATAATCATCATCTAACCAAGAAAACCGATGGACTCAGATAAGTCTCGACTCCCCTGATGACTTGAATCTCATCATGAGGTTTGGGGATTAGGAACACTACCCATAACAAGAAGTTTTTGTCCTGAAAATCCTAACTCTAGATAATCTCAACTGTTCTCCAAATAACATGACCCAAGGGGTTAACCTGAACCTCCACTAATACTGTTTTTCACGAACCAAATCTAGTCACCATCAAAACTGGCACCCGACCCATCCTGCGACAAGCCCTAAAGGACTATCCAGATTCTCATGGGCTGGAAAAAGTTCTCGGGTATCATAAAATGATGTTAGGGAATTATTTACCAAATTTTATAAACATTAAACTATGGAAAAACTCTACAAAACAAATCTGGATTTTTCAACTAAAACCATCTTTTACAAAATTTCATAATTGAATTATATAAGTTAAAACTATTTTTGAAGACCATTAAAAATTTATAAAACTAAATAAGGATATCCCAAGAACTTTTACATGGAAAGAGGCACCTCCCTCAAGCGACCCTCACAACACCGCATCCCGAACAACTGGTAAAAACCCAAATTGTTGGTAGAAACGTTGTACCCAAACCTGTGACTACAAAAATAACCAAGTATACTTATACCAAAGGGTGTAAGTAGGGTGTGAGACAATTCCTAGTAGGATACCTCCACAAAGATATTCCATGTGATAAACATTCAAAGAGGAAAATGTTTATAGTTTTATAAACAGGAAATGCTAGTTACAATATCTAAAAGATGCTACATAAAAATTAAAACAGTTTTTAAGTGTGCTAATATTAAGAATTATTAATTTTAAAATAAATTCCAAAACAACTGAAAATTTCAGGCAACAATACCATATCTTGGTGGTAAGCAGAAATAATCCAATGAGAATAAGAAATAGGAAATAACTCCTAGGCACTAGTTCATTGTGGGTCCTAGGTACCTTGTATCCCGGTGAGAGTAACCATGAAAATATATGTTCTCATGCACACGAGCACTAGTAGAGAGAATTACCATAAACAAGTGATCCCCAACCATCATCATCGTAGTATCATTAGTTTTGTAAGCGTCAGTCTTTATAAGTAAAAATGAGTCCAAACCCCATGGATTCAATAACATACCAGTACACGTCCACCAACTTAGATACACGGGTTTCCCTATTATGCTCAAACAACTTCAACAAACCCAGAAATATAGTTTCCACTTGAAAATATCACTTTCACATCACACATTAACCAAACAAACCCTTTTACATTACACAATTCAAAAAATACACTTCTCGTTCAAATGCATTTTGAAATCAAACTCACACCAAAATAGCCCACAACACATTTTTCATAATATTCTCAATCCAACACTTCCTTTAATAATTTTATAAAATATTTCCAAATATGATAAACAACACATAACAACCCACTAAAGTTTTTCATAAAACCCTTTTTCAAATACAAAATCCATTTTTCACATCACACTGACAGAAATAGACCACATCATGTTCAAACCTCTTTAGAATTTCAGTAAAGCCATTAAACCGTTTTATAAAACATTTAAAAGAGTATACACATAACATGATAGCCCCATTCACATTCAAAATTGACCATTTCTAAATATACATAATCTAAAACAGTTTTCCAGTATGGTTTCACCTCTTACGTAAATCATTAAACCATTCAAAACTTTCATAAAACAATTCCAAGGAGTGTAGCCAAGCTTTTCGCTTAAAACCCATTTCAAAAACATGTTTTAAGGACTTAATCACACAAATGCCCATTCAAATCATAATTTTTAGCCCCAAATACATTTATTAAACAACCCCCATGTTTTATACAAATACCTCAAACAATTCCACAAAAGATACAGATGAAAAACACACATTTTCAAAATCACTTTCATGAAGTACCACATGGTTATACACCTTAAACCCATTAATAAACCCACTTTCAAACTCAATGGCACACAAAGACACTACCAATGAAGAATTTTCTGCACAAAAATATTTATTAAACCAATTTCATATGTTCTAGAATACACCAAAATAATAACCCAAGTGTTATACATGAAAAAAACGCAATTTTAAGCTAAAATAAAATTATACAATTATACTCTTAACCACATAAATCACGAATAGTTTTTCTCACCACACACAATATAGGAGGAATATGAAGAATGAAAAAATACAGCAATATAACTCATCAATAAATGTTTACACATGGAACCACCTACAGAAAGTGTCGAATCCCTCAAAACATGGTGTGAAACATCAAGCGCACCACCGCCGCACCACAAATAAGTGAAGAGAAACCTAAAATCACAATATGACACTAAAAAGACCCCATTTAAAACCCTAGGTTATAACCCTATCTTTTGGACACTTTGGATCATCAAGAAAGTTGGATGAAACCCTATGGAAATGGATTAAAGGAAGGGAGGAACAATTAATTGAACGAACATTTAAGAAGTCGACCTAAATCCACCAGTATATGAATTTTCAAGGAGCCAAACATTTAAGGGAGGTTTAAATAAGGATGAGGAAGTAATGTAGGAATTTTAATTGGGGAAAACAATGAGAAATGAAGGAGTTATAAATGAAACAAATTACCTTTATAAATTTTCTCTAATTGAGGAAGTTTAAGAAGTTTTGAATTAATCCAAGAATAAAAGGAGCTCCAAAGAGTGTTATAATAGAGTGGGGGTGCACCTCAGTTTAGTGGGATCGGGTTAGAGGTGGAATCCATAAAAAATAGTTAAAATTGAATATTTTATTAAATAGAAAAATATTTTTTTAAACTATAAATGGGATTTTGGGATGGACCAAATCCTTAAATAGAATCCCAAATCCACCATTATTATGGATTCATAAAGGGTACAAAGTGAAATGTTGGTGTTAATAGGTCAGGGGTGCCATTAAGGAATTGGAATGGGTGAAAAATATTAAAAAATGAAAAAGTAATAAAAGAATCAAAATTGGTTTTTAAATATGGAAATGGGATCATGGTTTTTCCCAAATCATGAAAACTCACCCTTTCCTAAAAATCATGGGAAGCCACCAAAACAAAGCATAAATGAAAATTAAATGAAAAATAAATTTAAAAGAAGTCATGGATGTGACGGTAATTAGTAATTTTGATTGTAATCCATTGAAAAATACATTGTAAACATGATTTAGATTTTGAATTATGATATTTTCGAAAAAAAAGAACCATTAAGATATGCCTATGAATTTTGGATAGGCATCTATGTAGATTTTTGTTGAAGATATGTTTCAATAGGTTTAAATCGATTTGTGGTGGTGTGGGCTCTTCTTATAAGTTGAGGGAGATGAATGTTTCTAATAATAAAAAAGATAAAGTGTCTATTTAAGGATCACATAGAACCAATAATGAAAATTAATATACATGGGTAATGGTTATATTTGAGGAAGATTCAACCATACATTGGAATGGGTGTTTTTTGAGGTTTTTATTTCTTTATATCATAGATGTTACAGTTTCACCATTTTTTTGGTGGAAAATAATTTTTACCAAAGTAATAAACTTATAATCAAATAATATGAAATTAATGTTTAAAAATAATTTCAAACTAATTATTTCTAATATTATATACGTTTATCATATTATATATTTTTATCTAAAAATTTAATTTTAATTTTAGTGCACAAGAACTGTGAATTTTATTTTTCAACCACTATATTTATAATAATAAAATTTATTTGTGGGATAAAATTATAATTTATTTTATTTTCATTGAATAAATTAGTTTATTATGAAAATAATAAGCATTATTTGGCTTGAAAATAAAAATTAAATTAAAATTTACAAAAATAATATTTAACTAAAATATAAGGACAAAAATAGTTTTGTGTTGGAAAATATTTATTTTGTCCATAAAATGTCAATAATAAGATTTCTATACTCATTGGAGCATTTTTAAAATGTATAATTTTATATATTAAATAAATTTTTGATCAATTAAAATGTCTTTAACGTTTATTCCATTTTTATATAATTATAATCCAATAAAATATATAGTGTTTACAAAAATGAAATCTTTAATATTCACCTAAAAATCAACATTTTCAAAAAAAAACATATAAATTCATCTATTCAAGTATTATTTTTATAAATCAAAAAATTATTTATTTTAGTGAAATTAAAATTATAAATTACCATCATTTAACATTTTATTGCACAAATAATTTTAATTTTTTTCATTGTAATATAATTTTTTCACTATTCATATAATTAAATTTTGTTAGTTAATAATTTGGTTCATGTTAATATATTATTCATATTGAAAATATATTAATAATCATAAAAAATTAATATATTTTATTACTAAAAATAAAATTTAATAGGTTTTACAATGTAATGTTAATTAAAATTCATTTTTAATCATAAATAACTCTTATTAGTTTTTCTCTATACTAATTGGATTTATCCTTGAATTGGTTTTAAATAAACATTTTGTTTTCTTTTTAAATAGGATTTAAATTGATGTTACTTCTATTTATCCCCTCTGATTCAACATATATATTATAATTGGATTATTTATCAATTTTAAAAGTATATTTGTTAAATTTTTCATGTTTTTCATATAGTCAGGTATTGTATGTACTAAATGTAATAAAATTTCCTATTTATTTAAATTATATTGAAATATAGAAATATTGGGGTCTTGAAATTTTTCTTCGGTAATATGAAATCAAAAAGAATTATTGCATCTATGATATACCATTCATAATCAAAAGTGAGAAACATTATATGCATATAACAATTAATTCTTTAGGTAAATTACCAACCAAAAAGGTATTTGGTGATATTTCCTCTACCAATTAAGCTTGATGATGAAGGAAAAAATTAGCATTGGTTTCCTGAACTATACTAATTTCTAAAAATGTGAGCATCTCAAACTTTATTTCCATGTGGAAAGAAGTAGCATACTCCATGAAATTAAATATTACTCATGATTTGCTGCTAGAGATAAGTATAGAAATTATCTAGGATGATTTTCACACACTACTGATTACCTTGAAGTACTCTTGAAGTTTCTATGAGTTTTAGAAATATCATATAAATAAGAGGATCTTATTTGGTTCTTTATAGAAAATTCATAGACAACATCATTATTATATTGAATAAAACATCTTAGAAACTAATCAGACACAATCACAGTCAAGCCAATATCTATACCAACTCCAACTCACAAATCTTATCAATATCATATACATCATCCTAACAAATACCATTGACACAAACCATTCCCTCCTTTTTATGGGTCAAAATGAGAGAACAAGTTTAAAATTTAATTTTCAAATGAGTAGATCTTTCACTTTTATAAATAATAATTTACGGGGTATTTTATCACTTACATTAAAAAACCCACTAGAAAAATAGAGGTCGAAGACATAATGTACACAATCTAAATATCATACATGTTTATTTTACCTTATATTAAATTATATAATATAACAATAAATATTACTTCATATTCAATGAAATACTCTATATTATTTTTGATCCATATAATTGAAGTTAGGAAAACCTATATTGAAAGTCACTTCTGATTCCTTCTTTATTTAGAGGTAGAAGTACAGTGGGAAAAGTGTGATGTGTATTTGTTAAAAAATTGATGATTGGATGAAAAATAAATCATTTAAGAACATTTTATACCCATGGAACATCTAAATCGGATTTTTGGGACCCCAATTCCATATACAATATCAATATTATATATTCACCGTCATTGTTTTCTAGAAGCTAGTATAACAAGTTTTTTAATAAAATAGAATGGGAATAATATCATTGTTAGTAACCATGATAGACTATATTCTCCAAGAATTCATACCCCCATAATTTGGTAGGATGGGGTCCATCTCTCAATATGGTACAACATTAACATCCCCCCCGCCAAGCAAGATTCATATCATATTAATATTCTTAAAATGAAAATTTCAATTTCATCCACATGATAAACAGATTCATTATTGAGTATGATTCACATTAACATGAAATCCACATACACAAAATTGGAGGAGGTTATAGAGGATGATTTGGTCATTAGAGACAATGTTGTAGTAGATCCCATAATTTGGTTATCATTCCTTTCAAACCCATCTATGCATCCAACACCAAGAGATTTTAACTACAAAGATCATAAAATAAAAAATTAATCTCATGAAAAATTTTAACATCACATTTAGAAAAAATCATACATTATGATATACTGGAATAAAAATGGTTATCTAAAGAGCATCATAATGTTGGGAGGTCAATTCAACCTCACCTACATACCCCAAAAAAATCACCCATTTCATCCAAGTTATAGGGTTAGTAGTATAGTAAACTTTATCCCCAAATATCCTAGATAAAGAAAACTATCAGGGTATGAATACTTTTTCCACAGTATATAATTATGATATCCTAAAGAATTATACCATCATCTCAACCAAGATTTCAGTCCTATATTCCTTAGACCAATTAGTGTAACTAAGAGAATCTGTTATAAATGCACTTGCATGCCCTAAAATATTAAATCCTAGGTTAAATTTTATAATACATATCATTACAAGACATGATTATTAAAATGTAAAACTATAATTTCCATTAATAATGAAGATAAAAAAATCATTCCATGGAATATTAGACCCTTTTATACATCTATATAACTCGGATGCTGGTCAATAATTTCTCTAGGATAAATCATTTCCTAATATAAATACTCAAATTCATGGGATATAGTGAAGTTACATTGTCTCCATCTAATAATAAAATCCATGAATATGAAAAGAAAAAACAAATACTGATTGGAGAGATCACATTGATGGGAAAATTTGGTGACCAAAATTTTTATCTCTAAATTCATGGTTATTAAAAAATACATAAAATTCAATGTAATGTTATAAATAATTGTTCTTTATATGGATGATACATTCCATTTTATTGTCATAATTACTAAATTTAAACTATTAATAATAATATTAAACAGGTTTATGTTTTTAATGCACATGTTTGGTCATGATAATCCAAATAAATAGATGTAGGTTCTTAAAAAAATGGGTAAGTAGTCCTTGGAAAATAATAAAATATAAATTTATACAACTAATTTTATTATACCATTAGGTGAACATGATAAGGAATATATGTTTCTCATAAACCAGACTAATTTGACACCACTTGATCTGGTAATCCATCACACAACATTTTTTACATTCTATAATAGATCAAGTAACCTAGTCACATTCTACTCAATATGATGTGAAGAATATATTTCAATTAAATGTAATATGTTGAATAATTAGATGGTTTCTATAAAATCCTTAAAAATTAACCTTCCCTACAATCATAATTACAAGAGAGGTGGTCCTACATAGCATTGATAAATACAACCAAGACACATTAATCAAGAAGATATGAATCCCATAATAAGAATAGAATGTGTTTTTGAAAAATTAAATACCATTCACATTGTTTTAGTTGATTCATATGATCATTTAAATTTAAAATATTGATATTATTCTAATGAGATTAATAATCATGGTACCATATCATATACCATGTCAGAAAATTATCATATATATTTCATTTATAAAAATTGTGCAGTAGAATGATATGAAGGACGGTATATTAGGGATGACTATATATCATTTAAGGAATAATTTTTAACCACATTCAATGAACTTTGGAATGTGAATATATGTACAGAGGAAAATCGATAAACTATATTTATTAGTGTATCAATAAACCTTAAGGAACATGAAAAGTATATATCCTTCAAAAAACAGCATTGAGATGTGTTTGAATGGAACTATATAGAAAATAAAGTATTAAAACCTGGTGTGGATTCTGAACATAAAGATTTATTATAAAAATACCACAGTTATAAGTTGGAAATAAATATAATGTGTCTTGTCTAAGTATATAATAACAATATAATATTTGGAAGATCACTAAGAGGGAGTGAAAAAGTGATCTATAATTTTTTTCATCTTTTAAAACAAATCTCATCACTGGTTATAGTGCAATTATATTTTCTCTTTATTACACATACAAACAAACCAACACAAGGGAACATATCATATTTATAGGTTCTCCTATCAACGTGGGAAGGCAAGTCCTTGGTGTGATATGGATTTATCTAGGATAATAAAAAACAATACAATCATCATTCTAGTTAAACAAGTTGGTTATATCCTTGAAAATTTAATATTCTTGCCTCATGAATGTGCTTCGATTCATCCCACATATAAGTGCATCCCATGCCTAAAAACGATAGTAAATT
The DNA here is from genome assembly GCA_963277665.1 of Viscum album. Taxonomy (NCBI): domain Eukaryota; kingdom Viridiplantae; phylum Streptophyta; class Magnoliopsida; order Santalales; family Viscaceae; genus Viscum; species Viscum album. Next base: position 1,785,345,531 of record OY728150.1, read on the forward strand.
TTGTAACAACTAATTTGTATTCCTCATATAGATTACTTTTCATTTTTTAGATGTTGTGAGGCTTTATTCTTCTCTTTATTTTTCATAATTTAATGTTTCCCCATTAATATTCTTTCATAGAACTACATTAAATCTTTTTATTATTTATGTTCATTTATAGAATAGTATTTCGAACAATAAAAGAAACATTTTTTTATCTCTCCCCCTCTTGTGAACAACAAAACCAAATTTTTTATTTAGTTTCTTCAAAAATTTGGAATCACATTATAGATTCATGAATATATTCGACAAAATGTTATTATATTTTCCAACTATAGAAATATAGATCTAAAAATTTAAATATGAATTATCTTGAATAAATAAAATTTTATACTACAGAACTCTAGTTTATCCCCTTCATAACTAATGGTATAACTTTATGTAAGAACTAGAAATTTTTTTATCATTAGTCCTCATTAATGAATCAAACTTAATTTTCCCCTAAAATTCAGGAATTTAAATTTATTCTATTAATGTTAATTTTTTACATTCCTACATAAATATATGGCCTCATCATAAGCTTCATAAACATTGAGAGTTAGTCTTCCTTCAATAAAATTTCATTTTTTTTCTTCTATATCCACAGTAATTAAATTAGATTAATGAAATAAAAATAAATATATAGAAGAATAATCAACCCCTTTCTATATAATTTTTATATTTAGTGGCATATTCATCCCTTTATAATCATCTACTACATTCTTCTGAATTATTCCATGAAATTATATGTTTTCCATAATAATAAAATTTTAAGATAAGAAATTATATGTTTTCCATAATAATAAAATTTTAAAAAATATTCTTCATCTCCTTGGAAAAATTCTCATAGACATCTTCTTTATATACATTAAATATGATTTCATATATATATATATAATAATTATGGGAGATTACTTTTCAATTATGCGTCAATCATCTAATACCAAGATCAATGGTATTTTTTATCCCATATAAATAATTCAATAACAATCTAAAATAATTCATATCTTTTCGAGGAAAGAGAAAAAATGGTTACTCAATGTGTACCTCATATTATAAATCATCACATATAAAGGAAAACCTGACATCCTTTTATTATATTGTTTGTTGTTTCCTTTTTTCTAAAAAAGATAAAAAAATTATTATTATTACAATCCTTGAAATCAATGAAAAAGTTTCATAAAAACCCACTCTTATATATAAATAACCTTTGAATACTAATCATTCATTAGTTATCAATACTTTATCTTTTTAAATTAAAGTTTATTCATAACACTCTCTTTTTTTGAATGACATTTTTCTCCCTAGTCCAGGGTATCAACTCCCAAGATAGATTATTCTTAATTGGGTTCAATTCATCATTCTTTTAATAAAAACATTCTCGATGTTTTGTAGATTAAAAACATATATAGGTTATAATTGATAAAAAATCAATGAATTATAGACTTTAAGGTTATCTTAATTTATACCAGTAGTCTTTGATATCATGAAATGTTTTGGAAATGAACTTGTCTTCTAATCCATTTATGAGATAAATTATATTCTTCTTAATCACTTTAAATAGAATCATATTATTTTCTGTAATGTACATCTTCAATAATTTCATGTATTTATATAAATTATTTAGGATATTAGATAAATATATAAACATATTCACTACAAAAAAATTATTTATTAAGTAAACCATATTTCTTTGATTACATGGAGATCATTTAATTTTTAGTATAAATGGTCCTTCTAAAATCATTGTCGTGTGAGTGGTAACCTCTTATATTTAAAGGATATCATAGAAAGATCTCATATAAACTTAAATTTTATAATTTCATTATATTTTACCCTTTATTGAAGATAACAAAAGGACATCCAAACATATTGTGATACTTAAAACATGGGTATTATTTATAATTTATCTCATTATGGGGCATATATAGAATTATCTTATGTAAAAAATGGTTTTGAATGTGATATTATACTCATATTTCATGAAACATATAATATTTAAAGGCTTCATGTCCAACTAAAATTGTTTGATTTATCCCTATAGAAAATCTTTTTTACCATTTAGCTACACCATTTTCTTTTGTTTTTCCTAAATCAATTAGTTCATATCAAATACCATGTTTTCTCGTGTAATATTAAAACTTACCATTTAAAAACCCAGATCAATTTTCTATTTGGATCTTCTTATTTGAAAAAAATACTTCTTTATTTTTGGTTTCTTCAAAAACTATAGAAGTTTATTAAGGTTATAGATTTGTTTTTCCTAAACCTTACACAATTAATGTGACTAATATCATAAATGAAAGTGTTTATGTAATTATCTCTATTTTTTAATTTTTTCACTATATTCAAACACACATATGAGTGAATGAGATATATAAGATGAGTAGATTGAATTTATATTAGTTTGTGTGATGAATTAGTATTCATCAATTTTATGAATTTTCAGCACATCTATTCTCTTTCCCTTTTCATAAATGGAACATCATGGAAATTATATCCCAATGTAATCTTATCAAACTTCATTTAAGGAAAATAGAAAATATTTTGATTAGATAATTGGATCTCTCCTTACATTATTAGAAATCATAAATTTTAGTATCACCTATATCAAATAATTACTATTGGTATACTATTATTTTGTAACAATAATTCCATATTCAAGGCCATTAAACAATAAAAAATCGATTAAAAAACTCATTGAGTTTCTATTTTTCATATCAATATATTTTATTAGTTTTAAGTATCATGTTGTATGATATGGCAATCCACATTCAATGTTCTATGAAATTTCGCCATATCATGTCTTAGGTTCCACTTTCCCAAAATGTTTTCACTTTACCTTTGATCATAATATAACTGTTATACCCAGATGTTTTTTATGTAATATTTTTATTAAATAATTTTAATTCTTCAATAGCATTTTTTTCATGAAATATTTAATTTTAATGAAATGTGAGACACCCTTAGTATAAAATGACCATTTTAACCAACCTATTAGTCTATAAATATTAAATATAACTAACTTATCAAAATTTATGGTGAATTCATTGGATACTAATTTTCTATGAAAAAATATAAAATAATTACATATTTTTATTTTTTTATGAATAATTTGAGTGAATTACTGTTAGTGAAAAAAATAATGAAATATATATTTTATATACTTAATAAAATATTTTTTATATTTATAAAATTTATATTTTTTCCATTGGGAATGTATAAAACAAATTTTATGTATAAAAACCTTTAATTTTCAAAATGGTAGTTTTGTCTCCTTTTAATAGTTAACCCTTTTTAAAGTAAATTTTTTACATGTTATTAATTTTTATATAACAACATAAAACTATTATTGGGAAGCAAGATATGATAATATACTTTGTTTAATTTCTCATATTTTTTGGTAACAATAATATTTTGATGAATAATAAAAATTCAAAAAATATTAATTGAAAAAATATTTTTTGCTGAAATAATTAATATAGTTAAATTATATTATATAATAAATTTAGAGTATAAAAAATATATATTTATCAGTTAATAAAATTTAGGTCATTGGAAATAATTTTACATTGAATTCAGATTTATAAACATTTCAATCTTTTGTAATGTTTTATCTTTTAAAACACCTTCTCTCTTTCTGAAAATGTGATTAATTTTAAATAAATTTCAAATTTTTTTAAATATTGAAAAATAAATTCTAAATTTCTAATCATTTTTTCAAAATCATGTAAATATCTTTATTTTACTTTGGGGTATTTTGAATATAAAATTTGGTAATCCTTATTAATATGGTAAAATGGTAAAATTGGTAATTAAGGGTAAAACTAATGTTATAAAATTACTACACCACATTTTCTAATATCATTGGATGAGTTTTTTTTACCTAAATTATACATGAGCCAAAATGGTACACTTTAGAATCCACATGAATGAGATTATATTGTTTAATTTATTTTATTTAAATAAAATTTAAATATATCTCACTCAAAATTTTAATAACTATATCATTTTTAAACAACGGTTTTACGGAAGGTAAATTATATTATAAAAAAATTGAAATCTAAAATGTTTTTCTTTATCATGGAAATTTATTTATAATTTTTAGGAATTAAATAATTACTTAAAAGTCTTATATATTTTTGATGTATATATTATTTTATTAATGAAAAATTAATAAATTATTTATTATTAAATTGATAATAACAATTAAATGACTAAAAACAGAACCAAATATTAGTTATAAAATATATATCAACCCAAATCATCTAATGGTTGAGTTATTTTACATTGGCAGCCATATGGGAAAACTTATGACACTTATAATATTTTATTTCAAGTGATATTAAAGTTATCACATTCATGTTTTACTTAATATAACATTTTTTATGTAGGATTTTATAGAATATATATCGGATTATAAGTATTCTTATGAAATATATCGGATTTATCTCTTCCATTGTATTTTATTTTTATTTTTATTCAACAAATTATTTTATTAAATAATTACACAATCATGTTGTAATAATTATTTTATTATGGGAAATATAAATTAAATAATATTAAAAATATTTAAATAAATATAATTTAGATGAAATAATATTTATAATGAATTTTATAGATGAAATTGGAATCTTTGGGATGTAATAAAATAGTTTTTTAAGTTAACTTATAATATTAATTTTGTTTTTAAATTAATTAATTGAGTAGTTTCAAAATTCACACAATTATTTGTTTATCGAAATAATGTTTTATTACCTGGAAATCTTAGTCAGAGGCAAGTCCTCTGAACATTTGTTAAAATAAAATAAAAACATCATGAAAGTACTGAAAAAGGGAAATGACAACTAGATATCATAAAAATCATGTCCATCACCGCATCCATGAGATATAACATCCTCTACAGTGGCAGACTCCTACTCCGAGTTTTCATAGTGCTTCCGAATCTTGGCATACTTCCTTCTAAGATTCAAATTTTCCAAAGACAAAAACTCCTTAGAGGACTATATAGACCATCCCTCTTTCCCAATATAAGACCTTGTAGGCATTGGCTTTGGCAGAGAAGAGTAGTCTTTCCTCGGCCTTCTTCGTGTTGGGCCCGACTGAAAATAATGTTTTATTAAATTATTTAAAAATCATAAAGAATTTTTTAAAATATAGAAAAAATATTATATTGTCTAACCTGATAGAATTTATTTATTTATGGTCAAATTTACACAAAATGAGTAAATATTGTACCCATTTGATATTGAAATATTTGTTATCATAATTATAAATTAAATAGAATGAATAAGTGTCAATTAAAATGGTAGTGATTAAATTGATATAAATACTTATCTAAAATTTATTAGATTATGATATTAAAAACATATATAATCTAATCTTAGAAATTGGTAGATTTTGGTTGTTTTTTTATGTTTTTTTATTTTATTACAAATTAATATTTTTTGGATATTCCAAAAGTTCCCCTGATGTAAATTATAAAAGGGAACCTCCTACCTATTTCTATTCCCATCTCTTTGAGACATAAAGATCGGATATACGGTAAAAATTTACATTTTCAACTTTTCTAGTAACATTCTATAGGTTCTAGTATTCTTAAAACACCAACCCTAGTTCTTTAAGGGGTGATTTATTTGAAGCACGTTGAAGAAGATGTTATCTTCTGTACCGATTCTTCTAAACTCATTTCTTTATCTACTTCCTAATGATGATTTTTTTATTATAACGTAATAAATAATTTTTCACTTCTATACTAAGATGTCATTATGATAATGATGTAACCATATTCCACCATTTATTCATCCTACAAAATACGAAATCACCATGTGTGTGTACGTATGACATATCATCTCCACACTGTAGTGTAATATATTTTTAACCACCACCTTACAAGGATGTGTATAATGATTGAAATATTAACTATATATGATTATTATAACATGATCTTGACTTTGAAATATTATAAACCATCCACTTAAATACCATCCAACAATTATGGGATTGATATCATCTCTCGTGCATACGTACGACCTATCGTCTCCACGATGAAATGTGATTCATTCTACACGATCATCAATTTTGAAATTATTTTACATGTGGTTTGGATTCGTACAAAAGATATCAGACCTATGGTATGGTATAATTGTGAAATCTCATTATTACCCTATTTTTCTTATACATTAGTATATACTAGGGTATATTTATCATCAATGTCCATGTTTCATAAATATTTATTCCAAAATTTTATTTCTATCCTCCTGGAAAAAAAATTCAATTTTACCCAATTTGGTGAATTTTTATTAAATTGCATGAAATTAATATTTTTGTTGTTTTTATATATGAGGTACTTTTTGACTTATCCAACAAACGTACATTAATAATGTTTTCTATTATATTATATGAAATGAAGGGTTTTCAAATTTTTATAATACAGTATTTACATTATATATCCTTTAAAATATCTCAATTTTATTTTCAACGAAATTATTTTCTTTTAAAAATGTGCTTTGTTATGAGAAAAAAAATTAGAATGATAGGATATTTTTCTCAAGAATTAATTTCAAGTGTTGAATAAAAATTATTTTCCATATAAGATAGAGTTTTTCACGACCCGTCCCTCAGGGCCCATGTCATGACTACCCCTATCCCACCTTCTATAGGCTAGGGGCTAGTGACTAGCACTGAAGGCGTATTTCCTAAAACTAGGAAGGCATTACCTTTATAGATTGTAACACACACAACCAAGCACACAACATGATATGAACTAAAGTAAATTTAATAGTAAACAGAGTGAGTACAGTAAGTAAAAAGGGGCTAGAATACAATCCCAATTGGAAAATACAAGGAAAACCGGAATTTACAAGACAACTGATAGGTGAAAAGAAGCTTCTGGATCGTCCACCATGGATCCTACCTGAAGGGTAGGTACAGCTCACTAACGGTCATCTCTGTGGTTCGCCTCATCTAACGTCCACCTCCGAGATACCTCTATTCCCGGTACTCTCATCCTCAGTTAGTGATGTCCATCGTCTGCACCAAACACAACAGGGTGCAGGCATAGCCAGTGTAGGGGTGAGTATAACGATACTCAGTAGGGACCCCAAGACCCTTAAGGTCTCACAAAATCCACTAAGGATAAACCACACATCATTGAGTAAACTGAAAACCCTTCTTAGGTATATACCCACACAGATTCCTAAGTTATCAAGTAAACCCATCTCAATCATAAAGAAAAAACACAGAGTCCAACTCAAAGCCCAAAGATCCACTATTCCAAAAAGGAAGGAAAACCACGAAGGCAAGTACCACATAGGTACACCACACAGAAGAATACCACTAAGGTATTATGATGAAGGAAAGTACCACACAGTTACAGACTCAGCTCACACTAGGTATTACTTATGTATAGTAGTAGATATGATTAGATGTAACTACTGAATCATCATACTCTGTTAAGAGGCCCTGCTACTAACCCACATAGGATCACTCGGTGCTTACCCACAGAGGATCGCTCGGTGTTTTCCCACATAGGATCGCTTGGTGATGACCCACACATGATCTTTATGTATTGACCCACACAGGATCACTCAGTGCTGACCCACATAGGACTTCTAGGTGCTGACCCACACAGGATCGCTCTTCATACTTCACATCACAGCCAGCTACTGGGAACCCGCACTACACTACCTAGTATCTGGGAGGGTCTGCTCCACAAGTCATCGGTCGATACTCCTACTGCCATGAAGTATCATGGAGAAGTATCTCAAAGAATCTCCCCATCATATGGGTCTCAACGCAACAGACGGTGCGTTAATCGGATGCTCGTTCTGTGCATTATTAGCCTTTTAGTTATGGGGGCCCAGTTGGATTCATTCTCGATCCAACCCAATCGTACCTCAAATTTACCCAAAACTCTAGTAGGGGAATACAAAAGGTATAGTTTCGCTTCACGTTTTACAGTGCCATTGACAGTTTTTCAAATAGATGCCTGGTGCCAAAGTTATAGCCGTTAGAGTGAAAAGATCATAGCTGGTCTAGGTCCGGTCTGACCTGGTCGGTCCGAACCGCCCAACCTGGCATGGTCCAACCCAACCCAGTTTGGGTCGACCTGGCCCGTGTTGGAAGGCTTGGCCTATTGGGCGGTCCGGCATGTCGCGAGGGTCGTGAGGGGTCGCGGGTGGTAGTGAGGACGGAGAGGGCCGTGAGGGGTCCACCGAGGTCGCGGGTAGCGATGAGATCACGAAGGGTCACGAGGAGGCAGGGCATCCCGATGTGGCCGTGGGGCAGCAAGACGAGGTCGTGGGGCGGCGCGGGGAGGCCGCTGGTCGGTGTTGGGCATGGGCGGTGAGGCCGTTGGGCAGCGCGGAAAAGCCGTGGGGTAGTGCGGTGAGGCGGCAGGGCCACGGGGAGGCGCGAGGCCGCAGGGGTGGCGGAGTGGTAGAGGTCGCGGATGGTGGCAGCCGTGGACGGCAGAGGCCATAGGTGGCGGAGAGCCGCGGGATAGTGGGGCGTCATGCCCTTGTCGGTGGCTGTCTTGACCAGCCGCCTTTCGTTTGTCGCCATCGTCGCAGTTCTTGAGTTCCACTGATGCCAACAGCCATCACCGGTCTCTGTCACCATCACGAAGATCACAAAAAAGATCCATAAGATTTTCGGAGGGGTCTGGCTATGTTTTTCTGGCCCATACCCTCTTCATTAGGGCGATAGTATACAGCTCAAGAAAGATGATTCAATGGGCGAGGGAATTAAACATTGATCAAATTAAAACACACCACAACCCCAATTGTTCTTTGACGTCAAAGAGGAGGAAATAAAGGACATCACTTCATCGACGTCGAATATTTCCTACGTTGGTTGCCTCTGCAAGGTGCTTCCAATCCGGCTCGGGGCCAGTTTCCTCATTCTTCAATCTTCAGTGGTCATTATTTTTTGGGAGGTGTTTAATCATCCAAAAATATCTCCCTTTCTCCTTTCTCCATCCAAAAGAAGAATAGCCAACATAATAAAATATGTTTGCCCAAGTTTCAAATTTTTGTCACAAATTATGTTATCTTAATTAATTAAAGGGTGTGGAAAAATTAATTAAGGGGTGGCATAATTAATCAAGTATAAGTTCAAGAGACTTCCCCACATTTATCTGGGAGGTTCAGAGGGGATTTAGTCTGGGGTGGTCCGCATCACCATAACCTCTCAAGGGGGGTTTAGTTCTGGTGGTCCCCACCTCTCAACATCCACATGGTATTTTCAAAGGAAAAATAAAAAATGTTAAACAATTTTTGTTTTTCCCATGAAAAAGTGAAAAACAATCTTTCACCCTCAACCTATTGTGGTCAAGGTAAAGGTATCTTTAAGATAACATTGGTGTTACGAGTTCAACGGTGCCCTCATATTTCAATTTCAAGCAATGGTTTAAAAGTTACAAAAAACACACTCGTACGTTTACTAAACGTACCAGAAAAAATAGATTAGAAATACATTTCGGCCACTCCAGGACTCATAATCACACGTCGTCAATTTTCTCGGACTCGTAAAATTCACATATATTTATAAAAAATTAAATGGAAATTATGGGTCTTTACAAAATTCTTTATTAGGGTTTTTTTTCAAGTAAACTAAACCTATTATTTTTATCTTTTTATTTTGTTTTTATGTAATGCTATTTATAAATTTAATTTGTTTTTATATGTATTATGTTATGGTGGAATGATTCTTAAGAAACCCATTTTTATACCTTGTGTTATGTTATGATGGATGATTTATGTTTTGTGGAATGCATAATAATGATTTTATTATGAGATGGTTGGGACCTATATCTCCATACAATGCATTGGGAAAATATTTATATCCCATGATATAGATAGGGTTGTAAAGGGAAATGATCTTAGTTCAGTAATATCGGGCGGGAATGAGGAGTGATCTTGGTTTAGTAATTCACATTGTCAGTTATAATGGTCTTGGAAATAAGCCTTGACTAATATAAAATTATTTTATATGCTTATGTGTATGACACATAATTTCATGTCTTATGTTACGATTTTTGGAATTATGTTCATTGAATTTTATGAAGATTAATTATTTATACCATGGAATGACATCAAGATCATTCAAATACATGATAATTCATTAAAATGTTTTTTTCTTGTGTGTTATGATTATAATATGATTTATGTCACCATGTTTATCCTTACAGAGCATTTGAGATCAACCATTTTTATGTTTCATTACCCAAGGTCATGAAGAAGGGTGTCAAGTATGATATGTTAAAAGGTTTCTAGTAATGGAGTAAAAAGTGGGAGATAATATAGATTCCTTATGAACTAGTTGTTTATGTTTTAAACATCTAAATCCAATATACCTTTATATTCATGTAATGGCCTTGATTCCTTTTTTAAATGAATATTCATAAATGTTGAATTAATATATATTTATGTAGCATATGGTTCACAATTTTTGGAATCAAGGGAAAGGTATAGTTATTCTTTGGAAACTAGGATGATAAAACCATATTAAAAACGCTAAGGATTTGTCTTAGTATAGGATACAATCCTAGTATTTTAGAAATGATCATGAATAACCATGTAGAAAAACTAAAATGACCTAAATTGAGATTTTATTCTTTATTAAGTGGTTTTTCCACTGTAATTAGTGATTCTCACACAATTATTCTTGGTTTTAGTCAGTGTATGAAACCTGAAGGAACAATGTTAGTGCTTAATGTGATGGGAGATTCAATTATTTCCCTCATGAGAACTCGACTGTTATGGGAAATCGAAAAAAAAAACCTTACTTCTATGCTCACACAACTTTCTCAAGATATGAATCATTCAGGAATTTCAAACAAAAAAAGAGGTAATAATATTCTGTTGAGTCCTTCATGAGGAAAAGTCCACATTCTTTCAGTGGGTCTTCTGATCTATAAATGGATGAATAATGGATTAGTACAATAAAAAATAAATTTTCAGTTCTCCATTGTTAAAAACATGGTAAATTCATCTAAGAATTATATCATTTGGAAGTTGAAGTCGATCAGTGGTGGAATATTATCAACAATATGAGGCAAAGAGATGAAATTAAATCCATGGAATGGGACGAGTTCAAGAACATGTTATTTAATAAGTACTTTCCATGTATTCTTCCAAAAAAATATGGAGAAGGGGATCCATTAACTTAAGAAACAAATAGGTTAAATCTATTAGTACCCATGAATAAATTTTAAAAAGACTTTAAAGGTATTATTCTAGAATTATTATCCAACCTATGCATAAAATTTATTGATTATTTAGTGTTTTAAAAACAATTATCTGAAGGGAATTATCCAGAAGGGACTTCAATATGCATGATGAAATAATTCTATATACTTTGAATGTTATGATATATATTGAAGTAACCCATCAGTCTTATGGGTTTGATAAGAAGATAAAAATGTAATTCAATGGAAAATATAAAGACCACCCTAAAAAATAAGGTAATTTATTCCTTATGCTCAAACTGTGGAAAGAAACATGGGGGAAATTGTCTTAATTGGATTAGAAATTGTTTCATGTATAGAGGTGAAGGTCATCAGGCAGTTGAATAATTAATTGAAGGGGAAAATATTTCAAATGATGTGAATTGAGAAAAATTATACATGTAATTCACCCTTACACTTCAATTTTAAAAGTTTAAGTAAATGAGTCATTATTTTAGACAATGCCCAAATTAAAGGTTTATTGATGATGATAGACTTCAGTAAACTCTTAAGGCCAAAGATAAAAGAAATTCACAGGATATCAGTTTCGATTATGTGTAGTATGGTTATGAAGTGGTGAAAGGTAAAATTTTCATCAAATCTAAAGTAGAAAATGTTTTATCAAAATTTGGATCCACCCACTCATTTATTTCTGATGACTTTTATATGGTTATCTCCACATTACCTCAACAATTTTATGATGAGTTAGTTGTGACTACTCTTAATAGAATAATGATCTCATCAAAATTCTATAATTCTTATCCGGTTGAAGTTTGTGGAAACTGTTTCCAATAATTCATGAGAACATTACTATAGCGTAATTTGATGTGATTCTTGTCATGTATTTCCTTTCTCTATAAGGATCCCAAATCAATTTCTATGAAAGGTATGCCACATTTCAAAATCCAAATCAATATATTAATATCAATCTATGTAAGGATGAATATGACCTTCTAGTAGAAATTTCTTCCATATTATGGGTCTTTTATACTATTAATGAATGTTATATATATCAAATGGTTGGGGAGAAATTCAAAATTAAGAATACTCCCATTGTATGGTATTTAATGATGTTTTTCCTTAATAGTTGCATGGTCTTCCTCCAAATCCTGATGTTTACTTTTCAATAGAACTCATACCATGTATTATTCCTATTTCAAAGACACCTTATAGAATGGACCCAATTGAATTTCAAGAATTTAAGAAGAAACAATAAAGTAATCTTGAAAATGGATTCATATGCCTGAGTGTGTCACCTTGGGGAACACCTATTATATTTTTTTATAAGGAAGATGTATCAATGAGAACTGCATTGATTATCAAGAACATAATAAGATCACTATAAAAAACAAATACCATCTTCCTAGCATTGATGACTTATTCAATCATCTATATGGAGCTCAACACTTTTACAAGATTGGTATTATTTCAGTATATAATCAATTAAGGGTCAAGAAGGAGGATTTAAAAAAGAAGAAATTATGTTTGTGGAATGGAAAAAACAAATTTATAGTGATTCCTTTTGGTCATAATAATTTCCCCACTATCATCATTGATATAATAAATAGATTCATTCGATACTATCTTGATCAGTTTGTGGTTGTCTTTATAGACAATATTCTTTTCTATTTGTAAAGAAAGGAAGAGCCTAAAGGTCACTTGAGAATTATACTTAAGACCCTGAGAAATGATAATCATTATGAAAAATTTACCAAGTGAGAATTTTGGCTTCATAAATATTCATTTTTGGGTCACCTAATCTCAAGATCGGGGATATCTTTGTATCCAATAAATAGATGTTCTTCCAATTTGGCCGAGACCAACAATGGGAACTAATATCCAATTTTTTCTTGGTTTGGTAGGATATTATCCATGTTCTGTGAAATATTTTTCATGATTTTCTAATCAACACAACCAGTTTACTTGGAATGGAGTTATGTTCGTGTGGATAACAAAATTTGATGATAATTTCAAATATCTAAAAAAAGTTTATCTAGTGCACATATGCTCACATTTATTTATTGTGGGGAATGGTTTGTTGCCTATAGTGATGCATCTAAGAAGTTTCGGGGTTGTGTTATCATGAATAATTCTTGGGTGATTTCTTATACCTTACAAAAATTGACAATACATGAGAAATATTACCCAACATGGGATTGGGGTTAAGTACGTTAATCTCTAGAATAAAAATATAGTGTATTTATCTTTATGGTGAATGATGTGATATATATACTGATCATAAAGGTTTAGAGTATATTTTCACACAAAAGGAGCATAATATGTGTAAAGAAGATTGTTGGGGTTGATTAAAGACTAATCATGATAAATACATTACCACCCTACGAAAGTGAACAATGTGGCATATTCTTTGTGACAAAAGGACCATTCTAGCCTATCTATGATGAGGATCACTGAAAATACAATATTTATGTATTTTTAATGGATTTATCTTGAAATTTTAAAGGAAGGGGAGATATATTATCTTTATCAAATGAATGTTTAACCATCTATTCATGTAAATATTAAATAGGTGAAGAAGGAAGTTGTAGAGATATAAAACAAGGTGAAATATGTACCTAAATTTAACCTTGATTGTGATGGAATAAAAAGTTTTAGGAACTAGGGTTTTATTCATCCCATACAAGAATTCAAGAAGGATATTTTAGATGATAATTATAGTTATTCATTATCTATACATATTCAATGAAAAAATATGTATAGGGACCAGAAAGTGTATTTTTGGTGGGAAGGCATGATAAGAGATGTTTCCTAATATGTAACTAAGTTTATGGATTATTATCACCTTAAGGCTGAAATAATGATGTATAAGTGGACGTTACAACCACTAACCATACTATAATGGAAATGGGACAACATCCCTATGGAATTTGTTGTTAGACTTCCTAAAATATCTAAAGTCTATCCTACTATATCGTTTATAGTTGATCACCTTATGAATTTTCCACTCTTCATTACAATTAGAGAGGATATCTCTCCTGATCATCTAGCTAGGATATATGTAAAGAAGTTCTTAAGAATGCATAGAGTACCAAATACCATTATATATAATCGTGATATGAGTTTTACCTCAGATTTATCAAGATGTATTCAACAATCTATGGATACATAGTTATGTTTTAGTGTTTCTTATCATCCTTAGACAGAAAATCAATTTGAGTGGACAATTCAAAATCTAGAAGACATTTTGATACCTTTCTCTATAGATTTCAAAGGTTTTTGGGATCAAGACCTACTTTTAGGTGAATTTTCTTACAACAACAACTTTCACTCTTGTATTCATATGGATCCTCATGTAGCCCTCTGTATAAACAAGTATCGAACACCAACTTTCTGGGATGAAGTTGGGGAAAGAAAGTTATTAGGACCTAGTCTTATTGGAGAAATTGTAGGAAAGGTCATATCTATTCAAAAATACTTACGAGTAACTCAGAGTTGAAAAAAAGTTACGATCACAACTGATGAAAACACCTAGAGTTTGAAGTGGGTGACAATGTGTTTCTATGAATATCTCCTTAAAAGATAATAAAGATATTTGGAAATAAGGGAAAGATGATCTCAAGGAATATCGATCCTTTTGTAATTATAGATCATGTTGGGAAAGTAAGATTCTGATTGGAATTTCCACTGAGTCTCTCTCAAGTTTATGTTGTGTACCATGTATCTTTTATTAGAAAATAAATATATGATCCTTTACATGTGCTAAAATAAGAAGTCATACTACTGGACCATGATCTTTTTTATGAAGAACAACCAATAGAGATTCTGTATCATATCAAAAAAGTTCTGCAGAACTTGACCACTCGCTTGGTTAATGTTTTATAATGGAACCACCAATTTGAGGAAACTACATTAGAACTTTAGGATGTGATGTAGAAGAGGTATCTTTATCTATTCGTGTACATGTGATGAATTTCAATGGAAAACTTTAGTTTAAGGGGGGTATAATATAACACCTGGATGTTTTTATGAAATAACTTCGTTAAATAATTTTAATCATTCAATAGATTTAATTGCATGAAAATGTGATTTTAAATAAACATTAGGAAACCCTTTGTATAAAATTACCATTATAACCTAGATGTTAGTTTATTAGAAATAAATATAACTAAATTTTGAAAATTTTGGGTGAATTCATTGGCTACCAATTATTCATGTTAAATATAAATCAATTATAAATTTTCCTTCTTGTAAAAATAAATTGAGTGAATTACTATTTTTAAATTAAATTAATGAAATATAAATTTTATACACTTAATGAAATATTTTTCATATTTATCCAATAGATATTTTTGTCACTAGGTGTGAATAAAACATATTTCACGTATAAAAACCTATATTTTTCAAAAGGGTGGTATTATCTTCTTTTAATGGAGAACATTTTTAAAGGTAAATTTTGATACATTAAAATTTTTTATACGAAAACATAAAATTATTCATTGGAATCCGAATATAAAAATTTACTTTTATTGAATTTTTGATATTTTCCTCATAACATTCATGTTTTGATGAATTGTATAAATAAAATAAAATTGAATTAAAAACAAATTTTAACATAAAAATAATTTATATGGTTAAATTATATTATTTAATGTTTTTAAAGAATTAATTGAATATATTTTTATCATTTAATATAAATTAGTTTATTTCTATTAATTTATTTTCAATTTCGATGTAAAAACATTTCAATATTTTGCAATGTTTTAGCTTTAAAAACTTGTTCTCTCTTTCCAAAAATGGGAATAATTTTAAATTAATAACCACAACATCAATGTGTTGAATTTTGAAAAATGGATTACATATTTATAATCTATAAGTCCAAATTATTTAAATAGATTTTTTTTATTTTTGGGCATTTCGAATAGTAACTTCGACAAATTTTATTAATATAGTAAGAGGGTAAATATGACAATTAAGGGTAAAAATAATGTTATAAAATTACACTAACACTCTTCCTTGTATCATTAGATGAGTGTATTATTACTTAAATCATACTTGGGTCAAAATAGATTCTTTTGGAATCCAATTGGATGAGATTAGGACATTTCTTTTATTTTATTACAAGAAAAGATAAACAAGTCTCACTTAAAATATTAATTTATGCATTATTTTTAAAATAAGGTGACACAAAAGATAAATTCGATTATAAATAATATTTTCCAAGAAATTTTTTTTATTTATCATTTTAACTTATTTTTAATTTCTAGGAAATAAGTAATTAAATTAAAGGCTTATATATTGATGATGTAGAAATTATTTAATTGATAAAAAATCAATAAATGATTTTTTATTAAAATAATAAGTACCATTAAAATACAAAAACCCTTAACAAAATATTATTGGTCTTGTATATATTGACCATATTTATCCAAGTGTCGAGTTATTGACCATTTGGATCCATACGGGAAATATTATGACACTTATAATATTTTATTTTTTATGGTGTTAAAGTACTCACATTCATGTTATAATTAATAAAACAATTTTAATGAATTTCTTTATAGAGGACATACTCTATTATAAGTATTATTCTGAAATCAGGAGGATTTATATTTTTCATAGTAATTTATATTTAGTTTTTATTCATCAAATAATATTATTAAATAATTAAACAAAACTGTTGTAGTAATTATTTTATTAAGAGAAATATCAAATAAATATTAATATATTTTAAAATAAATAAAATATAGGCTATTTAATATGTCCAATTAATTATCTAAATAATAATTAACTCTTAATAATATAATAAAAATATTTTTTTTTTAAATTTACTTCATGTATATCTATTTATAAAAATCAATGGATTGAATAATGTCAAAATTGGCACTATTTACTATTTATACAAATAATGTTTTATAAAATTATTTAAAAATAAATTTATTTTTTAAATATAGACTAATTATTATGTATTGTAAAATGTTAAAAATTATTTATTTATGGTCTTATTGTCATTAAATATGTAAACATTTCACCCTTTTAATATTGAAATATTTGTTACCCTAGTTGAAATATAAATATAATAACTAATTGATCATTAAAATGGTAAGTTTTAAATTGATCTAAAAACCACTCTAAAATTTATTAGATGATGATATTATAGACATATATCAACTAAAATTATAAATTGGTAAATTTTGGTGTTTTTTTGATGTGGTTTGATATTTTTATAAATTAATATTTTTTGAGTTTCTAAAATTGCCCCTCACATCAATCATAAAATGGAACCTCCTCCCTCATTTCATCATAACTCTTTAGCATTAAATATCAGTTATCCAACATAACTTTCCATTATCAAAATTTATAGTAAAATTTTAGAGGTTTTTCTCTTCTTCAAATACCAAATATAGTGCTTTAAGAGGAGATTTAGAGGGAGCTCGTCGAAGAAGAGGTAATTTCTCTACCGATTATTTCAAACATCATTATTTATATACATCATATTCATTATTTTTTTAATTATAAAGAAATAACTCAAATATCACATATATAATGAGTTGTTTTTATGATTATGAAATAACCATATTCCTTCTTTTATTATTCCTATTTAAAAAGAAATCAACATGTGTGTGTACATACTACTGATCATCTCCACACTGTTGTGTGATTTGTTTTTACCACATCATACTGAGATTAGAATAATGATGTAAATAGTAAATATATATGAATATTATAACATTATATTTACTCTGAAATATTTTACACCATCTACATCAATATCATTCCATAATTATGTGACTCATATTGTCGCACGTGCGTACGTATGATCTACAGTCTCCACGATGCAATGCGATTCATTCTACATGATATTTATTTTAGCTTGATTACATAAATGAATTTAATGAATAAATATGATATATATTATACTAATGTCATTTTTTAAATTATATAATTATAACATAATGATAGGAAAAATAACTTATTTGACAAAACATGCGTTAGAAAATAATGAAGTTAATACCTAATGAATGAGTGATAGTGCTAATAATAAAAAGATGATAATATAATCATATATGATATCATAAAAATGATTATTATACTGGAATAAGTCGGCTAAATTATTGAAATTATTATACAAGAGGTTCAAATACATACGATGGATATCTGGCCTAGAATAATGGTTAATTTCTCAATCTCTTTATTATACGAGACTGTTTATATGTGAGTATATACTAGGGTATATTAATCATCTATGTACATGTTTCCTATATATGTATTCAAAAATATTATTTACATCCTTATAAATTTTTTTAATGAAAACTTTACCCAATTGGTGAATTTTTATTAAATGGTATGAAAGGATTATTTTTACATTTTTCGATATGAGATACTTTTTGACTTCTCTGACAAAAGTAAAAGAATAATGTTATCTTTTAAGTTATACATCATGAAGGGATTTTATATTTCCATAATACTATATTTCCATGAATCATACATTGTAATATTTCATATTTACTTTCAATGAATTTTTTTTCATTTTAAATTGTGTGGATTTTTTAGAAGGGGGATTTTTTTTTAAAAATAAAAGATATTTTCCTCAAGAATTAATTTCAAGTGTTCAATCAAAATTATTTTTCATCTAATATAGAATTCATTAATTGGGTTATATTTCATGTATACTTCCCTATTATTCTTATCATTTTATTATGTTTTTTTACATAATTCTATTTATCAAATACATTTTTTTGTATAGGTTATGTTATGATTGAATGATGTTTAGGAATATGTTCTTATTCCTCGGGCTATTCTATGATTAATTATTTATGTTTTGTTGAACATGTAATAATGATTTCAGTATGAGATAGGTGGGACCTCTATCTCTCTCTAATGCATTGAGTTAAAATGTATATCTCGTGATATATATAGGGATGGAATAGTAAATGATCTTAGTTCAGTAATACAGGTCGGGGACGAGGTGTAAGATCAGTTTAAAAATAGTGTTTTTCCACTATGGTGGTCTTGGAAATGATCCATGGCTGCTATGAAATGGTTTTATATGCTTATGTGTATGCAAAAAAAATTCATGTTTTATGTAATGAATTTATGGATAACATTCATTGATACTTATGAACTTTTATTATTTATACCATGTAATGAAATCATGATCTTTTATATGTGTTATTATATTTTCAAATGTCATGTTATTATGTTTTATGATTATGAAATAATTGATATCTCCCTATTTACCCTTAATGAGCATTTGAAATCACCATTTTTATGTCTATTTCCCCTTGGTTATGATGAAGGGTGTTCAGTAACATATTTCAAAAAGGGGTGTAGTTATGAAGGAATAAGCATGAGATAATGTAGATGAATTTTGAAAATATTTTTTTCATTTTCCAGTTTCGAAGGACACTATACATATAATGTCCTGTCATTTCTTTGTTGCCTTTTGTAATAAATATTCTTCAATTTTTTGATTAATATCTATTTATGAAATTTATGGTTCACTATAATTACAATGAAACAAATTGATGAAACATATTTTTTCTTAATGTGGATGAAGTTTTAGATATTCAGTTTCATGGTGACCATATTTTTCAAACATTCTATAGACTTTTTAAAAATATCAAACTTGTTGGTTGTATTCTCTCCAGAATACTTAACCTATTTTTGAACATTAAATTTTGAGTTATTCTATTCAACCTCAAACCTAATTTCCAAATAATTTTCATAATATTATGATATTGTTAGTTTAACCATGAATTTTTTTCATATTCTTAAATCCTTGATTGTACCGGTAGCACTCATATAATGAAAATTATCCTTAAAAACTACATTTTATCATGAACTGTGTGCTTGACATAGTACCTCATTTTAATTAGTAATTTTGAATATATTTTGCGATCCAAATATTTTTTGATATCCATATATAATCTTATTAATAGTATAATAAAACTCATATTTTATATATTCTCATATTATAACATATTTTGAATCATGTTTTTGATTCTTAGAATTTCTATATTTATGTTTCTCATTTGATTCTGAAAAATATTCGGTCTTTTTTATTTTACTTTTCATATTTTAATATTTATAAATAATTATTATACTAAAATAATAATATGAATGTTATTATTAATGATATTATTGGGGTTATTTCTTCATTTAATTCTCTATTGTTTCTAGAATATTATTTTGGATATTTTAGTATGTAAAGGTCCAGTTCTTTTTTGACATTGATCAATTTATATTTAAAAGTCCAAGATTCTTCTCCTAATCATAATAAATTTCTTCAAAAATGATGTTGAGATCGTTTTTAGAAACAAAGTTATTATTTAATACATCAATCATCTTCATGAATTTCAATCATTGTTATATGAAGATAGATTTCGTACAATTAGATGACTGATTTTCCTTCTTCATCATTGTAATTTTATTTTTAACTTATATATATTTGGAACATAAATATCTAAATATTTATTAAATAATAATTACAAATCAGTCTCTAAATATTAATAACTTCTTTAATTACTTTTATCTTTTTATCATTTATTTTTGATTTAATATATTTCTCCCTATCATCACCATTCGATGATTACTAATACTTATCTTTATTATCAGTGTCTTTACCTGAACTTGAATAGAAGTCTATTCCTTTATAATTTAAAATTATTTATTCGATTCTCATTATATGAAATCTTTAAATCATTTTTTTATAACAATCTATTTTTATCAAATTCATATTCTCTATATTCATCAGTTTTTGATTCGCAACTAGTTGTAGCCATCTTCCAAAACTCTCAATGCTTGAAATGTTATAAGTGATGTTTTTCTTTATGATTAACTTTCATTATTTTAATTTTACATGATATAAGTTAAATAAATTCATCAAACATCTATTCAAAATAATTTTCAAAATTTGAACAACATAATTCTACTTCATCAACATCATTTATCATCATTCTGCCTTATTTTCTGGATTAAAAACAGAATATTTCTGATCGTTCTCCTTTTTCATCATAATAGTTTTTTCAAATTTAATATGATATTTAAATATTATAAAAACATCATCGGATATATTAATAAAATCCATTATTTCCAAATTATAGACACTAGCATCAAACCTAACCAACAAGATACGCTGAATAGTTTAAAAAATATCTGACAATCTTTTAATTTCATAGTATAGCCTATTATTGTTCTCAATAATAAATTTACACTTATGAAGAATATATTAATATTTTTAAAATATTTAATTATTATATTATTTTAATTATGTATCAAGAACAACAGCTTATCCCATATCAAATTAGTCTTTCCTTTATAGATATTCTGAATTTTATCCCAAATATTTTGTTTCTTATTTTGAGTCCTATAAAAGTGATTATAGTATATAATTCTTAATATGACCATAATTTTTAGAATTATTATTATATATTTATTTCATAGAATCACATTTATCATAGGCAAAATACCTATGTTGTAACATTCAAAACATAATTATTAATAAATAAAAGGTTTGAAGTCATCCATTATTTACAAAATTATTGAACATTCACATTAAATATAGGAATCCTATAATCATTCAATAAATTTTGAATAATTATTATATATTATATAAATTTTTGACGTGTTATTTAATTTAAGATAAATAATAAATTCCCGTGATTGAAATGGAGAATTCCAAATGAATCTAACCTCTCTTTGATACCAAATTTAGTATCACAATTATATTTTTGGATGATCAGTGAGAAGGGAATAAATCAATGATATATATTCTTTTTTATATTAATCATGAAACAACCCCTATAAGATGTTATGTTAAAGTGATAATTTATTTTTTTTCATATAAAAACACACACACTAACATAATGGAACATTTCAGATTTTCGTGGTTCACCTCTCAATCTATCATTGAGAGTCCGTAGTGTGATATGGATTCTTATGGTATCACAATACCTAGTCTTATCATAATTTGAGTATAATTATCAAGGTATAACTTTGAAATTTATATTTTCATTTTTTCTAACATTTATTTGGTGAATCCATCACACAAGTTCATCCCTAACTTATTAATGAGAGTAAATAAGGTTAAAAATGTATTAATCTTATAGAAAACTATCTAGTTATTAGATGTGACGTTGTTTTCTTATTCCCCTCTTCTTAAAAAATATAAAGACACGTCTTAAATATTCATAAAAACACTATATGAAACCTCTTAAATATACATCTTAATCTAGAAAGTATTTGATTAATCAATATAAAAAAACTTTTTTATATCTCTATAATTACTATGAACTTAGTGGACTAGTCACCTAGTTGTTATATCACAAATCCTGAAACATGTTGACTCATCCTCATTCCACATCCATAATATATACCATAGAATGTTTTTTATTTTTTCCAATTGTAAAAAAAATTATAAATATTTGAATTTTAATTCTCCTAAATACACAAAATTTATGTTTTCAAATTTCTATGTTTCTCTTATAAATAATAAACAAAATAACTACATGCGATAACTATAACAATATTTTCAGATTAATCCTCATTAAATCAAAAATCTTTTTTTTCCCACATTGTTCATGAATTAAAATTTATTAATTCATGAATAATTATTTATGATCCCCTATAAATACATGGATTCTTCCTACGAGTAATGAACCACATGAGTTTGTGTTACTTTATTAATCTATGAATTATTTCTCTTATCTCTCAATGATCGTTCAGATTCATTAAAGAACACATATAAATATTTCCATGCACGAAAAAACATGACTAAACATCCCCACTGAATCATCATCAGAATTCTTAAATATTAAACCTATAAATAATATCCTTTCTTCTTTTATATTTTTCAGGTATCAATAAATTTACATGATCTCTTAAATCATGGGTTCTATTGTGTTATGATGTATCCTTCAAAAAAACATCCCTTTTATTAACTAATCAATCATATAACTATATTCACATGATATAACTATTTTGGATTTCTCGTCAATTGAACTTATGTATCATTCATCATCTTTCCATGATATTTATATTCATTTGAACATGTTTTAATCATGCAGACATGATATTTAATTTAACTTATAATTATATGCATACATTGATTCCTCATTAATGGTTTGAAAAAACACATGAATTCTTCTTCATCATGCATTATTAATCCAAAATGTATCATGATGAACTAATTATGATATATCTATATAGATATATAATTAATGTATATTGAAACCTTCATTTTCTAGATTAATTTAATTCATATAAAAATAATTCTATATTGAAACTATAATATTTAAGATCAGATCGACCATGAGTCCTGAAATCAATGGATTAATCATGAGGTGTGTGGAAACTTGATCAATAATAAGGCATGTGATCACTTTATCAATCATGAGGTGTACAGTCAGTTGATAATCTGTGAGATTTTTATTGTTCGCAAATCTTTATCTTCAACAAGTTTACACCATTTTTTATAAATGTTATGAAAATAATATTATTACAACCATTCCATTACATTATATTAAACTTACACAGATCCATTTATATATGAGTTATGATCACATGTTCTATGTAAATTCTTGATGACCTATAAATGGTGATGATGTTTCTAAATTTCCTTTATGTGTGAATTAGTTTTTCATTTTTTGAGTGGTGTTTTTTTATTGGACCCTTATATAGGTATATATGACTTCTATGTTGGCCCATGAATATACTTTCGTAGATCTATTACTACCATTATTTAGGTGTTATACCCCAACGTTTTTCATTTAATCCTCTAGATACCTTTATTATGAAAGTGAATCATTTAGGTAACCTTTATGGAGAATATGGATTTTATTTTTTCCTTTATGGATAAAATAAATGACCTTTTAATGAGAAGTATTACATCCATGTTAACTTCATGAATAATCTTTGATTCCATCATAAAATATTTGGGAATTTGTATTTACCTATAATTTTATTCTTATTTTCATTAGAATATCTCATTATCATAATATAGTACTTCTGGACTACATCGAATAACTATAAACATCTTTTGAAAACATAAATATTAGTTTTAAATTTATTTCTAGGGTGAAAAAAATGAACAACACAATAATCACATAGACTTGAACCCACTCAAAATTTTCTTTTCTAGATAAAAATAGAAACATTAAGAAAATTATTAAATAAGATGAGTTATCCCCCTCACCATGATTCCAATGTGGAAGTAGAATATGACAAGATGATTAAGTTTATCTTCATTTTGGATGTTTAATTGTCTATGTGGATTAAAATATAATACCAGAAATAAATAAATATTAACCATATCAGAGTCATCATCAATTTAAAATAACTCATCCATAATTATCATAAGGTTGATTTAATCAATTTGTTTATTTAATTTTGGTTCTATACTATTAATAATTATAGGAGCTCCCCTCATGGATGGATATTTGGGTTATAAAAAGATCTAGATGGACCTTGAATAATAGGACACTACCTTCAGGGAAATATAATTAGTTTATTTATACAAATTAATTATCTTTTTCATGACGAATACTAGATCCAAAAATCAATGTCAATGTTATTATATCTTTATGTACATCCTATGTGAAATTATAGAATATTATGTAGATGACATGTTGGTCAAAACTCAAAATAACTATGATCAGATTTCAAATTATAAAATAGTTTTCCAAAAACTATGGTAACATAGATTAAAATGTACCCCTTGGACTTTTTTCTCACATTACTTCAGAAAAATTCATTTGCTTCATGATTTTTCATCATTGATTGATGGTTGAAAATTTTATGAAAGAGGTGATATATGATGTACCCCCACCTGTAAACCAAAAATGTATGAGAATACTCTAGACACATATATCCTAAAGAAGGTGTCTCATAGCTAGGCATTATAGAAATTGGTTTTCTTTTAAAAATTGAAGAAAAAAATGGTTACCTACTATTTGGATATAAATTTTTAAAATGTTTTTGATGATTTCTAGGGATACCTCATTAATAAACTATTATTGATTCCTATTATGGAAGTAATTAATAGCATTATCTATGTTTAAACCTAAGAGTTTTTATATAAATCGGTCCACGATCAGAACAATAGTATGAGAAAGGAGAAAACCCAATATTATCTCATAATAGTAATTCAAGATGTTGAAAAATTATAGTGGGATATATAGACGGACTTACCAAGGATGATATTTTATGTGTAAATAATGTTACACTACTTACAACACAATAAGTTTCATTTAATTTATCATGTTTATCAACTCCAAAATATATGAATTCTCCTAGTTCTTATTAAGAATCAATCATCATTGGATATAATTATATAATGTTTTTACATAAGTTTTATGCCTAAAAAGGAAGTCTATGAGAAAGAGTAAATGTATTTTCTCAAGGAAACTCTATTCTAATAAAAAATTGTTTCACACGAGGATCCTTGCTAGTGATGTTTTATTTTTAGAAGATGTTTCCCTACCATGTAATATAGTGTTCTATAGTTCCTATAAGATCCCAAAATGTATAAGGATAGAAGTATTGATGGATAAAAAAGTGGGATTGGGGATTGTACTCATATCCTGAGAAAAATAATTTCTTACATACTCCTTCTTACTATAAAAAGGATTCACCAACATTATGGAAGAATACTAAACATAATTGTAGGCTTTGAGTTAGAATTGTAGATATCAATATCCCTATTTAGTATAAATGGTCATTCACAATTGGTAATAAAGATAATTAATAGTGAAAATAACATTGACAAGTGGATTTTTTTACCCATAAATGATTATGTATGAGGGTTTTTGGATGAATTACAAATATAGAAAACACTATTTATTATTATTTATTCATATAATTCTGATAATGATGGACTTCTGAATGATGTCATATTTAATTCCCCAAAAAAAGTATGAATATTATATTCGATAGTGTATAGGATGTAGAACACCAAGACCAAAATGTAATATAATATTTTGAGATCTAATAATATATTTAGAATTTTAAATAAATTTAATATTTTTGATAGAATTAAATGCACACAAAACTATGTTATCATACGTTGTATGTAACAATAAGTTTCTTTAATGGCTTCTGTTACAATTGGACCGAGTTTTTCCAAATAATAATATAATATTTAAATTTTAGTTTTTAAGATAATAAGATATAACCTAGTTGTTAATTTAAAAGTTATGAATAATAGTAAATAACTTATAAAAAAATTTGGTTACAAAAAATATAAAATTATTTCATTGGTTTCAAAGTAATCATCAGTGAATATAAGAAATAATTGAAAATAAAAAGAGAAATTTTATAGAAAAAATATTCTTATGTTCATAATTTTCTTCCCCTAAAAAATTAAATTAATTAAAATTGGTGAGTGATCTCAATTTAATATATATTATATAGATTTTATAGGCACAAGGAATGAACAAATTCAATTTTCACATAAAGACCTACAATTTTAGTATGACACTTTTACAGCCATATAATAGAGAAACTATTTTAAATCCAGAATTTATAATATTTATAAATCTTATTATTAATATAAACCAATTATTTTAAATATTAACATAAAAAATAGATTTTGAAAATTTTTTTCTTTTCGGGAAGGTTTATTTTTTAATAAATATTTAAAAATGGTGAATTTTAAATCAAAATTATTCTTCAAAATAGTTTATTTATAGAGTTAAATTATATTTATAATTAGTTTAAATGTTTAATTAGATTATATTTTTATTAATTAATACAATTTGGGTCATCATAATAAATTTCAATTTGAAATTTAATATAAAAACATAGAAAATGTTTGAATGATTTTACATTAAAAACATGTATTATCATCCCATCATTGGGATTAATTTTAAATTATTTTCCACCATTTTGGGGACTGTAATTTGTTAAAATGGGTTATATATTTGGAATTAGAGTAAATTATAATTTATAATAATTTGAAATTCTTTTTTTACCAAAAATAATAGAAAATGTGATTAAATTTAATTATAATGATTAAGAGAAAATATATATTAACAAAGGAATACACCTTAAAATTAAGGGCCAAAATGGGCTAAAAACTTATGATAAATTCTTTTTATGGGTATAATCCTACCCTATACTCCATTTTTGTTAGATGTTCCCTATTATAGGATCTAATTTCAAGGACAAAAATGTGGGAGTAATTCCCTTTAGCAAAATTTACAAGAGTGTCGCTCCTCATCCATTATAAAAAAAGGCACTCAAGCCTCCAATGTCCTCACACCTCTCAATACACTTTTTCTCAACTATTATATTCCAAAATATCTCCTAACAATACCTACCCAAAATATAGAATCCTAAAGGTGTTAAAAAATGCATCTAAGAAATCCCTTTGGTGCAAGTCAAAAGGAGTTACCCAAAAAAGAGATTTCATCTTTCCTCAAACCATTGAGTTTTATTTCATTTCTATACCACCTAAAATAATCGCATTCCATTATTATATAAAAACAAAAGTATAATAAATATAATGATATATTTTTATGTAATTTTATGTAATTTTTTTATGTAAACATACACACACTTCCATTTAATGGGTAACAAACATATTATTTTTGTGTATGACAAACTACTACCTCATGAAACAAAGACTGTCCATTTTTATTTTACCATCTCTCATGGTGGGAATTATGATGGAAATGCTCCATATAAATTATATATATGATATTTATAATTTATTTATTATTCTTTAATTTTTATATAGAACATAAATTTATTGTCTCAATTTTTTGATGATATGTTAACATCATTTTGGTAAATATAGACTACCACCTCTTAAAAGAAATGTGATTTGATCGCATGATACATTGAATTTATAATAAATGGTTTTAATTAAACATATATCAAATATATATATATATATAATATTCATGACATAATTATATTTCTGTAAATATAATATATATCATTTTCTTTATTATCATTTCACACACATAAAAAGTTATAACGTCATTCATGGATGTGTGGACTACATCATCCTCGACACGATGTGATTAATTTCACATAAAATGACTTCTATATATAAGTAAATATGATAACATAACATGGTATATATGATAAAAGTACTATTCTATACATATTAATGTTAATTTCCTTTTCTATAATGATCATTGAAAAATTGGAATGTTACTCAGGCATCTGTATGGCCTACCACCTTCTTGATTGTAACATCGGTTCATTTTTCATAAACATCATTAATTATTGGTTTTAAATGTATAATTTATTTATAAATAATATAATTGCATGATTTTTATTATTCTTTAGATGTTATATAATGACCTCTTTGTTAATAGATGGCCTATAAAGTAGTTTTTGACACATAATCCGAATTTAGTTAAAACACCTCATGTAAATTGAATTGTTTAAATAGTGTTTTTAAATATAATAATATGTAAAATAAAAGTTATGATAAAATTGAATATGGTTTTAACGAAACTAAATATTTAAAAAAGGTTTATTATTTAGGGATATAATGACACATGAGACATGTCAGGCTCATTATAAGGGATTTTCATCAAACATTTTACATTTGTGAGATAAATGTAATATTAACCACCTAATTATTTTGTGTGGTGTACCTATTAAAAATTTAGATACATTATATAATTAATATATTTATATTCATGGTATTTTAAAATTTCATTAAATTTTATTCCTTTATGAGGATTGGGATTTAAAATGATTTAAAGTGGTATGGGACACATTGGATGCTTAAAGATAATTTTACCCAAGAATAATTTTAATAATATATCATTTATATTCAAGGAAATTACATTAAATTATTAAATAAAACTTCTATTTTTTCAATCCTCTATTTATTCATGAATTTTTCCATGTATTAGTATCATTTCTCAAACTCTTTTGGTACTCAAATTGTTTTATAAAATCACTTTAAGAAAACAAAACATGACTTCTCTCTTTAGTCAAATAACCTCTTTTCTTATTAAAACAATTTTTTTAAAAATGTTTTAAAAACTGTTTTTAACCATTAAAAAATTATTTATAAAATAAATTTTTACCCCTTTTTAGCAATATTTTCAAAGGTATCTTCTTTTCACCTTCCGAAAAAATAATTTTTTATTTCCATTTCACCATGAAAAAGAAATGTTCTTTTTACCTCGTAAGGCTTCTGTTGATTTTCCCACCACAATTTATTCAAATCATACATTTTTTTTCTTAAAAGGTTAGTTTTTAATGAAATATTTACAGTTTTTTTATTAATAAATAGTTTTCATCATGTTTTTCAAAACAGAAGGTTATTAAATAATGATATTTGATAAGGCGTATTATTTATATTGACTATTCGATTTGAGGAATTATTTGGACTAGAAATGATGGGTGGGGGCCAAACATTATATAGACCCTCAATGCATAGAAAAATTCTTAGGGGGAAAATAAGATGTCAAAATTAAATGGGTATCTATTTGTAGTTCTAAACCATCTTGTGAAAGGTCTTCAGGGTATAGGTTTTCATGTTCCTAAGAAATGAAATCCAATAATAATGCATTTCCTTTATTTTTATTAATTTATTTTTTATCAATGATATTTTTTATCAACATATATAAGGATTCATTTTACTCTCATTTCATTGATTAAAGTTCATGTGTTTTAGTTTCTTACCATTCCATATTTATTTTTCCTTATATTTTTATTTTAATGGAACGTTTTTACAGTTTTATAACTTTATATATTTATTATATACTTCATTATTAATTTATTTATATCATGGTATTTGTGTTTAGTTATTTACCTTTACATTTTATTATTCCGATTGATTCATTGTTGATTCCAATATACATTACCCTTACTAAGAATTTTACCTCTCCCTAATTTTGTTTCCATTCCAAAGTATTCCAAGAAGTTTACTAAGAAATATGTGAAATGATACACTAGATGTAATAAGGTTATTATCCTAGAAAACAATATGTTGAAATTAGAAAATAAAAATGTCATAACAAACTCATGCATGCATTTGGTTTACCAGGACAAATAAACTATTAAATCCTTTGGAATGTGATTAACATATATCATATGGTAATTTAATAATATTAGACACTAGTTCTCGGATTTCAAGGTTCATGTATCTATATTATATCCCCAGTAGATATAGACAGGGATAATATATTCATTAATATCACACATTTTAGGGTTTTTTCCGTATTCTATAAAAAATATATAGAAGATAAAAATGATTTCAAAAACACCATTGGTAAAGGAAATTTTATATTTTCACAGATTGATGTCATATTGAGATAGATGTCTCTAATAATAAACATCCTCCAAAATGAAATTAACAACTCTAATTAGGAAAATAAGAAATATTTCTATAGTCAATAATAAATTTCATCCTATATAAGGGTAGAAATTCTATGAAGTTACTATATAATAAACTATTTGAATGGGTCATCCTTAATTGAATAAAATTAGAGTAAACCTTTAATGTTATCTTGGAAGACCATGTTCGTACCTATAGTGCTCACTCGTAATGATCCATGCTCCTCCATAAAGTCAAGATACCAGGATAAATCTAGGAATTTATAATGAAATAATTTATATTGTTTACAAAATTCGTTAAATTATTTTTAGATACATGATAAGATTATCTATCAGCTGCCAAAATTATTACACACTACCAAAAATTATTTGTTGTTTTCCATATGGTAAATTTATGTCATGGGGCTATATACCCCAGTTATAACCGGGTTATCTAAGTTTATCCTTAATTCAATTGATTTAATCTCCAAGCCATTAAAGGATATACCCCCACCCCCAAAAGAAGTTGTATGAAATGATATCTTCAATTTTACAATGTATAATATCATCACCATATTTGGTGTCCCTTCGATAATATTAATGGATAATGAAACTAATTTTTACGATTATGTATTGAATCTATTATGTCATGAGTGTAATAATTGATAAAACATATCATACCACATTAATATATTTTTCAACAGATATATAATGTCCATAAATAATACTATATCTATTAAAATTTAGAAAATATTGGACAATAACATGAATTTTGGGCCAAAAAATCACATATATGGTTTGTGGCCATATTTCACCATAGCCCAAACAACCACAAGGATAGACCCATTTTTTATTATATATGGGACAGATTAAGTACTTAACATATAATTTTAATATCCCTCACATCACATTTCCATTTGAAATCAATTTCCCAAACATGAACCATCACATATTTGGCTCAATAAATTGGGGATACATTATGTGAAAAGGTAATGCACACGACACAGTCTAGAGATACACAATAAATTAGTTGTGTGATTGTTAAACATTAATTTTTTCCTCCAATGATTCAAACATGGATAATTAATGTTGTCTCTTAGAAACACTATGATACCAAGGAAGACACCCAAAAATCTAGATCTAAAATGGGACCTCACACTATACATATGGAGTACTCAAATAGCGCATATTTGTTAGTCCAAAAGGATGGGGGCATCTATGAAACCCAAAAATATTGAACGATTCCTTATAAAGTATATTATATATATTCTCATTTTGTTTATATAGTTCTAAATGAATTTCATTAAACAACAAGATATAAATTCATTTCCACATGAATTTGAACTACATGATATGTAATCTACTATTCATGACTATAAACTACATTGAAAAGGTCCTTCTTATATAAACAAATACTTCAAGGAATCTCATTACTCACTATATGACCACAAACATTATATCGAATAGTCATCATCTAAGTACATTATACAAGAAAACACACGATCCAACACATTGGACCATAAAATTCGAAGAATGATTTGTCCCATGAATCCTCAAATCATAAATTCTAAATATAAGATCATGATCCACATGAGGGTTCACTCTCCTCATGGAATAAATGTATATAACTATATTGGATAACTCAAATATCCTGGTTTAATAATAAAATATCCAACTTTATTAGTACTATATATATCTTGGTTGACATTAAAATGATATATATTGTGGTTCCAAGATCTCTACTATGGGTTCCAATAATAAAATCTATCAACAACCAACCTCTCTTAGTGTATGGTCTTCTCATTCAGATTGTGTGAATCCTAAATATTCTATAAGATAAGATAACATATATTTTTTACAAACTATGTGTAGATTGATTCATGTTTTCACATGATATGAAGTGATGAGTAGATGATATATATTATGATTAAATGTAACTTTCATTTCCATATTTGATTATAATCTAATAATGATAACTTTCTAAGTAATATCAGGTTTCATTATTTTATTTTTCTAGAAAATCCATACACCTTTGAGTTTCTCTCTTGTACACGATCTATGTCTAAACAAAGATATCCCATATAAGAACTTTTTTTGGAATCATTACTATTATCTCCCGTTATGTAATGTCACTTACAAGTATTAGCCTAAGTCTGGCCTCAAATCCCATCAACATTAACCCTCTATATTTCATTGTGTATCAATCCAATCAATTAGGTCATATTTCTTGACCCCCCCAGGATTAGAAAGATGTTTTTATCAATTCCCCCTACATAAGAGTTTAAACATTGTATATGATACAATAACAGAGAATTATATTTCTAGATTCATTATATTATAAGATATTTAGTGATGACCATGTTACTTATCCTTGACTGGTCTATGAAATATCACTTCAATATAAAGCCTCCTAGTGAGTGTTAAACTTATTCGATACATATTTTATACATCAACTATATATAGAGATAACGTATTTAGTGACCTATATCTCTAACATAAGGAACTTCCCAAAAGTTTCGTCCCATACAAATCTTATGTCATTTTAAAAACACCCTCATATTTGATCTATGTGTGGAATTATTATAGTAACATAATAACATGAAATTTTATTTGTGGTGTGCCTCACACTATTAAGTTATTATAATCATCACAAATAAATAATGTTTTTTCATACATTTTTACATTTATTGTATTTTAGTGTTTATATTTTTTAAATATTACTATTATGTTTTCAAACTATAGAGAGTGCTCAAGAGGTTGAGAGAGGAAAATTTTGGATTCATATTCCTATAGATACCAATTATTACTCAGTGGAGTACATCTAATAGATATTTTTATCTTAATAGTGGATCCTTTCTTTCAAGTTCCACTAACCAACTAGTAAAATCCATTATCTACATAGTGGATTCTAGAATGGTGAAAATTTATTTTATAAATGGCCCCAAATCCTTATTCTAAATCCTAGTGGCTCATTTTAACCATCAATGGATCCAAATTTTCCTAATTCTTATGGTTTCTATATATTACCCCCCAAGGTTTCATGGATACATATGATTACCTTATAGATCAGTTTTTTTTTTAAATGTGATTAATTTTCATTGTGGTCTTACTCCCTTGTACCTTGTCAAGCATCTAACCTCTCATTATAACTCTAAATTATTGATTGAGGGTTCACTAATATAATACTTGTCTATAAGCACATACCTATAGCCACATTTTCCTAAAACTATGGCTATATATTTTTATACTAAGGCTATAGCCACAGGTTTACATAATATCATGGCTATAGGGTATACTTTTAAAAGCTTTCGCCACAGTTTTACTAAACTGTGGATATATGATTTTTTTTCTAGAGTTATATCACTGTTTTGGGTAAAATGTGGCTATTGCCTCATTTTACAAGGGATATGGCCACTTTTTAGGTAAAACTCTGGCTATAGGGTCATTTTCCAAGGGTTATAGCCGTGATTTTTCTAAACCATTGCTACAAGGTATTTTCTAAGGGCTATAACCATAGTTGGTTTAATATTATGGCTATATATTATTTTTTCTGTGGTCTATAGACATGGTTTTTGTTAAACTCTGGATATAGAGTATTGTTTTCATTTTCTAAATCCACAGTTCCTTAAAAACTATGGTAATAGGTCTCCCTCCCTTACATGGGAAAAAATTAACACGTGAAAAAATGTGGGGAGGGGTTATTTCCATGGTTTATATACTATAGCCACCATTTTTAAAATATATATAAAAATATATTTATATATAACTAATGGTGTCTTTGGTGTCGTGGAATGGTGGATAGTGCACATAGTAGAGGTACTGAGATCGAATATGGTTGAGCACACATTTTTTTGGGCTATAGCCCAAATTCCATGGTGGACAGCTATGGGGGATATAGACAAGGTTTAGAAAACTATAGAAAAAGGGATATAGCCACAGTTTTCCGCCATGGATATAGCCCAATAAAACTATGGGTATAGATTTTAGTTATGTCCATGCCGATATGTTCCACGACTAGCTAGAAACATGGCTATAGCTTTTACTTATAGCCATGTCAATATGCTCTATGACCAGATAGAACATTGGATATATCTTATAGCTATAGTTTTGACACCTATAGCCACAAGTTTTTACCATGGCTATAGATCAATTTTCCATTAGTGATTTTGAATCTTATTCAATGTTTTTTAATAAGAAAACCTCTTTTATTTTCATTTTATTAACATCTCACTACCATTGAGTTTGACAGTTTGAGTTCTCACTACCACAGGTTTCTTACTATAACAAAAATCATGGTAATTAATTATTTTAAATGGTTATCATGGATACTACTAAATCTAATCAATAATGGTAACTCTGTATTAAATGGTAGATGTAAACATAGGTATCCATTAGTATATTATTTTCAATCATTTTTACAAAAGTATTGAAATTTTTATTTATTTTTTAATTTATTTTTTATTAAATATTATAATTTTTTGTTTAACATTTTAATTATATTTATCTCATCTTGTTTAGTTGTAGGTTATTAATTTTTTTAATGGGAAATTCACCAGCCCTATTTCTATGTTCACTATGACCAATATTTTTGTTTCAGATCCTATCTTTATTTTAAAACCATAACTACTTTCAGGGAATGATCATTTAAGAATAGCCTCTACTTCAAATTCCCAATGTTTTTCAGAGAGATACTCAATCTTCTCCACATATTGATGGATCACACAAAAATTATTGGAAAACTATAGTATCATATTTTCAAAGCAGTATTGGAAATATTTTATAGAAAATAGTAATGTAAGGTTATACCATGACCAATTAAAATTAAAAAATGGGCCCCCAATGATGTATAATTTTTGATCATGGTGGAAAATACTTGAAAGCTCTATATTACATGTTTGATAGAAATGAATTTAATATAATATTCATGTGTAAAACTACTCATGAAATTTGAAATTAAATTTAAGTTACATAAGAGGGTACTAATAAATTAAAGGATAAATGGACTGATATATATGCATATGATTTTGAATGATTTAGTATGTATTGTAATGATTCGATAACTAAAGTTTTTTTCCCATTTCAATGATATTTTTAAAGGAAAGGGGTTTATAGGTTATGTTATTTCATTAATGATTCTTTTGTAAAAGATAATTTAGGAAATTAATATTTATTGTACACCCAATGTGATGATAATACATAAATAAAAATAAATAATGATTATATTCACCGAATAATACATATGGTCACTCAGTACCTTCGATATTAACATGATCTAGAAAGAAAATAAGGAAGATATAGAGGTAAAATAGAATTATATCATATCTATAAAAAAATATTCTAGAATAGAAGGGGGGATTTCTTATAATTATAAAAGGATAACATAATTCTATAAGAATAAAAATGAATAAAATTATGAAAAAATAAGATAATCCTGAGGTAAGATTCTATGAAAGAATCAATAAGGGTTATAAAAATCACAGTTCCCCACTCTAAAAATTAATAGAAAGAAGAATAATTAAATAAATAAGGCTTTAAATGCATTAAATTGGCCTGCTATAGATGACTCCATATCCTCATCAAACTCTTGTGATGAAAGTTCTATGTGTCTCATGGATAAAATTATGTTAAATCAAAAGGTGATTAATCCCAGTCATATTGATCATCTAACCATTTAATGTATGAAAATTATGGATATGATATAAA
This sequence comes from Viscum album, assembly GCA_963277665.1. Classification (NCBI taxonomy): domain Eukaryota; kingdom Viridiplantae; phylum Streptophyta; class Magnoliopsida; order Santalales; family Viscaceae; genus Viscum; species Viscum album. The sequence continues at coordinate 1,785,381,727 of OY728150.1, forward strand.
ATAATTTAAAGAATAATTTTTTTATTATACAAAAAATAAAAATATCAAAATAATAAATATAATCATGATTTTAATGATCATGACCATCTTTTTAAACAAAATGGAAAAATATAAAAGGACAATAAATATAAAAATTATTTTAGTTTATAAAAATAATTAATATCAAGAATGAAGATTGAAACTAATAATTGATGAAAATAATATCCTGGAAATTGTTCTAAAAAAACTAAAAATATAATGGTTTTTTTAGAGGTCCATCCCAATGTAGAAAAGTTGGAAAATATAATTAAATTTCTTAATGAATCCCTTCATATGCTCTCCTTGTGTAAGCATAATTTGATTTTGAATTTGGGTTACTAACATCATGGAAAAGGTACTTATGGGCTTGGATATCAAAACAAATCTTGATCCTAAAGAAATATCGAAAAGATAATTTTATTAGATTTCAATCACAATATAAAGTTTTCAATTATTGTAATAATAGAGGGAACATTATTTATGACTGTGATTTCAAAAAATTATAACATGGTAGGATATATCTATTCGTCACTCTTCATAATTATTTTACACTAAATAAATTTAAAAACAAATGTGGACTTTTAAATTACTATTAATTTATATTAGTGGACTCAATTTTTTTGGTAACTACTACTTTTGTCCCTGGATTTCATTTTAATGAAATATGTAGAAAATTAAAATTAGCTAAGTTGTACATGTATATCTGGTTATAAGTACATATGTGTGGTGGCTACATTGGGTTTAACCAACATTTGAATCATTATAAATGCAATTTCACCATTAGTGAATACTCAAAAAGTAGGATCATCGATATATGTACAATAATTTTTTAAAATTAAATTCTTATTAATGAAATTTTATATGTCAGTAGATTAAAGAAAAATATTTCATATTAAATATTAATTTCTATAATAGTTGTTTTAATGTTTTATTTGAAAAGAAAATTTGAAATTTTTTTTATTCTCATGGGATGAATTTTTTTACAACTTCAAGGTTTAAAAATATTTATGTTGTTGATTTTCAATGTTTTGAATGGAAAATTTTAATTTTCTTGAGTGATCATGATATTTATTCATATATATGGAATATATATCTTTCTTATTATAGTACACACTATCTTTTGGAACACAACCAGAATAATCATTGATGATACTTATTGAATTTATATTTCCAAATTGACATTTTTTTAAAATATACAACATGTGATGAAATAAAAGGAGTATTTTAAATCTAAAAATTTAGTATCAATATCTTTGTCTCATGAACATATAAACCTTTCCATTTTTGTATAATCCCAAAAAACATGGAGTGGAGGTAAATCATACACATTTTTAATTGTGAATTCTTATACATAAATAACATTGGTTTATTTTTTGGAACATAATAGTGGGGATTATATTGTATTCATTATATATACAATTTATATACCTTGAAAATTGGTATAAGATAATTTCTCATTTCATTGATCATGGGACAATATTTTTAAAAATTAATTAGTTTTTTTTTCAAGGTCTTCACCATTGTATTTCTAATATTATAAATCCCAAACAAAATGGGATTGTTAAAAGAAAAAATTGATAATTAAAATATGTTTCACTAATTATCCTTAAATAATTCCAACCCCCTAAAAACATGCAAGTAAAGGCATTAAAAACTATAAATTATACCATTAATAGTGTACTTGTAAAATGGAGTAATAAAATATACCCTTATGGTATTTGGAAAGGTAAATTACATTATTTTGTTGTTTAAGGTATTTAGTAGTAAATTTTTTATTCTAACACTAAAATTGACTTTGTAAATTTTTTCCTAAACCAAATGAATATATCTTTTTTTTGTACCAATGAACGGAAATATTTCAATAATTTCACAAATAGGATGAATATTAATGAATAATTAATTCACGTTAAATAAAATAAGAATTTAACCTAAATTAATCCTAAAATTGATGATGTCGAGGTAGACCTAAAAAATTTAACATTTAAATTATCGTCGACCTCCTAAAGATATTAAAGTTTAAAAACAACACATTCATTTTCATATGGAAATAGATAAATCTAATGGTCTCCCCTTAAGAATGATATTTTTAATTATCATGTTTGCATGCATAATATGGGGTCTATTATAAATATAGTATAAAAACATAATTTGTTTCCACACCTAGAGCCCCAAAATCAGGGTGATTGTATAAATGATGAAAATTGGGTCCTTTATATGTAAAATTAATTGAATAAATTTACTCGTAATAATGATTGGACACTCGTTGAAAAATATGTTGATTATTCCATTATGGGAACAAAATGCGTCTTTAGGAATAAAATGGATGAGGAAGGTAATATCACTTCTAATAATGCATGAAATCCATAAAAGAACCCTATAATCAAGAGGAATTTTTTTATTAGAGTGAGATATATACTTAATTTGGAAGTCTAGAATATATTATATTCTTTTTTTAATTTTCCTCTCATTTAAATATTAAACTATTTCATATGGATATTGAAATTTCATTTGGATTTTTTTTAAATATTATCTATATAAAAAGCTCTCTATTTCAAGGACTCCATGTTTACATCAATAATTTTATATTTAACCTAAGAACATTATAGAATGAAACAAGACCCTTGGTCTTTTGATGATAGGTTAACCATATATATTTTATAAAATAATTATAAATTTTATAAATGTGATTTCACATTATTTTTAAAGTTTATTTCGAATGATATTTTAATTGTTCACAATTATGATTATGGTGTAATTTTTGTCGGATCCTGGTAATCCCATTGTATTGAGTTTTAAAATTTAAAAAGAATTTAATTGGAAATGGGTTGTATATTAAAACTCAAAATTTTCCTTTTGTTTAAAAATTCCCCGGATTTGGATGGAACTTCTCATACCCACAAAAAACACTAATGATATTTTAATGTTTTTTTTGGAATTGTTCAAGTAATTGACATTAGTAGTCTCGTGAGTACCACTTGTAAGATTACTTTGGATATATATGGTAAACTGATGGGAAATAGTTTTTATTAAGGCATGCTTGGGATTCATGTTTATCTTACTATGACCAAGATAAATATAATGTTTGTAGTATTAATTTATTACCATTATCAAGACAATCCAAAGGAATAATAATTAATTTCTATTAAAATAAATTCTAATTATTTAAAAACAAACTAAAAAATCATTGTCTATTTTTTTCTAATGATACATTGTTTAAATATATTAAACATTCCAATGCATATTTTGGAAGCTGCAAATTATATTTGAAAAGTACAGGTAAGACATTCCATTTAATTGGAAATTTTCTTATCTCATTGAGTTGTAAGAAGGAACTTTTGTTTCCTCTATCTAAGGCTGATGTAGAATATTTGAAAACATGAAGTTATTTCTCCAAAATATGTTAGAGAAACATTATTTTCTAGATTATGGATTATGTTATTATAATATTCAAAATTATTTTTGAATAAACTATTTTTTACTTCTATTCACAAAAAATTAGAATTCTACACTCACTCATTAAAAACATTTATCTTAGAAGATATTTTCTTAGATAAGATTTACCAAGAGGTCATATAATTCTAAATATTTATGTACTAATATAAAATTAGATCATATCATCACTAAACTCATTAGTTTTGACCCTTTTGAATTTATTAAGGTGTATTTAAGAATGGGATTGTAGTAATTATTTCATTTTATTTTGGAAATCATAATTTTTTTTATTTAATTTTCACCTAGACCACTGGTGAATGATATTCTTTACCCTAATTCTATAATTGTATTGATATAATTTATTTTATTTAAATTTTGACATCATTTATATATTAATCCCATTTATTTAAATGTTCAATTTATTGATTCATTTGTTTCTCTTTATTATGTAATTTTTTTTAACTCTTGATTTAATTATTTTCAGTTTCCCCTTATAATTTTAAAACTATAAATCAATATTTGGGAATTATTATCATTTAAAATATTAAATATTTAAAGAGAGTGACTATATTTAAAAATATAGTTGATTATTTGAAAGATAAATTTTATATCCTTAAGAAAAATAAAAAGTTATGTTAATTAGTTTATATAAAAACCTTATTTTAATATATTGAAATCTTTTATGCATTGAATTTTGTTTTCAAAACATTGTTTTATGGAAAACTAACTTTTTTATTTCTAAATTAATAAGGATTTTTTCTCTATAATGAACATAGATTATGATCTTTATAAAATTAAAAATCCTTTTTGTTTCTCATCCACATATAACTTTAAGATATCATTGCCCCCATTTTTTTAAATCTAATTTATGAGATTTTATAAAATCACAAAGGAGGAAAGAAACCTTATAATACATAGGTTTTCATATTTCTGGGAGAATGTAATAAGTAGTTATATCAATGATATATTAATATTTTTTAAAGGTTTCAAACATTATTTTAAATTCATTGTGTTTTATTCTCATTTTCATTGATTGTAATATCAATGATGTTTAGATATTAAATTTGTATGGTTTTTTATGATCACAAATAGTGGTAATATCCTGAAAATAAAATTAAAGGATCAGTTTTTTTATTAAAATAGTGAAGAATGATTTCATGTGGGGAAAATATTATTATATTATTTTTATCTTAAATAAAGTTACTCTTAAACAACTAAATTTTCTTAAAATCTAAGATGAATTTTATTATGAAATATTGAAATTAATTTTTCTTATATTAACAAGAACACATCATAAATATATTTTTATTTGATAAATTTTTTAGTGTTTATGAACATCAAAATGGTGTATAATGTTATTCCTCGGTCTCTTAAGTTAGTTTAATGACCACAAACACCTTATTATTCCAGAATATTTTTTTTAGATGTCAATGTTTAAATTTTATAAAATTTATAATGAATTTATCATACAAAATCGAGGGCATGAGTGGCTCGTGGTATAAATATTTAGAGTCCTCCACCTGAAGGTACCGATTTTTACCTTATGGAGTACACCGAATGGATAGTGGTATTTAGAAAGAACGCCATTTCTCTCAAGGTTTTATCTATTGTAAAATGACACCCAATGACAACCTTATGGTTTGTAGACATGTAAAGAAAATAATCATTTGTAGTTGTGCCTAAATCCTTAATTCGACTCTAATTATATCATTTCAACCCTGAAGGTTTATAAATTAGAATTATTACTATTATATTCTATGAATACACCCAAAATGGTGATTGGATATATTTATTTTCCATGTATAACCATCATAATCACATTACGATTCATTATCATCATTCACTTTCTCCAATATACTCTTATCACACTTCATTTCTATCATTCTTGGTTTAAATTTTTATTTGAGTATTTTGACTATTCTTCAAATGGGTTTTCATCAAAAAACTTTTTATTTTTCATTTTATAAGTTTAACACTACCATTTAGTGTAAGGGTTTGGGTGATCAATATAATTGGGTGTGAGGGTGTTGGTACACATGACCATTAAATGTGTGAGGACTGGGTTTCTAAGCACAATCACTAAAAGATTGTGATGTAAACAGGTTGTTTTTAAAAAAAATATTTTTATTAACTCCTATAAATGGGATTCCATGATACTTTTAAATCCTTGGGATAATGAAAACCATAAAGTAATTGATAGGAAGGGACATTTTGTTCCCCATACATAATTATTGTCAAACTCCCTTATCAATGTATTTTAAAGTCTCTTTTATTTTATATTTCAAATAAGATTTAATATTATAATTTATGTTTATTAATTTAATTGTTTTAATCTCATAAATTATAGTTTTATTTTCAAATTTTTTAAAGTAATCCCCTCTTTCAATCATTACTCATACCAACAAATCAATGTTCAGAACTCAGGTCATGCTGAAAACAATAATGGAATTAATATAAATGTTATCACTCTATATTAAAATTGATATAGTAATAATAGTCAGGATCTATGATGGATCCATTATCATTTTTTTACAAAAGAGTCTAATATATACAGATTCTCCAACCATAAGAACTATATGTGACATGATTCTTATTACTTTAGGATATATACTGACATGTGGATTTCTCTTCCTATGAATAATAAAAAATTTCCATCAATTTACACTCCTAATATCAGTGTTTGGTTCTTATTATTCTCCATGATTCATTATATATTTGATCAGATATTATGATGACCAATTAAATGATATAGTACATTAATCTATAACCCATCTTTAGGAGAAATTTCACAACCTTAAACTAAAAATAAAATATATCTTAAGGGTAATCAAGTTGAAAACACATAAATGGTGGCACAAGAAAATGTCAAGTCTCCAATATCTATGTCATTACCTTCCATGGAATAAGAATTAGTTAGAGGGAAATAATTTAATGTCACATATATTTGGGGTCCACCATCTGAACATGGAATAAATCTAGCTATGATCACTTCACACAATGGTCTAGGAAAAAGTTATAGTGGATCTTATTTTATACATTATTGTGATTTAAATAAACATCAACATAATATATGACTCTCAATTCATATTATGTATATTCCCCCATGATGTTAATCATATACTCAATGAATATACTTCCATATAACTTCAACTCGATCATATATTCAATACATAGTGGTACACAATTTATGGTCTATAAAACCTCCACGAAAATTACTTTTCTTTCTAAATAATGATTCATTCCATAAGAATTTTAATAATAAAATACCTTTCATGGTAATTGGTAATTAGTGTATTAATTTATAACATAAAACCTATATAGAGAAATGATATTGGGGTCCCTATATTATTAATTGAAAACTAGATTAATGTTTTCATCAATGAGGGAAGGACCTCTAACAACATTCAATCCAAAATATATATTTGTTTAACACAACATTGAAATTTGACCAGTAGTCATACTCATCATTTCTGTTACATCCCATCATTTAGAAATTCAAATTTTTTGAGTTATGACTTACATATTCCATAATCTAACTATTTTATGATATTCAAATTCTCTCAATGAAAGAAAATTTTGTATGATAACAATTTTTCAAGGAAGATTATTAAATCTAGTTCTTGTACCCACTTTTACATTTTATAATGAATCTTATAAAAATTAAAAAAATTAATGACTCAATATAATCTTCATATATACCATTATATAACTAAACATGTCTTTATTCCAATTATTTCACAATATGTATAGAAACACATACATCTTCTCTTGGGTCGAACTATAAAAATCATTTCCCAACTCCATCTCATAATAAGGGATCTCTTTAACTCATATAGGGTCTTGTATAATGGATATACTATAAAATTAAACCACTCAATTTCCCCACATGAATGAATACCATCCAAATAAATTCCCCATATTAAAGTCCTCATGGTTTGAGCATAAACTATGTGATGCCTATTTCCACTCTAAATGACTCTAATCATCATAGAATATGATTGTGTAATTTGAACTTAAAAATCAAGACATCATGGTCTTTATTATATTAATTTATACACTATAGAATATGTTCCACCTAATAAGTCATTATAACTTCTTAGAATATCTCATTCTTGATAACTTTACATTTCCCACATCAGAGGAAAATTCGTATATGGGTTTTGGGAATATGATTTATATATAAGACTATACTGGGTAAAAATTATGCCCATTTAAATGTTTGGATACTTGTGTTTGGGTTTCCAATGCTATCATTAGTTTTCCAACCCCTGTCGTGCATCAAGACTCTATTATGGGTAAGTTAAAGGAACCTCCTATGGTTTATATACTACACAAAAATTTGAAAATTCCATATATAATAACTGAAATTGGATTGATTCATTTTTTTCAGTAGATATATAGTGATTTATAGTCCATATTACATACACCCATTTACATATCATCTAACATTTTTATTCTTTCTTTAATATTTTATAATGTCTCATTTTTAGTTAGTTTTGGATCTGATTATTCCAATAAATACATGAATATATTATTCAACATACCACACTTCATGACTTGTGTATTTGGATCACTATAAATCTTTTAGGTTTACTGGTCATTATTGAATACAACACAAATAGGACACATTCTTTTTATTATGTTCATTCACATATATTAAGAACATACCCCAAGTGGAATATATCATGAGTAGTACAAGGTTTAATAATCCCATATTACCTTTACAATATTTTCATGCAACTCATCATTCTGATGTGGTATGTAATCATCTTCAATTTTCTAGTTTTATCTCATCATTTTAGTATTTTAATACCTTGGGTTATGATTTACAACATCCTCATTCTTTATTTAGAAGGTTTTTGATTGATCCTACATTTTGGGATCTATTTGGGTTATCAAATAACACTAATCCATAATATTAATTTATTTGTATTGGGATATCCAATAATTTCAATTCTATATTATCATTTCAATATAACTCGTCCCACCTTTTGTTCACATTTTTATGACTATAAACCACAGTAATGTTCTTTCCAAGAACTATGACATTAAACCACATTTACCCATCCATGATATGTTGAATAATTTATCCCGAGTATCTATTCCATTTATGTTTTTCTTAAACTTTCATGATCTACCATATATCCCTTTGGGTGAGATTTTATGGCCTTAAATTTCATCCATTTTTTAAGTACAAGCTATGAATCCTCAGACACTAATAACTATGCTTAGGTAAATAAAACATTAAAATATGTTCACTCCATATGATTGTATCCATATTTGTTTAATTTGGGTCCCATTAATATTATATAAACCTAAACCATGGTACTAGATAGATTACGACTATTTTTAGTCAATGTTGTTTGACCATAAATATATGCCTCACTAGTCTAGAATATAGGACCTAAAACTTCCAAAGGTAAGAGTTGTAATACTCACATGGATGGAAACCCATATAGGCAATCTTGGTGATAGTTTAGTCCTTGTTTCACATATGTTCACTATTCCTACAAAACAATTAATTTTTAATAATGGAAAGGGAAAAAATTGATAACATGAAACCGCTGAAGGAAAATCCAAAGAAAATCCGTTTTCTAATAAGTTAATCATTTCCCATCAATGAACAATGAATAATATTTTGGGGAAAATAAAAAAATACATGATTATCAAAGGTTCTACTATATTTCTTAATAATAATTGAAGATATGATTGATTATTTCCATTAATTTAGAAAAAGATAGAGGATCAGTATTTTCCCTGAATATTCATTTAGTAGAGTTGGGGAAAATATATGAATGGTTTAATCGTCGGGGAAATACTCCCATTTGAACATTTGAATCCTTATTCCAAAATACCCCTTAATGATTTTCATTATTTTGAGTCATTAAAATATCCCATATCGAAATATAATATCCTTAGCTTATTGTGACGGTATATATTCCCCCATATCAAAATCCAATATATCATTCAATGTTCACAAGTCTAAAAGGAATCCAAATCCCATATCACAAAGGATTAGACTTATCATATGGTGATAGTATATATGTCACCATATTTTCCTACCTGTATACATCCTATATCACACATTCTATAGAATTGAATCCAAATGATCTATCCAAACATTATGGTGATGGTATATGTGGTTCCATATATAGACTTGCAATATCCATTCATTGTATTACCCTCTTGAGGAAGAAGAATTCCACATTACATTATTTTTGGAACATGGAATATGTTCTTCTCATGTATTCCACTATATATAGTCCACCTATATCTATCTACAATTCTTGTTAAAAAGATTACTGATGTGTTCAGTTATTTCTACCATCACTCAAGAATTTAGAAATTTTCATTCACATATTCCATCATTATAATATGTTCATATAGATTCAATTATCATGATATCACTCACAAAAAGTTTCATCATTCATCACAAATAGATAGTTGAGGTGAAACCAGTGTTAAAATTGGATAAAAATTTATAAAAATCAATATTTTAATTTATAAAACAATAAATATTGGTGCATCCATAAATTGAAAAATCTTTTGAATTTGAATGAGGTGGGAACATCCGATCACATTGAGAATCACCCAATGTTATTACATAATTATTATAGGATACAAATCATATGTTTATCAAAAATATATATTATATGGAATCTCAATAATTTATTATAAATATCATTTAATCTGTAATGTCCTGATGATGTTTGGATAGACTTGTGGAATTAACCATCACTTTTAAAAGAACAATATGATCATGGATGGTGGTAACCTCAACATCATTCATATACATAACAATTAGTCTATTATAGTATATAAACTTCCATTAGAGTGTGGTCATAATCTAATAAATATATATCTCTGTAGATATCACAATAACAAAAAATTGATTCTACTCGGACATCATCATAGTGTGTCAGTAAACATCATGATGTGCCATGGATCTATGAATAATACGGTGAAAAATAGTAGAAACTATTTTGAGACCCATTTTAGATATTCATTGATTTCAAATTCTCTTCAATGATATTCTTAATAACATTAAAAAATTTATTGTAATGATACATGTCATACCCCATAGTGCAGAATATATGTTTCCTCATCAGTAAATAATGGAATAACTCCTTATACGGTGTTTCATAAATTAGCTACCATCTGTATTGCCACACCATCTATCTCATATACCAATAAAGTTAATTATATTATAGGTTTGAACATGATCTCAGTGGTGGACGACAAAATAATGTTTCATCGAGTCACTTAACAAGAACATAGGCTCACAATTTTGTTTTTTTCCTTTAACTTCTCCACATATGAGGGTACTCAGTAATCCACCCTATATATTGGATATTACATGTATTCAATTATAATTTAATATTATTACACTAGTAATACATTATTGGGCCACTCAAAAGGATGTCTTTGACTACTCTCACATCTTCTTTAGTCATTATGTCAGTGTGAAAAATGGATATGATTACACTCACCACTACCAACTCCGCAGCTGATGTTCTTTGAGTAATTCCACCTAATAGACCGACCTAAACATTTCAACTGATACTTATAGTTGTTTGTGCTGATATATAAAATTTTTAAATCAAAATAATCTTATAAAACATTAAAACACTCAACAATTTTTAAGATATTGATGATTTACTCAAGACCTAATATCAGAAAAAGTTAATTTCTATTATAGTGTTTCATTAATATATTTTGAATGACATAATAAAAAGTACAAATTAGAAATTTATAGAAGTGTTTGACAAGGTAACCCTTGATTCCCCCTTCACAACAACTAGATTACAAAAGTGATTCATAATCACCTCTTCTAGAAAGACCTCTATTTTGTTAACTTAAAAATTTTCTTGAGAAATTGGAACTTCATTAGTAGTATTATAAGATTCATAATGAGACACAGAAACATATTTCCTTGTAGATGAGGGATCTATTTGAGATCCATTAAGTATCATGGTGACCTAGGGAAAATCATTTCTAGTTTCTTTATCTGTCGATGGATATGGAAATTGTGTATGGAAAGGAAAATATGATTGTTTTTATAAGGAAAATATGATTGTTTTTCTAAGAAAAATAATAAAGGACCATGTTGGGATCAAGAATCTAGATTACCAGTGGAGGAATAATAAACCTGTTAGACCATTCCCTAACTATATCATTTAAACATTTCTTATAAGGATCCCTCTTTAAGAAAAATGATTATAAAATTATTAATAAAATGTTATTTTTATCTAAAAAATGATGATTGGACTAGAATGGATCTTAAAAACACTACATATCATGTTGACGTGAATATATATCAGTAATAAATAAATATTAAACCGGTTTCTAATCATTGACAATGGGTTTTTTACCATCACCTATAGGGGAAAAGTTCCAAAGTTTGACCCTATACCTCTAGAATAATCCTCTTACCAAGAAATAATTTTTCTTATTTTCATGTATTGAAACCCATCACATTTTCTATCAACATTACACATTGGCTATATTGAAGAAAAACTAATATACACTAGTAAAGGTAATCCTATATAAAAAGTGATTTAATTTAAACGTGTTAATGATAATTTGATATTTGATTCCAATATTTTTAGAGGATTTTGATGAAATTTCATTGGGGTAAATAGCTTCATCTCATTCATAATCAATAGATTTTTTTATGACCCATTCAAGATTTATATTTTCCTTCATATCTTGTAAACATTTTTTAGAAAGTAATATCTCATAAAAAATAGTCACTAGCTTATCTTGCTAGATAATATAATGTTTGATCTTAACTAGGTAATTATTAAGTGTTTTTCCCATAGTATCTTTCATTTTATTATTCTATAGTATCTAAACACTATCCTCAAGTGAAACCTATAGGTAAATCCCTTCATAGAGTTAGGTCATCCTTTCCAAAAATGGAAGGCCTTTTGGACTAAAATGATCATACAGACCTCAAACACTTCATATTTATATCCATTCTTGAATGATGACCTTAAGACATAGATTTTTTTGTCCCTTATTTAAAGATTTTTTCTATCACGAACTATCCCCTACGGCCCATGCTGTGTCTACCCCAAGACCGCCTTCCATAGGCTAGGGTTTGGTGACTAGAATTGGAACGGCATATCCCTAAAATGGGAAGGCATTTCCTCAAAACATTTACAAACAGAGATAGGGATCATTGGGAAAAAGTAAACACAATTATAGAAGCAAGATAAAAACACAACTAAAAATCACCATAGAGTGTAAAAATATGTAATCAATGTAAAGGGGCCAGTATACAATCCCAGCCAGAAAGAAGGTAAAAAAAAGGAAAATCCACCCCTGATATCGTCTATCAAAGATCCAACCAGAAGGGTAGGTACAACACATCTTTTAGGATCTCTACACCTATAAGTCACCTCCGTACACCATCTAGTACTAGGTGCCAAGTCCCGGTCAAAGAAGCATGTTGTTTCCACTAGATAGAAGAAGGTGTGGGTGAATCCCATGAAGGGGTGAGTATAACAATACCTAGTAAGGATTCCGAGACCCCCAAAGGTCTCCCAGAATTCCCCAAAGGAAAAACCACAAATGATGATCCCAATAACAAATCACATGTAAAGACTCAGCTCAAACTAGGTATATAACATAATGAACATGAATAAAGATGATTAGTCATAAAGATATATAATTTTATTCTATCAATATGTTTTTCATCCAAGACTGCACAAAGTCGCTAGGTGATGACCCAAAAAGACTCACTAGGTGCTGACCCATAGATGATCACTAGGTGTTGACCCATAGAGGATCTTTATGTGCTGACCCATAAGGGATCGCTAGGTGATGACCCACCGAGGATCGCTAATATTTCTTCACGTTATAGCCATCCACCAGATTTCCGCACATAGTACGCTTGATTCTGGAGGATATTCTCCCCAAGCAATTGGACTTATTTCAACCACAATGAAGTCCCAAGAATAAGTAACCTAATGAACTTCAATGTCACAAGGGTTCCAAAAAAACAGGTGGCGCCTCAATCGAATGTCTGGTCTGTATGTTATATACATTTTAGTTCCTGGGGCCCGATTAGATTCGAGTCTGATCCAACCTGGATATACTCCAAATTTCTCCAAACCCCAAGTGGAGTATCTCAAAAGGACCAATTAATCCCATTGTTTCCAGTGCCACAGATGGTTCGTCGAATAGACGACTAGTTTGGGAGATATAGCCCATTAAGAAAAACTGTGTCGTAAGTGGGTCCAGGTCCGGTCCGACTTGATTGGGCTATCCTGACCTAGCTAGTTGGGTCTGGCCCGAAGGGGATGGGCTTAGCCCGGTTCTTCTAGATCTATCCCGAATGGGTGGGGCTCATCCCAGATCGGATGGCCCCGACCCGACCCACTGGGTCCATCCCTATTGGCACCGCTCGAGCTAGCCAGTCCTACTGGACTGATTGACAGTGGATCTATGGGCCCGTGTCCGCCCTCTGCCATGTCTTAGAGTCGCAATCCTCCTCAGCAGCATGTTGTCATGGGGTACCATTGCTGGCGTCGGACAAACTCTCCTCTCCACTGCGGCGCCTTCGGGCACCGCAATCTCTTTTTGACCGGAAAGAGTCGGCCACCGCCTCCTCTGGTCTTCGGAACCACCATGTCGACGGAGCTTCTGTGGGCCTCTGGTGAAGCTCTAGAGGTCTGTTCCACTTTCTGTCTACACCTATGGGACTCCTGGTACATCACCAACATTTTTTAACCCTCTGTTATTCCTTGAAAATACATTTCTTGGTCGCACATGAAGAACGCAACCAAATAAATTATGACAAAGGGTCTGGTCCTAGTTAATTTGGCCTACACCCTTAGCATTAGCGTTATTACTTGGAAAAAAATTTCATCATCACAGGTGGATGAATTCATAAAACTCCTAGAAATAATTCAAGTCAAACCCCAACCTTGATTTCATTGGAAGGCGCTATAGATGAGGAAGAATGGTCTGCCTCTGAAGGTGTTCGTCAGTATTCATTGTCACTAGTCAATTCCTCAAATGACTATATCCCAATAACCATTATTCAATGGAGCATAAATTTTCCGATGTTTCATTAGTGCCTCCTCTCGTAGCTCTCCCAAAACCCATGCACATTAATTGATTAAATATGATAGTAATATCCCACTATGTGTTTAATATTATGGCTAATTAATTAACCAAAATTAATTAGTCAATTAAACACACAAATGTAGTCATTAGAAAACCAAGGAAACGAGAGGTTTAAGATATTTCAGAGTCTATTAATTAATGTCTGACGTTGAACTTTGGTCCCACCACCGTTTCTCAATGGTTTCAAAATGAAAAATAAAATAACCTTTAGTTATATTATTATTATTTTTGTAAATTCCAAAAATTAACTTTTTATTATGACTTTTTCCAAACAATGTTAATATTATCATAAGAGAAGCCTGGTGCTACAAATTCCAAGGTGAACTTGTATTTTTAATCCTACCAGAGGTTAAAAATATAGAAATAGTCAGTCGCACATTTACAGAACCGAACATAAAAACGTTCAAAATTTTGTTATGGGCTCTCCGAGCCTCAGAATAATGTGCCTTCAATTTTCGTAGACTCATAATAATCTCAAATAATTTAGAAATTTAATTATATGGAAATTCCATGTCTTTAAATTCTCCCCACCTTAGGTATTTTCAACCCCAAAAGCCACAAAATGTACTAGGGAAACTAATGGGGGTACTGACCATGAACATGAGCCTCCCACTCCCATTTTTTTTCATGAAAGTTCTCGTGCTTCCACCAAACTCGCACCAGATGAAATGACCTCCCAAAAATGACACAATCATGTTGATACTCTATCTCCACTTGGAAATACGAGAATGTAACCCTATCATCAATGTGAATCTCTCCCCAGATGATAACGTTCAATGTATCATGCACGTACCTCCTCAACAGCGACACATGGAAAACATTATGCACCTAGAGCATTTGTGGTGGAAGATCTACAAGGTACATCACCTATCCTACTCTATTAAGGATCTATAATGGTTCCATAAACCTTGGAGATAGATTTTCACCCCATCAAAATCTCTACAATCATCATCGGGGTGAGACCTGTAGAATGACATGGTCACCCTCCTCATACTCCAAGGGCCTCTATCTCTGGTCTACATATGAGTTCTATGAGCTTTGTATAGTCTTCATTCTCTCCTAGATGATCTTCACCTTCTTAGTGGTAGCCCGTACCATCTCTGTACCCATTAGTACTAACTCCCTTGGGTCTATCCAGTATAGAGTTGATTTATATGGTCGCCCATACAAGGCCTCAAATGGCACCATGTCGACGATGGAGTGATAACTATTGTTGTATGAGAACTCCACCAAGGGAAATTGATCCTCCCAACTACGGACAAAATAAAGGACACAAGCAAGAAGCATTTTCTCAAGTGTCTGCATGGGCCACTTTGTCTAACCATCTGTCTAAGGATTAATGGTGGTACTTAGATGTAGCTGAGTCCCGAAAAACTCCTATAATACCTTCAAAAATTGGGATGTAAAATGAGTGTCACAATCTAGGAAAATAATCTATGGAACCCCATGAATCTATATTATCTCCTATATGTATATGTGTCCCAATCCCTCTACTGATCCATACTCTCTGAAGGGTAGGAAGTGGGACAATTTGGTGAGTCCATCAACGATCACCCAGATGGAATTGTGTCCCCAGGATGTATGTACTATCCATATCATGAATTCCATGTAGATGCCATACCACTTCCACTCTGGAACCTCATGTGGCTGAGTCAAGCCTGCCAGAACCTAGTTCTCTACCTTCACTTGCTCACAAGTGCAGCATCGTGAAACAAACTCCACCACTATTTTCTTCATCCCTATCCACCATTATTGATACAGGAGGTCTTAGTAAATCTTCTCCACACCATTTTGTACCTCCAAAGGGTATATGTGGAACTCCCTCAAACCCTCCTCTTGTATCGTCAATGGTACCATGGTGCATCCCATGAAAAGGATGATGTGCTCCCCACCATCAGAAAATATTTCTGGGGCCCATCCTAGGGATATTTGAGAATGTTGGGCCTCATAATAAATATCCACAAGATGTGCCTCCCTGAATCACTGATATAGTGGGGGAGTAACTGTCATATATTAGAGGTAAACTGTTTCATCACTATCCACGATGGATAGATGCAACGCAGTTAGCTACACTGTCACCTCACTCAACAACTGTAAACCATACCTCATGTTGAGTGTGTCCACCACCATGTTCCCCTACCCAGTAGTATAGAATATCTAAAAGTTGTAATCCTGGAGTAACTCTAGCCATTTCTATTATCTTAGGTTCAGGTCATTCTACGATAATATTTTTTTGAGACCCTTGTGATCGGAGTAGATGGTAAACCATTCACCAATGAAATAGTTCTACCACATCATCAATGAAAAGACCACTCCTACTAACTCTAGATCATGGGTAGTGTAGTTCTCCTCATGATACCTCAATTATCATGAGCTTTAAGAGATCACTGCTTCCACATGCATCATGAAACATCCCAGTCTGGTCCCTAATACGTCGCAGTAGACTACATACCCAATGACCACTTTTGGTAGCCTCAAGATGGGGGAAATCATCAATCTCCTCCTCAGCTCCTGGAAACACTTCTAGCATCTACCTTTCCATAAGAAAGGTTTTCCCTTCTTTTTCAAAGATAAAAAGTGTGATTATACTCTAGAAAATCCTGGTAAAAATCTCATGTAGTACCCAACCAATCCCAGAAAACTCCGCACCTTGGTCAAACTCCTGGGTGGCTCCCAAGAAAGCATTGCTTCTATCTTTGATGGATCCAATGAAACTCTAGTATCTGAGATAAAATTACCCAGAAAGTGGACCTCCCATGTCCAGAACTAGAACTTAGAGAGCTTACCATAAATATGGGGCTCTCATAGTGTATCCAGAACTATCTACAAATGAGTGGAGTGCTCCAACTCCGATGTGGAGTACACAATGATTTCTTCAATGAAGACCACGACAAAGAGATTGAGATAAGGCTGGAAGATACTATTCATGTGTACTATGAACACTGTTGGGTTTTGGTCATGCCAAAAGGCATCCACAAGAACTCATAGTGGCCATACCAGCATTTAAAGGACATCTTCAGTATGTCCCCATCCCATACCCCGAGCTGATGATAGCCTGATCTGAGGTCTATCTTTGAAAACCAACCAACTCCCTTCAGCTGATCAAAGAGATCATCAATCATAGGGAGATTATACATGTTCTTCATGGTCACCAGGTTTATGTGCCTATAGTCCACAAAAATCCTCAAACATACATATGACTTTTTGGAAAACAAAATCGGGGTTGCACATGGAGAAAAACTGGGCCCGATAAACCCCTTAACCTGTAAGTCCTACAGTTGTACCCTCAACTCACGAAGCTCTGTGGGAGCCATCTGATATGCTGGTGTAGATATCAGTGTCATCATCATGTACTGGTTGATATAGAAGTCTACCTCTCAATGAGGAGGTAGTCCTGAAACATCATCAGAAAATAAATCATTATACTGGTCCACCACTACAGGATAACTCATAATGCTCTCATCAGCTACTCCGAGGGTGATTTTAGCCAACTTATGAGTGTTCGGATTCACCCCCCACAATTAAAGTCCATCATGATATGCAAAGGTTCCCTTATTGCTGGTGAAGGAAAACCTGGTTCTATCCTCATGGTCACGCCACACTTTACACCTAAAATAGTCAATCTGAGCCTGAACAGTGGATAACTTGTGCATACCCAAGATGAAATCATAAAGCCTCGATGCTGCTACTAGGAGATCCCAACCGAATCTCTCGAATTATATTGTAATCTCACACTACCTGAACCGGTGTTTAATCGTAGAATACTCTCCCATATGAGTCTTTAATCATAAGGATAAAGCTAATGTCCCTACTATAATCTCTGAGCTCTAAATGAGAGCCATGGAATAAAATAGTGACTGGCACTTGTGTCTATAAAAACTGCATCTAGGGTGGAGTAGACACAGATCATACCTTGAATCATCTCTAGAGTGGTGTGGTCATAGGCCTCAACTACCTAAAGCAGAGATCTTCATTGAACACCTACACATTGAGGTTGGGGTGGACCACCTGGAGGTGATGGCAGTAGAAACTCAAACCATCACCCACTGCATGCTGCATGGCATGCTCCTCTGCCACCTATTCCACCCTATGGACCTCCAATATCAAATCTATACAACTTCCTCAGCTATCCCACAACCATCTTCTGATCATCCATATGGGATGTTGGATAGTCGCAATCTGTGTGCCCTGTCCACTGCAAGAGTAACAGACGTAAGTCCTCAGATGGCCTCCTCTGCCTCACTAGCTCTGCACCTCCTACCCTGCATCCTAGGGTCGTCCTCTGGATGTGCTGGGCCGGTTGGACCTCTAACTCATCTTCCTACTACCTGTTGCAGATGACTTGGATACCTGTCGTCCAGTGGTGGCACTCGCCATTGGTACCTTCTCAACTATTAATATCTCTGCCAATAGAGCTCACTCAAGCACTCAAGCCTGCATCGGGATACTGAGCGATATCATTTCCACTCTGATTTCCCGTCCGAGACCCTTCTCAAAGGTCTGGGCCCTGAAGAAAGGGTCTTGTACCATGTTGGTGGAGTAGCGAGGGAGGTCAGTGAATCACACCAATTACTGGGATACTGTCAGGTTGTCTTACTGTAAGTGCAGTAGCTCTGGAATACACATAGAGCGTAGAGACATTGGTACGAACTCCGCCGTGAAGAGACACTCAAAGTCCAACTAAGAGAGTGGTGCCTCCTCATGTGTCAAGAGATTCGTGAACCACCATCTCCCAATTGTTCCCTGAAAGAGGCTATAATCTAAGATCACCATATGGTCTGCTGGTCTCTCGACCAAACAAAAAAAATGTTCCACAACCTCCAGCCAATCCTCTTGAAACCTGAGAAGGCTCTATATCTAGAACTCATGAAATGCACTCAGTCATCATTCATGGTCTGCTAGTGGGGTTGGTGGCATCAACTACCCTACGGGTAGTGGTGCTGTCGGTACACCACCTGAAGGTTCTATCACTGTAAGAGGACCATACACCGACGCCTCATCGCTTGGTGGTCCATCATCGTGATCTCTCACTTGAATCCTTACTGGTTGTCTACATGACAACATCCTATAAAGAAACAGGTACACCACAGTCAATATGTTATACATTTTGAGCTGAATAAAAGGAGATCAAATGAAAAACATTTCAAAAACAGGCGCAATCAGTGATTTCATGTATCAATTCAAAAATTAGAACTCAGGGTCCTAGTGTATGGATATGTCGTCCACCGCACCAACACTTGACTCTCCAAACTAAAACCTGTTCTCAAAACACATAACACTATTTCTTTATTGAAAAAATTGACTCTTATTCCTTCTTGTAGAACTGAACATCCTCTAATACCACTTTCTCCTGACCCATCCCCATGGGCCCATGTCGTGACTACCCAAGCCTGTCGTCCCTAGGCTAGGGGTTGGCAACTAGCACTAGAAATAAATATCCATAAAATTGGAAGGCATTGCCTCAAAACATGTACACACATAGACAAGGAACAATACAGACAAGTAAAACACAATAGAAGAAGAAATATACAACCACAACTAAAAACCAACACTGAGTGTAAAAGTATGTTTGCAATGTAAAGGGGGTAGTATACAAGACCAACCGGAAAGATGGTACAACCAAAATTGAAAATAAATCTTGAGATCTTCCACAAAGGATCCTACCTGAATGGTAGGTACAACATGTCTTTGCGACCCTCCACGCCAATTGATCACCTCCATACACCATCTCGTCTTGCCTCCTAATTCTCAGACAAAGCTACCCATCGATTGCACCATACACAACAAGGTGCGGGTGAATACCGTGCATGGGTGAGTATAATAATACCTAGTACAAACCCCAACACCCCCAAAGGTCTCCTATAATTCCACAAAAGAAAAACCAGAAAGCATGATCTCAATCACAAAGAACACATAATGACTCAGCTCAAACCAGGTATATCACATAAAGAACAGGAAAAAATATGATTTTTCATAAAGCTAGATCATCTTATTCTGTCAAAAGGATTTTGTTTCTATACACCACAAAGTCTCTAGGTACTAAACCACTAAAGATCATAAGGTTTAGAACCACAAAGGATCGCTATGTGTCGATCCACAGAGGATTGCTAGGTTCTGACCCACATAGGATCATTCGGTGGTGACCCATAGATGATTGCTAGGTGCTGACCCACAGAGGATCTCTTGGTACTGACCCATAGAGGATTACATGGTGATGACCCACAGAGGATCAATAGGTGTTGACCCATAGAAGATTGATATTCTTTCTACACATCACAGACAACCACTATATCCACACACTCAAAACGCTAGATTCCAAAGGATCCTCTCCACAAGCCATCGGCCGTATTTAAACCACCAAGAAGTCCCAAAAATATATAACCCATTGAACTTCCATTTTATAGGGGTTCCAATGCAATAGGAAGCACCCTAATTAGATGATCGGTCTGTAAGTTATAGGCATTTTAGTGTCGAGGGCCCGTTTGGATTCGAGTTTGGTCCAACTCGGTCATACTCCAACATTCACCAAAACCCATGTGGAGTATCTCAAGTGGAATGCCTCATCCAAAGGGTTATGGAACCCTAGACGGTTTATCATACAGACTTCCGGTTTAAGAGATGTCACCTTTTAATAGAAATTGGGTCATAAGTGGGTCTAGGTCTGGTCCGACTCGGTTTGGCCTGAAGTGGCTGGGCTCAGCCCGGTTTGGCTGGGCCCGGTTTGAAGGGGATGGGTCGCGGACTAGGCTGGATGGGACATGGGCTAGGGCCACTGGGATGTAAGGCTAGTCCTACTACGATGCGGACTAAGTCTGTTAGGATTTGGGGTGGGGCCGATGGGATGCGGGTTGGGCCCGCTGGGATGCGGGCGGGGCCCGCTGGGACACCGAATGGCCCCACAAGGCCGTAGAGGCGGCCTGGCCCACACGGTAAGGCACAACCTACCGGGACACTGGACCAACCTAGCCCCCTTTCTGGGTGTGGCCTACTAGCTGGTCATGACGGTCGGCTCCCCTCCCGAACAGACATGGTTCGTTCAGGATCTTCAAAGCAGTGGTTCCAGTTGCCACCGCTCCAGCTGGACGATCCATGTGGACCGGTCGACAGAGAACCCGCGGGCGTGAGTCCCCCCTCCACCGTGGCTCAGAGAAGTGTCCCTCCAATAGGGTGCTCTAATGCGACGTGGAACCACTATCACAACGACCACTATTTTTCGTCCTCCCCTTTCTGATGTGGAACCTTCGGGCACCGCCGTCCCTTCGCGGTCAGCAAGAGCAGGTCGATGCCTCCTCTGGTTGTCGGCGCCGTCGTGCCAGTGGAGCTTCCTTGGGCATCCAGTGAAGCTTCGATTGTGAGTTCCTCTTCTCTTCTATTGCTATGGTCCTACCAGGACGTCTCCTACAATGAGTAGCCCTCGGTTTCACCTTTCTACCACATTTCTAGGTCTCCAACAAAGAACGCAACCAACACAACTTCGGCAGAGGGTCCAGTCCTTGTTTTTTCGGCCCGCACCCTTTGCGTTAGCATTATTTCAAGGAATGAATTTAAAATTTTCATGGGAGGACGAATTTATAAAACACTTAGAAATAATTCAAGACAAACCCCTTCCTTTAATTAATTGGAAGGTTCTGTAGATGAAGAAGAAGGGTCTGCGTCCGAAGGTGTTCGTCGGCGTTCGATGTTGTCGGTCAATTCCTCCAACGACCATCTCTAGATCAACATTCATTGTTAGAGATAAAATTCATTATAATATCGTCATATCCTCCTCTCAAATATCTCTTAAAACCCATGCCCAATATTTGATTAAATAGGATAATAATCTCCCACGTTGTGTTTAATATTATGGCTCATTACTTAACCTTAATTAACCAGTCAATTAAACACACAAACGTTGTCATTACAAAACCAAAGAAATGAGAGGTTTAAGACATTTAAAAGTCTCTTAATTAATCTTAGATGCTAAACTGTGGTCCCACCACCATTTATCAATGGTTGTAAAAAGGAAAATAAAATAACCTTTAGTTATTTTTTTTGTAAAGTCCAAAAATTACATTTTTTGACTGGCTTTTTCCGAAAAAAGAAATGCTTATCGTAAGAGAATATCAGGGCTGAAAATTCAATGGTGCCCTCAGATTTTTAATTTGAGCACTGGTTTAAAGGTTATAAATCTCCACTCGCAAGTTTACTGAACATACCATAAAAAAATTTCAAAATTATGTTTCAGGATCTCTGAGCCTCAGAATCACGTGCCGTCAATTTTCAATGACACGTAATAATAAAAAATAATTTAGAAAAAACATGATATGGAAATTAAATGTCCTTACATCCTATCATATTTTTTAGAAATCCCTATTCCCTCAATATTGAGCTAATGGGGGACTAAGTTCATCAAAAACATCAATGGTCAGATGGTTTTGTCACTATCATTCCATTTTGGAAATTCCCATTATCATACATATACAGGATAGAATCATCTGACATAGTGGACCTATTAATGTTCTAGGATATCACGATGAGTTGGTAAGACTAAATCTACACTTCATCATAGTTGTACATCAACCCAATACTGACATCTGAGTTGGTAACGATTACCCTAACATATGTTTTCTCCCAAATCAATGTTGAAAAAAGATTCCTTAAAAGCATTGGATATTATTGCATCTTAAATTAATTTAAAAAAAATTATACTCATCCCTATATATAATATAATTGTTGATTGAACTAGTTTGGTGCATATATTTTATAGGTGATGTCGTAGTGGATAAATACTAATAGAAACAAAGCACATATAGTTGTGATTTATGATAACATTTCTTATCGACTGGGAACATCATCAATAATTTTCTCTTATATAACCATATAATATGGAAATTTTTTGAGCTCTTAATATATTCATAGTGTCATTATAACTAATATTTTTATAATGGATATAACCCAGAAACTATAAATAACCTATATATAATGCTTTAATCTATACTTTAATATCAATAGTTTGGTAATTACCTCGTACAAATTAAATTATTATGATATCCAACTATATAGTACATGTAATGTTTTAGGGAAATGAAATAGGGACATCCCCTCATAGACATGAAGAAACATTGATACATTTGGTCAATCATTTCCACTACCAAATTGAAAGGCCTTGGGATATCATCCTCTATCCTCAAATTTGTCACTAATTTTCTTGGCCTCACACTCATTTGAGATCCATAATTCAAAAATGTATACTCGCTAAGACACATGTCCATAATGATAGAAAGGAAGTATTACATCTCTATGTTCTTTTGCACTCAATTTCCCTCTATGTTTACTGAATCTGAACTAGTTTATTTGAGTATATTCTTTTGATCCCCATATTATGAGACATTTGGTTTAATGTGGGGTTATTTGATATAAGACCATCACTATAATTCACTAGTATAATGTTCACCCTACACTAAAATTCTATACCACTATGATATTTTGGTTTACCCCCAGAATCCTCATCAGTGTCATTTAGTAGTGAATGATCTAATACTATATTCAATTGATGATCCCCCAATGAAAATTTAGGTGGTATGAAATAATTATCCATCACTATGATGATATGTTCTGTATAGTGTTAATAAAATTCTAAAATATCTAACCCCAACACTATGTGTTTCAAATATAATGTCTTATTCTAGGGGATCATGTTGAAGAGAAGATCCCATAAGATGTATTCATTCTTATAGATGTATGTATATGATATCCAGATAGCCTCGTATATAACAACATCCCAGAACATGTTTTCAAATTATGCACATTTGTATTGAAAGGTGAAATCCCACATCCGCATGGGTTTGAAACCTCCCTCAGGTCAAAATAATGTACTCTCATTTCATCCATGAATTTGGTTATTTAATAATATAAAATAGAAAAATGGATAGAAATGATATTGATGTTTTCTTTATAGATTGATAATATCAATAGTAGTATTAATATTCCACAGGATTTATTCATAATCTAGAGAATAATTCCTAATATATATTCCATTCAGGGAGATATTTTCCCAATCTAGGCTTTAGAAGTGGGTAAAATATGATGATGGGATGTAATGTTTTTGAAAATATATGGTCAAGTAGCATTGTATCACATGTATATAATGGTATATAAATACCATAAATTTTATTATTTTTAATGCTTCAATATCATATATGAATGATCCAACTTATATGGTCAACATTGCTTCATTTCCCAGGTCCCAACACCTCTGAAAATTTCATATATGCAAACAGCCGTGTAAAAAAATTAGAATCCTATTTTAATTTCAAACCATTTTGAATAATGGAATTATTCATGATTATAAATATTGTGAAATTTAGGAAATCATAAGTAAATTTTCATGAATTTGGGAGAAAGAGATGGGGAATGGAAATGAGCTTGTGTAAAATTTCACTATGTATGAATTTTCATCCATCCACATGCACTCAAGTCACAATACCTATTTTTCTATTCCCTATGGACGAAGAATAGGTGTTTCTGATTATTCATAGACACCCATATCATTAGAATAATAATCGTGTGAATATTTATATGTGTATTATTTCTTGCATCCAACTCTGATACTCTATCACTCGCACCAATCAATGAGAGGGTGGTGTACACTCACTGAGTTTATTTCACCACATAAGAAAAAAAAATATTTTGAAATAATTAAATTGTTTTATTACATTTGTGACATTTGAATGACCCTAAACACCAGCACATTTATATAAAATTGACTATGTATCACATAAAAACACATGTTGGTTGATGCCTTTAAAAAAATCAAGCAGCCACTCTATTACTTCAGTACAAGTGACATGGGCAACTCACACTAAGCAGATTTATGTACCACAAAATTTGATCATATTTATTTAAATCAAATAAAATAATAAGGGGAATTGTTTTTTAGTTCTCAATATTTTACATTATCATAGTCTATTAGTTTTTGTTGAAATAACCCAACATATAAATTGACATTTTACTATTTTCTGAATTAGAAAACAATTGTGGACTGATGTGTGTCAAACAATTCATGAAGTCAATCTATTACTTTATCACATGTTTTAATCCCAAATCACATGTAGGAGATATGTGAAACACCAAATTTTATCATATTCATTCTTATCATATCAAATTATGAGTTTCGGTAATTTTTTATTGCTCTGATAATGGAAAAGGAATAATTTTTCTACTCCATGGGATTGTGAAAAATTTTCAAAGGGGGAGAAGTGTCGTTCCTATCATAACTATAGCATATAATTAGATAACCCACACATGAAAATACCAAATAGTTCTTATGTTCTTAAAACTCTATAGAACATCACTGTATTGGGATATCATCCATACCTCACACAACATCACCCTCTTAGAATTAAGAAGTTAGGTTCCCATGGAGGACACTACCATTATTCATGTTCACAACCCCAATTGACTATATAAGGACCCTGAGAACCTCAATTTTCAAATGATGTAAAACTAAGAGAATGTAAGAGATAATTGAGAATAAAGGGAATCCATAGAAACAATTGAGTATCCATAATATTTTCCCAACACCTATAAAATCCCAATAAATTGAATTTATACTATAAACCAAGGGGGAACAGAAGTAACGAAATCATGATTTTGACTTTTAATAAATAATATTACTAAAATAAAAAATAAATATAGATGTACTAAATGTTAGAAATAAGGAACATCACAATGTGGTTCACTAAAGGGGCTACGGTTTGAAATCTATGAACATTTTCCATCGCTATGGGGTAAACCAAAGCCTACATTGAACAGACACATCCATCTCCCAGGGGATACTAACATGATTTTATGATCACTCATGCCTCGAGGGAGGGTTGTAACTAGGACCGCAAACCCAAATTCATCTGGGTTATAAGTATCCCTATAAGGATTCATTCCAATGACCTCCAAAATGGGATACACCTAGGTGTTCTAATGGATTTCCACTTCATCCAAGTTACCCATATTGGAATTTACTTTTCCCAAGCCACTCACTTGGGATTCACACTCCCATGTGACCTCTACTTAGACACCACCTTATGAAATGTCATGTACCTAGGATTCAATTCATTCATGACACCCCAAAATCCTTTTGAGATGTGTCAATGATTTATAAATGTCGCTATAAAACACAACTATAATGTTCTCTTTTGATAATTAATTTTTCATAGTTTTATACCCTTTACAATAAGTCACTTAAGGTATTCGAAAAAATATTTATCTTATAAATGAGGATCTATTTCAAAAATGTACTAGTTTAAATTCAACTAGTTCATGATGATAAACATATAATCCTTATATAGAGTATCCAATCATACCAAACATCCAATAGACTCATTTGATTCAATCAATGTACCAGAATCTATACGAGCCTTATGTATGGTGTATTCACCTAATTCATAAGCATTGATAATCTCATAATCAATACTTAAAATGATCCATATCCACAATAGGGCAAAAATTATATATAATACCCAAAAGCTACCATCTCCCATGTCACCTTTTGAATTTGAACATTATTGACTGCACATACGTAAGCTCCATCCTTTTACTCACCAAGACATATCCCAACTGACAATTATCATAATTCGCTATCTAGTTTTAAACAAATAGGTGGTCTAAGAATATATATATATATATATATATATATATATAGGATTAATCTATAAATGTAAGAATCAATAATATAATTTTTATTATTTCAATATAATGACCCCAATCTGTAATCTATACATGAATGGGCTTCCCATGCCTCAACCTCAACTATTCCACAATGTTATTTATTGCATATAATACATTATTCATCAATGAGCAACATTTTTAGTCGTTCATTATACTTCAATGGGATATATTATATCTGAATCTGTATTCTTCGATGTATTATACCCCCAAATATCCACTCTACCCTAATGGGGTATATTCTATTTGATTCACTCTACCTTAACAGGTGATATTCTTTATGATCCTTTCCTTTTTAACAGTTCATATTTCCAAAAAATCATTTTAGATAAATGAGATATAATCCCTACGATAAACAAAAAAACGCCTCAAATTTGGTTTCCAAAAAAAGGATAACTCAATAAAAAGTATAGAACTATTTTATAAAAAAACTATCTCAATTTTTCCCCTATAAAGAAAATAATATTCTTACTAGATTACATTAAATTGCATGATGGGTTATGTCATATGAAATTACTCTATGAAACATGAACTAATTAGTCTCTAATTATTGTTAACGAATATATGTATGATACATATCTATGTTTTAATCCCAAAACACCATAGATCATGGACACATTACATTAAAAGGAACAACACTTGGTCATTGTTTCATGACCTCAAAAGTAACCACATTGGTCCTTATGACCCACCCTTAAAAGGTATGGATATTTTAGTTAAGTAGAACCAAAATAAAAGTGTTCTCAATCCCTTCCTAGATACATATTAGAAACCCCTCAAATTATATTGATCTAAAATTTATAAAACCTAACACCTCCCTGAATGATGATAAATCCTATATCACTCACTAGTGAGACTTTACTCTATAGCATATATTTTTGTATAATCTGTGGATTCAATCAAAAAATTCCCTATGGAAACTATAAGTATTATTATATTTTGAATGGATTCAGGAATATTTATCAAATGATCAAAAGTGTTCCTTATTATAAAATAATTACACCCCTAAATGTTTGAGGTGATCTATACCTACCATCCTTTCGAAAAATGATCTGATCAAAGTATTAGTGGTAAAGATCCATTGACCACCTAATATTGGAAAGTAGGTTCATAGTAACTGAAGAAAACAATGTTCTTAATTTATAGTACATTTTGATAATTTACATAGCCCTCAGGATGTATAATCCTTCCCATAAATAGAAACATTTGAATGATATATACAATATATGGGATTCATATTGGTATATTTTCCCTCAAGATACCCCCTCTTAGATATTACTTAATAAGGTTTTCAATAAAAAGAAACAACAATAGTGATGATCCCCCAATACCTGATAGTAATGTATCAAATATATCTTATCAAATTATTTTGTGTAGACTATATGATTATGATTTTAATAATATTAACATGAAATATATGTTTTAACATTATAGTCTGGAATAATTATATCCTATTAATTAAAAATATAATATAATTCTATTATCACATAGTATATCTAAAATTAAAGTAAATATAAAAAAATATTAAAACACACACACACACACAAATATATATATATATATATATCAAAAAATACTACTCATCTAGTAATAAAAATATACAAATGTTTTGGTATTAAAGAATCTTCCCTGAAAATTATATGCAGCATTAAATTCAATGATGATTATAGAGTATTTATTATGAACATTCAAGATGAAAATAAATAACTATAAATGGAAAATTAATTATATGACATTAATTTATTTTCATTGAAATTTGAGGTTCAAAAATTGGGATTGTTGAAATAAAATTCAAAATATAACCTGAATCAATGGATATTGTGAGGTAGTTTCCAAAAAAAATGATGTTAGTCGAATATAAACATAAGATGAAATTAGGGGTAAAGAAGATAATTAAAGTAAAAAATAATAAAATTGAAATAGAAGAAGATATAAAAATGAAAAAAAATATCTTGAATTTTACATTTATTGAATTAATAAGAAATTATAATATACTATTGACTACTAGTTAAAAGAATTAGATATAGAGATAAATAAATGAGTGAATTTAATATAAATTATTATACTAAAAAATTCAACCAAAGATAAATATTGAATAAAAAATTGATATAATTTATGATCTCTCTACATGAATATATAAATATATATCATACAATTTTTTCCTCTTGAAAAATAATTGATTTCATAAATATTGTAGGTTAAAAAAATATAATCTTATGATAATTTTTTCAAATGAAATAATTTCTATATTTTATAACTCTTTTGAAAAAAAACAAGAAAAAAATATATATATTAAAAAATTGTTGGTGATTATGGAGATACTAAATATCATAATTCAACAAAACATTATAAAATAAGGATGTTATTATAATGAATATTCATTATAATAAGATTCACAGATCAATTTTAACTCAATGAATAAAATAAAAAAGGGGAAATGGGTTCCTCATTGTTTTTTATGATATTAAAGGGAATATATAAAAGAATCTAAGAAGAAAAAATTAATTTTAGGATAAATATAATAAAGTAATTAAAAATGGTAGAAATTGAATAATGTATTTCCTCAATTGAATGCATTGATATTTAAGTAGCTTATCTTTCAATGATTTTGAGTTTATATAATTCTATAAAGTCAAAAGATCATCATTTAAATATCATTATAAACAATTTGAATTGTTTAATAGTAATTATTATTAATGTTTTCTCTATATAAGTCACTGATATAAGGTCAATTTATATAAGGAAAATTATAAGATTAATTCAAATACGATAGACAATATAATTCTACATGAAATTATAGATATTTTTTCAATTTTAATAAATAGATTTTAGGGATTTGTTAAGGAAGATTATAAGACTAAAATTACTAAAAATAGAATTTTCCTTCTCACTACACAACACATTTAAAGAGGAAAAATAAAAAAAACATGGAATCTATAAGAAATGGATTTTTTTAAGAAAATATTGATAATGGAAGGAAAATTATTTCTTTAAAGGTATCAACTATAAATAGTGAAGAAAATGATAACTGATAGAAAAAGTAAAATTTTATCACTTGAAAAAAAATGAAGGGTTCATATTTTAGAAATATGATATTAATAAAAAATTAAAAATAAAATATATGGTAATTTATTTTGGTGGAAGAATTCAAGGGAAAGACATGAAAATGATATATTGTGAACAATACATGAATCCAAATAAAAAATTCAAATGACCAATCAGAAAAATATGGTCAACCAAATTCATATATATAAAGTGGACAAAGAAAATACACATTACTTACTACACTTATTTATTTATTTCGATCCCAATAGTTGTAATAAATTATAATTATGGTTAAAGGTATCCAAATGAACATGAAAGGGGAGATATGATCTCTGTAGATTTTATAATCCATGAAATTATCAATTTTTAAATGTACATGAATATTATAAACCATCACATGTAGTATAAGGGTAATCCAATACGATACTTTGAAATTAGAAATAAGTAAAAATATAAAATATTTAAATGGAAAATAAATGATTATATATAGTTAAATAGAGTGGAATTTTGTAGAATTATAATATTTACCCATATACAGGTGGTATTATATGGTTTAATGTATTTAATGATGACGTTAATATAAGAATGTAAGGGAATATATTATCATCAAATAGTGATTAAAATTATTCTTAAATATTTTAATGGATGTTTTGAAAGATGGAATAAAAGTGGATTCTATCTTAGAGTTATATGTTAATAAAAGGTACAATATGAAATTATTATTCTAAAAATCCTATTATACGAGTGATATTTATGGAGTGGTATAAATGGTTTTGATAACTTTGATTCCAAACCTATCAATAATGTTCCCTATATAGATAATCTTAATCATGGGTTATGTTTGAAAATGGATAATGTCATTTATATTCTCTTTCTTGACATGATCATGAAATTTCTAAGATCACATATCCTTGATGCTAGATGTTTATTGAGGATTCCATTGTGATTTAATGTTCATTTCCTCTCATTCCCTTCCTTGGTATATCTCCTCATTATTGACAGTTATTTTCCATCATTGATTTTGTTTCATATAGTACATCCTTCCTATTTATATTTATTCCGCTGTATAAAACTCTATATTTTCATCTCCCATTTCAACATACTAGTATATTATATCACAGTTTTTTTCACCAATGTTTTGTTATATATTGTTTATTTTTTCAATGAAAATTTCTTCTGTGGAAGTTCTCAACTACAGTAGTCACATATTGAATTATTAGTGATTAATCTTGGTTTTGGGGTTTATTCCAGTTTAGATTATTATTTTATCTTCCCCCATACCATAGAGTTGAATAAATTCTTATATTAGTTTCTTATAAATATAAGTTATTTTTTTATCATTTTTGGGATGGATTTTTTTAATGGATAGAGAGTTCTTATTAATTTTTTATTATTTAGGATATTTGATATTTTTAATTTATTATATATTTATTTTTAAAAAAAAATTATTATTTATTTTATATGTTTCCAATATTTATTTTATGTTCAACATTGTTGGTATTATATTGGTTGGAGGTGGATTCCTCTCAATACTTGGCCCTCACACTCACACACAGCTCCATGTGTCTTATTTTTCTGATTTAATTATAGGGAATTGGTTAAAATGGTATTGGTATATTTTTCTTATTTGGATGAGGTATTATGTTGTAATAATTCTATAATACTCATAAGGGTTTGATTAAGTGTGGAATTTATGAAGTGATAGATTTTTTAGTGTCATGTCTTTGGCGTTGGGTATTACATCATCTTCAATTTTGATCTTGTATATTTTTTATAATTTGGAGGCCTTGGGATAATGTTGTAGAGAATTTTTTTGGGGAGGTTTGGAATGTCTCTAGTGAGTTTTTTTATTGAAATCCCATTCTTGTGAAGTTATGTTTACTGGTTTTTTGGGGATGGTAGCATGTGATTCTTATGGATCATGATCATCTGATTTTCATAATTTCCAGAGACTATATGGTTCAAGGATTTCGTAGTTTGATGCATGAAATGTATTTCCCATATTGTGTTTCATGATTCCAGATCTTATTAGGCCATTTTGAATAACTATTAGGTTCATCTAGGTGGTTCACAATCAATGGTGATACGTGGTGGTGTTATTGATTGTATTTGGATGTTATGTGATTTTATGGTTTGACTTTTTTTACCACTCACTACATAACATTATATTAGTTTAAAAAAAGATTATTATAGATATTTTAATTACTTTTTTTGTATTAGTGTTTTATTTTATATTAAAAATATGTATTCTAGATTTTAAAAAATAGAAGTTATTTATTAAGACTTTTGATTCTCTATTAAAAGGGGAGAAATTCATATATAAATCTATGATTGATAAATTTATTAATGTTAAATGATGTTATTTATAATATATATTAATGATATATTTGATAATAAAATATACTGAGGGGTGTTATTGATACAAAGGGATCTATTTCTATTCAATTTTTAATCAATAATTTGATAAGACAATCAAACTGTTGGTATTTATTAGAAAATATTTTATTAGTTTTTTTTACTTATTTTCTAGGAATAAAATATTTTAATAATGTTGAGTGATAAATGTATCATATAAGATATCAATGTAAATATATGGATATATTTTCTTATTATTCCAAATATAAGTTATAAAAATAATGGTAAATTTTATAGTTTCT
The DNA here is from genome assembly GCA_963277665.1 of Viscum album. Lineage (NCBI taxonomy): Eukaryota > Viridiplantae > Streptophyta > Magnoliopsida > Santalales > Viscaceae > Viscum > Viscum album. The sequence goes on from OY728150.1 coordinate 1,785,414,714, forward strand.
AGGAAATTACCATATGTATATCTAAATAATTTTTGGAAATATTATTTCTTCTCAAGAACCATGATGTTGGATCTTAGTGAAATTATAATAATCTTATTCCAATTGATAAATATTTATGAAGTAGATAAAATTCGATGAAATTTAACCCAAAAGTTCACCAAATGAAAATGTATTAAATCATGACAATGGAATTAATGTAAAAAGAGATGACGTCTAATTAGGGGAATGACACTCATTCTAAAATAAAAGACCATACATTCCAAAACCTTGAGAAATAGTTTAAGTACAATGATAATTATGAATCCCATTAATTTTTGATATAGATACATCCAAGGTACACAATTGACCAAAATATTATAGGTCAGTTATTTAAATTCAATTTCACTAATTTTGGTTTTATTCAATGTATTATTTGATTGATTAGTGATGAATTTCAAGTTAACTATAATTGGATGATGTTTTGGAGGATTTACGATATGTTTTTCCAGGGTGGATCATATATATGGAAAACTAAAAATTAGGTATTCTTTATAAAAATACTAGTGGTCAAATAGGAGATAACTTGAGAATAACATACATAGTTACTTGATAATTTTACAACTATATACATTACAAATCAAAAATAAAATACACTATCATATCCCAAATATTTATTTTATGTGGATATAAGCAACATAAAATTCTTATTACATAAAAATAATTCAAAATATCCAAAAAAAATTATCCACATAATATTCCAAACCAAACATATTCTTCCATATATGTTCCAAGGCAAATTGAGAAAGATGATAAATTATTGATCTGAAATTATCAGTATGTGAAAAGGTATATCAATAAGAAAATAAGAACATATCATTATTTATTAAGAATGTGAGAAAACATAAAATGAAAATAAATAATTGATTAGGTTTAATACGTTCATGTAATCATAATTAGGGATCATAAGGTAGGATACAATAATCATAAAACATAAAATAGGAACAATGAATCCTAAAAGGATCATAAGTAAATAATGTCATGAACTATGAAATAAGAATGTGAAATAACAAATATAAACATAATCCATGTTAATATAACAAAGTAATGAGGAATAGGCTTAAGAATTGAAAATAAAATCATTTTTCAATGTCAACCACTAAGACATTAATATTATAGGCGATTAGTAAACTACATGTCTTATAAGGTAGTGTAATTGGGATAATCACCTCTATCCCATCTATATCTCATGATATAGAAATAATTACAGAATCAGTTATAGAGGTATATAATTTTGGTATCATCCATAAAATAATGAAAAATAATACATATATGTGACTCATGAAATCAATCATAAATCAATGCTTTAGTACCCCATGTAATGAAAAATGGGTTTATAATATTATCATGGGATATCACATAAGGTGAAAATATGAATTAGATCAAATTATACCCAAATTAATTCTAAAAAAGATAAAATTTATAACAAAATTTAAATATTAATACATGAATCATAATTTTATAGAGGATGTATATTTTAGTGATATGAAGGAAAATGAATTTTATATAATGAAATGATTTCTATTTATTGTTTTTTATTTTTTTCATAAAATTAAATTTTTAATTCAATTTCAAAAACAATTTCAATAAGTAATCACCATTTCAAAATTTATTTTAAAATTAAATATCCCAATTATATAATGTTGAAAATGGTGTAATAGTTAGTGTAGAATAAATATGGAGTGGAAGATAAAAAATATGATGAAGTAGAATAAAATATATATTCAAAAAATTTAAATATTCCCAATGAAACTGACATCTATAATAAATAATATAGAAAACAATTTGAAAATATATAAAAAAAATATCAACAGGAGAGATGATAATTCATATTTATCTCAAAAAATATTAAAATAAAATAATTTTGGAAATAAATAATATAGACATGGAAAATATAAATACAATATATAGAGTATAATATTTCTATTATAGTGATCTATCATTATAAATCAAGAAAAAAAAGATTACCTTGATAAATAACAAAAAAAATCATATGGATGGAATGGAATAAAAATAAAAACATATAATAATATATTAAATTAATAATTATGATGACCTTATGAAATAGAGATTGACTCCTGAAAACCCTTATAAATTTAGTACTATACAAATAAAACTAATATTAAATAGTGAACATGAAATGGACTATAAAATTCAATGATTCAAAATTTATTGATGATCAATGTAATCATTGGGTAATTAAGTACACCAATTAAAGGAAAATAGGTTCATGACATGAAACATGTCTCAATGAAAGGAATTTGAGATGAAAATTAATACCCTTGATCTAGGCATAGTAGAATGTGATATAAATCAATATATAATCAATTTAGTGTTATTATAAATACATATCATTAATATATTTATATTAATTTTACATAAAATATTTTCTCTTAATTTTATATTACTCATTTATTACATAATCGTTATTAAAGATTTTGAATGTGTACTCTTTATTCCATTTGTTCTGGGTGTTATTCATTATGAATGTTCTATTCCTTGATTTCTTGTCTTTTTCACCTACTTATTTTCCATAGAGATTATATATGTATGTTTTTTGAGATTTAATTGTTCTATAATTTTTTCATTGATTTTTTTAAATTATTTTGTAGAGAAAATATTGATTTTCTTCTTTTTGTTTATTTAAAATCAATAAAAATATATAACATAATTAATTAATAAATATAATATCATTATATAATTGAAAAAAGAAATTAATCACATTATTTATATCACATATTACCGTATTTTATGGTTTCTTAATCACTCATGGTGAAAATATTATTACATAATTAATACATGGGGTAAAATAATACTAAATAAAATGTTTTATAATGAATGCATGATGAAGAATTTGAATATTTATTGATAAAAAAATTATTAACAAGGTATATATATGTATTTAATATATAATTAGAGTATAATATATAATTTTACAATAATTTATATGAGAATATAAATGGAAAATATAAAGAATAAATCATTACTTACTTTGAGTTTATTTCCCCTTTGACCAAATATTCCCTTCAAAATTAAGCACATAAGCCTCCATCTGGTTACCAAAAGATATAAAAAATGATAGAGTACATTAGGAATTAATATTTAAGAATATATTGAAAAGACAACTAAATTATGTATGTGCTCAACAATGGGTATAGTATAGGTCATTTGATAGAATAAAATGAGGGACATTTCTATGGAAATGATAATTTTGTTAGGGAAAAAATTAAATCATATTTGATTAAGGTAAGTTAGGTAATAATGCATATTATCCTTTTTGATGTTTTGGTTTTAATAATGTTTGGTTTATATTGTGAATTATAATTTTATAAAATATTTTTTTTGTAAATTTGGTAAAACATTTGTTGTTGGAATTTTATATATTTATTGTTGATAAATTTATAAAAATGTGAATGAAAAAAGTGTTTTAAAAAGATGTCAATAGGTTGATCTGTTGGATGATCCATCAGAAAAAATTTCTCACGAAATGATTTTTCAAGATAGAAATTATTAAAATTATCTATGTTCTAATATTTTTTATGTTTGAAAATATGGGAAGTTAAATAACATTCCAAAATAATTCAGTTGATGCTTTATTATTCTTACATGTTCCAAAAAATTATAAAGAAGTCATAATACACGATAGAGTTTAAATAAAGAAAGAGAAGTAAATTTTAGGTTTTCTAGGAATATATTACCTGTCCAAGAATCACCAAACAAAAACTTTTTCAAAATATTGGATGATTAAACATGCTAAATATAGAGAGTGTGCAAACTAGTTGATCAAAAATGTAGTTGACACCATTCCAACAGGAAAGTTTTAGATACTGATCCATCAGATATGAAAGAAGATACCAATCCATTGGGAGATATGTAATTAATCATCGATTAGAAATAGGTGTATTAAAAAAATAAATATGATCAGTTAAAGAAACACTATAAATTATGAATTTAGTTTTTTAAATATGATAAAACATAAAGGGTGGATCATCATTTTAATCAACCAAAAAATGGAATAATTTGTTTGTTTCTTCACTGCGTATGTTGATCATCAGTATAATTTATGAAATATAGAAAAAATTTCATTACCATAAGATAGATCTGATCAGAAATGAGGATGTACCTATGTCTATGAAAAGGGATTTTTTAATACATGGTATCATACATAGATTAATCAGATGATATAATGTCATTGACTCATTGGATGACTAAATGGGCACTGATCCAAAGGATGATATTTTGAAACTGATAATTTATCATATGTTGAGTACCATCGGACATTGTTTGTTCATACAAAAGAATATATGAATAGAAATAAATGACTAAAAATTTTTAAGACATTTAAAAGTTCATACCAGAAATTATTTTCATTTTTATGAAGTCCTTAGATGATGAATGAATATATTCAACAATTTTTAGTTAACTTACTACATCAGAGTGAATAATGATATTTTTTTATTATATCAATTAACAAATATGCATGTTTGTGAATTGGGTCTAAGGTATGAAATATGAAGATTTTGAGGTCTGATTTTTTGAATTTTTTAAGCTATTAGTTAAGAATCCGATCAGAAATAATTTGTTTTTAATTTTTGATATGAGAAAAAATCATCAGACTAAATAGATGTTCTATATTTTAAATTTATTCAAGAGAACTGTAATGATCGATAGTGTTTCAAAGTAATCATTCTAGGTAACAATTTTCAGAAAATTTTTATAAAATTAGATTATAGTTTTGAATTATTAAGATGTTTTAAGAAGCCACCAGAAGCAAAGTTTTAAAGTAGTCAAAATGTATTTCAAAGAAATGTGAAATTTAAAGTATTGTAATAAATGTGACTAGTAAAAAAATTGATTTCCTACCCTTTTCTCAACTAGGGAGCTCATAAATATAAGAACATAGTACGTCCTACTGATTAACTATTCTATATGAGACAAATATTTATGTGATAAATATATTTTGTCATAATATTTTTCTAAAATAAATATTTTCATAGAAGTGTGCTTTTTTACCAAAGTTATTTCATATTGAGAAGAAAGGTAAGAAAATATTACTAGATGAAGGGAATAAAACTAAGGGTGTCGATATGAGTTTTGAGTAGTAGTTAAGGAAGAGAATCTTGGTTATACAATTAGATAAGAATGTTTTGAATTTTCATATATTGAGAATAATGAAATTGGTCCAATGCTTCTAAAAATAGTCCATTGGATATATGAAGATCAAACAGAGACTGATTAGAAATAGATTTCTGGATAGTCCTTTGTGGAGAATAAAGTATCAATGTTAATTTTCTTGTTGAGGACCAATTTTTGTAAGAAAATTTTTGTAAGAAGTTTTTGGAAACTAACTAGAATTATTATAATCATTTCTATCATGATATAGAAGGATTTCAATGTGAGTTGACATAAATTTTATTCACTTCGTCATTATAATGAATTTATGTAGAACCACATGAGTGGATATGTCAAGGATGCCGGTTCTCCCACTAAGTTCATACCTTGTAAATATTATGTTATGTGTTTACATATCAATTTCTACAAGAACATGAGTTTAATAGAACATGATAACGATGAAATGTTAACACATTAAATGGGTTAGTTTTAACAAAGTTCATTTTTTAGAAAAGGTAACAACTAATTCACCCCCCCCCCCATTCTCTATTATTCTTCAATACTTTGGAACTTCTATTAGAATCAGAGGATGGAAACCTATTTAATACTTGTCATATGTCTTATTAATTTATTCAATAGTATACTAATTAATTTATTTTATGAGAAACATATTATGGTTTGGAAAACATGATGATTCCATATCTCCAATATCATGGCCAAGAAGTTGTTTTTGCTACTTTAATTAGCTTCCCATACATTGATAATGATACTCCTATAACTTTTTCTAACAAGAAAAATAATTATATTGATGAAAAATCTAGAAATTATATTCTGATTTTTATATTCAAAATGTTGTATATAATGTTTATTGGTATTAAAATAGAAATGGGTATGTGAGGTAGGATTCAAACTATTTTTGAATGGAATACTACTGTGAATGAATCAATGATAAAAATATGGAATAAGATATTTTATGACATAAGAATTATAGTTCAATAATCTATTGATGAGTAATTTTCTAGAGTAAATGATGCTTATTGGAAAATCTGAGGTATTTTGGGATGTCTTTGAAGATTCTAAAATTATGAATATGCTTCAGAAAAATATTATGGACATGTTTGATTCTAAAATTCCTCCTTCAGAATATAAATAGGATTTATCTCTTAATGAACTTAATACGTTTATTGTTTCTAATGAAATGAAAAAAACCAATTTTTAAAAAGAAGATGATAAATTAAATAGATTTGAAATCTATGAGAATAATTAAAATTAAATATTTTTTAGCTGTTAATTCTTATGATTCCAAAGAGAATTATGATAATAATTTAAATGAAAAAACAATGTCTCTTATCTCGATTAACTAGCGGAGAGTATGATGAATGTTTGGAGGAAAACACCCACTCAAATATTTTGTTCATGATGGAATCAAACAATTTTCATTGAATTTCTTAAATAATATTTTTGAATTTGATGATCATTCTAAAGGAAAACATTTGTGGATGAAGTTTTACAATGCTACCAATAAATAAAATAATTACTTTTGAGAAATGAATAAGTTTTCTAGATATATAAGATTTATGCAATGTAATAAACTATAATCTGAAATAGTTTTGATTTATTCATCAAAATATGATAGTTTAAAAGGAATCAGATCCTTATTCTTTAATGTTGATAAAAATGACAATTTATAAACTAGGGAAGAAGAAATAGGTGTAGAATATTACAGAGAGTATCATCTTATATTAGAACATTTTGATTGTCTTGAGAAAAATATTATTCTCAATAAATAAATCATAATGTTGAAAAAAGAGAAAATAAATGTTGTTAATGGGATAAAAATTGTTTCCATATAAGAAGAATAATACATACAGTAGATCTTCTATTACAAAATCATATTCATTGAACTGGGAAATACTATTAAAGACCTTATTAATAATTTAGAAGCTATGTATGATAAAGTTAACAAGTCTCATTAAAAAATCTAGACTCTGAAAGAAATTAATGAATTTAGAATGAAATTTTCACTAAGGATTTGTATGTAAAAGATTAATCAATTAAAGATGTGAAAAAGATTCAATCCTATAATTAGGTGAAATCTAAACCCATGAAACCAAAAATATTATCTTATTTTCAAACATTTCATGTGTTAAAATTAGTGTTGGGAAATCATGGGTTGAGAAGGGCTGTGGAAAATCGAAAACATTCCCAAAAGTTAAAAATTACTCCAATAAAAAGGTTTTAATATTTTAATAATATGTTAGAGAAGAAATATGTTCTAAAACTCAAAAAAAAATTCTATAAAGAAATCTGTTAATTCTAAAGAAGATAAATATTCAATGGTTTCTATTGGCGTTGTGCAATTCATGGGAAAATTTCTTATAACTATTATAACAATATGTCTCTAACCTCGTTTCGTAATGATGTAATAGAGAGAAACAATGTAAGAAGAATAAGTAACATTCAATTTTTTTGGGAAAATTAGAATATCCTGAAGTTAGAAAACATCATATAAATAAAAAAAATTGAATGTATGGAAGAATTTTTTGGAAGATATGACCAGGTTTTCTATCATCCCAAAATTGTATATAAACTCTTATATAGAAAAGTTATTATTCATGAAAATAAAATGAATAAGGAAAGAATAAGGTTTAGGCATGATCTTTTGTTGTTGAGTAGAACTAAATTCATGTAAAAAGGAAAAAAACCATGGATACTTGACAGTGTATATTCATCACTCATTTAATGTTAGTTGAAAATATTAAAAGATATTGAAAGTAATGGGGAGGAGGTGTTACCTTAGATAATGATAGTTCCTTAAATGTAAAATGAATTGGAGTGGATGATATTAATGAAAAAAAAATTAAAATATAAGGAATCTCAATTTGTTGTTGAGATAAAACAAATCTTACATAGTGTAAATTAATTTTTGATGTCGAAAAAGAAATATTTTCTAGAAAATATTATTCTATCATTAGATGTTTGGATTATTTCAATTTATATATGATAGGAGAATGATATAATAAAATTTTGTTTCAAATAGGTGTCATTTGTAACTCTTTTTACTAGGTTTCTAAAGATGAAAACAATTTTTGTCAAAATAGACATGGGCATATTACACAGAAAAATAAGAACAATCATTCTGAAATTTACATAGTTCATAATTTTCATGAAGTGAAAAGAAAAGAACAAGACGTTTTTATTACTTTATAGAATGTTAAATGACTAATAAAAGTCATCATAAAGTTGATATTCATTTAACTAGAACACTTAAACTTATTCATTCTAATTTATGAATACTTATGATACAAAAATGAATAGAATAATAATTTTAATTTGTCACATTTGTTGACGATTTCACCTGGAAAACTAAAAATATGGTTATGAGGCACAGGTTAGTGGTAGTATAAGTTATCACTATCTTCAAAAGATAAGTTTATATAGAAATGGGGGCTTACATAATGAATATGTTAACTAATAATAAAATTATATTAACATAAAATTACCTTGAATAGTTTTTAAATAATAATGGAATTATTCATCAGTTTAGTTCTCCACACACCCCATAATAAAATATATTTTCATAAATGGAAAATAGATGTTTAGAAGAAATGGGATGATTCATGTTAGTAAAATACAAAAAATAAAATTTATTCTAGGGATAATTTATGAGTACATTTGTTCATTTTCAAAATATATGTTTTCTTATGTCGAAATCAAAATAGACATTAAATGAACTATGGTGTTACAAAAAAACATTCATTAAAGTAATTCAATTTTTTTGGAAGTCAATATTTTAGAAATATCAAGAAAAGTTATTTAGGAAAAATATTTGAGAAAGTTGAAGAATGAAATTTCATTGGAAACTCACACAATAGAATAATTTATAAATATTGGAACAAATGATTACAAAATTGGAAGATTCAAAATATTTAAAAGTTACCAAACATAAAAATTCATTAAAAAAAGTTATGGAGATGGTTGAGTAATAAAAATGAAAATTTCTAATGAGAATGAATTTGATTCAAAATAGATATATATCAATATTTGAGGAATTTGGTGGTGGGAAAAGTGAAGCTGAAAGCTTAATATTGAAATATACGAAAAAAATCACATTGAGATAGGAAGTATCTTTTGTATATAGAAATATCTTGTTATGAAATGAATAAGGTTGAGATTAGAAAACAATATACAATAATTTCACAAATTAATCTAGAATCAATTTCACCTGTAGTTGAACACAAATAATGTGTTGATGCAATGAATAAAGAGTTGGACCAAATTGAGAAAATAAACATATAAGAACTTGTTCCACAACTAGAAATAAAAAAAATAAAAAATATTAGTGTATATAAACACATAGAATGAATATGGAAAAGTTTCATGAAATAAATAATTAATTTTTTGTACATGTGGAAGGGGTGAATTTATATGAAACCATTTCCACCATTTCAATATTATTAAATATCAAAAAAATTATATCATTTTATTTACATAAAAATTATAATGTTTATGAAATTAATTTAAAGTCATCATTTCTAAATGGTCATATTGATTAATAAGTTTAAATTAAGAAACCATGTGCATTTATTCTAGATAATGATGGAACAAAGGTTTTTTAATTTATGAAATCCATGTTATAGTTAAAATAAGACCCACATTCTTGGTCTTCCAAACATGAATATTCTTTGAAATGTTTAATTTAACTAAAGAGATGGTTGATAAATGATTGTATGTGAAATATGATAACTCAAAACCCATAATTTTTATTCTTTATGTGGATGATATATTTTTTACTAGTAATTAAGAAAAAATTTTCAATTAATTTTTTTAGTAAATTAAGAAGAATTTATAGATTTCAATGATTGGATAAATAACTTTATTCTTGGGCTTAAAAGTCTAAAAAAATAAATTTTTCTATCTTAAGAAATTTAGCTGAGATAATATACTCAAAATATTCTTATTGAATAATCAAAAAAGATCTATACATAGTTTAGTTGGGATAAATATTTTTAAAGATGAAGCGAGGAAAATTTTGAATCGTAATGATTTTCAAAAAATGAAAAACATTATTCTTTAACATACCTCTTCAATACCTAATATTGTTTATATAGTGACTTTTTGTACTAGATATTGGAGTGATTTTAAAAAATATCATATTTTGGTAGCAATAAAACTTCCAAGACATGCTAAATAAACAACATTATAAAGATTGATATAAAAAAGATGTTACGATATAAACATTCATGGTTATACTTATGCTTATTGGGATGGATATTAAATGATATAAAGTCAAATAAAGGAGGAAAATTATTGAATTAGAATGTTTTGTTAGTTGTAATAGTAAGAAACATAGTTAAATAACATTTTTAATTATAGAATCATAATATGTTATCACTACATAGGCATGTACTCAATTTTTTCAGATTAATGTGAATTTAAAAGATTTTGAAGTTGAATTTTTCAAACTATTGAGGATACATTATGATAATCATAGTGCAATTGATCTTTAGAAAAATATTTTCCACCACTCAAGATCAAATAATATTTATATTATGGTTCACATCATAATATAAAATTTCATGGTACATTTTTTCATGGATTATAATTAAATGAAAAATATAATTTTTGATGTTTTAAAATAGGATATACCAATAAAGGGATTTGAAGAATTTAGGCTAAAAATATATGTGAGTCCTCTAAAAAATACTTTCTAAACATATTATGTAAGTCCTCTGCCATTATTTGGATTGAGTTGAAAATGGTGAAAAAAATTTACAACTTTTTCCAATAATGGTAAAATAAGTAATTGTCTAATAAAGACTAATCTCATGTTATAGTTATCATTAAGTGGTGGAGGTAAAGAATAGTGATAAGAAACTATTAAAGTGGTTCGGGAATCTTTTCATGGCTTTAAATGTTCTTGTCACTAAGGGATATAATTCCTTCAAAAAAATTACATTATCTAGTATTTTGGTATTAATACACTCTCTTTTTAGAAAGGATAAATTTTTTTATAATTAATTTAGAAACATAATTTGATTACAAAAATGAGTTGTGAAAAAGTTTGGGTGTTGAAAAAATATGAATTGAGATAGTTACTCAGGAAAGTTTTTCAAAAATATAAATTTGGATATTAAATATCATTGTGGTGTTTTTGTTTTCATAATTTTTTTAAATTTTTTTTTAAATATTTCTTCTATAAATCTATTGACAGATATGTTGATGGAAATTTATAAGCTTATCATTCTAAAGTTATGGAATAATTTAATGATGAAAGTGTTTTTCAAATTTAGTGATTGGAATATCCATCAGAAATAATTAATTAGAAAATGATTATGTGGAAAATTTAGAAGTAGTTAAAATTAATTATATTCAAAAGTTGTAGAGACTTGAAATGGTGTAATGTTGAAAAATATTCTAATAATAAGTCAGATAAAGTTTTACTATTCATACATGTTCTTAAAACATCATAAATAAATCATTACACAAGATGGATATTGTAGAAGGAATCTGAAGGGTATTTGAAGTTTTTCATATGTAGATAATGAAATCTAGAAGCACCAGATGAGAAAGATTTTCAAATAATCAAAGAATGAACACACTAAAATTTGGTAAATTTTAATGTTACTTATTATAAGATATCTAGATCCCAATATGACAGAAAATCTATATGTACGAATCCATCATAATAGAATCAAAAACTGATCCATTAGATGGGATGAAGATATTAATCCATCGGACATACGTATGCTATAAAAATTTAATATGATAAATTAAAGAAATATGATGGCTTATGAAATCAATAATGTAAATTTGAAAAAATAAAAATTAGGGGATCATCATGAAAAAAAACCAAAAAAGTATTAAGTCTAAATATTCTTCACTATATAAGTCTATCATATGATGAATTTGTTGAAATCTTGAAAATTTTGAGTTTGTTATCAAACATATATGATTATACCATATGTAGTATATAAGCCCAGGTAATGGTTTTTTTGATCTCAGATGGAATATTTTGATTTATCAGATGATCTAATGAAACTATCTCATCAAAATAGCACATTGACATCGATCCAACTAATGAAATTTTGGCACAGATAAGTCATTGTATGTTGAGTTCCAATGAACATTGTATGATCAGATTGAAGAAAATTAGAACAAATAGAGAATGAGAATGAAAATTTGGGACATTTAAACATTGTTACAATAAATTAATTGTAGGTTTTAATGTATTTAGTTGCTGAAATAAGGGATATAACCTTTTTTATTTGTCTGGGAGAATTAGATCAAGCAATTATGTGTGGTTTTTTAGTAGATCAAGGGAAAACATTGTTAGTTATTTCAATTGAGTAAATAGTATCTTATAAAGGAATTTTAAGGTCATATGTGGTGATGTTTTTATTGTATTGGTTAAAGAAATATATCAGATAGAATCTATTTTCAATTTTTGAGTTAAGAAACATTGGTCTGACTAAATAAATTATTTATATTATAAATTGGGTCAAGAGAACAGGAATGATTTATAGAGTTTTATACTATTTTTTTTGTAAAAAATTTTTAGAATAATATTTTAAAATTAAATGTAACACCCCTAAGATTTTATAGTACGTTATCTCTTTAAATTAATTTAATAGCTTGTGTTATACGCAACATAGAGTTCGAGTACACCATTACTAACCAAACTAGTTGTTCAAAAATTGGTTATGAATAGTATTAACATCATTTTATATTTTAAATAAACCATATAATTTTAACATCTATATTTATTTTTTCTTATAAAAAATTTTAAAAAAAGATTTTCAATTTATCAGATAAAAGAAGTATTAATCAAAAATGCAATTTTACCAAATTTTAATGGAAACCCCTTTTTAAATCCAATATTTGACACTTTTATATATTCAATTTGACCATATAAACTTATTCTTTAGAAGAGGGACCTAAAATTTTAGTTAAGATAAATTTTTGGTAATTTTCTGATAACTTTTATATTTTAATGGATAGTGAAAAATTCTAAATTTTAATTGAAAACAACTTTTTTAATGAAAATAATTTGTAGTGTTAAATTATTAATTTTAATGTTTTGGAATTATAATTAGATTATATTTTTATAATTTAATACAATGTTATTAATTGGAAGTAATTTAACATTTAAATTGGACATAAACAAATATCAACCTTTTGATGGTTTTTACTTCTAACAAACCTACTTTCTGGTTTTTCCAACAAGAATTAATTTTAAATTAGTTAATAAAAATTCTATGTCTTGAATTTGGTAAAATATACGTCATTTTTGAATTTGGAATATCAAAATTAGCGTTGGGTGATTTTTTGTTGTTTTTATGGAAACATTCATGTTTTGATGAATAGTGAAAAACACTATGTTATTGTTTAAAACCAACTTTTTATTTAAATAATTATTATTTTTATTTAAATATATTTTAAAGTAAAATTATATATATATTAATTATATTATCTCAATTTAATTCATTGGATTCATTTTATAATAAGATTAGATGTATAAAATTTTGTTGAAATTTTTAACGTCTTTTACCCACCTACTATGCACATTTGTAAATTTTCATAAAATTTAATTTTATAGCTTTTCTGAATTGAATTTTAAAAATATGAGAGACACTGTTGACATAAGTATGTAATATGTGGATCAATAAGATAAAAACAATTTTTGGTGAATAGTAACTTTTGAATTTTATTTACCACGGTTAAAGTTAATAGGGTAATTAAAGGAGAAAAAAAATTAAAATTACACCAAGACATGTCACTATTCTATTTTATAAGTGTATTTTGACCAAAATAACCCTTAGTACAAAAAAAGATCCTTTAGATCCATTTGGGTTAGATTAAGGCATTTATAATATTTTATTTAAAAAAGAGTTAAAAGTGTCAAATTCAAAATTTCATAACTAAACCATTTTTAATATAGGGTGAAACATAAGATTAATTCTACTATAAATTTTCCCCAGAAAGATAATAATATTTCATACATCATGGTAATTTATTAATAATTTTTAGACATAAAATAATTATATTTATTTGTGACGCAAAGATGATGCAATAATTACCTTATTAATGAATGATTAAAATAAATGGTATTATAAATATTATAATAAATATAAATTGAGACTTTTTATAACATACACGAATTTTATAGGTGAATATGAAATTTTGGGGTTGATTTGATGTATTTTTTTGACATAATCAACTTTTTATGACTTTCACAAAAACCAAATACCAAATAGTGTCAAAATTGACATAAATGAGTTTTTAAAACAACATACTATATTATTAAATTATATAATAATCCTAAAAATATAATGTTTGGCCAAATGACTTATATAAAGATATATATGTCATTAATGAACCACTTGGGGTTCTCTTGGCATTTTATTGTATGTTTATTAACGATGTATTAGAACAATACATAAAGACATGGTAAAAGTAAAACTATTTAACTAAGATTTAAATCTAAAAGGTAAGGTCTATATGGTAACCTAAAATTGTATAAAACCTATTTTTTGTTGGATTTTCGACCCATCCCCATCTTATCCATGAAATAAATCCTTTTGGATCCATTATAAACTGAATATTATTGTATAATTAAATAATATTTCAATATTTTCCTAATGTGACCATCACCTCTCTTATAAAAGGGTACATCCCCTTCTCTTAATTTCACCACTCCAAATCCATTTTTCATGGACAAACGTTGCTCAAATATCCTCCAAAATACCCTCACTTCATCCTAGAGGAATTAAATTGATCATAAATCCAAATTATGGAGCCCTTTTGATCAAATCAAAAGTAAGCACCATAAGAAGATGTAATAATTATATCACATCTTTCAAAGTTCTTTTCTTCTTCCACTTCCTCTTTATTTGTTGTTTCCATACTAAAATAATAACTCCATTCCCTTCTACAAAAATTTGATGATATTATATGTATGTTAAAATCATATTAATTATTCTACCCATCCTTGGAATTATAAAGTCACTATACGTGCATACGTATGGATTACCGTCTCCACGTCATGGTGTAGTTTGTTATTCAACACATCATAATTTGGATGAGTATAATAATGAGTATAATTGATTTAAATAATAAATATAACATTTTAATTATTCTTTATATATGATATTCCATCAAATTACAATGATTTCACCATCAATAGAATGATATCATCGCTCGAGCGTACGTACGGTTTACCGTCTCCACGACACGATGAGATTCATTTCCACATTTGTCATTCAATGATGATTATAAAAATATATATTATTAATAAGTATGTAATATATGAGATAATAATTATATAGGAAATATATATATATATTTATGTATTTATTTATTTACATATATCTCATTCACTTACTTCCATTCAATACAAAATGAAAACTGAAACGTCGTTTGAGTATACATTCGGCCTACCATCTCCCTAGATGGTGCTTTCCATTTCAAATATCTATCTATTTATATTATGAATATATATGATTCATAGATAATTTTTAATATTTTTGAATCAATGAAATCATGATATATGTTATACAATCAAGAATAACAAGTTGAAACACGTATGATAAAGAAAGCGATTATTACCCAAAATGTTATTTTAACATAGAAATTATTATTATATGGGTAGTATAACGCCATTAATGAATCAAATATGATACCATAATTATGAATATGGTTATGTTATAATTTAGTAACATACTATAGTCATTATACAGGAGGCTAAATGTATCCTCAACCAAAACAATGTACAAGGTAAGGGTTAATTCCTCAATCTCATTATTATACGAGATTATTTATGTGTAAGTATTTTCTGGGAAATTATTATCATCTATGTCCATGATTAATAAAAATGTTTTCAAAATTAATATTTTAAGGTTTTTTGGAAGATACTCTTTATCAAGTTACTCATTTTAAATGATTTAACGATTTATTTTTATAAATATTTTTAATTAATGTCCATGTTTTAAAAATGTTTTTAGTGGTTTATTTATATTGACATGATTTTTTTAAAAATGTTAATTCCATTGAAAATTATCAGAGTGTTAAGTGAATCATTGACATAAAATTCTTTTTTAAATTACTTCATCTATAAATGTGTGATTTTTAAATGATTTCACAAAAATGGATATTTCTCTAAAAGAGTTTTACTATTCATTTTTAGATATATCAACATCCATTATGGGATATTACTCCTGATTGAGGTTGATTTATTATAATAAAATCATCCATATTGTATTCAATGTGTTATTATATGTTTTACTATAGATGTGTTATTTTTTATACCATTCATGTTTTATGGTTAAAGTACTGACATTTTGTATTATAGATTTAATATGAATATTTATGTTATGATTCAACATTTTCATATGTGGAATGCATTGGAATTAGTATGTGATGGGGGGAGCCTGCTGTAATTCCTCGATGAATTGGTAGGTCTAATGAGACAAACTAGTGTCTTGGCACAAGGCCTTGACAAAATCTTTATTTGTAGTCTTTGGGCGAGGCCTTTACTATATGGTTACGATGTCCGACATTATGCATTCCATCATTATGAAATTATATATTGATATTACATTTGATTATTCTCCTATTAGAATATACATGTGAATAAGTAAATGGAATTATTTGATTTATATTTTCCATTTTATACTGAGTTTTATGATTAAAAGGCTTGTGTATTAGTGTTATACATTTCATTAAATTTTTATTCCTATTTTTGAAAGTTTTGGCTATATTTTTATCCTTACAGGGCATCTGATCTCACCCCATTGAATGTTTAATTTTTCCTAAGATACAAATAAGTACATTATGACTGACTTGCCGGGACAAGCTAACAGATATTGGTGTGTTCAAAGGAGACACAATTTTGTTGTTTTTTATTTCATAATGTACTGTATAACATATGTATGTATCTAATACTTCAAGGCTACTAAACTAATCAATCTTTCAAGACTTGATCTCTTATGTTCAAGACAATATTGTTTAATAATGCACTGACTCATGGTAACTAGGGTCAGGGTGTTACAGTTGGTATCAGAGGAAGTTTAGTAAAAACCATGGAAACTAGATTTAGAAAATGTCTAATTAGAGAACATTAACCTAATATAGGCTTTGGGGATTAGTATAGAAGAACTTACTATAATATTGGTAGTGTAGAGATTCTGTGTATTTTCCATGCAATACATACCTATCTAGATTTGAGCAGGTAGAGGCGGCTATGGCACAGATGTACCTAGGAGTAAAAACTCTGACAATGAGTTTCGGGCTTGACCTGTGGTTTCTTGGTGAACAACAATGGACATTTCTGCACTATTGGTAACGACACTCCTGGGGGGTATGCTTAAGATAATACACAATTTCATTAAAAACCATTATGAAGGATTTATGAGTAAATATGTTAGGAAAGAAACCATTATTTTTATTATGAGACTAGATGTGTCAAAATATTCAATTAATGTTGATACTTTTTCTAGTTTTTGGATTATAAATTATGATATGATCTAACCTAGTGTATTTCTCCATTTAGAAAAGGCTCCCAATTGAAATAATGAGAACTCCAGCAATACCCATGATCTAAAGAGTAATAATGATCATATCTTTTATGGTATTAAGACAACATTTAGAAGGTAAATAGTCTCCCACAAATTCTAATCATATGAAGAAATAGTATCATGTGTTAATAAGATAAGTAAAGAATTCTCTGAGTCGTATAGCATTGAAGGGAATCTAGAGAATAAGAGTATCACTATTGAAAAAATGACATATACCCACGGTTCAAAACTGTGGGTATAGCCCCCAAAACCTTGGGTATAGACTATACCCACGGTTTTGGGAACCGTGGGCTGGAATGGCGTCGGTATAGGGGTATCATCCTATACCCACGGTTTGGAGAACCTTGGGTACAGGGTAGTCAAATGTGGCACACCGATGTTATAGCGTGGCACACAGTAGACCCAATTGTTTTCAAACAGTGGAGTATTTAATTTCAAAAAAACGCACCCAGAGGGTTTTGAACCCGTGTCGTGCTATAAGCCTCGTAGCCGCACCCCACCAACAAACCAACCCAACTATTATTATTATTTTTTATATATACATATATCTCAGTATATATATTAATATGGGGTATTTAAATTCAAAAAAGTGCTCCCAGGGGGTTTCAAAATCGCACTGCATGCTGTGCCTCGCGGCAGCGCAACCCCAACCAACCAACCCAACTGGGATTTTTATTTGTTATATATACATATATTTGCGTATATATATTAATATATGGTATTTAAATTAAAAAAAACGTGCTCAGGGGGTTTTGAACCCCGGCCGTTCGCTGAGACTCGTGGTCGCGCCCCACCAACGGACCAACCCAACTATACAACTGTTGTTAGTTTATATTGATATGTATATAAATATATTAATCTAAACTGTGAAAAAATGTCAACCCCGCCAAATGTTTCCCTTGTCCCACCTAATTTTATTTTCCTACCATAACGCAGGAAAGCTATACCCATGGTTCTGGAGAACCGTGGGTATAGGTCTTCAAAAATAATTGCAATACCTACGGTTTTCAAGAACCTTTGGTATACATCTTCGGAAAATAACCTATACCCACAGTTTTTTCCAAAACCATGGGTATAGGTCTTAAAAGAAAACTATACCCACAGTTTTTGGCACAACCGTGGGCATAGGTGGCCTATACCCACGGTTTTTTGCAAAACCGTGGGTATAGACTTATTTTCCAGTAGTGGATGGTAGAGAGAAGGATTGATAAAGGGGATAAGGGAAAAAAGGATTTTCACAAATGTGATAACTTTGGAACAAATCACATTAGGAAGTGCTTGAAAGGAATGGGAGTTTGTTATAAGTGTGGATAAAAAGGACACCAAGTACGTGATTGAAAGGGTAAGAAAAATATTTCAAATGTACAATTATTCATTTGAAAGCATTTGAGACACCATGCGAATCAATATCCCAATCATTAAAGTATACCCCAAATAATGTTATTGGATAATAATCATGTTATGATACTACTGCAGATGTAGAGTAAAAATTTGTGTTCTTATATTTTTATTAATGAATTATGTCATTTGAGTGTTGTATCAACGATGTATCGGTTATATATAAGGATTGTACTTCCTTACTATCTCATTGAGGATTTGAGATTGTATGGTACTATGAAAAATGACTCAACAACAAGTTAATCTTTTTAGAAAATACATGGTTGAAGTAATGACAAGCCTTAATATGGTCCTGATACTCAGGTAGTGATTTTCGAATAAGATATGGTTTATTTGGATAAATTTCATTGTATATTATTGAATACCTTGGAACTGATTAATCTTTTTTTTATTCCATCATTGTTGGAGTATTAAAGATTTTTGGAAATAAGGAATATATCTAGTATTATATAAGGAATAAGGGAGAAAAAATGTAATCAATAAGGTTTTATGGAAATTCAGGGTGTTAACAAGTTTTAAGAGAATACATGATGAAGGTATTCACATGTTATTATGTGGAAAAAATAGATCTTCATTTTTTTATGTAGAACTTCCTTATAATTTTTTGGACTATGAGTTTGGGAAAAAGTATTTTGGATAAGTCTAAAGGATTTAATGTTTAAGTTAGACATCAGGTATCATTGTTTATTTTTTTAAAAATCATTAAGATTATTTTTGGATTGTTATAAAATAGACAACCTAGAGGTCAGGTGACTACCTGTTGCATCCGGAAAGGCTACGACACTCGAACCCGCAACTGAAGAGCGACTAAGGTGCATCACCTACCACCAGTCTACGTGTTGTCCTTGTTTTATAATGTAGTTTTTTTAAAATGATATAAAATATGACTTATAAATTCATGTTTTTTGAAACCCTATACGATTAGGTTAAATATAATATTTTTGAGTTATATTATCTCTGGGAGTGGAAGATGAGTTTGTGGTAGAAATTATTCAAAGGATGGAACTCTACTTGTCAAGTATTATTTTATTCTTATTCATTGAATAAATTAATTCTTAAACATTTGTAAAATAATATAAAAACCAAAAATGTGTTATCCTAATACTTTAAGTCTTGTTAAACTGATGATATTTTAAATTATCATAGATTTATGGCTTTAAGGCTATTAATTTTCAATTAATAGTTCACTTGTTCATGATTGATGACCACAATCACTCCCTATAAATATTTATTTTTTCCTACAATTATGTGTCTATAATTCCCACCAATTCTCTCCTATTCGAACCCCTAATTAGGTGGAAAATTTTTCATTTCCCTTTCCCTCTTATTAAGACTATATTTTATTAACCCTATTTCCGATTTGGGTTTTCCACAATGGTATTTTTAATTTTCAACATTTTAATTTCAAAGAAAATTTTCAAACCGCGAGAATGAAATTTAATGAAGGATTGTATAATGTAACACCCCACGATTTCATATTATATTATCTCTTTAAATAAATTCAATAGCTTGCGTTATACGCAACACTGAGTTCAAGCACAGCACAACTTACCAAACTAGCTGTTCAAAAAGTGGTTATTAATAGTATTAAATTCATTATTAATTTTATGTAATCTATATAATTTTAACATCCATATTATGTTTTTCATATACAAAATATAAAAAAAATAAATTTTTTAGATAAAATAATTATTAATAAAAAATGCAATTTTACCGCTTTTTAATGGAAAATCCTTTTTAAATCCAATATTTTATACTTTTATATATACATTTTGACCGAATAAACTTCTTCTTTAGAATTAGGACATAAAAATTTATCATGGATAAATTTTTGGTGTTTTTCTGATAACTTTCATATTTTGATGAATAGTTAAAAATAATAAATTTTAATTGAAATCAACTTTTTTAAGCCATATAATTTATTTGGTTAAATTATACATTTTAATGGTTTTTAATAATAATTATATTATATTTTTATCATTTAATAAAATATTGGTTATTGGAAGTAATTGTACATTTAAATTGGACATAAACACATATCAATCTTTTGATAATTTTTACTTCTCAAAACCCTACATTCTAGTTTTGACAAAGGGAATTAATTTTATATTAATTAATGAAACTTGTATATTTTTAATTTGATAAAATATACATCATTTTTTAATTTGGAATATCATAATTATCTTTGGGTGAATTTTTGGTATTTTTCTAAAAACATTCAATTTTTGATGAATAGTGTAAAACATTCTGTTATTGTTTAAAACCAAATTTTTATTTAAATTATCATTAATTAAATTTAAATTTATTTTAAATTAAAAATAGATACAAAATACTTATATTATCTCAATTTAATTCATTGGAGTAATTTTATGTTAAGATTATACGTATAAAAGTTTATTGAACTTTTTAACGTCTTTTACCCACCTTCTAGGCACATTTAGAAATTTTCATAAAACGTAGTTTTACCGCTTCTAAGAATTGAATTTCAAAAATCCCAGAGACACGGTTGACATCAGTAAGTTAAATGTGGTTCAATAAGTTGAAAATAATTTTTGGTGAATAGTAACATTTGAATATTATTTTCCACGGTTAAAAGTAAATAGGGTAATTGAAGGTAAACATAATATTAAAATTACACAAAAACATGTCCTATTTCTATTTTATATATCTATTTCTACCAAAATAAACCTTAGGAAAAAACATATACTTTAGATCAATTTGATTTAGATTAGGATATTTTTAATATTTTATTTAAGGAAGAGTTAAAAGGGTTAGATTCAATGTTTATTAACTAAACAATTTTTAATATAGGGTTAAACAGAAGATAAATTTGACTATAAATATTAATTAGAAATACAAAATGATTTCCTACATGAAGGTATTTTATTTATAAATTTTATACATTAAATTATTATATTTATTTATGACACAATAATGATTCAGTAATTTCCTTATTAATGAAGTATTAAAATAATTGATATTATAAATATCAGAATAAATGTAAATTGAAACATTTGATGACATACAAGAATTTTATAGGTTAATATGACATGTTAGTGTTTATTTAATGTTTTTTTTCAATGTAATAAACTTTTTATGACTTTTACAAAACCAAATACCAAGTAGTGTCAAAATTGGTATAAATAAGTTTTTTAAACAAATACTATATTATTAAATGATATAATAATCCTAAAAATATAATTTTCATAAAAAAAGGACTTATATAATTATATATGTAATTAATGTACCAATTTTAGGATCGATTGTCATTTTATATTATGTTTATTAACCATTTAATATAAAAATAAAAGAAGACGTGGTAAAAGTTGAACTATTTAAGTAACAGTTAAATCTAAAAGACAAGGTTAATATGGTGACCTAAAAATTTATAAAACCTATTGTTTGAGGGTTGTTCGACCCAAAACCACCTTTTCCTCTCAATAAATACTTTTTAAGCCATTATAAACCTAATATTATTTTATAATAAAATAATATTTCAAACTTTTCCTAAAGTGACCCTCACCACTTTTATAAAACGGTACATCCCCGTATCCAAATTTCACAACTCCAAACTCATTTTTCTTGTCCAAGCCCTACTCAAATATCCTCCCAAATACCCTCAATTCAACCTAGTGGACTTACTTTGTTCAGAAATCCAACCTATAGAGTTCTTTTTATTAAATTAAAAGGAAGCTCCCGAAGAAGTGGTAATAATTTCATCACCTCTTTCAATGTTCTTTTCTTCTTCCACTTCCTCTTTATTTGTTTTTTCCATAACAAAATAATAAATCCAATACATTATACATACTAGGATATTATTATATTTATGTTACAACCATATTCATTATTATATCCATCTTATGAATGAAAAAGTCACCATACGTGCGTACGTATGGTTAACCGTCTCCACATCGTGGTGTAGTTTGTTATTAAACACATAATTATTTGGATGGGTATAATAATGATTATAATTGATGTAAATAATAAATATAACATTTTAATGATTCTTTATATATGATATACCATTATATACAATTTAACCATAAATAGAATGATATCATCGCTCATGCGTATGTACGGCTTACCGTCTCCATGACACGAAGAGATTCATTTCCATGTTTGTCATTCAAAGATGATTATAAATATATATATATACTATAAATAATTATATAATATATGACATAATAATTATACTATAAATATATAAATATATATATATATATATATATGTATATCTCATTCACTTACTTCCGTTCAATATGAAATGAAAACGGAAACGACCTTTATGCATACGTACGGCTTACCGTCTCCATAAATGGTGTTTTCCATTTCATATATGTATCTATTATAATTACTTATATTATGAATTTATATGTTACCTAAATAATATTATATATTCTGTAATCAATTAAATCATAATATAAGTTATACGATCAAGAATAACAAGTTAAAACACGTAAGATAAAGAAAGAGATTATTACCCGAAATTTTTTTAACATATAAATGATTATTTAATGTGTAGTATAAAGCCATTAATAAATAATGTAAGATATCATAAATATGAATATGGTTCTGTTATAATTAAATAACATACTATGGTCATTATACAGGAGGCTAAACATACTCTCGACCAAAGGAAAGTACAAGGGAAGGGTTAATTCCTCAATCTCATTATTATCTGAGATTGTTTATGTATAAGTATTTAATAAGAAATATTTATCATACATGTCCATGTTTCATAAAAATGTTTTCAAAATGAATATTTTATGGTTTTTTGTAAGGGACTATTTATCAAGATCAGCATTTTAAATGTTTTAATGATTTATTTTTATAAATATTTTTAATTAATGTCCAAGTTTTAAAACTGATTTTAAGGATTTATTTATATGGACATGACTATTTTAAAATGTTAATTCCTTTAAAAAGTTACAAAGTGGTATGGTACCCTTTGATTTAAAAATCCATTTTAAAATACTTCTTTTATAAATGTGTTACTTTTAAATTATTTTTGAAAATTAATTTCTCTCAAAGAGTTTTACTAATCATTTTTAACTTTTTCAACATTTTTTACAAGATATTAATGTTCATTGAGGATGATTTATTGTAATACAATATTTTATATTTTAGTGAATAAGTTATGATATGTTTTACAATGTATGTGATATTTTTTATACCATTCATGGTTTATGGTTAAAGTACTGACATTTCATATGCTAGTTATAATTTGAATGTTTATGTTATGTTTTAACATTTTCATATGAGGAATGCATTGGGTTTAGTAAATGATGGGTGGAGCCCGCTATAGGTCCTCGATGCATTGGAAGGTCTCATGAGACAAAATAGTGTCTTGGCACAAGGCCTTGAAAAAATCATTATTTTTAGTTAGGACACGAGGCCTTGACTATATGGTTATGATGTCCAGCATTATGTATTCCGTCATTATGTAATTAGCTATTGATATTACATGTGATTATTCGACTAGTATAATATCCATGTGAATAAGTAAATGACATTATTTGATTTATCTTTTCCATTTTATTTTTAATTTTACGTTTAAAAGTCTTTTGTTCTAGTGTTATACATTTCCTTAAATATTTATTCTAATTTATGAAAGTTTCCGCTATATTCTTTATAGCACCCCCAAACATTTTATGGTTTGTTTCTCTTAAATACATTTTATTTATAGCCTATATTTCAAAAATCACTAAGAATATTTGGAACAAAACATGGTTACTTATAGGATATAGCCATAACCTAGCCATAAAACAGAAATTTTTCAGCTCTATGATTTTAATTTTAAAAATATAACATACACGATTGTGATCAAGATGATATTTAGAGTCTGATAGAATTAACATAATTTTTAAGAAATAGTCACCTACTCTTATGAATAGTAACCTACCCCTATGAATAGTAACATACCCTAATGAATAGTAACCTACCCTTATGAATAGTAATATGACTCTTATGAATGGTTTCCATGCCCTTAAATGTATAAATGATTTTAGGCACCTTGAAAATGAAGATAAATATTTTAAGTGATTGTATTTTTATATTAAATAATGATTTTAATTAAATATTTAATTAATCATATTTAGAAAATTATTTTTGAAAAATGGGCTTCATTTTTGGATTCTACATGTCGAAAAATGGTAAGGTTGAATTTTATTGATGTTTCTGAAATACTTGACTTTTTTATGAATAGTAAAATTCGATAATTCACAATAAATGATAAATAATATATTAATTGAGTCATTGATGATGATATTCTAATTTAAGACCAATTTGTTCGAAATCACATGCATATATTACTATTCTTGGTCATATAATACTCACTATTGGTTGTATTGAGAGGAAATAATAAACTAATGAATTTTATATTAAGAAAACTCCTCTCCCCTCAACTATATAAAGAACCCCTCACCCCCTCTTCCTATCACACCACTCGAGCCTTGTGCCTTTCCAATATTCTGACCAATTATATCCCCAAGATCCTCCTCCATGTCCAAATTCTCCTAGCCTCTTCAAAATACCTAAACCTCTCTCCTTAATAGGCTCTCAAAGGAGCAAGTCTCAAGAGGAAAATTCCTCTTTCCAATTCCTTCAATTATTTTAAGTTCTTTTCTTTTTGTTTCTTTCCAAACCATAATAATATGATAAATCTAATAAAATACATGTACTGGAATTTTTTCATGATAATGGTATATTTCAATACCTTCTCTCTTTTCCCCACCATTTATTTGAAAGAAATGAAAGCACCATTTGAGATACACTAATTTAGCACATTCAAGGACAAAAGTTTATCAATTTCTATTATAATCATTAATTCTGGTCATGAAATCATTTTTGTTATGGTTGAACCAGATTATTATATATTTAATATATCCTATTTTTCTTTCTTTAATCATTTTTTACAAATGGTATTATGTTATAATGTAAAACATGTTATTTATAATCAAACTCACCGTTTAGCCAAAACGGTTGTCAATAAGGTTTTATATATAATAATTCGACTTCACTCTAAGTAACCAAATTAAATTTAAAACCATGTAATCTTATGTATGTTAACTATTATAATATAACTTAATTTCTAGACAACAAAATCCATCTTATATATTTATCTGAACTTGAATATAAGTGAACCGATCATTCAAAACCAAGTAAACAAACAAGCCCGAACAATGAAATTGAACCTTATACTTAATCAAAAATGCATTGAATGAACTAAAAAGGGTTATAATAAATAATTTATATATATAAGAGGTTCTGGACTTATGAATTAATAAGCTTAATTTTTTTATTCAGGTCTTAAATAATAAGTCAAGAACACCTTCAAGCGTAAGGTAAGGGATATCTTAACTCAATTTTCATTTATTGAGTTACACATCTATGTAATTGGTTTTATCATTCCAGTAATATGTGTGAATGACCTATGATTTTTTTATACTGTATATCCACTTATATTTTTTGGAATTCTATTTTTCACGCATAAATATTTCATTGATTTATCCTCACTCTAATGATACAATCTTTGTAAGGGATTCTCTCTCACACTTTTGTTCAAGAATCTACCCTATGTTGTGCAGTTTTATTTTTAATTCATAATGATGGGGTATATTTTTGTACCACCCCCATACTGACCTTGTGACATATAAACAACTTAAAATTCTTTTACCTCTCAATAATTCCTCCCAATAACACTCATTACCATGACGAAATGTTTGTAAGTGGTTTCTCATCTCACTTTCATTTCTATGAGATTTTCATTGTTCGCCAATTATTTATTGTATGTGGTATATGTGTACTACCATTTGATATATAATAACATGATTTCTCTTTTTATATTCATGTTATTCAATTATTCATTTGAGGATTATTATGTTTTGTTCAATTGATTCGATCGATTACATTGTGGAAAGAGACTTTGTCTCCATTACTATATCTTTGTGACTAACTTTGTATTGTGTGCCTAATAATCCTTATGTGGTGTACCGACTTCCCATTTGATATCACCTATCATTTGAAATTATATTTATATTAAATATCCATAATCTCATATCATGGATATGTTTGTTGTCTAAACCATATACCATTTTACATGCGATGTTTATTTCCCAAGTTTTTTTAATTATGGAAATATTGATGAATCAGTATACTCTACTCTATACGGATATTGAAAAAGAATATTTCACTTGTAATGAATCAATTTATAAAGATTTATTTGGAAATTAAGTGGTAGTTGGGGATCGTTATATCACCTCTATGCATCGGTAGGTCTCCTGAGATAAATCAGTTGGCGACAAACCCTTTGAGTTTGTTTCCAAAAATCAGACGGGTTTCTACCCATAGAATTAAACTGTTTTTATGGTATTATGTTTTCATGTTCCAGATATATGACATCAAATTAATAAGAATTCTATTTATTCATCATTAGTTATTATTATTATCCATGAGGTTTTCACTATGAAAAAACCTATGGATGTAGTTTCATTCTCAGTTTATTAATGGAATAAGTTTTTCATTTATTCACCATGCCATATTGATTGTGTCATATTGACTATGATTCAGTTATTATTGTATTCATGCTTCCTCTATTTTTAACCCTTACTGAGTTTTTGATCTCACCCCTTTCATTGTTTAATTTCAATAGGTGACAAAGAGGATATCATTTATTGAGTTCATATGGTTTCGGTTTTTAGTTTATGTTATGTATTGTATTTTGTAACCTTTTCCAATTTAAGTTGAGTTATATCTATGTATCTAGTTTTCATCAACACTACTAAACTGATCATTCCTTCTGGATTTTCATTCCTTCTAACCATGATAATATCACATTTAATTCACCGTCTCCATCCTAGAGGGTTCGGGGTGTAATAGTTGGTATCATAGGATGTTTAGTAGAAAACTTAGAAACTAGATTTAGAAAACTTAGATAACGGAAGAATCCCTAGATAAGCCTTTGAGGATAAACATATAAGAAAGTCCGGATATTTTTTTAAGGAATAGATTATGTGGATCTTTCAATAAATAAATCCCTGTCTAGATACAAGTAGGTAAAGGAAGCTCTGGTACAGATGTATCAAGGGGTAAAACCCGAAAACACCTCTTTGAGCTAGACTCGAATGGGAACTAGTGCACAAAAATAGGCCTTGTTTCACTCTTGGTTACGACACTCCCATGAGATATGCTTAGGATAATTCATATTCTCTTTATAATCTTTTATGAAGGATTGAAATGTAAATTTTTCCTTAAAGAAACCATTTTTCTGATTATGGGATTAGCGATTCATAGGATCTTAAACTATGATAAATATTTTGTTAAGATTATACATTATAATTCATACCATAATATAGTGTGTTCCATTATCTATAAATAGAATCTAATGTAAAAAGGGGAATTAGTACTCATGGGCAATGTAGGGATCTCCCCACTTAGAAAGTCAGCACAGTCAATGCTGGAGCAGATCAGATCATGAACATATTGGTACAACATACTCAGGATGTGATGAATAAACACTCCACAGCTGTTTTGGACTGTTTCATGTAGAAAAATCCCCCATCTTTTAGTAGGAATACTAATCCAGGGGTTGTTGAGAAATGGATCAAGTCCCTTGAAAATATATTCATGCAATTAATATGAAATGAAAATGAAAAGGTAGTACTTGTGGTATATTGTCTCAAGGGAGACGTTTGTCAATGGTTGTCCTTGATTCAGAATACCACAGAGGAAGAAGAAATAGAAGATATGGAATGGAGGACTTTTAAAGAAATATTCTCCGAAAAATATTTCCCTCGTGAGCAATGAAATGAAATGAAGAGAAAACACCTTAGCTTAAAACAAAGGGAAGAAGACAATGTTACAGATTATAAGGCTACTTCCACAATGTTGGCTAGGTATGTTGTAGATTACATACGTGACTTGACATACAAGATTTTTCATTTATTTTAAGTTCTTATTCCAAGTATTCTAAGGGCACTGTCTTCTCAATCATTTTCATCATATGATGAAATTGTATCAAGTTCCATCAAAACAGATAATGAATTTGCTAGATCAAATCTTTTCAAAGGAAACCAATATAAGAAGCGGTACTCTGATAACAAATTAAATAGAGAAACAACAAATAAGATAAAGGTAAAAAAGTTATTCCCATTATGTGAGAACTGTGGAAAGAATCATCTTGGGAAATGCTTTAAAGGCATGGGAGTCTACTATAACTACAAGGAAGAGGGTCATCGATCTGATGAATGAAAGGGAAAGAAAATATTCAATGATATTCAATGCTACAATTGCAGAGAGATGGGACACTATGGAAATGAGTGTCCTAAGCGCCAAGGAAACCTGTCTCAGAAAAAACAAAGCAAACAAGGGAGAGCCTATGCGATTACAGCCACGGAGGTTGAAATGTTTAATTATGTGGTGGCATGTACTTTAATTGTTTCCTCAAACTTAGAAAACACTTTATTTGATTCTATATCATCTCATTCATTTATATCTTCTCAGTTTTCCAAGAAAATTAGATATGTTCAATTTGATTTGTTAAAGAAGTTGTAAGTCAAAACTCTTGGGGGATGTATCATTGCAACAAAGGCATGTCGACTAGTCCCCCTCTAGACAGAAAAATGTTCTTTAGTTTCTAACCTTATCATCATACCAATGAATAAATTTGATATAATTATCAGTATGGTTTGGTTGTCAAATTATGATGCGAATATTTATTGTAAGAAGTAAGATACAATTTTTGAAAATGGTGTAAAATTACTTGTCTTTAGGGCAGAAACATCTCCACCTGATTCTTATCTAGAACCACCCCCAGTAGCTCTACTAAATTCAATAGTAAGAGATAGAGATAAACCAATATCTATGGGAAAGGAATGAAATTTTCAAATTGAATATGTCCACATAGAGAATGAATATATTGATTTATTTCAAGAGGATTTACCTTGACATCCTTCAGAGCGAGAAGTTGAGTTCTCTATTGATTTAATTCCTGATGCAAGACCTATAACAAAGACTCCCTATAGAATAGATACTATAGAATTTGTAGAGCTAAAGAAACAAATAGAGTATTTGAGTGAAAAACGATTTATTTGACCTAGTGTTTCTCCATGGGGAGCCACTATCATCTTTGTCAAGAAGAAAGATAGATCCATAATTCTTTGCATTGATTATAGGGAAATCAATGATATTACAATAAAGAATAAGTATCCTCTTCCCCAGACTGATGATTTATTTGATCAACTTCATGGAGATCAATAATTTTCAAGGATTGACCTTCGATTGGGATATCATCAGTTGCCTGTAAGGAAAGATGATATTCCTAAGACAGTATTTCAGACCAGGTATGGGCATTACGAGTTTACAGTAATGCCTTTTGGACTGAAAATTGCACCCTCTGGCTTTATGGATTTAATGAATTGAGTTTTCAAGGAATATCTTGATAACTTTGTTTTGGTATCTATCGATGATATCCTCATATACTCAAAAAGCTATGAAGACCATGAGAATCACATGCGGGTCATTCTTGAAAACTATTAGAAGAAATAAATTATGTGGGGTGTTTAGAAAGTGTGAATTATGGCTTCAATCAGTTTCGTTTTCGAGGCCAAATTATCTCTGAGGATGGAATCCTAGTTGATCGTGAGAAGGTGAAGGCAATCCAAGAGTTCCCCATGCCAACAAACATAACTGAGGTACACAGTTTTATTGTCTTAGCAGGTTACTATCATCATTTTGTTCAGAATTTTTCCTGACTGGATAACTTGCTAACCAAGATCACAAGTAAAGCAATTAAGTTTGTATGGACAAAATAATGTATAGATTTCTTAAAATAATTGAAAAGAATATTGGTCAACACTCCAATTTTGACTCTTCCATCTAGAAGTGGTGGATTTGTAATATACTTTGATGTATCAAAGAATGGACTGGGTTGTGTCCTTATGAAAAACGATAAAGTTATTTCTTATTCATCAAGATAGTTGATGACTCATGAGAAAAATTATCCAACTCATTATCCTGATTCAGCAGCCGTAATCTTTTCTCTAATAATATGGATTCATTATCTGTATGGAGAGAGATGTGAGATTTATACGGACCACAAGAGTTTGAAATACATTTTCACTGAAAAAGAACTCAACATGAGGTAGAGGTGATTGGTTTATTTACTCAAAGATTACGACTGTTCAATACACTACCACCCAGGAATAGAAAATAAGGTGGTAGATGCATTAAGCAGGAATGATCATGGACTTCTAAGTCAAATGAGGATTGAGAGAGATCCAATATTTTTGGATCTACTAAATATGGAAATAGGAATTTTTAAGGAAAGAGAACCATCATTCCTCGTTCAAATGATTGCTAAACCATCTTTATTAGAGAAGATAAAAAGCTCTCAATTTGATGATGATATTCAAAATAAGAAAATTAATGAACTTAAGGATGGGAGATTGGCTGACTTTATGTATGAAGAAGGAGTTCTGAAATTTGGGAAGAGGTTATGTGTTTCATCAGTACCTAAGATAAAAAGGTAACTATTAGAGGTTTCTCATAGATCAAATTTCTCTATACACCTGGGTTTCAAAAAAATTTATAGAGATCTGAAATAATATTTTTGGTGGGATAATATAAAACGGGAAATTGCTGAATACGTGTCAAGATGTCTAGTTTTTCAACAAGGGAAGGTAGTGAGACAACATCCCAAAGGAGTGATGTAACCTCTACCTATTCCTATATAGATGTTGGATAACATTACGATGGATTTTCTCACCGGACTACTAAGGAAACCTCGAAGGAATGATTCAATATTGGTGATTGTTGATCATCTCCCAAAATCATCACATTTCCTTCCTATAAGAGAGGATTTTTCACTTGAGTGCTTGGTAAGACTTTATATTAATAAATTTTTAAGACTTCATAGTGCACCTCTATCTATTGTGTCTGATCGAGATCCCCGATTTACATCAAATTTCTAGAAAAGTCTCCGTAAGGCTTTAAATACTGAGCTTCGTAAGAGTAATGCTTATCACCCCCAAACTGATGGATAGTCGGAAAGAACTATTCAAACTTTAGAAGACATATTGTGGTCATGCAATCTTGATTTCCAAGGTATGTAGGATCAATAATTTCCTTTGGTAGAATTTTCCTAAAATAACAATTTCCGTTCTAGTATTCAAATGGATTAATATGAAGCATTATATGGAAAGAGATGTCGAACTATAACTTTTTGGGACAATGTTGGTGAGAGGAAACTTATAGGCCCAAAAAATTATTGAAGAGATCACAGCAAAGGGGAAGACAATACAATCCCATATTAAAGCATCCCAAAGTAGGAAGAAGTGTTATGCTGGAAATTAGAGAAATGATTTAGAATTATAGGTGGGAGATCATGTTTTTCTGAATGTATCTCCATGGAAGGGTATATTAAGGTTTGGTAATAAAGGGAAACTGAGCCCCAGGAATATCAGACCATTTGAAATTATGGAAAGAATCGGAACAGTACCTTACCATTTAGTAATGCCGCCAAATCTCTCCAAAGTCCATTATGTGTTCCATGTGTCATTATTGAAGAAATACATGCCAAACCCAATGCATGTACTCACCTAGGAAGAAATTTAACTGGAACCTGATTTTTCATACTATGGAAAGACTATTGGGATTCTTGACAGAAGGGAGAAAGTATTGAGAAATCAGAAAACTAGTCTTGTAAAGGTTCTTTAGAGGAACCAGAATATGGATGAAGCAACATGGAAACCAAAAGATTTCATGAAAAGGAACCACCCACATCTTTTTGGGGAGTTTCATACATCAAATTTCTTAGATGAAATTTCTGGAGGGAATAATGTAGTTCCCCAAACATTTTATGGTATGTTTCTCTTAAATACATTTTATTTATATCCTATATTTCAAGAATCACTGAGCCTCTATGGAAAAAAACAACGTTACTTATAGAAGATATCCATAACCTAGACATAAAACTTAAATTTTCCAACTCTGTGATTTGAATTTTATAAATCTAACTTACCCGATTGTGATCAAGATGATATTTACAGTCTAATAGAATTAACATAATTTTTGGTGAATAGTAACCTACCCTTATGAATAGTAACATAACCTTATGAATAGTAACTTATCCTTATGAATAGTAATATGAATCTTATGAATGGTATACATTCCCTTGAAGGTATAAATGAATTTAGGCACCTTAAAAATGAAGATGAATATTTTATGTGTTTGTATTTTTTTGATTAAATAATGATTTTAATTAAAATTTTAATTAATCATATTTAGAAAAAAAATTGAAAAATGGACTTCATTTTTGGACTCTAAACGCCGAAAAATGGTTAGGTTGAATTTTAGGTATTTTTCTGAAATACATTAATTTTTTATTAATAGTAAAATCTGATAATTCACAATAAATGCTAAATAATGAATTAATTGAGTCATTGATGATGATATTCTGATGTAAGCCCAATTTTTTCTAAGTCACATGAAAATATTACTATTCTTGGTCATGGAATACTCACTATTTGTTGTCTTGAGAGGAAATAATAAACTAATGAATTTTATATTAATAAAACTCCTCTCACCTCCACTATATAAAGCACCCCTCGCCCCCTCTTCCTCTCACTCCACTCAAGCCTTGTTCCTTGCCCATATTTTGACCAAGTATATCCCCAAGATCCTCCCCCACTCCCAGAATCTCTTAGCCTCTTCAAAATACCAAAAAATCTCCCATTAAGAGGTTCTCAGAGGAGGAAGTCTTAAGAGGTAAATTCCTTTTTCCAATTCCTTAAATTCTTTTAAGTTCTTTTCTTTTTTTTTTCTTTCCTCGCCATAATAGTATGATAAATATAGTAACAAACATGTACTGGAATGTTTTAATTATAAGGCTATATTTCATTACCTTCTCTTCTTTCCCCAATATTTATTTGAAAGAAATGAAAGCACCATTTGAGATGAGCTAACTTATCACATTCAAGGACAACAGTTTATCAATTTATATTATAATCATTAATTCTGTTCATGAAACCAATTATGTTATGGTTGAACCAGATTATTATATATGTAATATGTCCTATTTTTAGTTATGTAATCCTTTTGTACAAATGGTGTTATTTTATAAAGTAAAACATGTTCATTATAATCAAACCCGCCGTTTAGCCAAAACGGTTGTCACTAAGGTTATATATATAAAAATTTGACTTCACTCTAAGTAACCAAATTAAATTTAAAACAATGTAATATTCTGGATGTTCAATAATATAATATAACTTCTTTTCTTTACAACCACATAAATCTTATATATTTATCATAACTTGAATATAAGTGAACAGATCATTCAAAACCAAGTAAGCAAACGAGCCCGAATAAGGAAATTGGACCTTATAACTAATCAAAAATGATTTGAATGAACTAAAAAGGGATATAATAAATCATTTATATGTAGAAGAGGTTCTGGACTTATTAATTAATAAGCCTAATTTGTTTATTCATGTCTAAAATAACAACTCCAGAATACCTTCAAGCGTAAGGTAAGGGATATCTTAACTCAGTTTCCATTTATTGAGTTACACATCTATGTCATTGGTTTTGTCTTTCCAATAATATGTGTGAATGACCTATTATTGTTTTATACTATATATCCACTTATATTTTTTGGATTATTATGTGTCACACATAAATATTTCATTGATTTATCCTCGCTCTAATGCTACAATCTTTGTAATGTATCCTCTCTCTCATTTTTGTTCAAGAATCTCCCCTATGTTGTGCCCTTTTATTTTTAATTCCTAATGATGGGGTAAGCTTTTTCCCCACCCCCATACTTCCCTTTTAACATATAAATAATTGAATACCACTTTACCTCACATTAATTCTTCTCAATAACACTCATTATCAAGCTGAAATGTTTGTAAGGGGTTTCTCATATCACTTTTATTTCTGTGATATTTTCATTGTTTGCCACTTATTTCTTGTATGTGGTATATTTGTGCTTCCATTTGATATATAATATCATTATTCTATTTATATTCATTTTATTCAATGATTCATTTGATATTTATTAAGTTCTGTTCACATGATTCATCTGATTACATTGTGGTAAGAGACTTTGTCTCAACTACTATTTCTTTGTGACTAACTTTGTATTGTGCACCTAATAATCCTTATGTGGTGTACCTACTGCCCATTTGAGATAACATTTAATTTGAAATTATATTTATATTAAATATCCATAATCTCATATCATGGATTTTTTTGTTGTCTAAACCGTATAGCATTTTACAGAAGAAGTTTATTTTGAAAGTTATTTTAATTATGGAAATATTGATGAACCTGTATACTATACTATATAGAGATATTGAAAAGGAATATTTATCATGTATTAAATCAATTTATAAATAATTATTTGGACATGAATTGGTGGGTGGGTCCCTCAATATCCTCTCTATGCATCGGTAGGTCTCATGAGACAAATCAGTTGGTGACAAACCCTTCGAGTTTGTTTCTAAAAATTAGACGGTTTTCTACCCATAGAATTAAACCTTTTTTAAGGTATTATGGTTTCACATTCCAGATACATGACTTCTAGTTAATAAGAATTCTCTTTATTCATTTTCAGTTATTATTATTATCCATGTCGTCTTCACTATGACAAAACCTATGGATGCGGTTTCATTCTCACTTTATTAATGGCATTAGTTTTTCATTTATTCACCATTCCATGTTGATTGTATCAGATTAACTATGATTCACATAATATTGTATTCATGATTCTACTATTTTTAACCCTTATTGAGCATTTGATCTCACCCCTTTAATTGTTTACATTCAATAGGTGATAAAGAGGAGATCATTTATTGAGTTTCGGTGGTTGAAGTTTTTAGTTTTTGTTATGTATTGTATTTTGTAACCTTTTCCAATTTAATTTGAGTTACATATATGTATCTAGTTTTATTAAAGAATACTAAACTAATTGTTCCTTCTGGATTTTCATTCCTTCTAGTCGTTCCAACATCACAAGTAATGCACCGGATCCAACCTAGAGGGGTCGTGGCGTAACATTGTCATCCTTATTGAGCATCTGAGCACACCCCTTTATATGTTTTATTTTTCTCAAGATACGAAGATGTATATTATGACTGACTTGTAAAGATAATCTAAGGTATATGAGTGTATTCAAAGGAGACACAATGTTTTTTTTCATTTCATAATTTAATGTAAAACATATGTATGTATCAAGTACTTACAAGGATACTAAACTAATCGGTCTTTCAAGACGAGATATCTTGTGATTAGGATAATGTTATGTAATAATGTAGCGACACTGGGTAACCGGGGTCAGGGAATTAAATTAAAGAAGAGTTTTGAAGATT
The DNA here is from genome assembly GCA_963277665.1 of Viscum album. Lineage (NCBI taxonomy): Eukaryota > Viridiplantae > Streptophyta > Magnoliopsida > Santalales > Viscaceae > Viscum > Viscum album. The sequence continues at coordinate 1,785,451,204 of OY728150.1, forward strand.
CATGATGTCTTGAGAAGCCTCTAGAAGAGATAAGTAGATTTTTATTTGTCAAAAATGAAGTTTAAATGAATATGAAATTCGATATTTTATCATTTAAGTGAGTTGGAACAAAAATTTGTTTCTCATACTTTTCTCAACTAGATATCCTATAAATTGGATTTGATTGTAAATTGTACTATGTTATTATTTAGATTGAAATTAAAGACTGATTTTATAAATCTATTACATCAAAATAATTTTCAAAACAAATGTTTTTGTCAGAAGTAAGTTTTCTAAGAAAATCATGTAGAAGAAGATTTTTGAGATTGAGGGTTCTCATCAGATGATCTGATAGAGGCCTATTACTAAACATGGGGAATCAGACTAAGGGTATCGATCTTATTTTATAGAATTTATTTTAGAAGGAGATTTTTGTTATATATGAAGATCATATTTTCTTTAATTTTCATTGATTGTGAATAGGTCCGTCATTCTAAAGATATTGGTTGTAGGTCATAGGAGATAGCCAGATTAGAAAAATGTTGATTGGACATTGATTTCTGGACTAACCATTATGGGGAAGAAATATTCAATGTTATAATTCTTTTTTTGGATAAATTATTTTAATAAAATTTTATAATCTAATGGGAGTCATTATAATCATTAATATAGGGAGATAAAAGGTGTCCAATGGGTGTTGATACAAATTTTATTAACTAATTCATATTAGTGTATTTAGATAGATTCATAAGAGTGGATATGGCAGGGATGTGGGTGCTCAAACTGATTTTGAAACTGGTAAATCATGGGTTCTATGTTTACTCTTCTATTTCTACTTTCATAAGTTTTTTTAAAAAATATAATTATATAGAATCATTAACAAAGAGTACTGATTATGTTTTGTAATGATGAAATTTATTATTAATGTTATTTTATAAGAGGAATACAAAAAGTGTCAATAAAAAAACTTTAAATATTCACTATCATGATCACCATTAAGATAATACCACTGATGAAAGACATTGAAAGAATGAAAATTTTTATTAATACAAGAAATATATTGAAAAGAAACAAGAATAATGGAATTAAAGATTTATTTAAGGAAATTTATAGAAATTTTACAATAGAATGGGTTATATAACATAGTTATTGACAATATGTGGTGGTTAGTTATATTGAAATTTCATTTATAGTAATTGGGTGCACATGTATTTGCAAGGATTTTTGACTATTTTATAAAACGAATGTAGAAGATAGAAATTTCATAGAAATATTATATTTTAAAATTAGTTTTTATATAAAATATATGTCGGAATAAAATAATTTCTAAAAAATCATTTAAATATATATTTGAATGAAATTGATTTAGTAAATGTATTATAATTAATGAATTATTATTATTTATTTAATAAAAAACCATTATTGATTGTTATTCCAATTTATTTATAAAATTCTATTAATTGAAAGAAGACAAACAATTAATTTTAATGAAATTTTGTTAAAATCATTTATTGTTTAAGGTAGTATTTTTTTTAAAAATATTTTATGATTGTTATTTTTATCTTTTTAAATTAAATTGATATATTTTAATGAATTATTTTAATAAAACTTATTTATTATACGTATAATAAAATAAAATAAAATAACATTAATCGAATCATTAATAATTTCACTAATGATTTAATATAATTACATTTATGGTGAGAATCATTAAATATTTACTGATAAAAATATCATAAATACTATATTCACATAAAATGAGTTGAACATATTCCAAAATTTACTCTAACTATATCTTTTGGAATATGTTCAACTCCTTTTATGTGAATATAGTATTTATGATATTGTTATCAGTAAATATTTAATGATTCTTACCATAAATGTAATTATATTAAATCATTAGTGAAAATATTTCCTTTGCTAACTCAATATCATGCATCAGGTAATTTGTCTCAAGATTTGAAATGAGAATAAGCTATTAACAAGAACATTTTTTAAAATACACACCCAAACACTATCATTTAAGTTTCACTGTATATTACAGCCCTTCTCCACTATATGTTTTTGTTGGTACCAGTGTGGTGGCCAACCTTTTCTTGGGATTCTCAAGGTTATCTTAAAATTCCAATTTACAATGAAACATTACTCTCTTTCATGTAAACATGGATATATGATTTAATAATATAGATAAATTTATTTAAAAAGTTCTATATAATTCATATAATCCATGAAAACTATGAATATCAATTATAGTTGTCGTTCGAGGTCATTATTCAATATCGTCAATCTTCCAAGGGTCAATAGGTATACCATTCCTAGTAATTACATAACCCATGAATGATACTTATAATATATTGAATTCACACTTTTTAAATTTGAAATACAGCTTCCCCTTTCCTAGGGTCTTTAACACAATACTCAAGTGATATTTATATTCCCCCATGCACTTGGAATATATGATAATACCATCAATAAATACAACTATAAATTTATCAAGGTATTATATAAATAATCTATAAATTATTTATAAGAATATTGAAAGGGTGAATTTATTCCCAAATGGGATCATTTTGAATTCATAGTATCTAAATGTTGTGTAAAATGTTGTCCTAGGTATATATTCTCTAAAATATTTTTTCTATAGTAATGATATATTTTTTTTAATTTTTAAAACCCTTGAAGTTCCCTCCTTCAACAATGAATATGAAAATGGTTTTTTTAAACCAATTATTTATCCACATTTTATCATTGTACTCCAAACTATTATGAAATTTACACCACATAACAAATGTTCTAACAGATCATGAAAATCAGGTTTCAACATCAAGCATGCCTAACGTTAGATCATGGTTTCCAATTTTTCTCAATAACACAAAAGAAAGAATTACAAAAAATTTAATGATCATATTATATAATAATATGTTATTAATAAGTATTTAAATTTAATTATTGTCCCATAGAAATTTATAAATTAAACTTGGACTTCCATTAACCATGACAACTAATATGGGTCCCTGATTAGGATCTATGATTAATTAAATAAAATTTTGGTATCAGATATATGAAATAATGTTAAGGGGAATCATGAAACCAATTTTCTTATGGAAAAACACATAGAATCATTTTAAACTATGTATTAATTTATGGTTCCCTCATTGTAGAATAATCAGTTGATTTTATTCCTTTTTGAAAATGAATATTGTTATCCTTTTTAGGTAAGGACTGAATTTATTTTATATTTTTACATTCCTTTGGATATGATTATGTTTACATTTTATTTATCTTATCTGATTTAATAATATACATATATGATGTGTCATATTTGTTGAGGATTTACTTTTCTCATATTATTTGGTATTAAGGGTTGTGTTCATTTGTTTGAGAAATTATCTTTTTGATTTTTATCCTTTTTCATCTAGTTTTTTCAAGTCATATATACATGGTTTACATTATATATGAAATCCTATAACTAGATTTTTTTATTCTAGAATAAAATCATGAAAAAAAAATTTAACACATTATTTTAGATATAATTCATGGCTAAATATTAGTTTTCATGTAAATTAATTATATTGGGGAGTTCAAGGATAAGAATTTGGTGTTCAATAGATTCATGTTAATACTTATATTGTTTTTACTTGAGAAATATGTCTATAAAATATAAGTACTGTTTATATTTTTTAGATAGGTTTATTTTTATAAGAAATAATTATGATATAATTATTATTTATTTTTAATAAAAGTGTGGGAATTTTACTTTTTCATTTTATTTATTTAGTAAAAGATATTAATTAAGTACCTATATTCTATATCCTATAGACAGAGTTCAAAAAAAATATTACTATCGGTTGGTATAGTAATGTTTTTTTTTAAATTTTTGTTCTAACTTAAATATAGATTCCAATGACCTTTTTTAAAATTCTTATTTCCATCTATTCTGGAAATTGTGTTAATAGTGATATAAAGATAAAATTTATGAAAACGTTTCATTCTTCAAAAAAATAATTTTAATAATATATATTCATTAATATAATAATTAATTTTAATATATCCCAGAAAAATAAAATAAAGTTGATTAAAAATTAGTTTTCATAATAATATATGATTAATAAATACATAAAAAATTATTTGACTAAACATAATGAAAATTTTATACATATATCAAAAATGTGTCACAAAATGTTTTATAATAAATCAGCATCATAGAGATATATAAGAGGTTAAATAACTATGTTTCTTTGTGTAGGTGATAGTTCCAAAACCCTTTAGCTTCCATTTTAAATTTTTCTTATATTGTGGTTTGAAAACTATGCAGAAAATAAAATATCGACATGGTCTTAAAATCAAGAAAAAAAATGACAAACCACTTCAATTTTGAAACCTTGGTTAAAAGGTGTTATGGAATATATATAAATTTTTTTATGGATTATTTATCATTAACATTCCAACCATGGTTTAGAAACTGTTGCAATAGATAGTTATAGTAATGGCTATATTAAACCGTGGTGAAAAGATATTTTACCAGTGAATATCATAACCAGTATCTTATAAACTATTACCATAACTATGAACATAGTTTTTTACACTTTTCATGTTTTTAAACCACGGTAATAAGTTATTTTAAGAGTTTTGATTCACTATTAACCCTTGTTAAATGATATGATAGTCAAAGATAAACCTTTTACTAGTTTCATACCCTCTATGTTGATCATAATATACATCAAAACATTACATATGATACTATTTTTGAAAATATTCTTGTTATGTTAATGAGAATCAATTAAAATACACATTGATCCATATTTTTTCTTATGAAATATGACTCAATAACCACATGTAAAAGAACATGAACATATATAAAAACTTATTATATTCTATTAATGTTTATTAATTAATTCATATATTACATTATGTGTTATTCTCTATGTTATCTTTGATATAAGCATAAAAAATGGTACGAGTTCAATTGAAATATTAATCTTGCAATCCATGGGAGGAACATTAAAATCATAATAATAAATTTTCATTTTCTTATATAGTTGGAGTTTCTTCAATAATGAGTTACTCACTAACCATTTCATCCAAATATATGTCATTATTCAGTATCAATAATAATTCTTTTTATTCTAAAGGGACTTCATCATCATCCCTATATCAATGTTTTATCATAGGACACTACGGATATAAAAACACATTTCCCAATCCCAATAATTTATAAAAGATCAATGTTGAGAGAGTTAATACATGACCAATATCATGTAAAATTATTCTAATGGATAACTATATATATTTATTTGATGTATTGTTTCCACAAATATCAATCAAATATGTTTTATATACATGGGATGTAATCATTTCACAGCCAATATTTTTAAAAGGTTTCATAATATATAGTTTCTGATATATTGAATACAGAATAATAAAAAATGAAAAATATAATAGAATGAAAAGAACTATAATCAAATAAATTATTTAGTGTTCCTTAATAAATAATAATCATACCCATTACCTTTTTATTCTGGTTATAATCCTTTTCTAAACAAAAAATTGTAATCATGATTAATAAAAAATAAACTAATAAAAATAATAAAATTATAAAATTATATAAAATTAATTTTTAATATTACTCATCCAGTGGTACCATGATTTGAATCATTACCACATTTTATAACATATAACTATTTCAGTTCAACTAATTTTGACTTTTCTTTGGTTCTCTTATACTTCTTAACCTATTAGAAAAAAAATAACCAAACTATACACCGATAAAAATCATGAATATATTAGTATAAGAAACATATTTAGTAAATAATTTCTCATAATTATATATTATATCAGACAAATAATAAATAATCTATGGACATAATGGTTTATTGTCATTTTAGAAGAGCTACGTAACAATTTTTTACAAAAGAAAAACAATTCAAAATCCCCCATAATCTTCTTCGTATAGGATTCATAAAAAATGGATGCATTTGTATATGGTCATATTGAAAATAGGGAATCATAAGAAAGTGTTCATATTAGATTTTTAGATATGGAAAATTAATATCAATGAGCCAGGGAAAACATATCAATATATCATAATCATGTGAGAAAATATAAACATAATATAAATATATAATTAATGGAAATAAGATCAATAAATCATAATTATTGATCATAAGGCCTAATAGAATAATCATAAAACATATCATGAGAACATTGATCATTAAAAAAATCATCACAAAATGATAATATTTTTTAGTTCCAAAAATTTCATCTAGGGCTTCGAGATACATGTTCTCACAATGTCAAGGAAAACGATAGCCCTTGAGATCACTTTAGACCCATAATATCTTGTGCTAAAAAAATTATTTGTGTGTGAAACTTTCAAAATTATCACAAATGTAGTTTCTCAAGAAATGACATGTCAAATTGAAAAAAAAATCTTTGGTGTTAGTGTTTTCCTCAAATAAAAAAGGCAAGGGTGTCGTGAAACCTAAATTTGTATTACATATACTCTCGTAATAGCATAGATCTATCATCATGTGTATGATGCAATGTTTGGGGTGATCATGTAGGTTTTTTGTGACACATTTCCATTCATGATATAAAATTTCTATAAATATAGCTTCTCCCCTAATTTATCAAGGATTGGGACCATTAAAAATAATTATGGAATAATGTCATCTCATGGAACTCTTTAATTCAAAAAAAAATCCTACCAGAGAAAACCATGTATCCCCCATATGTGAGAATACATGTGCATTAGACCTCACATGGGTCTTACATAATCTCATATTACGTTAGAATGTTCTTTATAAAAAATTCATCAATATTGGATTTGGTTCTAATAAGATGGAATTCCTTCAAGAAACCTAATTTTCCATATAAATCCAAAAGTTATGAATAATTTTACCCTATATATCCATGAACCACCCATGTGGTAGATCTTGTGGTTATTACAACACCAAATATTCAAGAAACTCCAAATTTACATAATAAAATATTCATATTTCCCATTTGATGCCTCCTCCCACTAAACATAGTTGTATGATAGTTGACTGTATGAGGGATCCACATAAATTTAATCCATGTTTACTCATGTAAATTTGACAAGCATGACCAACATAATGGACTCTTATGACCAACATAGTTGACCATGGTTGGGTAGCCCCCCTCCCTTCAAATCCTATGTGTTTGTATGCTCATGTGGGGCCTCCCTACATGCTACTTTAATGGAGAAATTTCTACACCTTCCCCACTAGAATTATCTAACACTAGATATATAATCCTTAGAAACAATATAATCCATCGAAATTTCCAACCATTCCCCTCTTTAAGCTCATATAGGGTCTCTTATCTATCTCTCTTCCCAGCCTACCTTGGAATGGTTGTCTTAATGAATAATCCCTAAAAATGATCAATCTATACTAATTTAATATTATTTGAAAAAAAACGATGTTATATAACATTAAATTGTATGTTAAAATCCTTAAATAATGGAATTAAATTAGAGTCTTACACTATGTGGAAAACATTGGATACATTGAGTGATGAACTCAGGATACATCATGTGATAAGAACAAGATTTCCTAGGAAATGAAAATTAGATTAATCCCTCCATAATTTGTGATGCTTCTAGACATAATCCCCAAAATATACATTATTAAATCTTCTTTAATGATGAAAGGGTCCTTACCACATTATGTTAAACTACAAGGTAGTGTCTTTTAAAGTTAAATTTAATTTTTAAATAAAACTATATGGACTTTGATTATTATCTCCTAATAGAGTTTATATGAGGCTACTTTGAGTTTTAATATAAATATCCCAACAACTTTGTACCCTATTTTTTGTTGGAAATATAGTGGTTACTATTTCATATCCAAACAAAAACTTTAATTACATCTCACCTTCACTAAAGAGTTAGAAACTTCAAAGACTATTAATGTTTTGGATTATAATGAACCTCACACCATATAAATAAAAAATCACCAATGTTTTTGGAATCAATATAGAATGAAAACCAGAATATTGGAAAATATAGAAAAAGGGTATATGGGAAGTATCCTTCCATCCGACATTAAACAATGATCACTCTTACTTTTCTTTAAACTTATTCTTATCCTAGTATTTGGGGAGTGTATATTGAAGTGTCCCACTACAAGGTATTAAATTATTGAGTTCCTTTACTCATATTGAACCCAGTGAAACCTATTAAAATATGAGAAATCCATACCTAGGTGATGATCCTAGGGTGCCTTGTGTGACAAGCCTAGGGAAACTTAGGTTATGTGTTTATGAAGAGTAAATGATGACTATAAGATCATTCATCCTCTACATAGGTGAACATATTGATATTTTATCTCATATGATGATCATGATATACAATTTTTGATTGGCATATGAATCTCATGTGATGAGAATGAGATATATATTACATTTACATAGATGATGAGAGTATGTTTTTACCTAGTGTTATGGGAATTGGATTCCCAAAGTGTTCATCCTATAAAACATGATATGTTATTCATAAATTGATTGGCATGATGAGCATCATATTTCTGACATAAAGATTATGAAAATATTTTATTAATGAGAATAGGATTATTGAGGCGATGATACCTGGATTTCATATGCACAAATCATATGTTTCCTTATAAAAATTGTGGGTTTCTAATGGTTTTGTACCTATGACACCTTAGGTAAGGAGTATAAGATTCCCCCAAAACCTCAAATGAATAAGAATTTTGAAAATTACCCAAATTCCTGACATTATCGTTATCTCTAACCATACGTAGATTCCCTATTTTGGAAAATATAGTCATAATGAACTAGATTCTATTAAAATATAGAGATGGGAAGAAGATCCATGAATCTACCTTAGATCTGTAAGGAAGACTCGGAATAAGCGATAAACTCCAAAGAGGAATCCATGGAAATGAGAGTATACATCCCATCATCCTATTTTGGTCAAGGATATTACATCATCAAAAGTGGGGTTGAATACTACTCATCTTTGGAAATTTCAAATATAGGGCCCCAAGGATCATTATAAATCTAAGGATTATATTCAACTTATAATTTTTTTCTTTGGTAGAAGTGTTGGAAAATTGAATGGTAAACCATGCGAGAAAAATATCTCCTTCTATAAGAAGTGTATAAGTAATGTTTTGTAACTCTAGTTTTAGAAATAATTTTCATAAATACCTTCTCCTTCACCCAGGGGAGGATATGTAATGTTAGTCACATTGGGAATCCCCTTCAATAGACATGTAGATACAGTTGGCTCCATATATCCCACAATCAACCATGCTCGACAAACTTTACATGATAGGTAAATGGGTAGAATTTATGATTATGACACAACATATATAATTATGCTCCTTCTATAATGGGCACCACTTCCATAGCTATTGGGTTACTTCAACCCATCACTTGCTCATAAATCACTATGTAGGGGGGTTGTTACTACCCTCATCTGCTGCTAAGAGGAATAATGATTCATCCCCACCCTGATGGTGGATTATAATAAATTAGAGGCTACAAAACTACACCACTAAAACCATATAGAAGGATCATAAATGTAAATAGTCCCCTCCCCTAATTTCAAATCAAAACTACTTTGAGAACCTCTCCTTGGAACAGTCTAATAACTCTCTCTCCACTACATTTAGGTGGTGCGGGTGTTTGTGATGCACAAACTAAAATCACCACATGGGAGACACTATGGATGCATCCTTTAATCATATACTTCCAGCATTTTTGGGCCACTCTATAGATACAAAAACATGTTGATCACTTAACAAATTTATCTACCTCGGTCCAAAATGATTTTAACTCACATTGAAATTATGCCTCCAATACTTCCCTATGGGAAGACAGATCGACAAATCCTTTGTCCTCTATTACCACTGTTGCATATGTACTTTACCTCAGTATAGAAAAATGGGGTGTCCTTTGTAGGATAGTTCCAAGAGCCCAGATTCTCATTGGCTAGGTAGTATTGACACTCTTAGACATTCTCACTGCTAGAAATAATAATATAGTCCCTCAACATGATGATAAATCTCATGGTAGAGTCCCTCCAAATTATGTCATAAAATGGAATAAAATTTATCCTCATAATTAAAACCTCTAATTAATTAAATTTAATATATATGAAAAAGTAATATCCTATTATTGAATTCCTTCCCATGAAACCAACAATAATGTTTCTAGAAGAACCCTATGATAATCACAAAAAATAATTATAAGGGATCCTTCATGGAATTACTATATAAATTATGGCGGGAGTCAAAACTAGGTCACCCTTGACCTCCTGAAATACAACATTGTAAAAAATTAAAGGAAAATTATTTTACCTCCATAACCAGATATGGATATAGGATCCCATCTATTGAGGTTGAGAACCCCCAATGTTGAGGTTCATATTGTTCCCAAATATATTTTTAGGTATCACTATGTAGAGGAAGTATTTTATTCATTTTAGGGACTCTCCGTTCATTCATCTCATCCCCTATCAGTCTCCTTCTATTAAACATAAACATAGTAAAATAGGGTAGACATCATGATATGATTTTACACCATCCAACAAAATAGAACACCCTATTTAGCTTCAAGTTATCAATAAAATTCTCTACTAATATGAGGATATAAAATTCTCATCCTATATAGATTTGGTCATGAATCTAGTGCTACCTCCAAAATACACTCCCCTATTATAAGGAAGATTTTCTTATTTGACTCATGTTCTATATAAAATTAAATAGAGGAACATATATGTGTTACTTCTTCCCCCAATATCTAGGATGTCTTGAATGGAATCTTTTTTGACCAAGATCAATACTACCCACCATAAAATGAATACTAAAAAGAATGTTTGTGGATGATCAGGGGACCAACTTGTAACTAATAATGTTCTATAAACCTATAACCATGCACATAGTCATCATATAGTCTCTTTTTGAGGATCATGAAACATTACTCCACTAGAAAATGTGTGTGAAATTGAACCACCATTGAGACCACTAATTTAACTACTCATGAATTCATGAAAACATTCTCGCTCAACATTAGAAGTCTTGAAGGGTTGACATCGCATTGCTTCCAAAAACATAGTACACTAATTTATAAGGGTACGATCAGAGTTTTAAGAATATTTGTATCATGATCATCACTAGGATTCTTCATATTAAAGAAGATTCATATCCTAATGTAAAAAAGTAATGTACTATGACAGTTTGGTTCTGTCTATTTCTGTCCAACCTCATTGTGAAAAAACCTCTTAAGCTAGTCCACATATCATTGGTGGAATTTATTACCCACCAAAAACCTCCCACATAAATGTATTCATGTTCATCCCATTGTGATACCATGAATATTGGACTACTGATAAGGGGCATAAGGAAGAGGACCCACCTTAAGGGGATCTATAATATCAAATAAGGTTTTTAATAGGTTCTCACACTCATCGTCCAATATAGATGTTAGTTATTTGGGTTTTCTGTAGATGTATTTTTAAATTTTAATTAACATAATGAAAATCGAAAAAAAATTATGAACTCATGGATCATTTTAATACCATTTTGGGAAATGAAGCAGATTTAAGAATAATAGATTTACTCTATGAGCACCTGAATTGAAATACGTTCAATACTGAACAACATGAAAAACACCAATCTTAGTGTGATTATGTTTTAGAGGATCATTTTTTCTCTTAATGAATCCATGAAAACCAATCCTTATCATTCATCCACTTAGTGATAAATTGGGAGGTTATACATATCTAATTGAGATGGTGGATGGTAGCTCCACCCAGTAGAGGATCAACCTGGAATTACATATGACACCCTATACATTCAATTAGGGTGACTTCTTACTATTTTACCATGAGAATTCCACTTCATTAGTTATCAATCCAAAAAAGAGTAAAACACATACCAAACACCCCCTAATGATGTGATAACTACTCTCACTTCTTATCTTGAAACAATAGAGAAAAAGAATGAATCATACATACATAAAAGGAATTTGAATCTGGTGTTGGTGGATCATGAACCTCCACCTATAGAATTTAAAAACTATATACTTTCTAAATTCAATGGTACATATGATCTAGATAAGTTCCTTGACCATTTTTCCTCTCTATGTGGCATGATGCTAGTAACTCTTGAATAGTAAAAATCCCTTGATATCTAATTCCTTATCTAGGTAATGGGGGACCTAGATTTGTATAATATAGTTTATTGGCCTTGATATCCATCACCAGATAAAAATATATACACAGATTATTTCTCAACCTTTTCAGCTCCATATTTCACATAATGAGAATCATTGACCACTCCAATCGCAAGAAGATAGACAATCATCATGTCATAGAATTGATTTTCTAATATAACGGGATTGCATATTTCCTTCATGTATATGTAACTTAATTATAGTTTTTAAGTATATGTGTGGATAATTTTAGAGACTACCGAGTATCAACCCTAATATCCATGAATTATCAATGATGATTTGGAGAATACACTATGAGATACTAGTACCTAGAGGAAGTTACATTATATACCAAGAAGAGGTCATTCCCATTACCTCCCATATCCCCAGTATAGATGGAAGTTAGATAAAAGATAATTGAAGTTGTAAAAACTTATACCCCTCAGTGAATCTATGTTCTGATGATAAAATTGAATAGGTATCTCTAAGAACATCTTTGCTATGATTAAACTACCCAACGACCACATCAGGGTAAGTTTCCCCTAGTACCCATCATAGAATTAATAAATGAGGTTATCTCATTCAAGAAGAATAAAGTCATAGGTTTCATTCTCTATGAAATTTATAAAAACCTATTGATGTTACTAGAATTAAAAAAACACCAAATGGATGGGTTCACAAACATGATTTATTATTATCCTTACTATAGGATCCATGGATACACCATCAAAGAGTTTTTTCACCAAATACTAGCTCCAGGACTAGGTACATCATGTTATTGTTGAGTTGGTACATCCCCTGATGTAGGTGATGTATGTCTTTGCCACCCCTACCAGTGATGAAAAACATTTCAGTGAGTGGAAGCATCTCTCTAGTAGGGGTGTACAAATTTTTAATGACTGGAAATCCAAAAAATCACTCACCTCAACCCATGGAATTATACATTATTGCTTGTAAAATCCTATATTTCCAATCATCTTTATACCCTCTACAGCTACCCCACCAAGGTCTCTACCATACATGTCTTGAGAAAACCAACATCGATAGAAAAAAAATCTCCAATTTTTGTACCAAAATATGATAATAGTGGAAGATTCATTTTATATGTAAATATTAAATTTTTTTAGATGAACATTATTTACATTATACAAACAATAACCTAATTATCATAATGGTATAGTGTCTTTCAAAACATAGAAACATAAAAAACTAGTTTAGATGCAAACTGCATAATCTCCCACTATCTAGTTCAAAACTAGAACCCGTATTATATATATAATACTTAATAAATTTATTCATAACATGGATAATGGAAACACAAAAAAGGGGGTGCACAAATTACTAGTAATAGTAAACAAGTGAGATACATTATCATAACGAAAAATAAAAGTGTATAAGATCATGAGAGAATAATTTTAAAACCATACCCTACATATCAAAATTCATAAAAATGAGTCATGGAATAAATCATTGACGTTTATAAGATAATAATAATAAGGAAATAAATGTACTTGATACATAATTGCCTAATATTTCCATAAAAAATTATTGTGTAATACTCACAAGAATAGTAAATTAGTTCCATATTAGTAAAGGATCACTAACAAGGCAATCATTGTAAAATGGGTTCGCTAACCAAACCATAATAGTAGTCAAGTTTCACTCCTATAACCATCATAGTAGACAACAACCATTAAAATATTGGGGTTTAAACACCATTATGGTCCTATATATCTCATTAGATAAAAACTTATACCCAGTGTATTGGATTAAGATATAGGTCCCACATGTCACATAATGAACAGTCCATAATTATAAAGAGATAAATTGATAAATTATATGACTCATGTCAGCAAGTTGCACCTTATTTTTCCAAAGACTACCTGATTATAACTCCATATTTAAGCATACTTGGCCTAGAGTAGTGATCAGGAAGGGTGACCTTATGGGAAGTTTCCCAGGGTGTGTGTGAGTGAGGACAAAGCACATTGTAAAGGATATGTGTTGTCTTGTGGGGATAGTCATTAGTCAGATGGCCCATCCGGGCACGTGGGTGGGTCCCAAGGTGGGGTCCACTTATCTATGGGGCAACTAGTGGTACCTCATGGTCCAGGACCTGACAACCATATTAATGATCAGTATATGTGCTATCATTGGGGCCAATTTGTTACATTTATATCATATCTATGTGTACCACAGATCATAAAACATTAAATATTTCATTACCCATGAAATGAAATGGGTTTCATAAACTTCTCATCATATAAGAACGTATGGAAAAGGGTAGGTTTAATAATCATTTCATCAAATCCTAACCATGAAAATAAGCAGGTTTCATAAGATTTTTGTCAGGTTATATCCCATGGAAGATAAAAAAGGTTCTTAAACATCATGCCATAATATACATAAACCATTAAATTAAATAATATGAATGATATCCTTGTATCATATGCTTATTAAGTCATAGGTAAAATCAATAGATTTTATCTTATATGAAAAATAATTTTTGAAGATAATTCAAAATATTTCATGATGAAAATATTCATTCCACTTTAAAAAGCATTTTTTAAAACACAAAAAAAATTGAAATCCTGTTATATGAAAATAAACATGGATGAATAAATAGATTATATGAAATTATTGGGGTTCATGGGGTATAATTATGTTCTTGTCATCCAAGTTAAAATGATGATTCTTTTCATATTTTCACTAACAGCCAAACTAGCCTTGTTTGAAAAATGACATGATGATTTATTTCAATACATTTATTGAATATTAAAACCTCATAATAAATTAATTTAATAAATAATTTTTATAATTTAAAAACATTATTAAAGAAATTCAGAAAAAATGGTCTTGTATGAAAAATGGGTTTTAAACTTAAGAGATAATTAAAGCATATTTTTCATAAAATATAATTTTGAACTCTTGCGTAAAATGATAGATCAAAAGGGAGGGTAAATGTATTATCTTAACATAACTGATGGATAATAAAATTTATTAGTTTCTTGAGATATGGATCCTAAAATTTCATCTTCAGAATCATGATTATAAACACTGTTGATAATCGATTAGATCATAATATAAAATCATTACCACTTTTGAATGTTTTATATCGAAAGTACCATTATATAATAACCTCAAATTAAACATTAAATATCGGGAAAATAGGTATATTTGTTTTATTTATTGTAAATGGTGTTGTATTTACACCTATAAAATAGTATTGGTTCAAAAAATAACATATATATCTAAGAAGGAAAACTAAGAAAATAATCGCTAACCTTAAGTAGTAACACTCATTGTACACATTAAAACCTCATGTATAATAAATATAATTTTATTATAAATATATTTTATAAAAAGTAATATATATTTATATATATATATATAATAACTTATATGATTGTATTATGAGATTTTATTACCTATATATTAACAATTCCATGTTAATGTCTTGATTAATGTAACAACTACTTTGTTCTTCATGTATGTTTTGATTGTTTATTGTTAGTCCTCTTACCTTGAACATAGATTAAAAATTTCAAAAAAATTAACCATGATATAAATATAATATATATTATATATATATTATGTTAGAGTAATATATAAGAGTAAGATATTAGAAATAAAACACAACATTCATGGAGACGATAGGTCCCACGTACACATTAACTTTATTTTCATTTTCTTGACGAATTGAAATAAATATATGTAAATAGTTTATTAACATTATAGAATAATTTTAATGTAATATATATAATTTTTCCAATAAAAACATATTTATTACCTTCCATTTATATTTTGAAAAAATCGCATCCCTTCATGAGATGGTAGTCTATTATATACTCGTGCGACATTATCATATTCCCATTGAATTGAAAGTATGATTGTATATATAATATAATAATTTGATAAGTATAATAATAACATATATATGATATATAAAAATTTATCTATCATTATATATAGCCTTGAGTGGTGGTGATGTAAAATGAATAACATATGTTCACGATGTGGTAGTCTCCATACACACAAATGATGACTTCGTATTCCATTTAATGAAAGTGGATATGGTTTTAGTTCATTCCCATAAAATAATAATATCATAATATATTGAATATATTGTAGTTATTTTATCATCATGGTTCAATAATAATTAATGGAGGTGTAAAATAAATAAAACAAAATTCTCAGTTATGTATGTTACATCTTCTTCAGACAACATCTTTAGGTTTGTACTAAAAGGATTTGTAGGTTGGAATTATGACCATAATTGGAATAATAAAATGGGATGAGGGAATTAAGGAAGTAATTTTGTTATATATTGACTTATCTAGATGGTTTTAGATGAGTGAATAGAAGAGTAGAGGTGGTGGCCATTTATTTGCGAGGTGAGTGGCACAGTTGTATTTTCTGAAAAGAAAAAGGTGTACCCTTGTTTTTCACATGCCACAAGGCTCCAGAAAGGACTATAATAGATTATATAAGGTTTAAGGTATAAATATTTCAATAAAATTTCTTTTGGATACTTTTTGGTTAATTTTTAACCAATTCAATTTTAGTTTAACCCCCCCCCCCCCCGATAAACTGATTTATACCTTAACCGCTGTAAATAATTTTTATTTTGTTACTATTAAATATGGTAAAAATTATGTTGAAATTATTAGATAATTTAAATTATTTATATTCCAAAATTTAAACCATTATAAATAATTAAATTCATTGTAGTGTAGTATTTTAATTTTAAATTAAACCCAAAAACATGATAAGGAAGATTTTTTCTAAACAAAAAATATTCATATAGTTTAAAAACATATATAAAGTTTCATCATAAAAATGGTTACAATGAAAACAATTTGATTAATATATATAATTAATTAAATTATTCTTTTAAATCCATTTTAAAATAAAAAATAATATAATAAATTCTTTAAATATCTAGTCATATTTCTATAAAAACCAAAAAAAATCACTATTTACTGAAAATTTGATCTTTTTTTAAAAATCCCAATAAGTCACTTAAATATAATTTTGAAATTATATTTTAAAAAATGAATTTTATTTTATCTAATTAATTTTTTAAACGTTTCAGGCATAAATTTTATTATTTTTTAGAAAAATAAATAACTAAGCCTTTTTTATAAAATTGTATTTTCTAAACATATGATGACTTTTATATAACTTTGGTACATTTTTATAAATATTTATAATTATATTAAAACATTATGAATATCATTTAAAAATTACTTATTACAATTAATATCACTAATTATAACATCTTGGTTGAAATTATCTTATTTAAATAATAATTTTAGTAATATATTATTTTTTTCTGAAACTCAATGTTTTATTTAATGAATGCTGCCAATTAATTTACATTTATTCAAAAAGTAGTAAATAATAATTAAAAAAAATTCAGGTTTAAAATTATATCACCCTAAAATAAATTTCTCACTCAAAATTAATCCCTCTGATAAAAATTGATAATAATTTTTCCTCGTCATTTCCACAGTTTCATAAATAGATTCTTCAAAAGGGTGGTTTTACCCAAAAAACATTCACTAGGGGAGTTTTTTTATTTCATAGAACATTCCCTCTACGCTCCAAAATCACAACTTTTTATTCCTCAAAATAAATATATTTACCTAGTTTTATGATCTCTATGCTTATTAGATTTGAAGGATCACATATGTATTTCATTAAGAGATATTTATGGAATACATCATGAACTATAAAGAGGTTTGTTGAAAGATCCAATGAATATAAAACTATCAAAATACAAGAAAGGGTTTCAAATGGATTGATATACCTATTGATTATTTTTCACTTATTTATAAATAAAAATAACCTCTTACACAAATAAATTCCAGGAAAATCCATCTCACCATCATCAAATAATTTACAACACCGATGATTGTCAGTATAAAGATTCCAAAAAATTGTGTGCAACCATAATGTGTCAATGCTTGTCTCAAACCTTCTTTTTAATTTTTTAAGATATCATAGATATCAAAATATTTCTTTCTCAATTTTAAATTTTAGAACTACACTTATTTTCATAGGTTACATTATAATGAGTGATTTGAATGCTCGATTAAATTTTATTGTTGTATGAAGATTCCACTAGAGGGGGATGTTCATATTTACCACCATTGAAATCCATAGAATAAGATCTCAATATATCATCTATGTTTTGAATTTCTATCTCATACGAACCATTTATATAAGGATTATACATAGTGGTAATTCTCAATAATGTATCTTGATCTTTCTAATGACTACTTTAAAACATAAATTTTAAACTTATATCCAAATCAGATATAATTTAATATGGTACTCCATATAGCCCAACCACATAATTAATGTATATTATGGAAATGTGATCAATATATAATTCTTCTACGATATTGATTAATTATAATGAATTAGTATGTCTATAGAAAGTATTCCATATAACACAATTCCCTTTATACATTTTTGGTTTTCTAATAGCAAAATTGATGGAGATTTTTTCACATATTAATTATGGTATAAGTAATAGACGTAACATACTCTTAGAGTATTTTATCTCCTCTTCATATTGTTTATATAATAAGAAATCAAGTGAAAAACCTATGATATTAAACTTTATTACATCCAACTAGAAATATACTTTTTAAATCACTATATATCTTCATAAATTAATGATTTACAGAGAATGAAGGACTATGAGCTTCATTTAACAACTCCTTCTACAAAACTATTATAGATGGAACACATAAATGGTTCTTAAAACGTATCATTTTATCATCATAAAAGAAAAAATTAAGAATATTTATATCCTTATTTTGTATATTTTAAATGTCCTTCTACACCTCTTTATTCATTACATGGGAACATTATTGAAAATTCAAATGAGAAAAATATGATTTACCACCTACCTTTAGGATTGGGATTTCCATCCTTTAAAAAATGAAAATATTGAATCTTTTGTGATACTCATCATGGTTAATATTTCATTATCCTTTCGACTCAAGGAATCAACCAGTTTTTTTCTTTACCTTTGTTGTAATATATTAAGAATTCATAGAATTTAATCCTCGCTAAAAACCTTCTCTTGGAAATATTCAACAACATCTATGTTAATTTATAATATATAATTTTGTGATATGAATAAATATGTATCAAACGTTTATCTATAATTTTTATTCCTAAATTTGTTTTAGGAAAAAATTACGGCTTCGAACTCTAAATCATGAGTTCTGTATTTTTTCTCATGAGCCTTCAATTTTCCTGAGGTATAACATATAAATATATCGTTATACATAATAATTTGTTCCAATTAATTCTTATATGCATCACTATAGATTAAAAACTGTAATCAACTATATGGTACTATAATCATATGACTAATAATTAATATTCTCTTTTATTCCATGAAATTTTACACACATTCATTTGTCTCAAGGGACTTAGCTCCCTTTTATGTAATCTTTATGATTGGATTAGATAGTCATGTGTAATTATCAATAGAAGATCGATAATATCTATCTAAACAATAAAAAATAGATCTTACTCACCATGGTTGGTCTGGTACAACACTCAATAGCCTCTATCTTTGATGTATCCACCACTATACCTTCCAATGATATTACATTAAAGAAAAAATAAAACCTTTTCCATCCTAAATTCAAATGTTATAAATTTTTCATATTGATTCTTCTTCTTTAGTGTATCAAGAAATTTTTTAAATTTATCTTCGGGGTGTTACTTTTTATTTTATAAGATAATAATATTATCAGTAAAAAACCACAAAAATATCAAAATAATATCTAGATACTCTTCTAGTTATATCCATGATGAAAAGGGAATTAGTACGACCTAATGGAATCACTATATATTCCTTGGGTCCATACCTTATACAGATTTTTTTATATATATTATCCTTATTTATCCTAAATTTATGATATCCATAATGAAGGTTAATCATGGGAAACTATTGTGATCTATTAATTTAATGAATTAGATCATGAAAACAGGGTAGACGATACAAGTTCTTGATCATGATCTATTCATTCTCCTAATATTAAATAAATATTCAAATTCGATCCATATCTCCTTTTAAACAAGAATATCTTCATCCCTTGGGAAAACACCTGGATGAATGAATCCCTTTTCAATTAACTATTAGAGTTTATTTATAAATTCTCGGAACCCAATCTGGGAAATTCTCTAGGGAGTCATTAAAATTAGTGTGACACCAGGTATGAGTTCAATTGATAACTCATCATCCTATTTTTGTGGATGTATAGAAAATTATTCAGGAAATTTATTAAAACTCAATATAAATAGTTGTATCATCGATATTTAGTTTCTTTTTAACAATATTAGATAAATATCCATCTTGAATAGGAATAAAAACCCCTTTAATGTACGCCATTTCCACCAAAAGATCATATTTTTCATCTCACAAATGGATAATCATAGGTTGGATTGGAATATAAAATATGAATTCCCTTCCACATAAATTATTTTGCGATTTAGTTAGACAAATCCCATCCATTCCTATAATAACATAAAATAAAACTAGAGGAAAATGATATCATTCAATGGATGCACATTCTTGCAAACATTGACCAAAGAATAATCATATAAATGATATGTAGTCATAATAACAATAGAGGTTTTCACTGCTCATTCGATATCTAATCATTTTGGTGGTATCATGATCACCTTTTAAAATTCATTATATAAGAATGAATTAGTAGATCAAATTTCAAATAATACATTATAATTTCTAGAGTGGATGATAAGTGTAAATCTCACCACATTGTTATCAAACCCCTCTTTAGAAATTCTAACTGCATGAAATTTCTCATTATCTCTTAGATTAATTGATTGGTGATTTTTATCATCATCATTAACTTTATTATTTGGTCACTTATGATAATAATTCCCATACTCCTTTAATTTAAAATAATATAGTATTGGTGGTTCATTCTCTGGAAATAGGTATCTATTTTTAGAATTAGCTAAATTCATCCAAAAAATTTGTCATTTGATTTTTGGATGACCAGTCGATACACATTTTACCATTTAATATCCCCATTATGAAAATTTCCTCCAAGTTTCATCCCACACATATTTCATAAAGTAAATTTCAAATTCTTTTCTCTATTGTCCTTATATTCTCTATTGAGTTATGTTTTTCAATTCTGATCAAATTCATGAGATTGATATGTAACTCAAACCTCTATTTCCCCCTTGATATCACATAAAAAATATATTCATAACTAATGAAGTCTATTATGAAAAATTCCATTTAGATACCTGGTTTTAAGACACTGAAGTATAGATAAATCTGAGATTCAAATATGATACTATTAACAAAACTGTTTGTCACATATATTTTATAATCTACCCAATAAGTTCCAAAAAATTCATCATCTTTTTGGATGAGAGAAAGAAAACCCTTCTCCATCTTCATATGAATAATATGAGGAAATAAATTATTGAAAAATAAATTCATGATCTCTTACTAGCCCATGTATTCAAATTAATCAGGTCCTATTCTAATTTTTATGATATTCCATCACTGATCCCCTTCTCTATACAATTGATGGATGTAAAAAAAGAATATGTCATGTTCCAATCATTCGAGAATGAAAATTATATTTTTAGGTGTACTTATCCACTACTTATTAACTATCATATCATTGGATCCACTAATGTTAGGTGGATGTTTCATTTTGTAGGACTCAACATAATGTTTTTCCACCCTTTTCTTGATTGGATGTTTAGCATGAGCCATTACTTTATAATGTTTCTTGAGTATAACTACCAGATTATACATTCTATATCACATAACATTTGGAATCTTATATAGAAAAGCCTTTCATTTTATATTACACACAGTATTAATATAGTTCATTTTTGTTCTATCCATATTCTAAACCAAAAAAACACAATTTTTTAAAAAATAATCATAGTGTGGAAAAACATAATCATGAAAAATAACTAATATTATTTCTAAATAATGACACATTTTTTAAATATATGAAAATATTTTTTTATCCTAGTTCATTAATAATCATCGTATAATCAAATCCTTTATGGTGGTTTGTAATGAGTTTTTGAATTTTCAAATCATATCCCCCATGACTGACAAACTAGGTGTACAACAAGGCCCATTTTCATGCACCAGGTGACAGTAACTTATATCTCAAAGCACCCTTCTCAAATTTATTACCCCTAGGTACCTCACTTATAGATACACAATAACTTATATTATCTAGATAGGTATTTTATTTCGTGGAAACCATTCACTCTATCCATTACCAACATTCTAGGCTATTTTATTATATTTGACTTATCTTTTGACTAATATATAGAATTGTCGTGAATAATATAACTATTTAATTTCATCCTTGTTTCCAAATGTTAACTAAACCTATACATTTTTACGAAATATAAATACCATGTATTTTCAAACATATATATTACATATTTTAAAATAAACATTCATTACATTATACAAACACAAAATTTTGGATCGTAATGGTATAGTGCCTTTGGAATCATGGAAACATAAAAAATTGGTTCATATGTGAACTAAATAATATCCCACTAAGATCATAATATCTATAACCCAAATTAGAAATACCTTATATAACACATTTCATCATAACATGGGGAAATTAAATATCCGAATGGGTGACCTCAGATTCTCTATAATGGTAAACAAGGTAGATATGTAAGTATATCAAGAGAATAAGAAAACAAGAACATTAGAATAACATATGAAAAAAATACCCTATCTATTAAACATCATAATCTTGAGTCATGACAGAAATATAATCATTTTCTAATACATGAATCATAATCAAAACAATTAAAATGAGTCATGAGTTCATTAAATTGTTATAATACATAGAATTTTGGTATACAAATAATCATATAAAATCATTCCCATATTATACAAGGACCACTACCAACGATATCCTAGTGGAATGGGTTCACTCCAAAAACCAACACAGTAGTGAATTTTAACTCCCAATACCACAATAAAATACAATTTCCCTTACTAAACTAGGTTCACTTCACATTCCAATGTTATAAATCTCATGATAAATAAATATTTACCCAATTCATTGGACAGAGATATAGGTCCCACCCTCCATAGAATGAAATTCATACATATGTGTCCCATAAGATCATGAAACATTTTTTCGTATCCTAGAACATAAATAAAGTATGTTTCATAAACATTTCATCATATAATAACCTATCGAAAAGAGACAGGTTTCATAATAATTTCATCATAGGACAACCCATTAAATAAATTCCATCTTATAAGAATTTTCTTGTGGTATATCCCATAGAGTAGAAAATAGTTTGGTTAGAATCATTTAATCATAAAAATATAACATTTAGAGAATTGATATGAATGGTATTTATAGAAAATAACCCCTATAAGTATTATTTATAAATAATAGATGGAATAATAGATTAAAAATTTCCTTAAAAATCATTTAAAATATTTCTTCAGGAAAATATTCTCTCCGCATTGAAAAATACTTTATAAAACACAATGAATTTTTAATATCATTCTAATTTAAATGAAGATTTTAATTTTATACATTAATATTCAATGTAATGACTAGTCATGAAGGATGAGAATTATATTCATCGTTTGCAAGTTAAAATGAATGTTCCATTCTTATTTTCTGAAAATCCAAACTAGAGTTGTTTACAAAATAATATAAATATACCTTTCAAAAAAATTTACAAAAAAACAGGGGTAAAAATTTCATTAAAAATCCTTTTTATAATATAAATTCATTTTTGAATTCTCTTTTATAAAACATGGTTTTGTAAGAAAAATGGTTTTTAGATCGAAGATAAAAATAATGATGATTTTTATTAAATACCTTACAATAAAATCATAATTACAAAAAGAGAGTTAAATGAAGGGAAAACATGTATTACCATGAAATAACTATTGGGTTGTAAAATTAATTATTTTATTGAGATATTTATTATAATATTTCATCATCATAACCGCAATCATAAACAATCTTGATAATCAATGAAACTATAACATAAAATCATTACCACATTGGTATCATTTGAAACATATGTAATTTTATAGATTAAAAAATGAAACATTATTTATACTTAAAATAATATTATTAATTATATAGTATGAAAATTTTGTTTTATATTGAACTCATAAAATAAGATAGGGTTATAACGTAACATATTTATCAAAAAATGAAAATTGAGAGAAAAATATCATACATTAAGTAATCAAATCCATTATAAAAAATCATATCTATAGAATAATAAAAATAAGTGTATAATATTTATATTAAGTAACTATAATAATATATATCCCATTATATATTATTTTTATTAGCATTTTTTAATTGTTTATTAACAATTCGAGGTTAAAGATGTGTTTCAGAAAATTATTGCTTTGTTTTCCTTGTATGTTTTGGTTTTTATGTTTTTTTGTATAACATTTAACATGGATAAATCATCTACAAAATTTTATCTATGATAGAAATATCATATATATTGATTATATATATTTTTGGATTTATCTATATGAGTTATTTATTGACAATTAATAATGCCACCCATAGAGACATTTGGTCATACAAACGATGAACACTATTTCCATTTTCTTTAATAATGTTGAGAAATAAAGATAAATGAGATATTATATTTAAATAATAATTTTTATTTAATATATACCTCATATTTAAATTAAAACCATCTTTATTACCTTCTATGTAATGCATGTATGATTCACATCGCTTCATGAAGTTATCGTCCTTCTTACACATGAGTAATGTTATAATATTCCCATAAAATGAAAAGTATGGAGGTGTATGGGATAAAATAGTTCCATAACTATAATAATATCATAAATTTTAGATATAAATTTTTAATAAATAATTATATCTAGTTGGGATATGTGGTGATAGAAAATTAATAACATCGGTTTGTGAGGTGGTAGTCTCCAGTGCACACAAATGATGTTTTTGTATATAATTTGTTGAAATAAGAGATTATTGCATGTCATGAACTTATAAAAATAAAATTATATGAAATAGAATTATTTTATTATATAATAATTTTTTAATAATAATTTAAAGATGTGGATTAAGAGGTAAAATAAAACCCTCGTTTCTATGTGTTATCAATACTTTAGATAACATCTTTTGGTTTTCCCAGAAACAATTATTATGATATATTTTTGACCAAAATAAATCTTATAATAAGGGATAAGTGAAGTAATAAATTTATTTGGGAAGTTATTTTTCAATCCAAATGGATTTTTATATGTGTATAGTAGGGATGAGTAAGTTAAATTTTATATGCGAGGTGAGTGGTACAATATAAATATTTTCAATAAAAAGTTCTTACCATGTCTTTAGCTTTCCAAAAGTGTATAAAATGGAACATTCCAGATCCTATAAGAGATAAGGTCTAAATATTTCCATCATATGGGTTTTGGATATGTTGTTGTTCATTTTTATCAATTATAATTTTAGTTTAACCCACTGATATACACATTTTTACCTTAATTACAATAAATAATGTTTATTGCTTTACTATAAATTATGGTAAAACATTTGGAAGAAATTATAAAATAATAAAAATTATATTGATTCCAAATATCGAATGAATTTTTTCAAATTCCATTCATATAAATGGAAAATTTTATTTTTAAATTTAACCTGCAAATGATATGAGAATGCGGCTTTCCAAAGAGAAAATACTTAAAAGATCAAGAAAAAAATATATCAAAATTCAACATGAAAATGATTCAAATGACATAAGTTGGATTAATTGATATATATTTGAAATAATTTTAGTTTTAGATATATTTTAAAATTAAAATTATCTATATAAATTCGTTAAATAATTTTATGTTTTTCAATAACTACTAGTATGTTTCACAATTCACGGAAAAGTTAATCATTTCTAAAAAATACCAAAAATCCACCCAAAGCTACTATAATCATGATGATTTCAAAAAATAATTATTTAATAAAATAATTTTTCTAAATGTGTTAAAAATTAATTTTATTATTTTTTTCAAAAATTAAGAGAAAAAGATTTTTATTAGAAAATAGTATTTTCAAAATACATTATGTTTTTCTAAATATTTCATAACTTTTTATCAAAGTGTTTTATTTATATAAAACAATTATAAATAATATTTAAAAATTATTTATTAATTTTAATATTTCTATTTTTAATTTATATGTTAAAATATTCATTTTTAAATAATAATATTAATATTATATTGCATTTTGATAAAACTCGATGTTGCGTGTAATGCATGATATCAAAGAAATATAATTTTTGTGTAAAATAAGATAACATTAAAAAAATCTATGGGATTTACATAGTTTTAACTATCTATGAATTTATACCCCACGTAATTGGAGGAGTCCCAAGAACCCATCCAATCTTAGATTACTCAATTGAAAAGTGTTAGAGTATGCTTATGTTAACCCCGTTAGGTTGTTGGATCATGTTATAGAGTTGAATAGTTATGATCATATCATGAATCCCTTAGTAACCTCTATAAAAAGTTATTAATGAAAGGTAAAACATAATTTCAATAAGTTGAATAATTTATGTACTACCCTGGATTACATGGTACATGTTACTTAGACCATATGATAGGTTTTACTAAATGATCATCATGCATAATCCTCACAAAATGGATCAACGAGAGTTCCCCTCTGACCTATAAGGTTGGCTGATTGTATGGATCGAACGAAAAAATCCATGTCCCAACCGCAAAAACTCAATGCTCAACCAAAACCACCCATTTTTATTCCTCATCCATCTAACCACCATCAAAACTCGATAAGCACTAGTCATGCCCTAGTGGCTCATCCGATCACGCTCATCATGCTTCCTACCAAGGAGTGAGCTTTATGGAGTATAGACTAGAAAATTCCATTGAAATATGATTTTCTTTAGACTCTCTATGATATTATGTAATTACTCTAAATACCCGATACTCCACACCAATAAAAGGAAAACTGTGAGGCTATCATCGTTATCCTAAAGAGTCGTGTCTAGTTTGAAAATGAGGTAGAAACTACAAAAACCAATCTTGTAGAGGAATAATAGAAATAGTTTAGTCAGTAAACCATATAATTCTCTAGGGGGATGACGAGTCCATAATTTAGGGGAACATATTCTTTATCTATGAATCTAGCTAATTCAATGGTGCGGAAACCTGATGGTGCCACATTTTATATAGGATCAATCTTATATAAATTTTGAATCTCCATATACTGGGTCTCATTGATACATGTATTACCTTATATAACCTCATAATCCTAGGATATAAAGAGTTTATAGAATCAATATGGTAAAATTTAACGGAGGATCTGGTTTTTTGACTTGTAGTAAACATCGAGTTTATGGTTTTCTCATGGGACACTTTATATATTGCATCATGATGAAGGACCTAGATTCTCCACTATGTTACAGTCCCCAATTCATATCATAAGTGCATCAAATAAAACCTTTATATATTTCTATAGTTACTCCATAGTGATTCTACCCCATTTAATTCCTTTCACTCCCACTATCGGGCCACCTGATATTTCAAAATGGATCATAAACAGATCCAAGTTGATGAGGAGGATCTTATCAATGATCCCAATGACTTGACAACCACCTCAAAAAAATCCCTTGGTGGATCTAAAAGATAGTTTTACCTTTTAAATGAATATATTGGATGAAATGGAAACCATCCTTGGAAGATGCTTCATATTCCACAACAAAATTGAATTCCTTTAGAACAATTTATTTTCCAATAGAGTTTTTCCTACACTTAATCCAAAAAAAATAACACTCTTTGTATATATTAGAAGATTAATTCTCTATTCACAGACCCATGTGTCTATCATTTCCTTTAGAGGGAAGATTTCCCTAATTTAACTTGACCCATCATCATTAATTTGAAATCTAGGGTGGATAACACAATCCAAAACCACATCATATTGGATCATCTGGTTTTATTTCCATGTTATCTGTAGATACGGAAGGACATGAATCAATTACTAGGGATTCCCCCAAATAAAAGATGTCAATAAAACTATCACATCTTATATTTTCCCAATATGACCATATCAAACCATATACCCCCATATTTATATTCATAAGTATAACTAATATGAATCCCCATATTCTTTTATATAAGGTATATCCACAACCATTGATGACCTACTATTGTGGAACTTCAGAATAAAATAATATTTAGGGAGAAAATGTTGAATAGATTCATCTTGTATTTTAAGGAGTAGTAGTAATATGTGATACTCTTAATGATGCACCATGATTTTATTTCTTGTAACAATAAGGAAATGTAAGTTATTATTATTCGGTTATATTTTTACCACCATGGCCTTTGTATTTTCCACCATATATTTAAATAGAAACCAGTGAAAATTCATCCCTCCTATGGTTCCATAGGGAATGCAAAATTTGATGAGATTTTGACTACCAATTATTTTAAGAAATTATAGAACTCTAAGTGGTTATAAATAATTATACTATTTGGTAAGAATTATAGATAAATATGGGTCTTCATCGGCTTCTAAGGCCTCAACTACCATTCCTCAAGGGTTTATTTTCATGTCCTAAATATACATCTTATAATTCAAAATACTTTTAGCATTCAATCACTCCCTTTCATGTATGGGTGTATCATATAGAACATGATTTGGATATTCCTCAATGATGAATAAAATTCCTCCCTTGTATAACTAAAGTGAAATTTCTACTAGCGAGTGATTCCCATTGGTTTAAATAATGTCAGAGCAACATATCCATGTTACAATAATTTCTTCTTTAAGACACTCCTTAGAATAGTAGTTGAGTGTTATGTGAATGATTTGGTGGTTGAAACTAAAAAATTAAAATACCATATTAATAATCTTGAGAATCCATTAAAAAATTGTTTTTCCTATAACCTGAAAATAAGCCCCTTGATGTGTGCATTCAGGGGTACATTAAGGAATTTACACTATTTTGTCAAGTATAAACAAAATCAGTCTAGAGAAAAGAATACAAATGAATGATATGATTTTCCCTTGTAAAATCTATGATTTTTGACAAAATCATGGTCATATAAACAATATTCATCCCTTTATCAACAACCAAAAATGAATCATTAATCTTTTTCAAAACTAATAAAGGAATGAATTTACTATAAGTGGGATGAGGAATGTCAGACCGCATTTATTGACATCCAATAGTATATTCTCCTTATGCTAGTCATGATGTATTTATTCTGAGGAAAACTATTTTTTCTCTATATGGAAACATTATAATGATACCTAAGTAAGTTTTTTTTCTGTAATAACAATAACAGAAATGAGTATATTTTATATTATCTCATTCACATGTTTCTTTACACCGAGAATATAAATTCTTTCATTAATAAGGGTTGCCTCACCATTGTCTTATTACTTCAAAAGATATTATTCTACTTACAACGTCATATGATACTACATTTATCCTACATTATTTTTGTATATAACATCCTAAATTCACCCATGATAACAAGATAATTAGCATGGTGGGAAACAATCCTTCTATAGTTTGACATCAAGTTCATTATATTGAAGGTTGTTAAGGGAAAAGTTTTGGATGATTTCCTATATTTTCACCCAAAATCTAAGTAGTTGCACCTATATTACATCATATCATATGATTCCATCATCTATATAACCTAGTAGGTTTATTATTAGAAAAATTACTTTGATAGTTCCACTAGAAGCACAACTGAAAGAAATATGAATAACTCAGAACTCTACAAGGTCATCCTTTGGATTTTCTATATCACCAACTCAAATTATTTCATGTCACACTCAGTATTCTTATTATAATGGTATAAAAACAATGAGGTTTAGTATAAACACCTCATCAATTGTCCTAATAAAGATTTCATTCTTTAATTTCTATGAATTCATCAGAATAATGACTCTAACCTGGTCGATAATCAATTCACTAATGATTACAATACCAAAAACATAGAACTCATCCCTTAAGCACATGAACCATGGAGTTTACTGACCATTTTTCTACCATGATTTTGGTTTCCCATGACCAATGATCTAAAAATTATTAAGAAACATATGTTACAATTATATTTTTTCTCTAATGGATCTGGATAGGGATAATTTGATGACCATCATACCTCATCATATGGTAATTTACCTTTTACCATAAATGAGGCAAACTAGCAAGTAAATAAACATACACTGGGTTATTAAAAGGTATGGTCCTCACATTACAATATAGTGGATGAATTATATAACTAGATAGTTACACTCATCATCGACCTTTAGTATAAGAAGATCCTATCAAACTAGGATGAATGTAATAATTTCCACTAGCACATAAGAAATTACATCATGTGAGACATAGTCAACTAGAAGAAAATCTTACACAAGTAATGATTTGATGGAAATTTTCTCCATTTTATCCAAGGTAATATCGATAATTAGGTTCTATAATAGGTAAAGTTTTTATATTTTAGGGATCATCATACAGTCTTGAAACACTCTCATTGGGATTAATGAATGGGGTACTTTTATCCCACCATGGTATAAGATTTCATGGAATTTTCTTGGTTTCATTCATGGAAGATATATGCCAGCATCACATATTAACTACCACAATACCTATATTCTACATAGTGTTGATATAAATTTTTTGTATAAGTACGTGATGTTTAATAACTTGAAAAAATAGTCACATATTTTCATTTTAGGTTTTTCTTCACTACCACTAAATTCCTTTCAATTTCAGCTGAAGTCATCCCCCTCAAGGAGGTCAAGTCATGTTCCTTCTTTGTCTTCATAAAATCTGATATCATTCGTGAATTTGGGGTCCCTCACACTATTCTAGTGGTCAATAGAACTAAATTATAATCCATAGAGTTTAAGAAGATTTTTTTCGAGTATAGTATATTTTCCAACAATACATCTCATTAACACAAGAAAAAAACTGGACAGATCGAGGCTTTCTACAAAATCAACCAATCCATTTTTAGAACATAGTCAATCAAAATAACAAGATATTTCTTGATAATTTCTTCAATTCCTAATGGTAACACCATATAATGACCCATTATTAAACATATGGGACATCATAATCCTCAATATTTCGGGAAAAGATATTGTTACCTATTATGTTTGACTGTTCATCACTCGAGATTGTTGTTTACAATCAAATGACATTAGAAAAAAAGATGATGTATGTATAAACATATTAGAATAACATGATGAGAATAATATCCAATCCATACACAACATTTAGGTTTATCATGGAAGAGTGGCTAGAGCCTTCAAAGGGAGGTTCCACCTCCAATCATTGCTTTAGGGTGACATGGTTTTGGCTTTGATAGATCCCATGATACTTGTTTGGAAGCTTCAAAACCAAGAACCAAATTGGGAAGGACCTTTCATCACCCATAAAGTTTAATATAATGGTGCATAATCATTTATGACTATGAATAGGGAGTTCATCACACCACCCACCAAAGCAAGGTTCCTCAAATGATTCTTTATATAACCTCCATGGTGCTTCATGTGATCCAAGATATAATTCATTAAATTGTATAGCTCCCATATTTAGATCACATGATGTTAAATTGTATGAAACATCATATACATTGTATTACGTTAAAATAAATGATAAATTTTCAATCTATATATTTGATAATATATATGAATAATTCATTGTCACATGACTGAGAAATATGTTATTCTATGGCGCTTGATCAAAATTTCCAGATCCTTCATTGTTGGCCATGAACCACTCCGCCTTGTAAAATTATTTGTCGCCTATTATAAATTTATTATATTTGTAGAGATTCATTTATTTCTCATCTTAGTCTCAATCATTGATATATTTTGGATTCCCTCTTGAGAAAAAGTTGTAATATCACTCACCAAAATGTCCTTTGAATGTGCTTGAGTACATGAGACATACTACCCAACGTTTTGAACTCTCTCAAAACAATAGTTCACATTCACCAATAGACATTAATTCATCTTCTATTTGAATATTCACTACCTTCCAAATCTGAATGGGCTCTCATATATTGACCGTACAACACCAAAATAAATCACCTATCGCCAAGGGTATATGACCTGAAATATTTCATAGAAACAAGATGAAATATCTCATGTCTTAACATGGAGATAAATTGACCTATGTTTTTCCCCATTCTGGTGGATGAGTTTGAGGAACATGTATTTTTTGAAATTATTAGTATTCATCCTTCATTCACTTATCTCCCCCTAGGTGATTCAGATCATATAAGTTTCAATTTACAACATCTCCACTATTATATATTATGGTGGAGTCTTAACACTTTTGGAATAATATTTCATGCATCTATATGAATTGATAATGAAACATAGTTTCATGATAACCATACCAAGCTATATTATATTTTTTTTATATTGGGTACTCCCATGTGACATGGTATTTCCTCCACTATAACATGTTTTCCATAGTGAGAATGACAAATTTGATCTTAATAATCTTTGTTTATTATCATAAAAATTATTAATGTGCATAAGAGATATCAAGAATTATCCTGTGTTTTTATAAGAATCAGGACCTTAAACTATTTTTTTCTCATACCAATGAATTTTTGTGTTTTATTTCGACTTTTAACTTCCATATAAATCAATTTCATGATACGCATTATTCCACATGATTTCCCTCATTATAGTTTTGATCCTTGTTATTTAAACCTAATAGGAACACTTTATTTGGGCCATGAACCATGTAGTTAAACAATGGTTGATAGAATATGGTCCAAAACCAAAATGTAGCTATGGAATTTAATCCAATAACCATGACCATAAATTCTAGAACCCTATTTTTCAATGTTCTTTGACCCTAAATCCTATCCCCCTACAACTTAACTAGATTGATTGTAAACTACCTTAGGATAAAGGCACAATTTCACATCATGCTGAAAACCCATAAATAGAATACTAAGAAAGAGTTATCCTTTTCTCACAATGTCACCCTCCATGGATTGGAAAAACAAAATGAGTTATAGGAAAATATTAAAAATCATCTATGGTTTATCATTGATCCATAGTAAAACCCCATTTATACTAATTAAACTAACAGGTTCATGAGAAAGTAGGATCATATCATTCATGCAATTCCCCCATTATTTGGTCACTCCAATGTGAATGAGAATCTCAATCCATCATTGGGTTTCTTTTTTCCCTTTTTTATCTTGTGATCTAGTTTATTCTATGGTCAGATAAATACAACCTTAAACTCTAGAAAATCCTCCATACCATCTTTTCCCTATGAATTTAAAAGTAAAAAATTGATGTTCTCTTCATATGAAATTTTAATATAAGTATACATCCCAATCACCTCATATAGAACTGTGTGATGTTCTGTTCCTCACCAGATGAACCTCCTCCTTTAGTATTGGTAACCTACCACACCACCATGAAGAATTATATCTTCAATAATTTCCACTACATTGGAAATATAGTGATTCATTAATCTCATATTTTTATTTCACCAATATTTATCCCATCGGTTATGCTATTTCCGAGTAATCACCTATCCATAATTAATTTTACTATTCACCCTCTATAGGAAAGTGATACACCACCAATATTGAGATAGATTAAGTTTCAAAACAATAAAAAAAACTTCGTGTATTAAAAAATGATGACATTCATGTTGGGTTCACACATAAATGGTCTGAGATAAATTATCATAAACTATATATCATCTAAGAGTGAATAGATTTCATGTAGGGATTGTCAAACATGACATGTTCCTTATATGGGTTTGGAAATCCAATCAGGCCTGGTGAACCTCATCAATTTTCCTAGTGTTTAATGGTATAGATTAAGGATTCTTGAACCCAAATTTTGAGTATAATACTCATTTTCATCTTCACATCCTATCACCAAGTCAAGTTATTCATCTTCCATGTATAAATGAGATCTTAAATGATTAGATAACATTTCCATATAAACCCACATCAATTCTAAAAAACTTTTCCTAGAGGAACAATCCTTGTTTCTAAACTACCCCCTATGGTGGGAAAATTTTTCCAAATATGCACACCTCCCATTTAGGGTACATATCTCAGAAGAGATAGGTCTAATGGTAAAGTAGTGGAGCCCCGGTTTTGAACTTGGTCAATATTCATCCTTAACCAATCTGGGTTATCATTCCCCAACTCCAACTCCATGGGCCAATTTATACTTATTCTAATTGATTATGATAAATTGTAATTCTAGGACCCCTAATATTATAAATTCATGTATTCCTGCAAATTGTAATGGGGAATTAATCTGGTGGATCATATCCATCCATTTTTTCATTATTATTATTTTTCATTGATGATCGATGAAATGTTTCAGTCCCAGACCATTGGTTCTAAATATAATATCTTGTTAAATGTGAAAACTATTCCAAGGCCCATTGTTTCTCAATCATAGTTCGACTCAAATGAGATTAAGATCACTGGTTGGTTAATTTAAAAACATGATCATGATGCATGAAACATCTATGTGATGTGAAGTTACTCAAGTGGAGTTATAACATTCCCACTGGTTCCCAACATATCAGACACATGATGTTAAACAATATGACAACCATCTTGGTGGAAAGATGTTAAAATATGGTAAAATATCCTAGTCACATGATGTTAAACTATATGTTTAACATATTGGTCACATAAAATATTACTATGTCACAATTTCCAAGATGAAACATATTGAACCTCAATGGTAACATCTCACTATAAAACCCTTTAAACTATAAAATCGTCTCATCATCCTCTATTGAGAAGATAACCCTTACTTTCTATGAATATATAAGGTTTGATTCTGAATGATAAATATACCGATGAATTCTTGGATCTTTTATATTGGGAACATCAACATAGCCCATCAATTTTAGGAACATATAACTACATTGATTGATTTCAAAACATCCAAACAAGTTAGGATAAGATCGCAATCACATGGGATTAGTTTAATATGTATGGTATTTAAACTATATCCATTCCTCTAGTCCAATAATTTTCTCCTTAAATTGTGTTTCCCTCATTCCAAGTAGTTTTGTGATGAATTGGTAATTGTAAACCCTTCCTTCATATCTAGTGTCTCACTAATCTATTCCTCTTGAGCTACCAATTTTTATACACTCTATGACCACAAAATATATTCCACCCCCTTATCCAATTACTATGAACTTAAAATATGGACACTGCCTTAGAATAAACCTAATTTGTTTCACCTTCCCATAAACATAGTGATTTACGCTATCTACCATCCTTTTGGGTCATTCAACCCTACATTAACATCAATTTTACCCTATTATGGCTAGCTTTACTACACCCTTGTGATCTTTATGAGATAAATATGAACAATTTTTACCACAAAGGTCCATGATTTTTTACTTTAAACAATGTGGTCCCTTATTCAAAGTAAAACATTATAGAACAAAGATCATATGACATTCATTTTAATTACATAGATTACCACACCTATTTTTTTGAGATCCACGATTGTAAAATGGTTTCACATTCTAGTTAAATATGTGTAACCTTAAATAGTATCCTTATAAAAATTGACTAACATAACAATAAATTTCCTAAGATAATAGGAAAAAATACACATAAGATTGAAGTCCCACAAACGAAGACCTAAGAATTAGTTAGGTATTTCTTTCCAAGTCACACATGTATAAAGAAGAAAATTAATTGCTCAGATGAAAAACATATAAAGAACAAAAAAATTATAGTGGTCTCTATAAACAACATAGTTTTTTCTCACCAAACCCACTTGATCAATAAGGAGTTACATTCCAACTTTTTTCATTTTATTCCCTCTATTTAATGATGTATTCTATTAAATTTTATTGTATTTTGTTCTCATTTAATGATGTTAAAATTCATGGTTCTCATACTCATCATATGATATTAAATTGTGTTCCCAGCATCCATACCACATGATGTTATATGATATGATATTTCCATATCTTGTGATATTAAATTATGTGATAATATGCTCCTCACATGAATAGAAATATCTGGTATCATATTTTCTTCCAACGATGTTCCATTAATGGTCCTGTTCACCTACCACACATCTTATAGAACTATGAGTGAGTTGGTTCCAATGAACATGATATGTTTCTACACCTAAACCTCTTATCATTATCCCAACCAAAAATTCCAAGCCCAATAAATGAGTTTTCTTCACCACACATTATCTAAGAATCATGACCTTATGTTGTGTTCCCCCTATTTCGGTGTGATGATTTACACTAGAATTGGGCCTGATGGGATCTCTTATTCATGATGGGTTTGTTAATCATCAATTTGAAAAAATTTATAACCACCTTATGGTTCAAAATGTATGACCATAAACAGTATTACCCCCATTGTTCATATATGCACCACATTAAAAGTTAAAATTCATGGTCCTTAGCACATGACCTAAAAAGCGTGATCTATTTTATAATCTATGTGACCTTAAGAAATTATATTTCTTTTGGGAAAATATACATAATCTAAATCTAATAATATCTAAATATTATCAATCACCAATATAGATAACTGTTAATTTTTACTTCTCATATATTCATTTAGTTAAATTTTTTCTTTTCTCCACTAGTTGACATATTCTCCCTCAAATGTTTTCACCAGATCAATGTGGTTGATGAATGAAGGTGTATCCATAATAATTATCAAACTCTTCCTATGCATCATTATCCTCGATTAAAAAACATTTCTCAATTTTATTTGGATTGAAATCTATCTCTCCCATCCAAATAGGCTCCCCTTTGTTGATGTTGGATGACCTAAATTGTCTCAGGTTCCATCTATGACACATGTAAAGGAGGATAAATCTTCCAAAAAATGGTCATGGAACCCATGTTTCAAATGTAATTTTTTGATACCCAAACTATCTTCTTTTTACAACCACTAATGAATACTCCTAATTATCAATTAAACGTTCACTTCCTTCCCCTTCCTTATGTGGATTTTTAATTACCTTGGTATTACAAACATGCACACCTTAAACATTTTAAAGGAATTAAAAACTATAGATTCATGCCTACCCAACTACCCAATATTTATGAGCCTCTAATTTAGATAATCATTATATTCTAATATCATTAAATCCACTCTATCCATTACTCTCATATTATTGATTAATCATCAATTTAACTCATGTTTCTCATAGTGAGCATAGCTCACATAGGATTAAAGATCAATAGCTGGTTTCCTTATAAATATGATCAACTTCTCACTTCAATATATTATTCATAATCAAGTGAAGTATTTTTTTTTAAAAATATTTTATGTTCATATTCAGGTATGATTATCACATTTTTTACAAAAAATATTCACCCTATGACTAAACTCAAGAGACATCCTGCTTCAGATCGGCCAAACTGTTTTTGGGTTGATTTAATGTTCTTACACCACCAATAGATCTCTATTATCTCTTCCCCAACCAAACGAAGAAACAGACTTTCACATGCCTACACCATACCTTACATTGTCTTATACTCCACAATTAATGATAAACCCCTCACCATATTAGCTTTGGTTACCACCACCTATGTCATTATTTAGAAAATGAATTACTCTTTTACAATGATAATAGATTTTTTCTAGTGTGGATGTTATTATAACTTATTAGGAATGTACAATACTTCCTCATGAGAGTTAACAGCTTCATAAATGACCTCTTAGTCGGTATCCTTGAATTATTTACAATATGTTCCCACACACTAGGCTAAGAAGTCTAAAGAAATTACTTGGAGAAAATGGTAATCTACATCAATGATCCCTAAATTCACCATCCAATGGTGAAGGGACCCCATTAGTACAAATAAACTAGAGAATTGGGTATGATTTATAATTAAATATATTATCCTTTACTCCCTATCTAGAACCAGTAAATTCCCATTGATAATGGGAAGCCTGGAGTGTTTATGTAATTTTGGTCATGTTTAATTGTTAATTGGGAAGGA
The DNA here is from genome assembly GCA_963277665.1 of Viscum album. Classification (NCBI taxonomy): domain Eukaryota; kingdom Viridiplantae; phylum Streptophyta; class Magnoliopsida; order Santalales; family Viscaceae; genus Viscum; species Viscum album. The sequence continues at coordinate 1,785,489,472 of OY728150.1, forward strand.
TTTAGGTTTCTCAGTAGTGGGTTCCTCTTTAAAAATTCTTTTCTTTTGGTTTAAGATCAATTTTGAGAGAAGGATCATGCTTATATAACCCCTTACTAGTGTTTAAATACTTTTTAACAGGAATCTCTTTTATCCTTTTATCTTTCACCCCTAGTGGGAAAATTTCTTATTCCTTGACTGGGGATAACCCCTACATGGTAGAAAACTCATAAAATCATTATGTTTCTACTAAGGCTTATATTGATTCAAAAAACCATAGTTATATGTATTTGGTGCTTAATCCACCACTAGGATTATAGGGATAAGAATTAGAGATCTAGAACACTATGGAATACCTGGGCCCCAATGGGAAACACCCTCATTCATTGTTTCATGGAATGAGTGGTTAGATAAACTTATAATAATACCCAGGTTAATCCCATTTAATGGGAAAAAAGACTTATATAATTTTAAGGAACCAACAATGTCTATATCTATCATTCCTTGAACCACCAAATCTTGGTAATCTATCCCCAAAACCAAGATCTCTAGTCCTATGAATTTAATTGTTATCTCTACCACTAGAGACCACTCTTCACCAATAGGCATCGCTACAAAAACCATCAAGACTTCCGAGGTAGAATTATTTCAAACTATGTAAAGGGGAAATGAGTGATTTAGCATTGAATTGCGATAAAATTAATAAGATAAAGTACGATTGGATGAATTTGAATTATAATGTACTGGATGATATAAGTTTATTAGAATAGTCATCCACCATGGGTATTGTGCCCCACTTTCATATGGAGTCATTATTGGAATACCAATGCAGGTGTCTAGTAAAGGACCAAGAGGGTAGGGGAGCTGATATCCTCTACTATCATTGGACCGACGATTTACTTTGTTAAATTTCCATAGATGGACCTAATGGTATGATCCTTTTAATCCTCATGGGGTTCCCCCCTATTTATTTAAAGGATTCATTAACCTATCCTAACAGTTCTTAAATGGATCAAAAAATTCAATTTAGAAATGCTTGAAACATGGATGTAATATTAAACATAGAAGCATTAGGCTTACCCCACCAAAGATGATCTCCACTATTTTATCATTGGGTGAGACTTCCCAATTATCCATGGGACTCACCCATTCAATGTAACTAAATGAGAAGAAAATAGCATAAGATTTATTTAACTCTACATCGGGATCTGGTGTCGCTTGTTCTAGTTCCACCTCATTTGGTGCTTCCCTATATTGTTCCCCCTTATGTATCACACCATGTATATCTTCCACCTGGTTGGTGTAGGTACATAAATCTCTACACCAGAATGTCAGGGTACCCATGTCTGTGAGGTACTTAAGTATTTGTACATAGTTATATCAAATGGTGTGACAAGAAAGACCAATTTCTATAATCTCAATTCCAATCCTAATTATACTCTTCCAAAACATCTCCATGGTATGATAAAATCATAGTATGTCCTATACCACCCAAAGAACATGGCGTATTACATCATATTCCACTTTTATCAGGTAGCAAAAATGATTAATTAGATCCTCAACAGACCTTCCTTCTATAGATCAAGAGATGTTACCCTAACCCTAAAACCACATCTAGGGGAGCACCATTGTTTCATAATCACATTTTATAGGGGCCGCACATGAAGTATGGAGAGTGGGAGGTCCCAAAAATACATCATCAGTTTTTTTGATGTCCCTCTATCAATCCTAGATATATATACTAATGGTATCTTTCCACCTACCTTGTAACCCATGAGGATCACCCAAGGAAACCACATGCCTCATATTTTATTACAAGGACACATTTAAATACAACTCAGATTAGTTTTTTACATAGTTCTGGTTCAGATCGGTGGATGAAATGGTTTGTGTAAACATGATGGTTTCCATAAACCCCTCAAGGGTGATCATTTCCCAAAGTTATAAAATCACATAAGGATTCTTGTTAGTGTGAACACTCACGCATACACTTTGTATCATAATTTGGATGTAGTTTAACTATTGATAAAAATTAGTGGGGTATATATCCTGAAATATATTTTTTCATCTCTCTCTAGAACTAATATCCTACCTTTAAATATCTATATATACAATCTATAATTTATAGTTCCTGGATCATCACTAATCATCTATCTAGAATGGATGGTACCTAAATATGGTTTTTGTGTAATTAAAAATTTACCAATAAAATCACTCGAATATGTTGAATAGATGTTGATAATTAAGATTGGTGATATGGAAACCCAACTATCCCACATGTCATTTGTTTAAGAACATACATACTACCTATAGTTGTTTTTTTATTTTTATTTTATTCCTTGATTGGAGAGCAGTAACTAGTCAATGAATATTCGTTTATGGGGGTCCATAATGGTAAAATTTATAAACATATATAATTAGTATTTTAATGGATTTGATTTTATACATTTCATATGACTAATATTTAATTTATCCAATTATAGATGAAAATTAAATTTGTTTTGGGATGGATATTATTAATAAGAAATATTTAACCTTTATAGTAACTAGATGGAGAGATTGAAATTCATTGTTAACTAATTTCATATTTTTGGGAGAAAATAGAATCAAGATTCATGCCTCAAGTACGAGTTTGAATATAAAAATGAATTAATTATGTTTGTCTCCAGCTAGAAGGATTAAAACATTATGGTATTATTATTTTATAAAATTTATTTCGTAAAATATTATTAATGAAATGATAGTTTGTTTATTTATTCTTATGTTAGAGGACTCTAGGAAATCCCACCAATTGACATATTCATTGAATTTAGACACTCATTAATTATTATATGGAGGGTGTTTTTATTAGATAAAAAATGATTTCAATAAAATAATTAATTAAGAACCATGTCAAGTTGTAGATCAGAATATTTTCCATAAAACCCTATTTCCCCACCCCATAATCAGGTAAAATAGAAAATGGATAGAATGAAAATAAAGGGTAATTGTACTACTGATCCAACAAAGGGAGTAACTGATATGTTTATAAGTAATTAGTTTTTATTTATAATCAATATTAATCATTGTTAACTTTATCTCACTAATATAACATTTAAAATTTTATTTATACACACTATTTGGGGGGAGAAAAAATAGGGTGACGTTATCTCTGATGTTATGATATATATTCTTACAACAATATTAAGAAAGATATAACATGGTATTAATTTCAGAAGAGTTTTTAGAATTGACCCTTCTGTTTCATTGATGTGGGAAGAATATAAGGGAGTACTATAATATTTTATGGTTGATCTATGAAACATGAATATGCATATAGATGATATAATTTACTCTTTTATAATTTATATTCTTGAAAAACCGATGACACAAATGCAACCTATGTAGCCTACCTAACCAGATTCTATGCCTCCTCATTCCTAACCAACTTTGTTCTATGAGGTTCATTTTGAGAATCCCTGTGTATATATTGTATCATAGAAAACTCTACATAAAATTGGTGGTTATATACATCATAATCTTATGAAGTCAGGTTATGAAAGAGTACTGTTAAATGATATTATGGAACAAACATCTACAACGTCACTACTAACTATGAAAGAGTCTATAGTTGGACTGAGTATTGGTTGTTTTTTACTTTGGCCAGCTAATCTTTGTCATTAACTAATATATGTGGTATGAGTTATTTTTAATTTTTAATTTATCATTAAATTAAGAAATATTTATAAAATTATCTTACACTAACCTTATAATGTGGGTTATGAAATTAAAGGAATCACTATAATGGAAAGAAAAATTCCTGGAACCATCATGTTAATATACTCTTAAAGGTATTGATGGGGTATAAAATTTAAAACAATTTTTTCCTATATTACATAATTATTATAATTTCATGATCATTTATAATATATGTTGAAAATATTTTATGTTAAAATTATTTGAAACTTACATGATGGATGTTGTCAAGGGTGAGGATCTCACTGTACCAATATTACAATTGTTTTCCTAGTATGTAAATTTTAATTATGAGTTTAATTTCATTATTTAAACATATGTAATATTCATTTAATAAATTAATTATTTAATATGATATCTTCATAATATTTTCATGCAATAAAATTAAAATTTTATTTATTACTTTATGTTTCTGTTATATATTTCAATAATTGTGAAATACTTGATCTAGAATTCAAGAATTGAATATATATCAAAAACATTAAAAACATGAAAATTACATGTAGATTTTCTAAATGAATTTTAAAGATGAAACATATATATTATTATGAACCACTATTCATTTTACTATTATTAATGTGGAAATTTTTATATTTTAGTTAAAATAGGATTATATATATATTTTACCTAATTGAATGCAATGTTTATTGGTTATTATACTTATTTTTTGGTTTTCGAAGAGGATTTAGCAAGCTGTTAATGAAGTAAGTATAATTCAATTATTTTATGTCATTAATATTAATATTTTAATTTTACATAGGTTTGGATAATTTATATTTTAAATGACAACAATTCGTGGATTGAGTTCAATAAGGCTCAATTTTCAATAGTGGATCCAGAAATAGTTAAATATGTGAATGTTCAAGAATATAACATTTAAATTAGAGAATAATCACTTCTAATATATCTAAATATTTTATTTTGAATTTTTTTTCTTAAATGTATTTTCATCATCAATAATAGAATTTTTAATGTGGGTATTCTATTTTTTTATTCATTTATCGGATACTAACGTCCAAAACGACCATATTTTTTTAAAATCTCAGTTTTCTTATAACTCTAAAAATTTAAAAAAATATGTTACATTTTTAAGTTCATAACATTTTATATTTTATGTTTTAATGATGTTTATTTGTATACATCAAATAAATTGGCCAAAATTCAAATTTTAATTCTAGATTATTTTATAATTTTGACTAATTTAGAAATTTCTATTTGTATATATGTATAATGCTATGAAATTTTTAAAAGATTTTTTATTCTATTTATTATTTTGGTGTTGTTTGGTGATTTTTTTGGGCTTAACTATGCATTTATTGGTTTATAATTATGTATTTAAATTTATTTTAAAAATAACTAGCATCATCAATTTAAGGAAAAAGTGATATTGAATGCATTCTCAATAAGGATTTGAACATAGGTTTTAATAAAACCATACCTTTATTGGTATTTCAATGTAGTATTTAATGAAAACTAAAGTATAAAGGTGATTACAAAGACATAGATTATCAATTTCTTGTAAATACTATGTGGAAATCCATCGTTATTTTATCTTTTCTTGAATAAATTAAAATTTTTGTTTATAAAAACTAATGTTGAACGTACAACATTCTACACCACATATATTAATTTTACTTTTTAATTAATATTGAAAGGCAAAACCTTAATATTAAAGGGTTTTCACTAGTAAATTTATATGATATAGAAGTAGTCAGGAACGTGATATATCATATAATAATCCAAAAAATCCTTAACTATGGAATATACATCCAAATTATTATATTTATAGATCATTTCGTATGATATTAATCCCAAGTATATCTAGGATTAAAATACATGTTAATTTTATAATATTATCATCTTTAGGTTTATGCATATCAATCTTTAATAACCTATAATTTTCATGGGTAAAATTACCTATATTAAAAATATTTTAAATTTCATTAAATATAACTATTTTTTTTAGTTTACGGATTAATATGATGGATGTAAGTAGGGGTTCATCACTTATTGGAATAAGCCTTATGAAAGAAATTATTTAGAATGTCTAATTGACTAGTTATGGATGAAAATATCATAGATAGACAGAGATATTTTTTAAACATATGATATTTAAAATTACAACTAAACGTGGCTGGTCATATGCTTATTTACTTATCACATAGATTAGGAAACTATAACTTTAATAAATTTGAATGTTGGTTCCATGGACTATATATCCATTTTGGATTCAATATATTATAAGAAATGTGTAGTGAAGTATTTTTATTACTCCTCAATTAAATATTATACATGTTTTTTTATTTATCTTAGCTATGATAGTCTGAGTTTGATCCTTCACACATTATTAGTTATGATGAGTTGTATTAGGAGTGAAATTATTTTCTCATCGTGATATTTTATTATATGTTGGACCAAATAAATATTTTCTTTTAGAGAATGATATTTTCAACATTTTTTTGTATTTTAGAATCATGGTAGGATTTATGTGGAGGAGTTTAATAAAGAAGTTGTAATGATGCCTTGGATGATTAAGTTAGTAATTAAATATGATCAATGTTTTTACTTAGTGATAAGAAGAAATTTGTTGGGATGATTGTAGTGACCCATATTTTAGATATATCAATTGAATTTGTTTTATATATTTTTATTTGTTAGTATTATTTTAATGTTTTAAAATGAAATTTTTCATAAGGATTTCTAAATGGGTATATTTTTTTGATTGATGGGTTGGTTGACCATGGTAGCTTACAAAATTATGTCATCAAGACTTTAGTAGATATCATAAAATGTTTAGTGGGTCAGGTAAAGAAACCATAAAGAATCTAAAACCATCTAAAGTCTAATGGGAAGGTATTATAATATTTATTGGTCCAGAAGTGATAATATAACAACTATACTACCCATTGGGAGTCTAGTAGAGAATAATTTCCTACAATAAGGACCTTGAAACTCTAAGTGTGTGAAAAAAATTATATATAGGATAATAATGATCATTTTGGAGTTAGTATCAATATTAATTTTATTCCTTTAATTTTTTTGAATAATGAAGATTGAATCCTCCCCATATTCTCATAATCCTCTTACACTGTAAATTGATTTTAGATTATTAATTTCTTTATATTTTTTAAGGTGTTGTATTTCGATGACTAATTCCAATGTAAACAAAATCATTTATCATTATGATATTATTAATTTAGTGCTTCTGGATTAGATAAATTTTTTTCTCTTATGTTAAATGCTACGTTAATTTTACACATATTTTTCCACATAAGAAATGAGAAAGTTAAAGAAATAAATAATTTTTCTTTTTATAGTTGACCTCAAAACTCTCATGGTATTTAATTAATGTTTTCTGTTCAAATATTTGTCTAGATCTTATGAATTTGACACATGAAACATAAATGAATATTAAAGTTATTTGGATTAAAATAAAAAATTAATATATTATTTTATATACAAAAAATAGTGATTTTATATCAGATAAAAGTTCTTTATAACATATATTTTATCGAATTTAAAAATTATTCCTTTATAATGGTATAGAATATTTAATCATTTTTAATTGTTAAATTTTATTAACGAACAGATTGGAAGGTATAAAAATTATATCGCAAGGGATTAACATCAGTTTGATTTATTGAAATTTTAGGTCAATTCGTTCTCTTTTTAAAATGGATTCTAGTTATTATTTGAGTTAGGTTTGGATTACATTCAAAATTTTCTCGTGATGAATTTTTAATTTTGTAATGTTAATGTATATTTGATTATGATTAAGTGGTATATCCACTGTCTATTCATACCAATGATGTTATATTATTTTAATGTGTTTTGTTTTGCAGTGTATGAGGTTATTCTATTTCATATATTATCCCATGGACAAGGTTTGATTCGATGAGCAATATTAATATTTAGATAACGAATTTCCATTTGATATGTTATTATATGGAAATGAGTCACTTATATGATGCTTCCAATAATTCTTGATTTCTAGAAATTGTTAAATTAAGGGGTACTGAGCAACACTACGACATGGTAAGAAAATTATATGTGAAAATATTATTTATTTTTATGTTTATTTAATGAAAAAAATTTACATTTTTCATTTCAAATTTAAAAAATTCATATATCATCTCATTGTATAAGATTAGGACTCATTAGTTCCAATATAATGAGGTAAAATCACTCCGTACACATAAAAATATTTCATGTACCTAAAAAAATATTGTACCATTGTACTGATAATAGAAAATATATGCGGATAAATTGATTATTATGAGTAATAGGACATAGATATGGTTATTGAGTTAAGAGTTGAGTTCGGTATTCATTTTGAGAAATCTATTTTCTTTATTATATAATAATTTTAAATTGAGTTTTTTTTAAATCTTAATATAAATTATTTATACGATATAAAAATAATAGGTATTACATATATATTTAGTGGTTTTTTATTATTTTATCTCATGATAGATTAATTTCACATTCCTTGTAGTTATTAATACTTTATGTTTATGATTAATAATATGTGTTAATTAGTTCATAGTTAAAGTTATCCACTTATGATTACTATATACCTAGGGTTACAGTCTCTATTTTTAAGGGTTTGGGGAAACACGTGAGGCTATTCTAATATCCATTTCTGTATAACGGTCATGTTAGGGTGGGACAGAAAAGGTATTATACTTAAGTTTTGTGTCCCCAATATTTATTAACTGGGATTATTTCAATTCGATTTATCATTATTAAAATAATTTTAACCTCTATTTATAGTTATTTATTTTAATTACACAAGATACATCTTGACATAAAATGTATAATATTTCAATGACAAGGATATTTTTTATTTTGGACATCTAGAAAAGTAATATTAATAGTTCAAATTTAAAGCCTTACAAATTTTAATTTTTAGAAGAGTCAATTCATATTATTATTTATTCAATAATTTCTCTCTTATTTTAGATCCTTCTTTAATAAAATATTTGAATAGATAAGATTGATCATTAAAGACAGAATTATTTATAGATAGAAAAATATTTTCATAGAGACAATATACCATTAAAGTGTGATATACTAATAAAAAGAATAAAATTTGGAAATAGATTATTCTATATTAAAGGGTTAATTACTAATGTTATTATTTTGAGATGATGTGCTAACTTCCCAGTTGAGCATTTAATACCTCCATAGATATGTGAGGAGAATATAAATTTTTTTATGAGTCTCATTATAGTTATATTTTTTTAAATTTATTAAAAATTCCTAAAAGATTAATGTTGGTTATATATTTCTTCTATAATTGAAAAAGTAAAGAGTCAATACATTTAATGTGTTAAATTATTACATATATCAAGAATAAAATTTAATGTAAAATATGTAAGTGAAGAGAGATGTAGAAAGTTAGAGAAGGATAGAGTGTCTGAGGAGAACTATATATGCGAAAAAACTATATTATCAATGTGGGGTTTATATTTTATTCAAAATATATAGGTGAATCCTATTTTTGAATCATCAAGAAAAAATATATATGAGGAAAATAAATTTTTCATGTATCTTATAAAGGAAATAAAAAATTTATAGAAAAATATGTTATTTGTAGTGTGGAATGAGAAATTCAATACATGAGGCTCAAGGAACCCCTATCTCTTAATTTTATAAAAACATGTGAAATATATCCTATTAATATAAATTTATATATATAATATTGAAAGTATGATGATTCAATGTCTTTTTGGGATAATGATTCCATTTTTATTAGTGAAACATCATTTTAAATTATAAATAATGTGAGCATGGACTATGAGTTCACTTATTATGACCCATCAAAATTATATTTTTCAGTTCATATCATATTAGAAATAGTGGTGTACCAGCTTCTTGAATTTTCTTCTAAATTAGTCTTGAAAAATTTTGTTAATTGTGTCCTTTTGTGCTTGCATTACTATTATAAATAGGGAATGTATATGTGAATACAAAAATAAAGTGAAATTATAAAATAAAAAAATGTTTCTTTATTTGAAAAATAAAAATATTATAGAAAACTAACTCGTTGAAAAGAGAAAACATATTAAAAAATAAATAGAAATAAAGAAATCACTTATGAAAATACGCAATCATACTTCCTAGAAAATGATAATTTTTTTGATAGTCATGGGGATAGTTGGGTAGAATCATTAGTTTCCTCATGCTTGGGTTATAGGAACTACATCTGAAATAAGTTCCATAGCAATCATATTTGAATTAAATTATATATTATTCAAATACCTAATTAATAATGAGTTTATTATACATTTAAATGTATTTATAGTTTTTAAAATATAGTGATTCAAATAAAATCATTCTTTCATTCCTTTATTGACCTCTCATATAAAATTAATCACTATGAATGTATTCATAAAAATTTATTACTAGAGAAATATATATTTTATCTTTTAAAGGGGGTGTATAGAAAAAATTTATAAAATTGTGTTTTTAGGTTCAATGTATAACCTATTAGAAGGCCATTCCACCATACTGATAATCTAATTTTATTGGTGGTATCTTCATGTATTATATATTCTTCTGAAAAATATTTTAGTTTTAGAAAAGATTAAATTGGTTATAATGCATGTTTGATTACTATCCCAAAAGTAATGTTATCTAATTGACCAATTTTTATTATAATTTTTGAATTTTAGAACACTATTTTTTATTAAAAATGGGGGATAATCAATCTCCTTCTATTAGTTCCACCCCTCTTATTCTTTTCCTACCATATTCATTATATACTTTATTAATTATTTTATGATTCATTAAAAATGCATATATGATATTATAATAATTTTTAGAATTAAATTATAATCATAAGTATATTTTGAAAAAATTATTTCTTCTTTTCCTCAATTTATATTCTATATGAAGTTCTAACTGAGTAGGTCTTGATAAAAATAACAAATTTTTTTTCAAATATAATGATAGGAGATACTAAAAAGATAAATATATATGAAAAAACTATTTTTTTAGGATTTTTTCCATTGGGTAGTTTAAATAATATTTTATAAGTGTTCATAGAGTTGTTGTGGAGTCTCAGAAATTGAAGGACAACAATTGTTATATATTAAAAATATTAAACATCTTAACATGATCACATACATTTTTTAGTATTAATGGATTATTTTCCGAAATGAAAACATTGGTGGGGAACAAATTCCATGGATGAATCTATTATGTGGATTATACTACTCAAATTACAAAATTATTAGTCTCATTAGGCTTTGAGAAGGAGTGTAGTCATGGGGATATTAAATATTGAATTAATTAATTGTCTAATTAATTTTAAATCCCCATGGAATACTCTATTTAATACTATTTTGTATAAATTATCTAGGGTTACTTTGATAACATGGTTTATTTGGGGGAAATCAGTCATGGTGAAAACATTGGTGAATGGTCATAGATATTCACATATTCAACAGTGAACAAAATAGATGAGGATCACTAATCACATTGCATGTGATCTTATTCTTCATCAATTATCAAAGAAATTTATGTTAGGGATTTTTTATTCATGTTTTTACCATTTTATTGTATCATCTATAATTATATATTAGATTCTCTAAATTGAATCCGTTATATGGATTATCATATGTCCTTTTCAACATATAATTATCTATAATTGAACAAAAAAATTTATTTTTAAATTTAAAATATTTTATTTTCTCTAATCCGTTAAAATTCTATATCAATAGCTGATGAATAATTTTTTATGATCATCTTTTCCATTTTTTATTGCGTTTTTATGGATTTATCTAATCGTTCTCTGAGAGTTTTTCTTTATCCTCACATTTTTGGATGGGGTTAGAAAATTTATAATATTCAATTTTTTACATGTTTGATTATTTTTACAATGGATCATTATTTCATACTCAAAATCTTGTTTCATATTTGTATATGGGGATGGATTGTAGTGGTTAAATCAGGTGAAGTTGAATGGTGACTATTTAATGAGGTTGGATGTGTGGGAAACTCGAGTTGTTAGTTAGAACAGAATTTCCTAGTGGTGGATGGATTGAATTTAATCATATGCAAGGATTCACCTTATTCAATGAATTCAAAAAATGGTTTGATGAAATTATTATTTATTATGGTGAATATAGACAATATTTAAGAGGAATGAATATTTATAGAAAATTCCCTACAACAAGACATGTTGTTCCAAATAACACATGTCATGTGCCCCAAGTGTCTTCTCTATAAAAGTTCATAGTAGAGTAAATCATCACACAGTCATGTGTCTATTCCCATATGTCTTGTGTCTCTGGATTACCGGATCAATGTATGTCTAAGCTTCACAACATAGGACATGAATAGTCTACATTCCATGTGAATCGAGGATACATACCATATACCATTGGTAAAACATTACATGTGATGTCTGGGTACACTCTAGGTACCCATGTGGATGCTACTGACTATGTGTACATGTCCACACACCATGAATTTAAACCTTGAAATTCTATCTAGGATTTTTGTATAGCACTAAAGCTTCATCATAGGCTAACAAACCATAACCCCTATCGGACATATTGTGTAGTTCACCTCAGCTTTCAATAAGAACTTAAAGCAATCCCTTCTGAGTGTAATACTAAATTGAACATGATGGTGTCCCTTTTTTATAATGTATATATTTGATTCATGGTTTGGTGAGTATGATTAACCACACCTACATTCAACTATTAGTATTGGATTTTATATATCCTTATTTGGAAGAAACCCACACTAAAAAATAGTTTTTTTATTAAACAATGTACTCTTACCATCACAAGGTGGGGTCAATAATCCCCCCTAAGTGATCGGGACATGAGATACTCTATCTATATATTGGGTAGGTTCAATATCCTCACTATTATTGGTCATGGAATCCTTTATGTGTGGGTTTTTTATCCACATATTCCAATGATCTTGGGTGGGTCAATAGATCCTCCACTAGTGTCAGTATCCCCCATACAATATTAGGGGAATGAGACCAATAATAAAATGTAAAGAGATATTAAAAGTTTTGAATATTAGATAACACAAATATCTTGAAATTATTATAGAATCATTTTTACTATCTATGATGACTGAGAGCATACTCAGTTACATTAGTACCTCTTATAAGCATATTTTCATTCTTATTTTCCATACACTATAGGATATGGTTCAGTTTTGATGGTCATTCTTTAATTCATTATATCTTTTTTGATTTTGGAATTTTCTAATGGATATGTATATACTCACCCTAACATGCACTCTAAATTTATATATCTTCTCTTATATAGATGACTGGAAGTTTTACAGAGACCTAGGTGAACCTAGTGCATGAGGTGTGTACTAGATCTTATTGGTGGTTTCAGTTAGCTCATGGAATGTTACTAAAGGTTATAGGGTTAGTCATCTTCTATTTTTCAATACGGACCCTTTCCTTGGGTAGGTGAGCTTAAATTTTTTTCCTATATAACATTATATATGTACATCATACTCTATTGTGGTTTTTATTGATCATGAAGGCATTTATTACTCTAGTTATTTTTTTTCATCCCTCTATTATATGTGGATGAGTGTGTGTAGTTACATTAGGCTAATTCCTTGGTTCATTATGTCAATATTTTAGGAAAATATTTTTTATTTTTATTTGATAAATTATAATTTATCATCTAATTATTTTACTAATTATTCATTTTTTTATTGCTTTATGGTTAAATAATATTTTTTAACAAGGAACTAGATGAATAATATTTTTAAAAAAAATTATTTGAAGATGTTTTTTTAGGTGATAAAAACCATGTGAAGGTAGTTAGGATTACCTATGAAGGGTTAATACAATATTTAATCGGTGTAGAATGGATTTAGGTCTTCCATATCCAGGTAAATGAAATAGTTACATGGAGGTAATTAATAACTCACATAAATATGAAGTGAATATTTCATACTGGTACCATGATCAATTGTATTTATATTTAATGTTCCTAGAAATTCATGTAATGATAGAGGTCTATATCAATAAAGGTCATAAATTTCAATATGAAGCATGTGGAAAGGTCAATGTTCCACTATATGATATAGGAACATAATTACTTGGGTCTTGAGGAAAAATAAAATTTTTTCCGTATTGTGATTCTATTCATGGAATGATATGATGATGTTGAGACATTTCATACACTATATTCAATATGTAGATATTTAATGACAAATTAGCATGAAAATGGTAAGCGGAAAACTTTTATATGTGAAAATATGTTGTGATGTACTAGAATGAGGAATGATATTTTAAAATAGTAAATGACGGGTGGTTCACTATAAGACATGGAATCATGGATCGCAATTGGAGTTTGAATGCAACATTTCAATTATTTTGAAATATAAGTGATCATGTAATCACTTTATAATGTTTTTAGAATATATGATCTATTAAATATATTTTTTGACACCTAAGTAATACTTGTTATGACATGGTGGTAGGATTGAGTTTCAAATAACCTTATCCTCAATATTTTTTGGGATGATTTATCTCTCACGGGATATTATCTACATATAGAACTTCATTTCTATTTCCAAATAGAAATTAAAGGAGATTCAAAGATGATTTATAAGTATAATTTCATAAAATTTAAATACAATAAGAATACATTCATTGAAGGTGGTTATTTTTTTGAGTATTCATACCTAAGAGTGTTGCTGACACCTACTGTAAAATAATGTTGACTTTCTTCTTAGGTTCTTTTAATTTATATTTCCCCTCATTAACAGTATGAGTAGTTAGTATTATACATTAAATAAAAGGGTGTATTATATTAAAAACTACACACTCTATACTTTAACAAAATATAGGGATGTTTTTATTTGATTAGTCATATCTCTAAGGCTTTCACTAGAGATTTATAATCCTAATCCCAAAAATAACTACACCTCTCTATGATTCAAACTATGATAATAAATTATTTTAAAATAATTTATTCCATGAATTATTATGTAAATTTACACATGATACAATTGAAAAACAAATTCAATACAAGAGTATTTGGGAATTAAGAATAGAAAATAACTACTTGATTCATTGATTATCTAAATTATTGAGAACTTCCTCAACATGAACTACATTTATTTCCTATTTTGAAACTGTAAGGGATTACCAGGGGTATATATAATAAATGGGTGAGATATAATTAAGAAATAATGGAATTAATAAATCATGTAATAGTATTAATAAATTCATGTATCCATTATTCATAAAAAAATTCATAATAGGTGAGAATCATAATCATGAACAATGATGCATGATATAACAAGTTAGTATAATGGAAATGGGGGAATATGGTTACAACATAGAACATGGAATCATATTTTAACCACAAATACATCATAAATATTTGTTATTAGGATACCCTATCATGAAAATTTAATGGAATATTATGATATTAAATCATTACTCAATGCATTGGAGTGCTATACGGGATCTCTCATCAGAATCATATCATGTACATGTATAAGTGTGAAATAATAATCTTATAACAAAAGAATTTAGCTATTATACCCATGATTTATTAGTGTCTTTTAATTACATATAACTCTTCAATAAATAGACTATATTTATATATATGTCAATACCCTTGTGTGTAAATGGGTATATAAATTCACTTCGAAATAGTTTTGTATGAAAAATTATGATGAAATTTAAGAAGAAAAATGACAATACATAAAGATTAATAAAAAAAATTAATGTGAGATAAATGGATCGATAATTATTTGAAAATAACACTTAATGTATGACCTATTAGGAAAAACATTCCCCAACATTTGGAATTGGAAATCAAAAGGCACAAAATAAAGAAGGTGCTTTGATAAATAGGTGATGGAGTGGGTCCCTTATCTTGAGTGGTTATTTCCAAAAGATTGGGAGGAGCTTATTAAGAGGATGTTGGAATCATGGGAGGTATCCAAAGATAAATTTCAAGATAAATTTCATGTTATATTGTTTTTTAGTGAATATAGATGGGATCTTCAGTGGATTTATATAGGAAATGATAAGGGAGATCCTTATTATTTCATCAATAATGGTTTTTTACTCTATTAAATAATGTAATTAAAACCATAAACCTTCCTATGGATTATCTCTATGGTATCAGCTGAAGAGGATTTTATTTTATTATTTTATAAGAATAATAATTAAAAGTATTAAAACATTACACTTGGTGATGTGGAAAAAAGTCATGTTAATAAAGAATTGATTTTAAAACTGTAATATATATATAGTACCAATTTTTTAGGATTCATAATTACATTATTAAATGAATAAAATATCCCAAAAAATAAATTATATTAAAGGATAAATATAAATTTTTTTGTGTTTCACCTTTATATAATATATTACACCACATTTGGTTCATTATGATGTCATAATACATACCATATATTTATACAATATTTAATTTTTACAATAAAAATTGAATTTCTTAGAAAATTATGAAAAAATTACCATTTAATAATTTCAATGAATTGAATGAAAAACTAATATTTAATTTATCCCAATAAATTGATAAATATGAGAATTTATATTTTTAAATCATAATCCTCATTTTTTTATATACTGGTTTTTTTACAGTAATAGTTTTTTAACCCTTATAAAAATTATTTATACCTTCATAAAATTACATTATCAACAATAATTAATAATAATTATTAAATAATAATATTTTATTAAAATTTATTTTATTTTTAAAATTCATTAATTCTTCAAAAGGAATGTCTTAATTGAAATTACTTATTACCTAAATATTTAATTCTAGTTTTTTCGTATTGAAATATAATTTTTATCAAACTCATTATTTAATCAGTTATAATGTATAAGAAAAAAGGATTCAATATAATAATAAATTCATAAGATATACATATTCATGTTGTTTGGTTTGAGATACATTTCACTTTATTTAACGAATGAACCCTCAAAGGGTTAGGTGTGGGACAATGGAATTTTCTAGGGGTGTTGTGGGGAACAAGGTTTGGGTCATGATCTCAATGTCATTGATATTATTCCATAAAAGGTTTCAATTATAATTTATTTATTGAATCTAGTCTTGGTTTTTTTCATATGAAAATCTCATAGATGTTATCTCTCTATATGGCTCCAAAAAAATATCTTTATAGTGTACGATCCAACTAGTTGAGGTCATCGATTCTTTTGTTTATATCAATAGAATTTATCATGACCCTATATATATACACTAATAATATTATCACTATACAATTGATATATTATCAATTATTATTTTTCTTAATTTTCATTTAAATCATATTGTATATAATATTCTAAAATAACCAAAGTAGTGCATGTATTTTTTATAAATTAATAACTTAAGGATGAATTTATTCATTCAACGATAAATAATTTCATTTATAAAAGTTGGTGTCATTACACATATCATATATTTGATATTGGAAACATGATTACATGTAACTTTCTAAACAGATCTTATCCTCACCATAGAATTTTAATTATATATATTTATCTCATATAAAGATCTTAAGAATGTTCTATGTAGAAATAGAGGGACTCTCACCAAGATTGGATTTGTATCTATTAGTAATACATATAGTATAAGAATTATTATATTGAGTACACAATTTGAAATAAATTATAGATCCTATATATGATGTATAATGATTTTTATGCTATATTCTATATTTTTAAAAAGATTCTAAATCTTTTTAAAATTTTCTATATAACACTGGTAATGACATCATTTGGAGTTACCCATACTTATCATCTTTAACACGTTAACATTGGTCTTGGTTCCCTAAAACCAATTACGTTTTACTTATATTAACTTAATATTGATGGAAATGAAAATTAGTAAATAAAAAAATAAAAAATTATTTTTCATATATGTGAATTTAATGTGATAATATCCTATAGTTTATGTCACATTAAAAAGGTCACATAACTTACCTAATATGATTAAAACCATTATGTTTTATGTAAATATTCATAAACTATATGTCATATGGTTGTATGAAATCATCTACTGGGGCATGAATGATTCATAATATCATGTTTTTAATAATCATAAGATAAAGGTTCTTCATCTCATTAAGTTAACACATAGTAATGTTGAATATTAGTGATTATTTAGTCACTCTCGCTAGTACGAATTCAACTTATCACATATTATTATATATTAAAATCTATGAATGTCTGTAATTATCGATCAATAATAATGTTATTATTAATGAATATCATGAGTAAAAAAATTATGTATTTATATAAATCATGATGAAATATGGTTATAGATATTTTGAGTATGTTGGGTGTGTCTTTAGTGATATTTTAATTAGTGACTAAGTTGAGAAATGATTTTTACTTTCTATAATTATGAAAGATGCTATATAAACCCTTTGATGGAAATGAAGCTGTCAAACTAATTTCAAGGGTCATGGAGTAGTGATAGGTTTAATTGATGAAGTTGAATAATTATGTATCAATCATATAGGTTAATGAATAGAGTATACAATCCACTTGATGATATATTTTGACAAAGGTATTATATACATAGTGAGTATTCATATGTGGTTACTATTGTCATGATTTTAAATTATTCCTCTTTTATTTCTTTACCTTCTTCTAGATGATATTATTGGACTTTATTAAAACCCAACTAATATCACTAAATAATTGGCCAAGGGTTTTACACACTTAGTATTTCCATTGATCAAAATTAAATTCTTTTTGAATTTAATTTCTAGAATAAATGTTATCATCTAGAAAAATGAATATATTTATTCATGATTTATTGATATTATATATTAATTAAATATTTAATGTCACTTGAATATTGAAAATAAATATTTATCCAGAAGACCATAAATATTATATTTATTTATCTATAAAATGAAAAATATTAATTATTCAAGGTTTGGTAAATGTCTATATAATGGGCAGACTGAGTAAGACCCCAATAATGGATATTATATAATAAATATTAAATAATTTATTGATATTTATATTATTCAACAGACATGAATGCATAAAATAAATAATAATAATAATAGATATGGGGTTAACTAAGAATTATGATATTATCTAACGGACCTTTCGAAATTATCAATTCTCTAGCCCTGGATTTATAAATACATGATTATATCATTTTTTGGTAGTGCAGAAATATTTTAGTTATGAATTTTAATTTCTTCTCTAGAATATAATGTCCATAGAAAATTTCTCTAGTATTTTCTACAAAATATCAATTAGTATCTCTTCCACATCCTAGCTTGTTCTCTATAATGTGAAAAATAAATAATTAGTATTTCAATCACTAAGGATAGTGTTATAGTTCAAGGTGAGTTATAAAAGGAAATTGGAACTACAATACTAGAACTCAATGTTCCATCCCTGATTACTCAAGATCAATGTAGCACATGTTTATCATCACTATAGATATTCTACATTATACCCTCTCAACATAATGATTTTAAAACCCAATTTAGGTTCAATCACTCAACACTTATGTTGGAGAAAGTTCTTAAGACTGTTAATTTCTTGTTATTAAATTAATTATAAATTTTACATGAAAGACCCTTCATTTTGTTTTGGGTTTATTTTTTATGTCTTGTTATTATTTATCATGAATCATTTCATTTTTTATCATATTTATAAGATTTTATCATTGGATTCAGTGAAAAAAAATAATTGTCCTTGGGATTGATGGAATTATATTATGATCAGAACATTAAAGTGGTATAAAAGTTATAAGAATCTAATATATAATTATTTATTAATTTTTTATTGATTTAAGCATTTTATAATAGTTTTAATTTACCTTTTTTATATATTTAACATGAAATTATATAATTATTCTTAATTCACCAGTATATATGACCAAAAAATGTTAAAAAAATATGAATAATATTTAAAGAACTTATCCAGATCAACCAATTATTTTGGTTAGATAACAATGAACTACTTGAAATATATCTCCTAGTTATACACTCTGTATCCATGTTATTTGAACTAAGGTGAGTCTTAAATAAATTTTTATGTGTCCTGTGAAACTAATGTCACGTGACATCATTACACATTACATCATTATTTGGTCAGGCTAGCACATGAATTTCTAGATTAAATAAGGGGTAGATGAGATACACGATATTTAGTTCACAGACTATCATAGTGAAAATCACTGAAATATTTTGATCAAATTAACTTCTTTTATTTATTAGATAATTTATGTGGATTTATAGTCATGAAGAATTACGTTCTCATGGTATATATCTAGTGCACATTTTTTCTACCTCATAAATTTCCTCACTAAAAGATATGTTGAGCCTTTAGGTATGTATTGTGGATTGATGATGAAGTAAAATACATAGAATGGGGCTTCCTTTTAACACCATAGATCTTTTACATGTGAATGTTAAAATAAAAATATTTAATTCCAATATTAAAACAAATCAACATGTGAATGTATTCCATTAATTGATAGTACATACTTTGGGGTTGTTTTTATATAATATTCAATTAATAATTAATTTTATTATAAAATTTAGAACTTCACATCATGTATGGTTCTTACTTGTTTTGTACTCAACGTCCATTAAAAGAGGTTTACACCACATAATCCAATAAGTATAAGTGTTTAATTTAATGGTAGAAGATTCTAAGTTATTATGTGATATATCTTGTATTCCTCATGTTGGGTGACTACATATTATATGATAAAGAACATTTCAGGTAGTTTGGATGGGTAAACAAAGTATTGTCTCTACGTACACATCATGTACTTAATTAATTTAAAATAAAAAAATATTTTTATTATAAAAAAAATATATGACACATGAAAATCTACAAGACTTCATGAATTAATATAAGGAATAAATAAATAATTATTAAATAATATAATTAGTTTATTAATTCAAAAACATTATCTTGATAAAGAAAATTTTCAATTAATTTTATTTTAATACATTAATATTCATTTTATATATGTGAGTGATTATGATCTTGATAGACCATCATATGTATTGGATGTATTTAAATTTAAATAAATGGATTTTATTATTTTTTAAATAAGGGTGATGGTTTGGTAGTAATTACTTTTCACTTTATTCTATAAGTAATATTTTACATTTGTTCCTTTTATGTAAACCCCTTAACCATTCCATTAGTTCCCCTCACATATGAGTGGGTGTAAAAATATGTAAAGGTTAAAAAACCATGTATAGGAGGCAGTTCATGACCTGAGAAGAGGTAAAATCTACATACAATTACAGAGGATGGTGATGGAATACTGCAAGGTTGACTAATTTCCCACTCAATAAATTTGGCACTTGAAATCTCCAGATCAAATCACTTTATTTATTTATTTTTATACTTTGTTTTTTATTTTATAGTTCTTATACGATGATTGTATAAATAAAATAATTGACAAGAAAAAAAGATTTAATTTATATAAAATTATTATGCATATATTTAATTTATCAATGACATGGTTATTTAATTATGTAAAATTAACATAATATAAATATTACATTTTTAAATAGAATAAAAAACCCACACCAACATTTTATAATTCACTAAATCTTGGATTATATTTGTTTAAGAAGGACCCATAGTTTGTGTTCCAATTAATTCCCTAATCGGGGAAACTTTTAATTTTCTATGACATTAAGAAAGGATTGTGGGTTGACTTAATAGAACATGTATTCAATTTAATGTAAATAGTCGTTTTATTGCGAATTTGGTGGAATCTACCGAGGAAATTCAGATCGGGATATTAGGATTGGGAACTCCACTTAATAGATCAAAGAGATGGAACCAAGTAGATGGATAGACAACCTATATAAATAATTATTATGATTTTCTTGAAATAGTCTAGATTCTAAGAAGGGAAATATGGATCTATTCCAATAGAATTTCTACATGATAGGACTTTCAAAAATAAACGGTGATGGATATTGAAATTTATTAAAATTTTGGGATAATAGTATGATAATTAAATTATATTCTTACACATGTTAAAGTAATCAAGATAAATTAATTATTTATTATTTAAAATTATTGAAGTTGAATTTAATGTTTATCGACCATGTTATCCAACTGACATGTTCAAGAGAAAAACAATTTTATTTTTAGAATTAACATCAATGAATCATAAAGGATCTTACAAATTGTATTATTCCATTAATTTAATATTTAAATGCATGAATAATGGGTTTATAATTCTCCTGCTAAGGAGGAAATTGGGGAAAATCACTTTTAAAAAAAACATGGATGATGTGCAAATTTATAGTGTTCAATACGATAATATATGATTGATGAACTCATTAAATATTATTAGGTCATGGTTAATATTAGTATCCTCAAGAATCTCCCTGATCATTTTCCTACGACAGTTAAACATGATTTATTTAAGACCTTAATGTCTCACTTCATTGGAAATCCTAGACAATGTGTTCTAATTGTACCTCATATAGTAAATATTATTGGATACATTAACTCTCTAAACATTATAAGATTTAAATTTCTAGAAAACATTTCTACTAAACTCATTCATGATTCACACAATCATATCCTAACTATATTTTTTATAAATTTTAAAATGATCAACATTAAGATGTATGTCTCTGGTATCATCACTCTACTTTTCCATGTAGATAAGTACATGAAGCGTGAAAGTCCTTCTATTATTGTGTTGAACAAGAATAAGAGTAAAAAAACATGAATACAAATAATAAGTCCAATGATTATTCAAAACAATAATTCAATATAAACACTATCAATGTGTAATGAAAGAAATATCATGTCATCGGTTTCACTTGTGGAAATATGGGACACTATAAGAATAAATACACAATGTAAATGAAAAATGGAGAATATTTTAGAGCATTAGTTATCGTGTGAAATATATCTATTTATACAAATTATTAATTAGAAACAAATTTAGGTCCTCACATTTTTCATCAATATTAGGAGATAAGTAGATTCATAGTTTTCTACAAGTTTAGGTAACTCTTTTATGATTTAATCGAGCTATAATTACTAGTCTCTATTGGAGACTACCACCTCACATTATTAACAAAAATTATCATGGTTTTAATGAACGATTATTATGTTTCAATAGATAAAAAAATTATATATTTATCCTACTAAGATATGAATGGTTTCATTATCAAATGTTTCTATAAATGTTTCCATTTCTACAAATATTTCAAATGTTAAGGTAAGTAACACCTAAATAATGAGCTTTTTATATTGGCTTATATAAACTAAGTAATGGAAATTAATAATTAATGAAGTTCTCATGACTCACATTACTCACGAATATAGTATCATTGAATAATTATTGTAAAAAAATATTTGAAAAACTATACTAAGAATTATATTTATGTTATTTTGAAATAAAACCAATTGGTATATATCACATTTATTTTATAGTAAAACTTTTCAAAGAACTATTCACAGGAATGGGTGAAAGTGCATTTGGTCATAATGAGTTAGCTCATAAAAATATATGTGGACTATTTCCAAATAAATAAAGGGATGGATACTAATTATTTATAACATTTTGGATTTCTTTGGTATATGTGGAAATGTATACTCAATGAGGCATAAGTTGGACTCCTTTGATAAATTATAGGAATAAAAGAATGATGTTGAGACTCAAAATTGTAATAAGATAGAGAGAAATGACTTCAATTTTAGTGGAGAATATCTAAACCAAGAGTTTTGTTATTATCTATAAGATCTTTGGATTATATCTCAACTCAATCATCCTCACATAGTACAATGGTATTGTGTAAGTAGAAAATCAGTACCATGCATTACAATTAATGGTTAAATCAAAGATGTGATATGAAATTATTTTAATATCCCTTTGGGGATAAAAATTATAGATGGAAATACACATTCAAAACCATGTTCTAACTAAATAAAATAATGGTATTCCTTACTAACTTGGGTATGGAAGTAAACATATGTTGTTTAGAAAATGAGTGAGGGGTCAAAATGAATTTTTTAAAGTTATAATTGAAATAAACATGCAAGTCAAGATGTATATATTTATAGGATATCCTATTAAAATGAAATTGTATTACCTATACAACCCCAAATATTAGAGGTTAGTTGTAGAAACCCTGGCATCCAGCACAAGGATATTACATAATTTTTTATAAATATTAATTACATTACAGAAACACATGCCCAAGGACTATAAAAGTTGTGTGCCTTTGAAAACATGGAAACAAAATATTCTTATCTCGTGAAAGATCATAAATTTTTTCCACAGAGATATTCCATTTATATTTTTTCATAGGTGTAAAATACATAAAACCTTTATTCATAACATGGGGAAATGAAACATAGGAAAGGATAACATCATATTCTCAGTAAGGGTACACATAAGAGATATTAATCTATGATCATATAAAAGCATAAGATAAAAATAAGGTTACATAATAACGAACATAACTAATAGTGTTCATACCTAACCTATCATATATCAAAAACATGAGTCATTGAATGGAAATTAGTTTTTAATAAGATGTTAATCATAATGTAATCAAGAACATGGTCCGTGGGATTATACCATTATTTAAAAACACAATTTTTTCATACACATAAGAATAGATAATATTATGATATGGATATCCACTAAGGAAATCATAATATGTTAGCCTTGGGATTACCTCTTGTGTAACTGCTTTGGGCTTGGGCTCCCCACCCATGTACCCCCCTTTACATGCTTGGGTCGACCACCCATGTAATATCTATTATGGTATTAGAAAGAATACCCATGTACCCTATAGATAATAGATAATTTATCTTTACCAATTTTATTAGAGAGATATATATGTTCCACACACTAAATAATAAAATTATACATATCTGTTTCGTAGGATTAAAAACATTCATAATATGGTTACCAATGAAATTAAATGATTATCATAAATATTTAGTCATATCATAACATTTGAAAAAGATATAGGTTTCACGACCATTTCATCATAAAATTACCAATAAAATTAAGTGGGTTTCATAAGAATTTTATCATGGTAGAACATGTGGAAGATAAACTAGTTTCATATACAACTTTTCATTGCAAACATAAAAATTTCATAAAATGAATATGAATGGTGTCATTGGATCATATCCCCAGAAATAATTAGGTAACACCAAAATATGAAATCATAGATGGAAAATAATTTTTAATGGCTAATTTAAGAAAAATCTTGTGGAAAATAACCTGTATAATTTCAAAAATTATTTTTAAAAGTTAAACAATTTTTTATAACCTATTTATTTTAAAATAACATTGAAAATAGATAATGGAATCCTTCAAAATAATTTATTACATATTTTAAATCATAAAACATTTTTAAAATTCTTCTCATTGAAAATGATATTAAAATATCATTTAAAAATATTTTTAAAATATCTTCAGGTACCTTTTTTTTAAAAGATCACATATTCCCAACTAAAGAGAGAAATAAATTATGATTTCAATAAAGGCATTTTATTAATTATATAATGTAAAAAAGAGTGGATAAATGTTAAAATTGCATGAATATATCATGAATAAACATATGAGACAAATATTAATGAGAATTATTGAGACATATATCATATGAATTTATCATTGGAATCATAATCATAAACAATACTGGTAAAACATGACAATATAACATAAAAGCATTACCACTTTGGAAACCTTGAATCCTAAGAACCATGAAGGAATAACACGGAATGGATATCCAAATATAATTTTTGTTGATAATTTCATGATAATACATGCCAATATTATTTTATATACACATCATGAAATAATATTGGTGCGTTTCATGACATACGTCTCAAAGAAAAAAAAATTGAGTAAAAAATTATTTATAGATTTGGTAACTTTTGACCTATAAACCCAATGAAAGAGATATCATAAAATGGATATGTAAAGAAAAATAAATTTTATAATAATAATAATAAAATAAAATCATGTATATTATATCCAATACATAGAATAAATATGTGGTGAATGTATCTTGTGTCTCACAAAAGTAAACAAGTAAAACAGAAATCCATTACAACTTGAATAACATTGGAATTATAATATCTATTAAATAATAACATCAATGGAAACATTAATTATAATTAAATGCAGTATTTTTCTTATATACCAAGACTTAATTATGTTTATACACTACACAAAATAACAGAGGGGTGAATATGGAATACGTCCCTCAAAATTAAATGTGAGACTAGAAATCCCATTACCATAAGTCTTGAATTCGATCATACATATTCAAAAAACTCTATAATAAATATAATTTTATTTTAAATATATAAAATAGAAATAAAAATATATATAAGACCATATTTTTTTCTTGTTAATGTTTATTACCCTTTTAGTAATATTTCATTATAATGTTACGTTTCTTGTAATAACCACTTTGTTTTTTCTTTTTGTTATGACTTCTAATTTTTATTCCTCTTATATAGATTATGGTTTAATTATATAAATAATTTAAACAAAGATATAAATATCATATATATTAATTATATATTTATTTAGAGTAATCTATAAAAAAAATTTGATAGAAAATGGAATACACAATTCATAGAGGTGGTAGGTCGTACATATTTATGACCATTGTTTCCATTCTATTTCTGTGTTGAAAGAAATAAATGTAAATGATATAAATGTATATATTATCATTATAGAATAATAATTATTTTATATATATGTCACACATATTAATTAAACTCATCCATAATTTTTTTCATGTAAAGTGTGAACGAATCACATCGCTTAGTGTTCTTGTAGTCCACCGTACAGACGAGAAAATTTTTCATATTTCCAAAAAATGGAAAGAATTAAGTTATGTGGGTTATAATAAAAATAAAATCATAAAAAAATATAAAAATAATATATATATTATAAATTATAAATCCATCATTATGATCAACCATGAAAGGTAATAATTAGAATATTAATGACTGTGGTGGGTGAGATGGAAGTCTGTCATACACAGGAATGATGATCTCCTAATCTAGTTGATGGTAGAATGTGAGATATTAGGTATCACCATTAACATAAAATAATTATTATATAAAAGATATCGAGGTTATTATTTGAGTATGGTATAATAATAATCGATGTTGGTGGAGGAAGTTGTAAAATAAAATGCTTCTTTGAAGATCGTTACCTCTTATTCACGTATCCTCCATAGGTTTCCACTAAAGCCATTCATGGTTGAATTTCTAACCAAAATAAGGCTTTTAGTATCAGTATATTTAGTTTTATAATTTATTTGAGAAGACCAAGCTCAATCAAAATTTCTGGATATGTGTGAAGAAGTGAGGGGGTGAGTTTCCATTTATAGTTACAGTGGAGTTGCATTCTTGTAAATAATCAAACGTACTCACAATGGAGAAGTATAGATTACCTAATGAGGATCCAAAATTTATTATTAATATTTTGGGGGTGATATGGTTGATCCATAGATTTATACACATGTTTTAAACATTTCATCCTTTAACTTATATGTTTCTCTATTTTTACCTTTTTTGTTTTTCACTACGATAACTAGTTTTATAACCATGATAATTTATCCTTTACAAATAAATTAGATTAAGAATTGTTACATAATTTTAACCTACTAATTAAAATTATGATAAATAATTTATAAAATGTAAATATTACAAGTTGTGGAAATTAATTTTAATAGAAGATCGTGTAACACACAAAAATACATCTTTAACCATATTCATGCTAACAAGGTTTTAACTATTTAAATGTTAATATAATCATTATAATATAAAATTTGTTTAATTAATGGATAATTGTTGATATTTATTAGTATTTAAAATTCACCTTATAGATAATTTTTTTTAGTGATTTTAAGTCAATTAATAATATAGAATTTATTATAAAATAAAATCAATGTCAATTTTAACATGATCCATTTTATGTAAATCCATAAAAATATCAATAAAATAATGGAATTCAAATATATTATGTTCACACTTATCAAACATGGTATATTCTTCTAAAATAATAATATATGTCAATAATTCATTCAATTTACATCAATTTTATTATATTTAGTATTTGTGATACATGAAATAATAAATATCAATAATATTAAATTATTTTGGAACAAATTCCACAAAAACACATGGTTTTACAATCCAACCCCTTTAAAATTAATTTAACCCTAGAATTTTGTCTTGATCATCAAACGTTTAAAATTTGAAAATTTCTTTCTTAAAAGCCCTCATTGTGAAAATTAATAATAAAACTTTCCTTAGAAATGGAGTGTTAGAAAAATTAATCCTACCCAGGGTAACTCGTAACTTGGATACATATAGAAGAACATATGTGGAAAGAGAAATCGTAGACACATAATAGAAAACTAACACCTAAATAATGATGGAGAGTGATAGAAAACATTGATCACCAGAAGGTGGGTGATATAGATAAGGTTAATTAGAAAAAAAAAAGTGGATTCAAAATTTTCATTAATATCATAAAAAATTATGATAATAGGACACCTTCTTAATTTAGGATCTTTTTCATAATGTTGAAGATTTATCATAAGATTAATTGACTTGGAACTATTTTATAATATCACCCTTTGGTTGTACCTTTATCAACTTCCACATCGTCTCTTAAAATAATAAATGAAGTTGGATTTTTTATTCCTTAATAACTAACTGTATCATAATATCCACAAATAGACTGATAATTCATTTCATCTATCTTTAGTTATCATCATAAACAAAATAGTTAGCACACTTTATTCAATGTACATAAATATTAAAATTTTGAAATAATAAATCAATATCAAAAACATCATTCCAAATTCAACATAATCCATTTCATAAATGGTTAACATTCTTACCATTCTAAAATATAAAAATACAAAACTTTAGAAAGAATGTAACTGAATTTTCCAAAATCATATTTAATTTGAATCCCCTTATATAATAAATTATCTCTTCAATGTTGTATAAAAAAAATATTGTTGGATATATTACTTAAATCAAAAAATATCGTAAACTCCATCTAGGATAGTATAAATGACTTTTTCCAAAAAATCAATAATCAGTTCCAAGGTAACCTGTACTATCAAATTTAAATTATCCTTTTGAATTATCTCTTTATCCGAAAAAAATTATCTCAACATCGAGAACATATTAAGGGATATCTTTCATTTAACGATGTGTTTTCTAGGAACATTACATTTCAATTAAATGAATTTTCCATTACATCCACATCAATCAACATATCCTTTAAAATAATCATTGAATAACATTTTTTGAAAATTCATTATATATTTCATGAATCTTAAATCCCAATACAAAATTACTTCAACTATACCACTTCCTTCTCAAACTGTTAACTAATATTCATCATATTATCCCATAATACATATATCCTTTTATATAGGATTTCTAGTTTCTTCTTAATTAGAAATACAACCATTACCCATACATCCTTATTAATTTTTTCAAAAAAAATCCCTCAAGGACATGGATTTTCATAATTCCCAGACTTTCAACATTTACAAAAATCACCCATTGATTAAACAATAAGAATACCAGTATTCTAAACCATTTAGTTAACCCAACTCTTCAATTTCATTTGTATTTACTTTTTTTGTCCTTATTTCCTATTTCAAGATATCTTTCTATTATTATAACACATCCACTTGGGTGTTTCTTCCCACATTCTTAATAAATAGAAAAATAATTCTTCATTCCTCTATGGACTCTACTACCCAAACTCTCAGAAATATGTTTCACTATCTTATTTGGTTAGTCCAAGAGTTATTTAAGGTACAAATTATTAATCATGTTCCATGAAAAATGAGTCAGAATAATCACAACATTATTTACTCCAGCCATATTCCCCTTTCGTTTCTCATCAAATAATTATCCATCACATTAAATGTAAACCAGGTTCCTTCTATTTTCCTCCATTGACTAAAATCTAAAAGAATAGTGAGAGAAATACATATCATAGAGAAAAATAACATAATAATGAAAAATAAAAATAAGGATGTATAAATCAAGACACCTTCTTTAATATATCACACCTTAGGTTTATCATACGCCATTCATAATCATATTCTATTTAAATTCTTTATGATGGTTCATAATGTGTTTATGAATTTTTAAATCATTTCCCTCAAGAGTATAAAACCAAATGTGCATCATGTAATGATTCTATAAAATAGTTCTTGAATGAGTCAAGCTAAGTAAAGTGCACTCAGGTTATCACCCCAAGGTACATTAGTTCCTTAACCACATCCACGTGTAGCATACAGAAAAAATATATGAAATTTCTTGAAAACCACTTTTTTATCCTTTAACAAAATTAGAAGAAAATTTCCAACACTTTTAATCATAAATATGAATATTATTAGAGAGATCCATGTACATGTCCCTATAAATATCCCTAGGGATATCACTAAATTTTTCTCTTCCTTGTTTTCATATGTTAACTAATCATTTCCTTTGATAAACACTATACTGACCCTAGATTCTCATAAAAGTATAATATATAATTTTTTATGAAAATTATTTAGATTACATAAAAACACATATGTGGAACAGTATATTTTAGTTTATGTGAAAACATGGAAACATAATCATCTAATCTAGTGACATTTAATGACCCAACCCAAGAAGCTCGGAGCTGTTGAATTTTCTTAATAAATCTGCATGATTACAAGGAACCAATGATAGAAGGATTGATCAGTTTAAAAGTCTTGAAAATATATTTTACGTACTTGAAACCCAAAATATATTGGAAAATAGGAAAAAACATGATATATATATATATATATATTGACTGCATCATTGAAACTCATTCTAATGACTGATATTCATAACCTATGGAAAGGAAACATAATAATGGTGAGCTAAAATGTTAATTAAGGGTAATTAAACTAGAATAAATAATGAATTAATGAAAATAAATCATATTTTAAATGTGAATAACTGATAATAAGTTCCATTACAATAACTAGATAAAGAAAATTTAATATGGAAAAGTAAGAAACAGAAACACATTTTATTTAATCAATGAACTCTTCATTAAATGTGTCTATAGATATGTAGCTGAAAAATATCATGGATAAAGAATAACTAAATGAGGGAATTGATTAATTAATATACTCCATTTTTCCACGGTGCATGTATGTATTACTAGCAAGACCATTCATTAGAGTGTTTAGATAATGGGTAAAACTCATCTAATGTAGCTAGCCCAATATTTCATCTAATGAGGATACAGATGCATCAAGGGGATATCTATAACTAGGCCCCACCCATTTCATACCTCTCCAAATCATTCCTCATGAATAATAATAAATTTAAATAATAAAAAATATTCCTTTACAAATATATTTTTTGAATGAAGATTATGGATTCATCAATTATTCCCCCACTTAATCAAATAAATATCAATGTAAACACCATAAGTAAAGTAATATAAGGTTTAGAAAATAATAATTTCCATCATATGAAAATAATGATATCCTGGGAAATTTATAAGAAAAATTTATTATCATAAAGGGAATATTTCAAGATAATGTTAACAATCACTATTGTGTGATTGCAAAGGTAATCATTAATAACATTCTTGAGGAGATTATTTTTTAAAGATTCCAATGTTTCTCATACCATGTTTAAAAGTTTTAATCACAATATCTATAAAGGAAAAAAATAAAATAATCCCATAATATCATGAGAATAAGGGTATTTATTATATGAAATAAAAAAGGCATGTATAAAAACTATATAAAATTGAATTGGTGTATAAAAAAATAAGTCTCAATGTAATGTAAATTGAGATGAAATCTCATACATTAAAATTACTTTTGTTGTGTGGTATTTATCCTCTTGTATAGTCAATTAAATTATATTACTAACTTATTAGATTACCAAAACCATGTTTATAATATCATTTATTAACCTCTAATAATATTTTATTACCTATTTTTTATAACTCATTTACTATTTTAACTATTTCAACTGTTAATTGCCTTGTTTTCTCAAGTATGTTTTGAATTGTCAATTATTGTTTCTATTAATTACATCATGATTTAATCATCTCAAAAATGTAATAAAATACTTTATTACCATATATATTCAGTATTATTTTTTTTATAATAATATATAATGTTTGGGGATAAGAAATCAAATGCACTATTCATGGATACGATAGGTCGTACGTACACATGATCGCTATATTATATTGTTTTTCATATTAAAAAATTAAAATTAAATGATATATATGTATATTATAATTCCAATAACAAATATGATTTATATTTGTAACATTGTTTTATTAAACCTATTCTTTATATGTTCTATTATTGTGTGAACAAATCACATTGCTTTAAGGAGGCGGTAGTCCACACTTCCAAAGATGATGTTATCATATTCCAACAAAATGGAGTGCATAAAAGTATATGTGATAAAATAATTACAGAAGATTTAATACATAAAAAATATCATATATAACATATATAAACTTAGTTTTAATCAAATGGCCACCATGAGAGGTGGTAAATTAAAAATAAACAATTATCATTTTATGAGGCATTAGTTTATCGTACACAAAAAAAATGATAGTAACCCATTAGATGGATGTGTCTATAATTTCTGGTAGAAACCATATCATAAAATTATATTTGTAAATTTATGATTATTTTTTTTATACAATCATGTAATAAAAATATTTTAGGGGGTGGATAATATGTATAAACCAAAATAGTTCAAGGAAATATATTTACTATTAATCAAGTATGTTCCTTTGCTTTGTACGAAAAGGCTTACTTAGATGGATTTACTCACAATGGGAGGATTATAGGTCATGTTTTGGGATTTTGGAAGTATATTTGGGCATAGCTTGGATGATCCAAAGTGTGTTGATTGGTGTGAGGAAGGGATAGAGTGCTTTACATTTTATATTGGAAGGGAAGTGGAACTCTTGTAATTACCAAAAGGTATTCATTAATGGGTGGTCTAACAATCTTAATGTTCCTCCAAGATTGAAAAATAATTTTTTAATGGGGAATAATGGTCTATATAAACCTCTGTTAAACAAAAATAAGTGCATTTTAATATTTTGGTTACTTAAACTTTAAGATTATGCATTTTTATCATTTTTG
Organism: Viscum album; assembly: GCA_963277665.1. Taxonomy (NCBI): domain Eukaryota; kingdom Viridiplantae; phylum Streptophyta; class Magnoliopsida; order Santalales; family Viscaceae; genus Viscum; species Viscum album. The sequence continues at coordinate 1,785,522,370 of OY728150.1, forward strand.
TTTTTATTAAAGAATCATGTTTTCAACCCTATGTAATTTAACCATTAAGAATAATATAAATTGACATTTATTAAAAGAAATATAGAGACAATGAGTTATTAATATAATTTATAATTTATAAAATTAAAATATATTTTGTTTTTGAAATAAATTTTAAAACAAGAGTGTCTGACGCGCTAAAACGCTAATTAAACACGGACTTCATTAACAACGCTTTTATAATATAGGGGTCAATATGTTAATTATAAAATATAAATTATTCCATTGGGAGACCATATTTAATATTTATTAACACTTAAAAATCACTTGGTATAATATATTATTTTTATTAAATTTAATTCATTAAATAAAATAGCATTTATTTTAAAATAAAATAATGTCAATTTTGACTTTATTTATTTAATTTTAATTTTAAAATATTAATCTAATATTTAAATTAAAATATATAAGATTTACATATATGAAACATGATATATTCATCTAATAAATAAACACATATAATAATTTAATCAATTCACTTCACTTTTAATATTTATAATATCATTTTATTAAATCAATATCTAAATAATCACTATGTTAGCGTTTCATAATCATTTTATGTAACTAAAACTTCTATAATTATTATTGAAAAATTTTTATTATAAAAATATCCCATTTATCTTTCAAAATATTGTGTATAACCAATAATATGATATATTTTTTTCACACCTAAGTTGATGGATTTTCCTTTTTCGATTAGGGTAAGGTTTTAAACTGTCTTCATAGGAATAAGGTGTGAAGAGTTTAAAATTTTGGGCTATTATTTACCTTAGTTTATTATCTAGATTTTCCCCTTTGGTCCCTTTTGAGTTTTTTGAGAAAATTGATAGTTTTTTGTGTTGGAAATACTAGGCACACAATTATAAGTAATTTTGTACCATGTCTAGGTAACATTGTGGTAGATGTCTAGGTGAGGTTGTAGCCACCAAATAGCCATTTCAATACCATACACTTCAACCTATGTAATCATGTGGCTAGTGTCTCTATTCGTATATGTTTTTGCATGGTTTGATGAACCATGTGGCCGATATGGTCATTAAAATTTAGGGTTTCAGGTTTTATTCCGAATAGATTTTCAACCTTTTCTTCCCTTTATCTCATCCCTCTCAGCCTCATTTACCCAAGGTGACCCTCCTATTTCCATGGATCCTCTTGATCTGCCTTCCCTTTGTGCTTTTGTTCTAGATCTTTTGAGGAACCTCTGGGTAAGTGTTTCTCTCCCTCTTTTCCCCGTCTATTTTTGGGTTTTGGTTCTCTTCCATTGGAGTTTCAATTTCCATTAACCAGGGTTCTATTTTAGTAGTTTTATCTTGATCCATTGGGTTTGATCTCATTTACTAGGGTTCCTTCTTTTCTCCTTGAGGTGTAGTTGAGGTGCGGATGGGGTTTCTCACCGTTTTCCTAAATTTTCCCCAAGTGGGGTAGGTGGTTCTATGCCTTGAAATTTATAATTGTTTTTAATATTCCTTTTTGTGTATGTAATCTTGTTCTATAATTTAATTATGGTGTGATAAATAAATTTTTTGTGTGTTTTGGAATGCTTTCATGTTGAAATTGGATTTTAAAATGTGTAGGGTTTTGTATGTGTAATTTTTATTATGATGCTTCTCAAAAAAGTGTTTATTCCTTCTGTGGAAGGTGTATAATGGGTTTTTAGAAGTACTTGTGGTACGAGAATGTTCAAATTAGGTTTTTAATGTAGAAATTGATTACTTTATTACGATGGATTTTGTTTTTCACCCTTAAATATGCATTGTACATTGTTTAAATGATGAAAATCATGTTTGAAAATTGGCCTTAGTTTTTGTGGGGATATAAAAATGGTCTTGGCCCATTGATTTGGTTGATCAATTTTGTTCTTCTCTTGTTCTTTCTGACATGGGTATTTATGAATTGTTTAAGTGATGGTAAATTTATTTGAATGTAGTTTTTGGTGTGTGTAAAATGGAAAATGTGGTTTGTTTTTTGGAAAATGATGATTTCTTGGTATGTTTATAATATTTGGATTGTGTGTGTGAAAATTTTTGTTTTATGTAATATGTGAAATGGGATTGACCATAAGGTAATCCCGAGTATCTAGGTGGTAAGACTAGGAAAATTAATCTAGTGATTTAGAAGTGCCTTGTCCCGGTCTCACTTAGCATGATTTATGATTACAACACTAACTAAACTATGATGATGATTGATCACCACAAAAGTTTTGGATGTTTCTCCTCTCTAGTGGCCCATGCATGAGGAAATAGATAGTTATGGTTACTATACCACCATTCACTGAGTTATGAGGTTATAGGGTCCCACTCGACCTACATTACCCCTTGGGATTGACCGATGATTCTCTCTTGTGACTTGACACTTATATCATGTGGTATCATCTTTTGGTATACAGTTGACCCTTTGAGTGTATTATATTTCAATGAAGGTTTATTTTAGAAATGGTCTTATTATGAAATGTTCTTTTAAAAGTGACTCTCTAAGGTTTACTTCTTTATAAATGGTTATGCTTTGAATTGTTTCCTTGAAAATGGTACTTCTTAAAATAATTCCTTTTTTTAATCCCTTTTTCATTAATGATCATCTTAATTTATTCTTAAATGTTATATCATAGAATACTTCTATTTGGGTGCATCCAATTAGGATTTGTATCAAACCCTACAACCACCCTCGGATGTATGTAGACCTTGTTTTCTATTGATTCAGTTAAAGGAATGGTGTACCAGGTTAGTGGTTAGGGTTTATAGTGGCCTTCTCTTATGAATATTGGTGGTGCAGAATTGAGGATGTTTCTCCCCTCCTTAAATTGAGGTTTGGTATGTAGTTTAGTTTCCTTTTTGTTGTAGACTCTTGTAGTTTTTATTCATGTTTGTAAACATCAAATCTAAAAAAAATTAATTCCATATTTGGTTGTCACTTTTAAGTTTTTAATTATTTTTATTTTTATTTTCTATTAATATGGCATTGGGTAAATCATTCCCATGTTATAATATTAATAACCGAGCACAATTTTCCAGCCTGTGGGGATCGGGAATGCACTTAGGGTCCTTCCACTTACCATTTTAGGTGACGAGTCTCATAGCGACCAATCTTGGTTCATGAAAAAATGGTATCAGTGTAGGTTTTCTTGTTTGGGTATTGTTCATTGGGAAAGAGTTAGGGTAGACTGGAGCTAAGATTTTAGGAACATGGCATCCTAATTAATAGTTTGGGTGCCTTTCCATCACACCTCATGATGGGACTTAGGCCACTTGGGGAAGTTGGGTTTTATCTAAGTCTTTTAGTCCTTTTGGTCATTCATTGTTTTGGGAAAAGAAAGTGGAGTTGGGTCAATGGTCTCAGTGAGATCGCGGGACCTAGAAAGAAATGTGGAGCCAGGGACATTTCCCAAGAATAGTGTCCAGGATGGTCAAGTGATTTGAGTATGGCTATTAACCATATGTCAATTTTACCCACTAGCACTGATTTCTTCTTGCATTTTATTGTGTCCCTTAGGGCTGTGGAAAATATTTTTTAAATGGGACTTACTAAACTTTTGTAAAGTGTTTTGAATGAAAGGATGTATTTTGCAATGTATGTCTAGATTTTGGAAATGGACTTTTATTTGAAAATTAGTGGTATTTTTAAAGGATTCACAAGTCACTGGAAACTTGTTTTAACTAAGGATAAATGAGCTTTAAAATGTATCGGTGTTGATGAAAATGAGTTTTTTGTGAAAATTATTGTGTTTTAATGTTTAATGTAATGTTTTAAATTTTATATGTTTTGAATGTTTGTAATTTTAGTTTTAACCATTGGTATTTCCATTAGTGAACATATGAATGGGTTATATGTGGAAGGTTAATTGGAGCCCGGTTGGCATGAGAGTGTGAATGTATGAGGCCCATGGAATACCATTGGTGGTTGTGTGACCCACGAATCTTGTTTTATTTACAAATTTGTTTTATGGAAAAGGTATGGTGTGCCTTTTTTTATGTTTGGTAATTTTGTTGTGGGGTATTTTGAATTTTAAACCACCTCCTGTTTGAACAATTTTCCAGGAATGTGTTTTGTAAATAAGTTTTTTGAGGTGTTGATTAGTGGCCTTTTTCGGGAATTGTTTTGGAAGACCTTTGAAGAGGTTTACCTAGAATTTTTTGTTATGGTTTATGGAATGTTTTGTCCAATGGACCAATTTTATCGGGTCCTTGGTTTTTCCTTATTGAATATTATATTCCCCATGAAGAAGTTAATGAATAATTAAATTATGGGCATGGGTGATTCTCCATTGGAAGGACCATGAGTTGATCAATTTAAGGACTCTATCCACATATTTTAAAAGATTATTAGTCTTAATTTTTGTCTCGGTTAAGAGATTCCTCTCACAGTGGGATACAATATGTGAGAGGAGATGAAGGAATCTTCCATTTCATTGAGTTTTTTGAGTCGTTTACTAAAACGTTTTACACTATTGTGTCTGAATATCCTGCCTGGAAGTAGTGACAAGAATTCAAATGAGGAAGGGTGAAATTGGTCCATAGTTAATATCATTTTTTGGTGTCTTTAATGGTCTTAGAATCATTCATCAGTTAATTTTATGTAGAGGGTCATGCTTGGCCACACGTGTGGAAATTTCGGTCATAAGTTGTTGTTATGGCATTTTATAGGAATCGTGTGAGGATAGGATCTCAGTTTAAGGTCCCTCTCTTTGATATGTTTCTATCAGTTGTAATGATCTTATTTAGTGACATTTTGTAGTGTCTTTTTCTGGATAATGTGAGAAGGATGATGTCACGAAATCTTCTAATAAATTATGTTTTAATAAAAGAATATTCTCTTATAGAAATTCAAAATTTTCCCCAATGAATGGAATCATATTCCATGTGTTCTTATTCTGTCGGATCCTCAATCGAGGTTAAGGGAATAATGCATGTGCATATTCTAATATCATGTTTCAGTGAAATGTCACGTTGGAGTAATGTGAGTCTTAGGGTGTGTCTGAAACTATTGGTTCTATCTATAATGTGGTGTGTTCACATGAATAATCAAGATAAAGTGTTTCAATCAAGGTTCTTCAATTTCTTACTCTGTGGTAGGATATGCTTCATCCATCAGGGCTACTTCTATAGGATTTTTAGTGAAGCTCACATGTAGTCAGGAACCCCGAGATTGTAATGGATCCTAGACTAATATCATTCATCGGTGTTGTAGGTGGAGGCAGTTCAAATCGTCTCTTATAGTTATTTCATTATGAATGGTCTTGTATGGGGGAAAGGGACATGGGGACCCTATTTCATCATCGTGACCTGCATGGGTGGAATCCTGGTTGGTTGGTGATGGAATTCCCCAAGTTAGCACATGTCAGTTTCTTGTGTCAGTCTAAAAAATTGGTTCTTATGGTTGGGAGACCCACTATGGGTCTCACTGAAATTCCTCTGGAATAAATCAATGTTAGCCTATTTTTTATGGTGTGGATTCCATCCAGGCCTTCCCATGTCAATAATTTGGTTGCATTTATGGTGATGGTTTGGTGGTAGGTAGTCTCATTTTGGATAAAACTATAATTAAGATTATTCCTTGAGTAATCATTGGGGTTGGACCATTACCAAATGGTTTTACCCTAAGGTTCTTTTTATGTTTTTGGAGAAAAAATAATGTTATTGAGTTGGAAAGACTAGGTGCACAGTTGGAACACAGTTAGCAGTAACTGTGTGCCCTACCTAGGTAACCATATGGTAGCTGTCTGGGTTAGGTAATAGTTACCTCACGGGGACCAAATGGAAGTGTGCCTCACCCTAGGTAATCATGTGGCTAGTGTATCCTTTAACAAAGGTGTTTGAATGGTTTCAACATAATTTGAAAAACTGTGCAGATAAACTATGCAGCCTGTCAGGTTGTTAAATTTTATGGTTTCGAGTTTTATTATAACCCAATATTAAACCCTTTATCCCATTTTCTCATCCCTATCATCCTCGTCCACCCTAATAGCTCCTTCCCCTTCCATGGATCCTCCGAATATCCCTTCCCTTATTGTTATTGGTCCAGATCCTTTGAGGAACATCCCGGTAAGTCTTTCTCTCATTCTTTTCTCTCTCTAATTTTGAGTTTTTATTCTCTTCCATTGGGGTTCCTTTTTCTAGCAGAAAGTATTATATTTTGGGGGTTGGATCTTCATCTATTGGATTTGATCTCCTTGATTATAGTTCCTTCTTGTCTTATTGAGGTGTAGTTGATGTACGTGGTTCAATGCCTTAAAATTTATATATGTATTTATTATTCTTTTTTGAATATTTGGCCATTTTCTATTGAATAATTATTTGGTGTGAAATATATTTTTGTGGTTCATTGGAATGTGTTCATGTTGGAAGTGTATTTTAAAAGGGGAAAGGTTATTTTTTATTATGTTTTATTGTTATGTTTCACAATATATGGTTTTATGACTTATGTGGAAGGTGGGGAATGGGTTTCTAATGCCACTTATGGTACTATCATGTCCAAAATATGTTTTTTAATGGTGAAATGGATTACTTTGGAATGATGGTTTTTTATTTTGAACTCTTAAATATGATGTGTACATTGTTTAAATGAGGAAAATCATGTTTGAAAATTAACCTATGATTTTTGTGGATTTTAAAAAGGGCTTAGCCCATAGATTTTCTTGATCAATTGTGTTATTCTCTGCTGCTTGGTTTTTTCACGATTTATGAATTGTGTGAGTGATGGTAAATGTGTTTGAAATTGGTTTTTTGTGTCTGTAAAAAAATAAATTTTTTTAATGAAAATAATAATTTGATGCTATGTTAATAATTTTTGGCTTGTGTATGTGAAAATCAGTGCTTTGTGTAATGTTTGAAATTGGATTGAGAAAAAAGGGAATCAAAGTTATCTAGGTGGGAAATCCATTACTAGTATTCTTATGATTCAGAAGTGTCTTATTCCAGTTTGAATGGACATGATTGACGATTACAACACTAAATACACTATAATGATTATTGACCACCACTAGAATTTTAGATTTTTCTCCCCTCCAGTGGCTCGTGCATGAGGATGATGACTGTTGTGGTTACTATACAATATTTCACTGAGGTATGAGCATCTAGGGTCCCACTCGAGCTAGATTACCCCTAGGGATTTACTGATGGTGCTCTCTTGTGACCCAACACATATATGATGTGGTGCAATCCATAAGCATACGATAGACCCTTTAAGTGTATTTTATATCAAAAAAAATTATTTGTGATATTTATTTCTTTTCAAATGATCCATTAAAAGTGTCTCTCTAACGTTTTCTTCTTTAGAAATGGATTTCCAGGGAAGTGTTCCCTTGAAAATGGTTATTTTTAAAATATTTCCTTAAAAATTGTTTTAAAGACATTTTTAATGGATGTGCGTGTTAATTTATCTCAAATGTTATAGCATGTAATATTTTTATTTGGGTGCATCCTAATAGGCTATGGCTCACACCTTGTGAAACACCCCAATATTTCATTGTACGTTATTTCTTCAAAGTAATTCAATAACTTGCGCTACACGGAACACTGATTTCGAGCACACCACGACTTACCAAACTAGCTATTAAAAAGTGGTAATTAAGAGTATTATCTACATTTTTAATTTTATATAATCCATATAAATTTTAACATCCATATTTTGTGTTATTATACATAATATAAAAACAAATTAATTTTTTCAGATAAAGGAAGTATTTTTCAAAAAATGTAATTTTACCACCTTTTAATGAAGAACCCTTTTTAAGTCCAATATTTCACACTTTTATATATTAAATTTGATAAAATAAACATCTTCTTTATAATCAAGACTTAAAATTTTAGTTTTGATAAAAATTTTTGTTTTTCTGATAGCTTTTATATTTGGGTGAATAGTAAAAAATATTAAATTTTAATTGAAAACAAATTTTTTAATAAAAATAATTTATAGTGTTAAATTATAAATTTTAATGGTTATGAAGAATGATAAAATTATATTTTTATCATTTAATACAATTTCGGTCATTATAAGTAATTTCACATTTAAATTTGACATAAACACATGTCTATCTTTTGATAGTTTTTACTTTTTTAAAAAACTGCTTTTTTGTTTTGACATGGGGAATTGGTTCTAAATTAGTAAATGCAACTTCTATTTTTTTAATTTGGTAATATAGACTTAATTTTTGAATCCAGAATATCAAAATTATCTTTGAGGAAAATTTTGGTATTTTTCTATAAACTTTCAATTTTTGATGAATAGTGAAAAACACTACGTTATTATTTAAAAATGACTTTTTATTTAAATAATTATTTATTTTATTTATATTTATTTTAAGTAAATATATATATATATATATATATATACCAATATATGTTCAATTTAATTCATTTGAGTCATTTTATAATAAAATTAGTAGTATAAAATTTTATTGAACATTTTAACATTTTTTACCCACCTTCTTGAAGCATTTGAAAATTTGCATAAAACATAATTTTACTGCCTCAAGGAGTTGAATTTAAAAAATCTGATAGAAGTGGTTGACATCAATAAGTAAAATTTGTTTCAATAGGATGCAAATAATTTTTTCTGAATAGTAACTTTTGACTTTTATTTACCACAATTAAAAGTAGATAGGGTAATTAATGGTAAAAATGATATTATAATTACCCTATAAAATGACCTGATTCTATTTTATAAGTGTAATTAGACAGAAAATAACCTTAGGAATAAAATTTGGTCTTCTTTTGTCCACTTTTATTAGATTATGTCATTTATTATTATTTTATTCAAAGAAGAGTTAAAAGTGTTATATTCAATGATTAATAAATAAAACATATTTAATGTAGGGCTACACACAATAAAAATTAGTCTATAAATATTAATTTTAAAGATAAAAAAGATTTAATACATAATTTTATTTTATTTATAATTTTTATAAATTAAATAATTTAATTTATTTATGATAAAATGATGATGTAGTAATTACCTTATTAGTAAAATATTAAAATAATTGATATTATAAATATCCAAATAAATATAAATTGAGACTTAAGATGACTTAAAATAATTTTATTGGTTAATATGACATGTTAGGGTTTATTAGATAAATTTTTTTCAAAGTGATAAAGTTTTTATGACTTTTATAAAAACAATATAACAATTAGTGTCAAAAATGACATAAATTAATTTTTAAAACAAATATTATATTATTGGTTGATATAGTATTCCTAAAAATATAAGGTTTATCCAAAGGGCTTAAATGATATTATACATGTCATTAATGAACCAATTTAGGTTCTCTTGGATGTTTAGAGTATGTTTATTAACCATATAGTGTAAGAATACAAGAAGACAAGGTAAAAGTTAAACTATTTAACTAAGAGTTAAATCTAAAAGATAAGGTTAAAATGGTAACCTAAACTTGTATAAAACCTATTGGTTGAGGTTATATCTGACCATAACCACCTAAGTCCTGAAATAAATTCATTTGGAGCCATTATTAACTGAATGTGATGGTATAATAAATTAATTTGTAATTTGTTTCCTAAAGTGACCCTCACCCCTCTTATAAAATGGCACTTCCCCTTCTCTCAAAGTCACACCTCCAAAGACATTTGGCTCTACCAACCCCTTCCCAAATATCCTCCCAACTTCCCTAAAATTAACCTAGATTCCTTACTTTGATCATAAAGAAAATCTAAGGAGCCCTTTTGATCAACTCAAAAGGAAACACCCGTAGAAGAGGTAATAATTTCACCACCCTCTTTCATGTTCTTTTCTTCTTCCGCTTCCTATTTCATTCTTGTTTATATAACAAAATAATAACTCCAATACCTCTTATATACATTGATGTTATTTTAAATATGGTACAACCATATTCATTTTTCTATCCATCCTATAAATGACAAAGTCACCATATGAGCGTACATACGGCTTATCATCTCCACGTCGTGGTGTAGTTTCTTTTTCAAACACATCATTATTTGGATGGGTTTAATAATGAGTATAACTGATGTAAATAATAATTATAACATATTAATTATCCTTTATATATGATATATCAACCACTTACATACAATTTCACCATCAATATAATGATATTGTTTCACGTGTGTACGTACGGATTACCGTCTCCACGAACGCGATGAGATTCATTCCCCATCATAATAATTCAAGAATAATTTTCATTTTATGATTAAAAATAATGTCTAAAAACTTAATATAATTATGGATATGAATAAAATTCATCCTATACATAACAAACATGGCTTACTTAACCAATCATATAAAGGAACACTGATAAGTTAACACCCGGAACGATGATACTACTAAAATATTATTAACAAAGGAATATTGGAAGATCATATATGATATAATATTTATGTATATGATTGTGATATAATTTAATAACAATTATTTAACTATTATATAGGAGGATAACGTACCCTCGACCATGGAAAAGTACATGTTAATGGTTAATTTCACAATCTCTTTATTATCTGAGGTTGTTTTTATGTAAGTATCTACTATGACCTCTTTATAATACACATCCGTGTTTTTTAAAAATGTATTAAAAAACATTTTAACTATATACTATAATGTGGGTTAAATTCATTTATACACTTGATTTAATTTTTATAAAATGGTTTGAATGGAATCATTCCGTCATTTTCCAAACAAAGTACTTTATAACCTTTTCGAAAAATTAAGGTAAGAATGTTTTTTAACTTATACGGTGTGTGCAGTTATTCTCCACCATTACAACACCATTGAAGCTTCCCTTACAAGATTAGAAGAATATTTTTGAAAGAAATGTTTTCTTTTATAATTACATGACTTTTAAATTATTTCAAAATAGAATGATATATTTCTCTCAAATAGTTTTAATGATTATTTTCATCTATGCCAATATCCTTCAGAATATTTTATTCTTGATTAAGGTTGATTTATCATAATACAATCATCTATATTTTATTTAATGAGTTATGTTTGACTGTGGATGTGTTGTTTTTATTCCATTCAAGGTTTGTGGTTAAAACATTGAAACGTTGTATGCTAGTTTTAATACGAATGTTTATGTTATGTTTAAAGCTTTTCATATAAGGAATGCATTGGACTTAGTAAGTGATGGGTGGAGCCTGCTAAATCTCCTATATGAATTGGTAGGTCCCATGAGACATACTAGTGTCTTGGCATAAGGCCTTGACAAAATCTTATTTGTAGTATTGGAATGAGGCCTTGACTATGTGGTTATAAAGTTTTGAATTATGCATTCCATCATTATGAAATTGGATATTGATATTACATGTGATTATTCAACTATTAGAATATCCATTTGAATATGTAAATGGAATTATTTGGTTTATCTTTGACATATTATGCTGAATTTTATGTTTAAAAGGATTTTGTTTTAGTCTTATACATTTCCTTAAATTTTTATGCTTATTTATGAAATTTTCCACTATATTTTTATCCTTACTGAGCATCTGAGCTCACCCATTTCTTATATTTTATTTTCCTAGGATTCCAAGAAGTGTATTATGATTCATAAGTATGGTTAATCTAGGGGATTAATGTAATTCTTAATGGATCATTTATGTTGTGTTTTATTTTCTAATGTGTAATATAACATTCATGTAGGTGATATATTTTCCAAGGCTTCTAAATTGGTCGGTCTTTTAGGACTTGATTCCTTGTAATCATGTCAATGTATTAACATAATGCACTGACTCTGGGCTTCGGGGGTCAGGGTGTTACAGTTGGTATCTGAGGAAGTTTAGCAACAACCTTTGAAAGAGATCTAGATAAACTCTGATTAGAGAACATTACCCTAAGAGATAATTTTAGGATGGTAGTTAATGCCTAGTCATTGTATTTGTGGGAATAGACAGAACTAACTAAAATATGAATATACATGTTTGTTAATTGTTTTTACATTTACCCAATAAATTTTATAGGCTTAAAAAAAGAATCTGATTTTAAGCATAAATACTCTAATATTCATTAAAAGGACGATTTACCGCCTCTTGATAGCGAACCCTCATTAAATCTAGTGTTGGTTAGTTTTATATGTTATTTTTTACAAAATAAAAATCTTCTTTAGAATTGGGACATCAAAATTTAATTTGGGTAAATTTTTTGGTATTTTTCTGATAAAATCCATTTTTTAATGAACGGTGAAAAATATTGTATTTTAATTCAAAATGGACATTTAATATAATTTATTTATATGGTTATATTATATTTTTAATTGGTTTTAAATTTTAATTAGATTATATTTTTACCATATAATCCAATGTTGGTCATTATAAGTAATTTCACTTTAAAATTGGACATAAACAAGTGTCAATCTTCTGATAGTTAATATTTCATAAAAACACGCTTTTTGTTTTGACAAAATGAATTAATTTTAAATTAATAAATGAAACTTCTATGTATTTAATTTGATAAAATAGGCATCGTTTTTTAATGTGGAATATCAAATATAGCTTAGAATGATTTTTTTGTATTTTTCTGAAAAACTTCAATTTTTAATGAATAGTGAAACCACTAAGTAGTAGTTAAAAATCGACTTTTTCATTTAAATGAAATTTTACAGCTTCTGTGAATTGAATTTTGAAAATATGAAAAACATGGTTGTTATTACTAAGTAAAATTTGGTTCAATAAGATGATTGTTTTATGAATAGTAACTTTTGACTTTTATTTACTATAGTTAAAGGTAATAGGGTAATTCAAGGTAAAAATAATATGATAATAATACAAAATTACTTTAGCACTAGTTATAACCTTATTGTATGATTCATGACCTACCATGGGCATCCTTGCGTCTATTTTTGGACCCCATTGAGCCACTTAAGAGTGATAATGACACTTTATTTTAATTAACATAAAGTAAAGGCAAAAATGACAGAAACAAATATCTTTTAGAAAATTAATTTTTACATAGGGTTATATAACTTATCATTTTGACTATAAATATTCTTTGTAAATATGATAATATTTCCTATATCGTAGTAATTTTCTATAATTTTTATACATAAATATATAAAATTATTTATCACATAATAATGTTGCAGTGTTTACCTCATTCATAAATGATTTAAATAGATAATATTATAATGATTACAATAGTATCTAAAATATGTCCAATTATTATTGGATTATTTTATTTTGAACATGAGTCATCTTATCTTCAACTTTAATAAATTTTGGACATTTAAAAACCAAAAATCATTATATAATAAAATAACATTTTCACACTTTCTAAAAGAGACCCTCCCCCCTTTTAAAAATCCCTCACTTCTAACTCATTCCTCACACTTCTCAATCCACTTGGCTCGTCCAAAGTATGCCAAATTAATATCCCTACATCCCCATATTCCATCTAGAATCCTTACTTTAGGAATAAGGAACTTCAAGAAACCCTTTTGGATCAAACCAAAGGGAGTTACCCGATTTAAAGGTAATGTCTTCAATTAAGTTCTTTTGTTTTATTTTACTTCTCCAACCCCATAAACTATTTTTATTCCTTTATTTTATAACAAAAATAGTATCCTCAATATACTAGGTTATTTATATGAGAATTATTCTAACTAAACATACACACACCTCCATCTAATGGGTAAAGAACATATTGTTCCTGTGGACGGCAAACTAACGTCTCACAGAACGATGATTGATAAATCTTCTCCTACCACCTCCTATGGTGGCCATTATGATGGAAATATATTTATATATGATATATATTATGTTTATGCTTTCTTTATGCTTCTGTATTTTCCATTTATACCATTCCTTTATGGTTTCCATTATGGGCAAACACGATAATTTCATTTGAGGAAGTTTGGATTGTCGCCCCCTCAAAGTGATATGATTCGTTCATGCCATATGTGAAAAGTATAAAGGATGGATTTAAATAGATTATATATATTATATTATGCTGGAATTATAATATACCAATGTATCACTATGTTTTCATTCCCTTAAAATACTAAATAAATATGATAGTAGCGTTCATGCGTACGTACGACTTACCGTCTCCATGAACGGTGCATTTCAGTTCTTATATCCAAATGTTATGTACTATTATAAATACATATATATAATGGATATATATGATATATATGATATCTAAATAATTAATATCATTCTCAATATAATGTAATTTCGACCACATTAACAATTTATATTTATAACAAATTCATTTTAACTCAAATTATGAACATCGACAAAATGTTTGATATGAACTCAAATATTTAACTAATTGTTAAAGAAAGGTAATAAGTGACATAGGAAGAATAATAAACATGAAAAAGGTTCTTAATCAAGTATAAATTAACATAAGTTTATTTCTTATGAGATTAAAGAATGAACGGGTCAAATTGGACATGAGGTAAGGGGTTTCTTTTCTCACTTTTAATTCAATAAGATTTATATTGTTCGCTACTTATTTATTTCATGTGGTGTATTTTGTACTGAAATTTGATATATATTAACATGATTCTCTTTATATTCATCATATTTTGTGATTCATTTGGTGGTTATTATCTTTTGTTCTTACGACTCAATTGATTACAACGTGGTAAGGGGTTTTCATCTCAATTTTTATTCGTGTGAGATTCATGCTATATTTTCCACTATTTCCTTTTGTGCGGTGTATTTACAACCCCTAGTTTTATTATTTGTGTAATATAATTTAATTTATGGGTATTTATGTCTTCATTGTATGATACTTCTGTAATGTCCCGAACTTTTTCCTTGTATTATTTTAATATTATATGGGAATTAATTCGAGACCAGGCTCTGAGACGGCGTGCAGTTCCAAGGCCCAGTGAGCCCAGAAAAAATGTTTGAATTTAATTTAATAATTAAATTACGCGTGCGTTCAGTTTTCCAGAAAAAGTAGAATAACTCCCGAACGGGTGCTCGGATCAGAAATCCGAGGGCACCGTTGTGTTCGGAACAACTTTTTTACCTTATATGAGGCCTAACTTCAGCCGGCGTAGGTCGATAGCGAATTCTGGTTTTTGGACGTAACCATAATAAAATATTTTATTAAAATATTTTATTTAAAACCTTGTTGAAATGAAATATTTTATTCTTTTAAATAGATATTTCACAAGGAGGGTTAGGTTACAATCCCACTAACTCTGATTTCCTCTGGAGAGCTCTGGAAAAGACCCCCTGACACGGCAACGATGTTCTTGACGATTTTTGCCGGTGATGACGATCCGGCAACCAAATCATTGCCAATGAACACCGCAGAATCTAGGTAGGATGTTTGTTTGTGAATTTCTTCCCCGTTTTTGATTTCCACGACGAACGTAGACTAATCCACGAACATATTAGCCCATGGATCGATCATTCTTGTGGGATGGGCTTTTGCGAGAATCGTGGGGATTTGATGCTTGAAATTAATTTGGTTTTCTTTCAACCTTCTAATAGTGACGAACCGAGATCGACACGAACATCAATCGATGTTCGTCCCTCTCGATTGTTGTGTTTTTCTCTCCTGATTCCTATGCGTTCTTCGTGTGCGTTCTACACATTCTTGGAGATTATCGATCGTTGTGCACTCATTGTTTGGAACAAAGATATAAAATTAAAGATCCAACATCGAGGCGACCTAGCGGAGGTGCGACTACGATGGAGGTGGACAAATCAATGTGGTTTGGAAATTCTCGGTCTTCGATCATTTTCATGCGGACGGATTGGGATGCGTTATCAAGGCCAATCGGAAGCCCGAAACCGACGGAATTGGTTTCGTAGGGGAGGGACGACCCCAAATCCAGAGTTTCGTGATGATCGGACGATTGGATAAAGATCTTCAGAATCGGCCGAGGCGTGAGGAGGAAGACGACGTTTCTGGAATTTTCACGAATACACGCCATGTAGTATGGGCTACACGGCATGTGTTCATCGTCGGGACTACCTAGAGTGTACTCTGGGAGTACACGGACACGAGTAGGGTACACATACAAGGTCACGGCGTGTATACCCTTCCCCGGCCAGACCCAGCCAGATACACGGCATACCCCGTGTACTGGTACACGGGCAGGCGACACGAACACAGACAGAGGCCATGTACGGGCACATGGCCAGCATACATGGAGCAAGCCTCGGGTTCTCAGACACGGCGTGTGATGCTTCTACACGCCATGTAGTTACTTTCCATCCGACAATCCAAATGACACGGGCCGTTTACACGGGCAGTAACCGGAGTCAGGAACACTGCGTGTACTTTTCTACGCATCGTGTAGTTGAGTTTTACACAACTTGAATGGATGACACGAGCCGTTTACACAGGCAGTACCCAGGGTCAAGGAACACAGCATGTAACCATACTACATGCCGTGTAATAAATTCTTCAAGGCTTGAGCCAGTTTCTTTATTTGACTTGGACTAGTTTTCTTAGGGTTCGTTCCCTTGGTCTTTTCTCTGAAGGTTCTGGTATCATTTCCTTTACACAAGAGTATGATCCCTTCAATAGAACTTCTTAAATAGAGTTTTTGGAATCCCCTCTGTGAGACTTAGAGTTAGATCCTCTATTCACTCCTGGAACCCTAGGTAGAGTTCCTGGTATCGAAGTGACCAACTTTACCCGGGCGCCAATCCTCTGCTTAGCGGATTAGCTCAGAATGAGTTGTCAGAATCACTCCATGAGTTGGTTGTGATCCTCATCTGACCACCATGTTCTCATGGTACTTGTAGAGTGTGTTCTCCCAGAACAAGTACGTAGTATCTCTCTCTTTTCATACCTAGGAGTGTGTTCTCCTTGTTACGTGCTTAGTGGAATCTTCAAGCTGGATCGTAGTGGTGGTTTTCACGATAGACGATCGTGTATGAGTATATTTGGATAATCTTATTATATGTTCGGTAGAAATATACTGTGTAGAGCTGACCGTATCTTTCCTTTGTGGTATTTTCCCTTGTTGTATTTCCTTTGTGGTTTCGGGGTGTCCTACTGGGTATTGTTATACTCACCCCTGAACGGGTTTTGCCCGCACGTGTCGTGTCTTGTGCAGCCGAGTGAGCCTTGGGTAGGATTCTAGGAGGACCAGGACCGGACGGTACTCAGTGGGATCAAACAGGACGGGGTGTGTTCCTACGGCTATAGAATACAGTCCCATCACCTTTCTTACAGGTTGGAATTTGTTACAGACTCTCATTTTGGTGGGCTTGTACTTTTAGCCTAGGGTTTTACTTTCTTGCACTTTATATTCCTGTCGTACTCTGTGGTTGGGTTTTAGTGTATGCATGCATCTTTTCCTTTTTAATAATTTTTACTTTTCATCTTTTGGGGCTTGGAGATATGTGTTTTTGTGTGTACAGGTTTATAGGCAATGCCTCCCATGTTAGTATCATGCCTACTCAGTGCTAGTCACCAGCCCCTGGCCTATTGGAGGCGGGTTTGGGGAGTTGCGGCTCAGGACCCACTGGGATGGGTCGTGACATAGTGGTATCAAAGGTGGTCAGTTATACCTTAGGACCGAGAGTCTGTGAGTTGGTTTGGGGCAGCAGTGTTAAGTGTTTCGAGTTCATCATTCAGGCCAGGGACCCCAGTGTTGGTGCGGGCGGCCGACCTATCCATACACCAAGACTCTGATAACTTTATTTTCAACTCAGAACATGAGAACACTAGTTGTAAGGGAAAATAATGGTACATGCATCATATAGGAATGTTTTGTGGTTTCTATGTCCTTTTTGAGTCATCTCTCTAGATATACTCACTGACTAAGATACATCTTGTTTCTTTAACAGGATGCCTCTGTGATGCGCACCCGCTAGGATCCAGTAGATCGATCACAAGGATGACCCCGTCAGTGATGAAGCTTTGATGCAGGGACCAGATCCCCCAATTTTACCATCAGGTGTTGTACCAGTTATCCCACCACCTGTGGAGCAGTGTTTAGTGCCTACTGTACCAGTGGAGGAGGAGCGCAGGCTGAGCCCACTCCACGAGTTTCAGAGACAGAGATCCCTCAGGTTTCGAGGCGAGCCTGGCCCTTAGGCCGTAGAGGACTGGCTTGAGGCAGTGACCAAAGTCTTCCATTTGGTCAGGACACTAGCATAACAGATGGTGATCATGGCAGCGAGCCTTCTTCAGGTCTCGGCAGAACAATGGTAGAGTTTGGTTATCCAGACTCACGACGAGGCGACACTTGCATGGTTGGAGTTTGAGCGTCTCTTCAGAGAGGAGTTTTCACTGATTACCCTAAGAGAAGTACGCATACATGAGCTTCTTCAGCTTCAGAGGGAACCATGATGGTGGATGACTATTCATCGAGGTTTACCGACATCTCACTGTACTCGATGGATATGGTCAGGGATCAGTACTTCAGAGCTTGGACTTTTGAGCGGGACTTGCGTAGAGATATCCGAGATAGAATCATCCCTATAAGAATTACTACTTATGATGGGGTGCTCGAGCAGGCTTTAGTGGTTGAGAGATTCTTGGCAGAGCAGAGACAGCCGGCATTTGTCAGTAGTGGGCGAGCTGGAGCAGAGACCTCTGTAGCAGGGAGCCAACGTCAGGGACCCAGGCGTGGGAGACGTTTTCAAAGGAGATACCAGGACTGAGGATCTACCGTACAGGGTTCACAGGGTGCATCCAGCCAGCCTCGAGAGAGGTGATGCTACTCATGTGATGGCAGGGGAAATCTCGCTCGAGATTGTCCAACCCACCATACTACTGACACGGGAGTAGTGGATAGACCACAAAGGCAGAGGCAACATGTGGAGCAGACAGATCTGTGGGGCAGTGGAGGTGGTAGAGGAGCTGGGAGAGCATCTAGAGGTGGTCGGTGTTTTGACCCATTTCCACCACCACCCCCCAGGAGGTCTACCCCAGGCCCAGGGAGCTGGTGGACAGAGGGAGGGACAACTGCAGGCAGCAGAGGCTTATGACCCAGGTACTCCCAGAATGATTAGAGGTACTATCTGTGTTTTTTCTACTTTGGTTTCCGTACTGACAGACACAGATTCTAGTCATTACTTTCTGGATGCTTATCTGGTTTGAGACCTTGAGATTCCATTTGAGCCATTTACTCAACCCTTACGCTTAGAAACACCGACTGGAGAAGATTCAGATATCACACACCTATGTAGATAGTGTGACCTGACCCTTAGAGGCGAGAGTTTCGATTGGAACCTCTTGGTGGTATCATTGAGGCCTTACGATGTCATTATTGGTATGGATTGGCTATCCATATTTCATGCCTAGATCGACTTTTTTAGGAAAAAGGTGCGGTGTGTCCGCAGT
Source organism: Viscum album (assembly GCA_963277665.1). Classification (NCBI taxonomy): domain Eukaryota; kingdom Viridiplantae; phylum Streptophyta; class Magnoliopsida; order Santalales; family Viscaceae; genus Viscum; species Viscum album. The sequence goes on from OY728150.1 coordinate 1,785,541,633, forward strand.
GATGGAACGAGGTTCTCTTTTGTCAGAGAAAGAGAGACCCAGGTAGCACAGGATGGACTCGTGCATAGGAGGGCACAACTGATTTCACATCAATTGGATAGACTAGCCCTTGGCGTAGCATATGTGACGAGTTTCCAGTTTCCATCAGTAGTAGATGAGTACGAGGACGTCCTTCCGGAGGATGTCCCTAGGTTACCTCCCCATCAGGAGATAGATTTCTGTATTGAGTTACAACCCGGGATGACACCGATATCAGCATCAGCTTATCGGATGGCTCCTATAGAGCTTCATGAGATGAGGGTGTAGTTAGATGACTTGCATAAGAAGGGCTTTGTGAGGCCCAGCGTTTCACCCTGGGCGGCCCCAGTGCTGTTTTCCAAAAAGGCGGGCGGGAGCTTGAGGCTATGTGTGGATTACCGGCGCTTGAATCAGGTGACCGTGAACAACCAGTATCCACTACCGAGGATCGATGACCTCTTCTACCAGATGAGAGGGTCACGATAGTTCTTGAAGGTCGATCTACGATTAGGGTATCACCAGTTGCGAGTACAGGAGGAGGATATACCGAAGACGGCTATCCGATGTTGCTATGGTCACTATGAGTACTTGGTGATGCCCTTCGGCGTGACGAACGCCCCGGTGGTGTTCATGGGACTCATGAACTAGATCTTTCAGCCCTACCTTGACCGTTTTGTAGTGGTCTTCATTGAAGATATCCTTGTGTACTCTGCGTCCGAGGAGGAGCACGTGAGACACCTAAGGATGGTTCTGGACACACTCTGAGAGCACTAGTTTTATGGAAAACTCTCAAAGTGCTAGTTCTGGAAACAAGAGGTCCACTTTCTGGGACACGTTATCTAACCAGATGGTGTACCAGTGGACCCAGCCAAAGTCGAGGCAGTGCTAGCATGGGAGCCACCCAGGTGCGTGACGGAGGTACGAAGCTTCCTTGGGTTGGAAGGATACTATCGGAGATTCATTCTTCATTTATTCAGGATTTCAACAACCATGACAGCTTTTACTCGAAAGGGGAAGCCTTTCATGTGGACCGAGAGATTCCAGCAGGCTTTCCAGCATTTGAGACAGAGTTTGATGAGTGCCCCGATTTTGAGATTACCAGAGGAGGGTGTCAAGTACGTAGTGTTATACGACGCATCAGGAACCCGGCTTGGTTGTGTCCTGATGTAGAGGCAAGTGGTGATTGCCTATGGCTCACATCAGTTGAGGCCACACGAGTAGAACTACGTGACCCATGATCTTGAGTTGGAAGTGGTAGCCTTTGCGTTGAAGATGTTGTGGCACTACCTAATGGGCGAGCGTTTTACCATCTACACTGATCACAAGAGTCTTAGATATATCTTTTCTCAGAAGGATATGAATTTGAGACAAAGACGATGGCTTGAGTTCCTCCCGGACTACAACTTTGAGATCGTTTATACTCCTGGGAAGGGGAACGTAGTGGCGGATGCTCTTAGCAGGAAATCCAGTTCACAGTTGCTAGATGAGGAGACGAGGCAGTTGGCCTCTTTACAGTTATCCTTTTTGGATGGATATGAGGGAGATTAACTACAGTCGATGGTTGTTACCCCTCCACTCTTACGGCGAATCAGGGAAGCACAACGCGAGGATGCTAGCTGTGAGACTCTACGTGCTCAGATATCCACAGGTGTTCCGGTTGATGGATATTTAGAAGGTGGGGAGCACGTTGTTCTTTTCAGAGGGCGCACAGTAGTACAAGTGACATTGCGGGAGTAGGTTCTAAGGGAGTTCCATACATCTCCTTTGGCAGTGCATCCAGGCATGGCAAAGATGTATCAGGACCTCCGACGTCAGTTCTGGTGACCAGGAATGAAGAAGTGTGTGACGGAGTTTGTTTTGCGGTGCCTTACTTGTAAGCAAGTAAAGGCTGAGCACCAGGTGCCAGGGGGTTTGACTCAGCCCCTTGAGGTTCCATTGTGGAAGTGGGATGATATATCCATAGACTTCGTGACAGTTTTACCACGTACATCTAGGGGACACGATGCCATATGGGTTATCATTGATCGACTCACCAAGTCAGCCCACTTCCTAGATATACGGGAGCAGAGTTCAGTAGAGATCTTGGGACACCTCTACGTGTAGGAGATAGTTCAACTTCATGGAGTGCCATCCACGATCATTTCAGATCGTGATGCTCAATTCACATCCTGGTTGTAGAATGGATTGTAGGAAGCGTTTGGGACTCAGTTACGCTTGAGCACAGCATTTCATCCTCAGACGGAGCGGACCATCCAGGTTCTGGAGAATATGCTTCAAGCTTGCATACTTGACTTTGGTCATAGTTGGGAGGATCACCTACCACTGGTGGAATTTGCTTACAACAACAATTATCATTCCACTATTGGTATGGCACCATTCGAGGCTCTGTATGGGCGACCTTGCAGGTCACCACTTTGTTGGACTGACCCGAGAGAGTCAGTACTCATGGCCCCAGAGATGGTGAGAGCTACTACAGAGAAGGTTCAGGTCATCCAAGAGCAGATGAAGACTGCACATAGTTGGCAGAAATCATATGCTGACAGGAGGCGGAGGCCCTTGGAGTTTGAGGAGGGAGACCATGTGTTCCTTCAGGTCTCACCTCAATGAGGATTGTAAAGATTTGGTCGAGGCGTCAAGATATCTCTGAGGTTCGTCGGCCCTTTTCAGATTCTAAGTACAGTTGGAGAGGTGGCTTATCGCTTGGCTCTACATCCTCAGATGGACCGAGTACACAACTTCTTCCATATGTCGTACCTACGGAGGTACATGCACGATCCATCGCACGTTATCGACAGGGGCGAGCTGGACATCGATGATAGAGCGACCTTTGCAGAGTACCCAGTGGAGATCGAGGATCGGCATGAGAAGATCCTTCATGGATTAGCTATTCCCTTGGTGCATGTCTGGTGGCAGCACAAGAATCTCTAGGAGAGTACGTGGGAGCGGGAGGCTCAGATTCACGTGCAGTACCCACATCTTTTTGGGTATCCCTTGTTTTGGCTTTTCGGGGACATAAAATCCCTAAGGTGGGTGTGATGTAATGTCCTGGATTTTTTCCGTGTATTATTTTAATATTATATGGGAATTAATTCGAGACCAGGCTCTGAGATGGCGTGCAGTTCTGAGGCCCGGTGAGCCTGGAAAAAATGTTTGAATTTAATTTAATAATTAAATTACGTGCGCGTTCGGTTTTCCTGAAAAAGCGGAATAACTTCCAAACGGGTGCTCGGATCAAAAATCTGAGGGCACCATTGTGTTTGGAACAACGTTTATACTTTAGGAGAGGCCTAAATTTGGCCAGTGCAGGTCGGTAGAAAATTCTGGTTTTTGGACGTAACCATAATAAAATATTTTATTAAAATATTTTATTTAAATCCTTGTTGAAATGAAATATTTTATTCTTTTAAATAGAGATTTCACAGGGAGGGTTAGGGTTACAATCCCCCTTAACTCTGATTTCCTCTGGAGAGCTCTGGAGAAGACCTCCCGACGCGGTGACGACGTTCTTGACGATTTTCATCGGCGATGACGACGCGGAAACCGGATCATCGCCAACGAACGCCACTGAATCTAGGTAGGATGTTTGTTTGTGAATTTCTTCTCCGTTTTTTATTTCCACGATGAACGCGGACTAATACACGAACAGATTAGCCTGCGGATCGATCGTTCTTGCGGGATGGGATTTTACGAGAATTGTGGGGATTTGATTCTTGAAATTAATTTGGTTTTGTTTCAACCTTCTAACGGTGATGAACCAATATTGACATGAACATCGATCGAGGTTCTTCCCTCTCGATTGTTGTGTTATTCTCTCCCGATTCCTATGCCTTGTTCATGTGCGTTCTATGCATTCTTGGAGGAGATCGATGGTTGCGCACTCGTTTGTTGGCGCAATGATCTGAAATTAAAGATCCAACATCGAGGCGACCTAGCATAGGTGAAACAGTGACGACGGCGATAAAATCGATGTGGTTCCGAAATTCCCGTTCTTTTAGCGTTTTCGTGCGGACGGATCGGTACGCATTATCAAGGCCGATCGGAAGCCCGAAACTGACGGAATCAGTTTCATTGGGGAGGGACGACCCCAAATCCTGAGTTTTGTGATGATCGGACGGTCGGATCAAGATCCATAGAATCGGCCGAGGCATGAGGAGGAAGATGATGTTTCTGGAATTTTCCCGACTACATGCCGTGTAGTATGGGCTACACGGCGTGTGTTCGTCACCGGGACTACCTGGCATATACTCCGGGAGTACACAGACACGGGTATGGTACATGGCCAAGGACACAGCGTGTATACCCTTCCTTGGCCAGACCCGGCCAGATACACGAGATACCCCATGTACTGGTACACAGGCAGGTGACACGGACACGGACAGAGGCCGTGTAAAGGCACATGGCCAGCGTACACGGAGCGATCCCTAGGTGGTTGGACACGGCATGTGATGCTTCTGCATGCCGTGTAGTTACTTTCCATCCGAAAATACAAATGACATGGGCCATTTACATGGGCAGTACCCGGAGTCAGTAACACGGCGTGTACTTTTCTACACGCCGTGTAGTTGAGTTTTACATAGCTTGAACGGATGACATGGGCCGTTTACACGGGCAGTACCCGGGGTCAAGGAACATGGAGTGTAACCCTACTACACACCGTGTAATTAATTCTTCAAGGCTTGACCCATTTTCCTTTTGTGACATGGACTAGTTTTCTTAGGGTTCGTACCCTTGGTCTTTTCCCTGAAGGTTCTGGTGTCATTTCCTTTACACAGAAGTATGATCCCTTCAGCAGAACTTCCTGAAGAGAGTTTTTGGAATCCCCTCCGTGAGACTTAGAGATGGATCCTCTATTCATTCTTGGAACCCTAGGTAGAGTTCCTGGTATCGACGTGACCAACTTTACCATGGCGCTGATCCTCTGCTTAGCGGATTAGCTCAGACTGAGTTATCGGAATCACCCCATGACTTGGTTGTGATCCTCATATGAGCATCATGTTCTCAAGGTACTTGTGGAGTGTGTTCTCCCAGAATGAGTACTTAGTATCTCTCTCTCCTTATACCTAGGAGTGTATTCTCCTTGTTATGTGCTTAGTGGAATCTTCGAGCTGGATCTTAGTGGTGTTTTTCGCGATAGTCGATCGTGCATGAGTATTTCTGGATATTCTTGTTATATGTTCGGTATACATATACTGTGTAGAGCTAACTGTATCTTTCCTTTGTGGTATTTTCCCTTGTTGTATTTTCTTTTTGGTTTCGGGGTGTCCTACTGGGTATTGTTATACTCACCCCTATACGGGCTTTGCCTGCACGGGTCGTGTCTTGTGCAGACGAGCGATCCTTTGACAGGATTCTAGGCGGACCAGGACCGGATGGTACTCAATGAGATGAGACAGGCTGAGGTGTGTTCCTACGGCTATAGACTATAGTCCCAACAACTTTCTTACAGGTTGGACATTGTTATGGACTCTAGTTTTGGTGGGCGTGTACTTTTGGCCCAAGGTTTTACTTTCTTGCACTTTACTTTCCTGTCGTACTTTGTGGTTGGGTTTTAGTGTATGCATGAATCTTTTCCTTTTTAGTAGTTTTTACATTTTATCATTGTGGTATTGGAGATGTGTGTGTGTGTTTACAGGTTTATAGGCAATATCTCCCATGTTAGTAGCATGCCTACTCGGTGCTAGTCACCAGCCCCTGGCCTATTGGAGGCGGGCTTGGGGAGTTGTGGCTCGGGCCCCACTAGGATGGGCCGTGACAAATTCTTTCATGTGGTGTATGTTTCGTAAGTTACCAAATCATTAAGTGAACGTTTTAACCCAATTTCCATTCCTTGGGTTAATCATCTAATTTTTTATTATGACATTCTATGATTATGTATAGAATAACTGTTTATTTATTTATGTTGTAATTTCCCCTCCCATTTTTGTGGATATACTTTTGATACATATAATCACTCCATTGATAAATTTTCAAGTCATCGATATGAACTTGATAAGAGTAATTTTAACTCTATTTCCATTAATTGAGTTAAACATCCAAGTCATTGGAATATGTTTGAATGTCCTATGATTGATTTACACTAAATATCCAATCATATTGAGTGTATTTATATTAGTCACACATTATTATGTAATTTATTTATCCTTAATCTAAGGATAATGTTTTTATAAGGGAATTCATCTCAATTTACATTCTATTGAGACTTCATTGTTGTTATGAACCAATTCACTCTTATATGGTGTATATACTGTCCTATGGAATATTATATCATGAATCCCTTTATTCTCATGATATTATAAAGTCCTGATTAAATGTTATTCCTTAATTATTTGTATTTAAGCATCTCTCATTTTTTTAATAACTCTTTAACTAAAATATTATTTTAAATGTTTTAAAGATTTATTCTTATAAATATTTCTCATTAATTTCCATGTTTTAAAAATGGTCTTTAGGATTTATTTATATGGAAATTAATGTTTTCAAATGATAATTCATTTAAAAGATTCAAGTTGGTATGGGAGACTTTGATTCAAAAATCTCTTTATTAAATGTTTTAAATGGTTTTGAAAATGGTTTGATAAAGCATTGCTTATTTAAATATCCTCATTTTATATATTGTGATTGAAATGTAGAAATGTTATCTTTCCTTTATTCTTGTGTTATATGTTATGATTATGTTATGTTTATTGGGTATTGTTCATTTATATGGGTGGTTCCATGATAAACCTAGGGTGGGTGAGCTCGAGATAGCTCTCCAATGGATTGGGTAATTTGACAGAGGTAAACATTAATGTTTCTACTAAGAGATTTAGGGAATATACTATGATGGGTATTCCAAATGTAACTCTTTACGTAGCTGTGATAGATACAATGTATGTATGATATCGATTCTACAAGTTAACTTTATGATTTATATTTACTATGTGTTAGGAATAAATCTTATGATTTCATGAGGTATGTTAAAGAGCATATGTTATGTATGTAATTATGAACTAATGTTTTCTTTCATTTTTCTATAACCCTTACTGATAATTTTATGCTCATCCCATGTTTTAAAATGTTTTTCACAGGACATAAAGATGAGTAGGCACGTGGATGGGATCAAGGAGAAGTCATGATGTCTAAAACATGGAACTAGACATGACTCTTTTTTTCATGAGTTTTTATTTTGTGAAAAAAAAGGAAACTGAGTAGAAGTGTCTACTTTGTAATTCATGAGATTTAGTGTAGTAGTAATGGCCTAATTATCTAAAACGCTAATCCTAAAAAGATCCTCAATGTGAATTATTCATTTAATTCAACATTATGTAATGTATTAAGGTTGGGTCCTTATATTAGGTATCAGAGGTCAGTTTAGATAACTTTAGAGGTTAGGGTGTTATTTAAGCATAAGTGACATAACCATAATGGTTAGAACATTAGAAAGAGTCCTAATTATTTTAGATATGATAAATGGTTATTATATTCCGGGGTACAAAATGAAAGTTGTTATATAACCTTTGAAGATAAAATATGTTATCATTGTTTTTTAAGAATTTTCATTTTTTAGAATTTTATGTAATTGTATAGTTTTTGAAAAAAGAAAACACGCAGACCATGGGACAACCCATCACGTTGGACAAAGCTGTGGGAATCGAACCCACAACCAAAGTGCGATTGGGATTTATCGTCTACCACTAGACTACGTGAAGTCCCTGGTTAGTATGATTAATTTGTTTTAGTTAAATGATTTTATGGATCAATAATATGTTTATTTGAGATCTTATGTTTTATCAAATGAACATCCATAGTATAAAAAATTATTTGGGGATTATGTAAAAAAGGATATTTTGGAAGACATTCTCTCTTATGGGAACACTATATTCGTAAGGAAAATAAAATACCATGGGATTTATTTTGTGAGGTAATGGTTAAAATGTTATTTTGGAAGAATCTATGTTTTTGTTATGGATAAATGGTGATTTGGGTTATTTATTGAAATGATTAATCTATCATATAAAATATGTGTTTAGGTTAATTAAACATTAGTATGATACTTTAAGTTTAGTCGATGTTTTTGGAGATAAATGTTATGATTTACCGCGGAAGACAATTTTATTAAATCCTTATGAGTTTTGGGTTTAAATCTTAATTTGGATTAATTTGAATATTTTTAAGTACAATTGTATATTGAATGGTCTTTCTTGGACTTTGGGTTCTTTTTTTGAATTTTGGAGATTAAGAGTACTATTTCTTTTTATAAAGGATTATCCTTTTGGGAATTAAATGATCTTTTACTACACAATTTTGTATTTGGTTGATGTATAAAGATACAGAAAATATATAGTTTATATTTTTTAGATTATGTGATACTCTAGAAGTTTATTCTAGCACTTCAAGTGTGATCAAGTCATCTTGAATACTTACCGTTTTGGAGAAAAGATGAGTTTGTGGTAGAATTTTACTAAAGGATGACACTCTAAATGAAAAGTAAGTATATTTCCTTATGATCTTAGTCGTGTAATTAATAAAATACTTCAACTCTATGAAAATGATTTTGAAGAAATTTTTTTATAAGATATCTTTTATCATAATACTTTTACTGAACCACAAATTTATAGTATTGTGGTGGTTAACATTCTGTGATCAAGTTCTATATCACTCTCTATTAATCTATGAGAGTTAGTTTCTCTTCCATATACATGTTTTCAAGGAATCCTAGTATCTATTGTCTCGGGTGAGCTTTGTACTTATCTTACTTTATTTTTAAGTGATATTTTTAATTACTCTTTTCCTGATATGGGACATTCAATGATGTTTCCAAGCCCAATTTTAAAATTACGAGGATGAAATTCCCAAAATCGGGGAATGATGTAACATCCCAGGAAAATAAAGAATATTATATTTTCATGTTTATTAAAATTTCTGAATTAAATATTAATTTTATTTTAAAGGGGATTCTACGTTTGATACCATACCCGATATGAAACAACGGGTTTTTTTTCAAATATTATGTTGCACACAATGCTCACTACTATAAATCTGGGCTTTTGGGCCCCTTTACCTATAGCGACCACCACTTGCGGTCTCTATAGGTAACCAATAGAGACCGCCAATGGCGGTATCTAGATTTCCCAAAAAAAACGGGGCTTGGGCACCCCCCCCCCCCCCCGAACCCTCCTCCACCCATCCTTGTCGTGCGCCCTCCCCGTCGCCGCACTCCCTCCCTCGCCGCCCTCCCCGATCGCCGCGTGCCCTGCCCCGCTGCCACGCACCCTCCCTTGCCGCCGTCCCCCATCACCCATTCGACCTCCGCCCTCCGCCGGCCTCCCTCCGCCCTCTACCGACCGCCCTCCCCCGCCCCTCCCTCCACCCTCCGCCGGCCACCCTCCGGTCGCCCTCCGCCCTTCCCTCCATCTCCTCCGAGATTCCTCCGCCTCTGCCCTCCAGCTCCGGCCTCCCTTTGCCCTCGGGCCTCCCTCCACCCACCTCTGGCTGCCCTCCGGCCTCCCTCTAGCCTTTGGCCTCACGCCTCCGGCCTCCAGCCCCTCCGGCCCTCATCCCTCCACCCCCTCGGACCCCCCCCCCCCCCCCGCACCACGCCAACCCCCGTCCCCTCTGTCTCCATCCACTCCCTCACCGCACCATCGTCTCCCATCCCCTCCTTCACCTTCCTATCCCTTGCCACACTGACGCCGCCCGGTCCCCTCCCTCCCCACATGACCGCTACTCGTCCCCTCTCCACTTTATCATGTCCACTCCGGCTCCCCCTGTCCTTAGTCCCCTCCCCCATCATCCCACTCTCGCTGCACCATCGCCACCTCATCACCTCTTCTACTCTGGCTCCCCGTTGCCGCTATCGCCTGTCCCCTCCCTCGCCGCACCGGATCCAGCTCCGGCTCCCCTCCACTGCCTCTCCTCTCCCTCGCAGCACTGCCTTCGGCTACCCTCCCTTCCAGGTTTGTAGCACAATCAGATATGACATGGGCTTTCACTTACATTATTATTTTATAAATGGTTCACAAACAATTAATTAGTATTTATTTTAAATATATTTGATATGAAAAATGAAAATGTAATAAGACTTGTGTAAATGTTTGTTATAGGGATCTTATTATGGATAAGAGTTGGATTGATCTTCAAAATCGAACATCTAGAGAATATTTCAATGGTATTATGCAGTTTATTGACTTAACCAGAGGATTTGAAAGTGACTATATTATTTTTTCATGTAGAAAATGAGATAACATATATTAATTCACACAAGATACTGTGATGGAGCACCTATTATTTAATGGATTTCTGAAAAATTATAAGAGTTGGACTCGTCGTGGAGAAGAATATGTTCGTTGTCAAAATACGGATGCAGTTCAGATGGATTTTGATGCAAGGATGAATGATCCAATGCATGAAATGCTTACTGAAATGGTATGTGGGTTGGATCCTAAAGGCATTGACATCCATAATCTTGAGACCGGTGAGATAAATCTTCGCTCTGGTGTAGATCGTGATTCAAGGAGGTTTTATGAAGAAATTGATGATGCAAAAACAGAATTATATTCTATATGTACTTCTTATAATAAATTTTCATTTATCGTGGAGTTATGGCATTTAAAGACTTTGAATCATTGGTCAGACACATCATTCGACATGCTGTTGGTTTTATTGAAAAGGGTTCTTCTTATCGACACTAAGATTCCTGAGTCGTATTACCATGCTCGTAAGCTGACAGAGAACATAGTGTTTACATATGAGACCATAGATGCATGTGCAAACAACTTTATGCTGTTTAGAAAAGAAACTTCCCATTTGGATATTTGTACGGTTTATGTTGCTTCCATGTGGAAAGAGAACAGGGGAAATCAGACTCATCAAAGTGAGATTGTGATACATGGGAAACTGATTGCTGTAAAGAAAATGCGTTACTTTCCCCTTAAACCGAGGTTGAAAAGATTTTTTATGTCATCTAATGTTTCTAATTTAATGAGATGGCATGCAGAAAGAGTTCATGAAAGTGATATTTTAACCCACCCGGTAGACTCTCATGCATGGAAGGATTTTGATAAGAGACATCCTGACTTTTCCAAAGATGTTTGTAATGTCTGATTGGGATTGGAAGCAGATGGTTTCAATACATTCAAGTTTATGGTTGGTGTAACTCATAGCACATGGCCCGTGGTGTTAGTTCCGTATAATCTTCCTCTGTGGCTTTGTATGAAGCAACAATTTATATTACTTTCCACTATTATTGATGGACCTAAAAGTCCAGGGGATAAGATTCATTTTTACCTTCAGCCATTGATTGATGTGTTGAATGAATTTTGGGGCGATGGTGTGATGACTTATGACTGTGAAACAAATGAAATATTCAAACTGCAGGATGCTTTATTGTGGACAATCAATGACTTCCCAGCTTATGCAAATTTATTAGTCTGGAGTACGAAAGGGGAATTTTCTTGTCCTTGTTGCAACAAAAGTAAAAAATCTGTATGGCTTAAGCATTCCAAAAAATGGGCATACATGGGTCACAGACGTTTTCTCCCCCCTCAGCACAGGTTCAGAAAGGACAGAGTGGAATTTGATGGTTCTAGAGAGTTCATCTCAGAACCAATGATCATGACAGGAGTTGAAATGTAATCGCAGATTGAGGAAGAAAAAATTCGCACGGTATATGAAATTCAGGATTTGGTGGCTCCTTCGGTACGTAATATTCGAGCTGTGGGTAGGCAGCGTAGTCACAATTGGAAAAAGAAAATTATTTTTTATAGTCTTTCATATTGGAAAACTAACATGCTGAGGAGTAATTTGGATGTCATTCACATTGAAAAAAATGTCTTGGATAACATATTGTGGACCATTTTAGGTGTCAGTGGATAATCAATGGACCATGTTAATGCATGTCGTGATTTGGAAGAAATGAGTTTAAGGAAATAGTTGCATTTACAGTTAGCTGAGGGAAACAAGGCATATATGTCTGCTGCATAGTATACGATGACTATAAAGGAGAAAGAGACATTTCTTTTCATTTTAAAGATGATCAAGTTGTCTGATGGTTACTCTTCTAATATTTCAAAGTGTGTGAATCTGACGAGCAAGACATTTCAAGGGTTGAAAAGTCATGACAATCACATACTACTTCAGCAGTTGATTCCAATCACAATTTGTGATTGTTTATCCCCTAATGTTGTTATGTCGTTGATTGAGATGAGTAATTTTTTTAGACATCTTTGTTTAAGAAATCAATGAATGAGTGATTTAAAAAGTTTACAGGACCGAATTTTACTTATGCTTTGTCACTTTGAGAAACTATTTCCCCCCTCATTTTTCGATGTTATGGTGCACTTGACAGTGCACCTAATTGATGATGTAATGGCTGCTGGTCTAGTGCAATTCAGGTGGATTTATCCTATTGATCAATATTTTAGTACATTGAAATGATTTATACACAACAGAGCTCGTCCGAAGGCATCAATATCCAATGGTTATTTGATGGATGAGTATACTACTTTTTGTGAAAAATATCTTACGGATGTTGAAACAAAATTAGATAAGCCCTCTCAGATTCATGATGGTCTAGTTGGAGAAGGAACCACATATGATATGGACAACATCGAGTGGATACAAGCGTATCGATCTATCTTGTTCAATACTCCATCAGTTACACCATTAATGCAGTAAGTATCTTCTCACTTTTATTGTTTAACTTTTACATGTTTTGTTTTCATAATTTTATCATTTAAACATCGTGTTATCATTTTCAGAAAACACGTTAATGAGATAAAAGAAGGGATGTATCATGCGACTGAGTTGCAAATTCAACAGTCTCATTATGCATCATTTCATGATTGGTTCAAGTATTATGTACGTATAAATTGATTTTCATTATGAGTGAAGTATTATCCTAATTTCTTTATGCATATATCATTATTGAATTCTATGAATTATGTAGGTTCATAAGCTGAGAGAGTTAGGGGACCCCACGCTAACTGAAGAATTTATCCAACTGGCTGAGGGTCCATCTATAACGGCTCGTCGTTATAAATCTATAGATGCTAATGGTTTTCAACTTCGAATTAAATATTTTGACGACAAACGAGAAACACAAAACAGTGGCATCAATTTTCCATTTGTCGATTATGGTTATTACTGTGGTTAATTGATAGACATCATTGAAGTTGTATACATGCACGGGTTGAAGTATATATTGTTAAAGTGTAATTGGGTTGATCTAGTTCATGGATGTAAAGTCAATCAATATCAGTTTTCATTGGTGAATTTTAAGTATATGTTATACAGAAATGAACGAGTTGATAATAAACCTTTCATTTTGACATCACAAGTGGAACAAGTATTCTTCATTACTTTTCCTTCGAATCCGTGTTGGCAAGTTGTTGTCAAAATGTCTCGGCGAGGAGTGTTTGTATTTGAACATGATGAACCCAAGACTATTCCTTTTGTTTCCCAACTGCTTGATCAACATACCGTAGTTCAATGTGAAGAAGATATTTATTTGGTCAGAGAGGCTGTTGAAGGAGAAACGGTCGATTTTCATGCTTAATGAAAGGTATAATTGTTTTCCCGCTATTTATCCTAGGATATAATAAATTATCTAACCATTTTATAAATGCTTGTAAGTTTTAATCATCACTTTTGGAAGTATATTCAGTTATAAATATTTAGGGTGATTTAACTCATGTTATATTGATGTTATTGTCGGTGTATCTTCCTATTGAGGTATTCTTCATTTGGTTCATGTGCTGCTTGAATTTTTATTAATTCAATTTGAAATTTGGTTATGCATTGATTGGTTTTGTACATAATTTGTATATCTGTTTTGTTAACTTTTTGTTTTTTAAAATTCATTCACAACTAATTATTCAATCCCTTTTTGTTTGATTAACAACTGTAAAAGTTTGATTTTTTTCAAAACAATCCAATTTATCATTTGGACACTTTGGATAGTCCCCTTAATAATGTTTTCCATGACTGCATGCATGTTAGGGGAAGAGGCAGAAGATCCACATCATCCATCTGAGGCATCTACGTCTCAGGGTCGAGGTATGTTTGAATGTCATTGTCTCTATTTTTTATGTAATTGATAAACATATATATATTTATATTTATACCATCTATCAATTTATATATAAAATTTTTTTCAACAGGATCAGACTCGACTGCTTCTTCCTCTCGCAGGAGAGGCCCTGGTCATGGCATATTATCATGGAATTCCGACACGACTTTTGATGTTTCATTTGATGAGATATTTCATCCTGTGGGATGGAATTCCGCTGCATTTATTCATCAGCTAGGTCATATCATACGTGACCCACATTGATTTCCATTGACCACGTGTGACTGAGCTTCTATCCCTCAGGACACATTAGATCGTCTTTGGAGGGAGGTTCAGGTAAGAAGACCATTTTACTTTATTCTCTATGTATAAACAATAATAACATATGTGATTTTTTTCTTTAATAGCAAAATTTGAAAGTATGTCCCGATGAGTTTCGGCTAGTGTGTATGAGCAAATGATGTAAGATGTGGAAAGACTATAAAGGAAAAGTCTAGAGGGACCACTGGGTACCAAATGTGGGTGCCCCAGACATTCTGGAAAAAGTCCTGAGAGGTGTCCTCCCGGCTCAGTGGTGTGATTTAGTTGCATATTGTTCTACTGAGGGTTTTGCGGTTTGTATATTTATTTTGGTATATATATATTCAAGAATGTGTTATTTGTTTGAAATTTGAATGAATTGATTGTAGGAGGTGTCAACACGCCATTCTGAGAATCGAGCGCTGCAGGGACCACCTCATAGGCCTGGGACTCGTCACGTGTCTCAGATCCAACATGAGGTATTTATTATTCATTTTTTAATTTTTTTTTAATTAATACGGTTTTGTGTTTATATTCTATTTATATACAGTTGCGGGAGCAAGGTGCACCGACTGATAAAATGTCAGTGTGGATGAGGACTCGTGATCGCAATGATCCAGAGGCTGCAGCATTGATAGTAAGTGCTTGTACTCATTACCAATACTTACATAAAATCTATATATTAATATATGTATATATATTTAAATACTTCACAGGATCAATTTGAAGCTGAGTTAGAAAATCTGCCAGAGGACCAGCGATAGCTTCCCATGCAAAGGGATGAGATCTTTCATCGCATTATTGGTTGGGACGGGCATGGATATAGTTTGACCTTTGGAACAGGGATTCCTCGTTCTGTAGTGTCACGCGCTGCGGTTGTTGGTCCTGCTATTGCTCAGATGACACAGTGTTTGTCAGATTTCGAGGCACGGCTGCGCACTTCCGAGGAGGTAAATGTGCAATTGATCGCTGAGGTTAGAGCACTGCGGTAATATGTGCGTCCAGGTGATGGTGCATGGGATCAGACGACGCAGGTTTATACTGTATTTATTTATTTAATTTAAATTATTTTTCTTATGAAAATATTCATAATGTTTTTTTGTTGCAGGCCCCTGACCCACCTGATGGAGGTAATAGTCATGACCATGCATGACGCATCATATTCACAAGGTGTGTTTCTGTTTTTAATGTTGGGGTTGTTATTGATATTTATGTTGGGTTTCTAGTGAGAGTTTTTGTGATTTGAGGGTATCATGTGTTTTTTGGCCTGATGCAATGTTTGTGTCCATGAATTGAGAAGTAACCATGAAACTGATTAATGATTTGGATATTTTTTATTCATTTAATTCTTCAATGTTTTCAATTGCATGTTCTGTAATATTTTTGAAAAAAAACATGTGATTCCTAATATAAACCATTAAACTTGTTTTTGATGAATGAGCTGGGTTCACTATTTGTAGTACCCGGACAGCCCTCCCCGCACCCTGGACAACCCTCCCCGCACCCCGGATAGCCCCCCCCCCCCCCCCGGACAGCCCTCCCCGCACTCCGGACAGGCCTCCCCGCACCACGAACAGCCCCCCTCCCCCCCCCACCCCGAACAGCCCTCCCCGCACCCCGGACAGACCCCCTCCCCCCACCCCCCGAACAGCCCTCCCCGCACCCCGGACAGCCCTCCCCGCACCCTAGACAGCCCCCCGCCCCCCGGACAGCCCTCCCCGCACTCCGGACAGCCCTCCCCGCACTCCGGACAGCCCTCCCCGCACCCTGGACAGCCCCCCGCACCCCGGACAGCCCTTCCTGCACCCCGGACATCCCCTCCCCGCACCCCAGACAGCACTCCCCCGCACTCCGGACAACCCTCCCTGCACCCTGGATAGGCCCCCCGCACCCCAGACAGCCCCCCCACACCCCGGACAGCCCCCCCTCACCCCTGAAAGCCCTCCCCACATTCCAAACATCCCTCCCTGTGCCCCGGACATCCCCTCCCCACACCCCGGGCAGACGACACGTCAATTGGAAGTTTCGTTTGACCGCGGTGACCAGAAACGTGTTTCCGGAGTCATAAAACACCAGAACGACATAAGATGGTCGAATTCGGATCAAACGTGATACAAATGACCTGAAACAACACAAAAATAGTAGGAATATTATTCTTGATGTGTAGGAGGAGACGGCACGCCCATCGGACGTGCGGTGCGCGCGGTTCAACCGATTGTGTCATTTTCAGCAGCTCAGAGCCCGCAAAAATGGCGCGTTGGGGGTCAAAACCACCCGAACGACCTCGGAATTCAATGAAAGCGTACTACAACGTCCATTGTGTGAATTTTGAAATGTTCGGGTAGAAAACACGTCAATCGGAGGTGTCTTTTGACCGCGGTGACCGGAAACGTGTTTCCCGTGTCATAAAACACCAAAACGGGGTGAGACGGTCCAATTAGGATCAAATGTGCTCCGAATAACCTGAAACCACACGAAAACATTAGGAATATTATTCGTGATGTGTAAGAGGAGACATCATGCCCATCGGACGTGTGGTGCGCGCGGTACGACCGATTGTGTCGTTTTCAACAGCTTGACACGCGCTAAAAGGGCGCGTTGGGGGGTCAAAACCACCCGAACCACCTCGGAATGCCCTAAAACCGTACGAAAACCTCCGTTGTGTTAATTGTAAAATTTTTGGGCAGACGGCACATCAATTGGAGGTGTCTTTTGACCGCGGTGACCAGAAACGCGTTTACGGGGTCATGAAACACCAGAACGGTGTGAGACGGTCGAATTCGGAGAAAACGTGCTACGAATGACCTGAAGCCACACAAAAACATTAGTAATATTATTCTTGATGTGTTGGAGGAGACAAAACACCCATCGGACATGCAGTGCGCGCAGTACGACCGATTGTGTCGTTTTCAGCAGCTCGACGCGTGCTAAAATGGCGCGTTGGGGGGTCAAATCTACCCAAACGACCTCAGAATTCCATGAAAGCGTATGAAAACGTCCTTTGTGTAAATTTTGAAATGTTCGGGCAGACAGCACGTCAATCGGAGATGTTGTTTGACCGCGGTGACCGAAAACGCGTTTCTAGAGTCATAAAACACCAGAACGGCGTGAGACGGTCGAATTCGGAGCAAACGTGATCCGAATGACCTGAAACGACACGAAAATATTAGTAATATTATCCGTGACGTGTATGAGGAGACGGCATTCCCACCGTACGTGCGGTGGGCGCGGTATGACCGATTGTGTCGTTTTCAGCAGCTCAGCGCGCGCTAAAAGGGCGCGTTGGGGGTCAAAACCACCCGAACGGCCTCATAATGCCATGAAACCGTACGACAACAGCCGTTTTCTGAATTGTGAAATAGTTGGGCCAACGGAATGTCAATCAGAGGTTTTTTTTGACCGCGGTGACCAGAAACGCGTTTCCAGAGTCATAAAACACCAAAACGGTGTGAGACGGTCGAATTCAGAGCAAACATGCTCCGAATGACCCGAAACCACACGAAAACATTAGGAATTTTATTCGTGACATGTAGGAGGAGACGGAACGCCCATCAGACATTGGGTGTGTGCGGTACGACCAATTGTGTCGTTTTCAGCAGCTCGGCGCGTGCTAAAAGGGCGCGTTGGGGGTCCAAACCACCCAAACGACCTCGGAATTCCATGAAACCGTACGACAATAGCCATTGTGTTAATTGTAAAATGTTCGGGTAGATGGAATGTCAATCAGAGGTGTCGTTCGACCGTGGTGACCGGAAACGCGTTTCGGGAGTCATAAAACACCAGAACGGTGTGAGACGGTCAAATTCAGATAAAATGTGCTTCTAATGACCTGAAACCAAACTAAAACATTAATAATATTATTCGTGTCATGTAGGAAGAGACGACATGCCCATCGGACGTGCAGTGCGTGCGGTACGACCGATTGTGTCGTTTTCAGCAGCTCAGCGCGCGCTAAAATGGCGTGTTGGGGGGTCAAAACCACCTGAACGACCTCGAAATTCCATGAAAGTATACGACAACAGCTGTTTTGTGAATTTTGAAATGGTTGGGTAGACAGCACATCAATCGGATGTGTCTTTTGACTACAGTGACCGGAAACGCGTTTCCGGTGGCATAAAACACCAGAACGGCGTGAGACGGTCGAATTCAGAGAAAACGTGCTCCAAATGACCTGAACCCTCCCGAAAATATTAAGAATATTATTCGTGACATGTAGGAGGAGACGGCCCGCCCATCAGACATGTGGTTCGCGCGGTATGACCGATTATGTCGTTTTCAGCAGCTCGGCGCGCTCTAAAAGGGCGCGTTGGGGGGGGGGGGGGTCAAAACCACCCGAACAACCTAGGAATGCCATTAAGCCTTAATAAAACAGCCGTTGTGTGAATTATGAAATTGTCGGGCAGAAGACACGTCAATCGTAGGTGGAATTTGACCGCGGTGACCAGAAACGAGTTTCTGGAGTCAAAAAACACCAAAACGGCGTGAGACAGTCGAATTTGGAGCAAACATGCTCCAAATGACCTAAAACCACACTAAAACATTAGGAATATTATTCGTGACGTGTAGGAGGAGACAGCATGCCCAATGGACGTGCGGTGCGCGAGGTACGACCGATTGTGTCATTTTCAGCAGCTCGGCGCGCGCTAAAAGGGCGCGTTGGGGGGTCAAAACCACCCGAACGACCTCATAATTCCATAAAATTGTACGACAACAGCCGTTGTGTGAATTTTGAAATGTTCGGGTAGACGGTACATCAATCGGAGGTTTCGTTTGACCACGGTGACTAGAAATGTGTTTCCGTAGTCATAAAACACCAGAACAGCGTGAGATGGTCGAATTCAGAGAAAACGTGCTCTGAATGACCTGAAACTACACGAAAACATTAATAATATTATTCTTGATGTGTAGGAGGAGACGGAATTCCCATTGGACGTGCGGTGCACGTGGTACGACCGATTGTGTCGTTTTCAGCAGCTCGACGCGCGCTAAAATGGCGCGTTGGGGGGTCAAAACCACCCGAACGACCTCGAAATGCCATGAAAGCATACAAAAATGGCCATTTTGTGAATTTTGAAATGTTTGGGAAAAAGGCACGTCAATCGGAGGTGTCGTTTGACCGTGGTGACTGGAAATGCATTTCCGGAGTCATAAAACACCAGAACGGCGTGAGACGGTCGAATTCGGAGCAAACATGATCCAAATGACCTGAAAGGACACGAAAACATTATGAATTTTATTCGTGACGTGTAGGAGGAGACGGCACGCCCATCGGACGTGTGGTGCGTGCGGTACGATCAATTGTGTCATTTTCAGCAGCTCGGTGCGCACTAAAAGGGCGCATTGGGGGGTCAAAACCGCCCGAACGACCTCGGAATGCCATGAAACCATACGAAAACAGCCATTGTGTGAATTGTGAAATTTTTGGGCAGACGACATGTTAATCGAAGGTATCATTTGATCGCGGTGACTGGAAACGCGTTTTCGGAGTCATAAAACACCAAAACGGCGTGAGACGGTCGAATTCGAGCAAACGTGCTCCAAGTGACCTGAAACCACACAAAAACATTAGGAATATAATTTGTGACATATAAGAGGAGACGACACGTCCATAGGACGTGCGGTGCGCGCGGTACGACTGATTGTGTCATTTTTAGTAGCTCGGTGCGTGCTAAAAGGGCGCGTTGGGGGGTCAAAATCACCCAAACGACCTCGAATGCCATGAAACCATACTAAAACAGCCGTTTTGTGAATTGTGAAATGGTCGGGTAGACGGCATGTCAATCAGAGGTGTCGTTTGACCGCGGTGACCGGAAACGCGTTTCCGGAGTCATAAAACACCAGAACGGCGTGAGACGGTCAAATTTGGAGAAAACGAGCTCCGAATGACCTGAAACAACGCAAAAAAATTAAGAATATTATTCTTGACGTGTTGGAGGAGATAGCATGCCCAACGGATGTGTGGTGCGCGCGGTACGACTGATTGTGTCGTTTTCAGCAGCTCGGCGCACGCTAAAATGGCACGTTGTGGGGAAAAACCACCCAAACGACCTCGGAATGCCATGAAAGCGTACGGAAATAGTCGTTGTGTGAATTGTGAAATTTTTGGGCAGACAACATGTCAATCGAAGGTGTCGTTTGACCGCGGTGATCGGAAACGCGTTTCCGGAGTCATAAAACACCAGAACGGAGTGAGACGGTCAAATTCAGAGCAAACGTGATCTGAATGACCTGAAAAGACACGAAAACATTAGAAATATTATTCTTGATGTGTATGAGGAGAGTACACGCCCATAGGACGTGCGGTGTGCGTGCTACGACCGATTGTGTCATTTTCAGCAGCTCGGCCCGCGCTAAAATGGCGCGTTGGGGGATCAAAACCACCCGAACAACCTCGAAATGCCATGAAACCATACTACAACAGCCGTTGTGTAAATTTTGAAATGGTCGGGCAGACGGTATTTCAATTGGAGGTTTCGTTTGACCACGGTGACTGGAAACATGTTTCTGGTGTCATAAAACACCAGAACGACGTGAGATGGTCGAATTCAAGCAAACGTGCTCCGAATGACCTGAAATGATAGAATTTCTTAAATTGGGGGTTTTAAATTATTATAGCACCATGATTTGATGTCAAATTTAATTTTATTATATGTATATAATAACTGAATAATTATGTCTAATTTACGTTTGTTTTGTTTTTTTGTTTTTTTTGTCTTATTTTAGGTTTATTGAAGCAGAAGATTGAAATGGATGGACCTGCTCGGATCATTGAAGCATGTTTATCATTTATTGTTTATGCAGATCTTTATGTTTATGCTATTTGAAATTGTTTTCCATTTTTTATGATTTTTACCTTGTTTTATCTCTGATTTTGCACCGTGAATTAAAAAAAACACAATTCGTACATTTCATTAAAAAATGAAAATCCACAAAAAATACCACAAATTAACCCAAACACATTTTTATATTATGTTTTCCAAAATATAAGTTTATATTGAAATAAAAAATTATAAATGTGCTAAAATTTATATTTAAAATAGGCTCTTCATTAAGAGGCAGTAAAATTACCTTTTTAGAGAAATACAAATTTTAAGCATAAAATTTGATTTATTATTACCATATGCTTAACAAACCTATTAGATGAATAAGAAAAATATTTTATTTAATAATATATATATATATATTTAAATATATATATATTTATTTATTTATATTTAATATTATATATATATATATATATTTAAAACATATTATATATATATATATATATTTATTTAAAATATTTTATTTAATATTATATATATAAATATTTTCTTTAATATATATATATATATCTATATTTCTTTAATATATATATATATAATTTATTTAATAAATATATAAATATATATATATATATATTTCTTTCACTATGATTTTTTCTAAAAAAAATTCCCAGCCTAGGGACCTCAATTGGCGGTCGCTAATGGTGACCAGGCAGGCCGCCTACAGCGACCGCCAGGCGGTCGCTGTAGGCCGGAATTTCAGGAACCTAGAGCGACCGCCATTGGCGGTCGCTGTTGGCCTATTGAGAAGAAGCTAAAGCGACCGCCAATGGCGGTCGCTATTGCCCAATTTTTTAGTAGTGGCTGAGTCATACTGAAAAATAATAATATAATATTATTTTAAATAGTAGTTAAGGCCAAGCCATTGTGTTGGAAGGAATGGAAATAACTTACTACAATATGAATAAACTTTTTTTAAAATGTTTTTTACATTTACGCAAAAAAAAAATTGGAGTCTTATAATAAGAAAAAATCTGATTTTAAGCATAAATACACTAGTATTCATTAAAGGTTGATTTGCCGACTTTTGATGGGGAACCATCTTTAAATATTGCTTTTGTAACTTTTATATATTATTTTTGACAAATAAAATTCTTCCTTAGAATCGGGACATCATAATTTACTTTGGGTAAATTTTTTCTATTTTTCTGAAAAAAATCATTTTTTAATGGATAGTGAAAAATTCGGTATTTTAATTCAAAACTGCATTTTTACCAAATTTATTTATATTGTTAGATTATTTTTTTAATTGGTTTAAAAGTGTAAAAAGACTATATTTTTACCATTTAATCCAATGTTGGTCATTGAAAATAATTTCACTTTGGAATTGGACATAAATAAGTGTAAATCTTGTTATAGTTATTATTTCTTAAAAACAGGCTTTTTGTTTTGACAATGGTAATTAATTTTAAATTAATTAATACCACTTCTATGTATTTAATTTGATAAAATATATATCTTTTTTGAATTCGGAATATCAACTATATCTTAGGCTTCATTTTTGGATTTTTTATGAAAAACTTCAATTTTGGATGAATAATGAAACCACTAAGTAGTTGTTAAAAACCGAATTTTTCATTTAAATGAAATTTTACCTCTTTTTTTTAATTGAAATTATAAAATCCAACATACATGGTTGTTATTATTAAGTAAAATTTGGTTCAATAAAATTAAAATAATTTTTGGTGAATATTAACTTTTGACTTTTATTTACCGCGGTTAAAGGTAAATAGGGTAATTCAAGGTAAAAAGAATATCACAATAATAAAAAATTACCATAACACTTGTTCTAACCTTATTTAATGACTCATGTCTGACCATGGGGAAAACTTGGGTATATTTTGGGACCACATTGAGCCACTTAAAAGTGATAATGAAACCTTATTTTAATTAACTTAAAGTAAAGGAAAAAATGACAGAAACAAATATCTTTTGGTGAATTAATTTTTACATAGGTTTATATAAGTTATCTTTTAAACAATAAATATTATTTGGAAATATAAAGAGATTTTATACATCTTGGTATTTTTTTATAATTTTTATACATCAAAGAAATAAAATTATTTATGACACAATAATGATGCAGTGTTTACCTTATTAATAAATAATTTAAATAAATAATATTATAAAGATTAAAACAATATCCAAAACCTGTCCAATTATTACTGGATGATTTTATTTATACCATTAGTCATCTTATCTTTGACTTTAATAAGTTTTGGACATTTAGAAACCAAAAATAATTATAAATAAAATAATATTTTCACACTTTCCTAAAGAGACCCTCCCCCCTTATAAAAAGCCCTCATTTCTAACTCATTACTCACACTTATAGAGCCCCTTGGCTCATCCTACCTCTGCCTAATTAATCTCCGTATATCCCTCTATTCCTCTTATAAGCCTTAACTCTGGAAAGAAGTCACTTTAAGAAAACCTTTTGGTTCAAACCAAAGGGAGTTACCCGATTTAAAGGTAAGGTCTGCTCTTATGTTCTTTTGTTTTATTTTACTTCTCCAACCCCCTAACCACTTTTTATTACTTTATTTTATAAAAAAACTAGTATAAAAAATATACTATTTTGTTTTTATGAGAATTATTGGAACTAAAATACACACACATCCATCTAATGGGTAATGAACATATTGTTTCTTTGGACGACAAACTAATGCCTCACGAAACGATGATTATTCAATATTCTCCTACCACCTATTATGGTGGACATTATAATGGATCTATATTTATATAGGATTTATGTTATGTTTATGTTTTCTTTATTCTTTTTTATTTTCCATTTATAGAATACCTTTATGGTTTCAATTATGGGTAAACGCGATAATTTCATTTGGGGAAGTGCGGAGAACCGCCCCCTCAAAGAGATATGACTCGTTCATTCCATACGTGGAACATATAAAGGATGGAGTTACTAGGATTATATATATATGATATTATACTGGTATTATAATATACCTATGTATCACTATGTTTTCATTCCATTAAAATATGAAATAGAAATGAAAGTAGTGTTCATGCGTACGTACGACTTACCTTCTCCATGAACGGTGAATTTCATTTCTTATCTCCAAATGTTATGTGCTACTATAAATACATATATATACTGGATATATATGATATATATGATATATACATATTTAATATCATTCTAGAGATAATGTAATTTTGACCAAATGAACAATTTATAATTATAACAAATTCATTTTAACTGAAATTCCGAACATCGACAAAATCTCCGATATGAACTCAAATAATTACCTAATTATTATAGAAATGTAATAAGTTATATAAAAGGAATAATAAACTTGAAAAAGGTTCTTAATCAATTATAAATTAACATTATTTTATTATTCAGGATATTAATTAACAAATGGGTCAAATCGGAGACGAGGTAAGGGGTTTCTTATATCACTTTTTATTCTTAAGATTTCCATTGTCCGCCACTTATTTATTGCATGTGGTGTATTTTTTACTGAATTTTGATATATATTATCATTATTATATTTATATTCATGGTATTATGTGATTAATTTGGTGGTTATTATCTTTTGGTCTTACTACTCGATTGATTACAATGTAGTAGGGGGTTTTCATCTCACTTTTTATTCTCGTGAGATTCATGCTATATTTGACACTATTTCATTTTGTTTGGTGTATATACTACCAATTATTTTATTATTTGTGTAATATACTTTAATTTATGGGTATTTAAATCTTCATTTTATGATCCTTCTTTCATGTGGTGTATGTTTCATAAGATACCAAATCGGTAAGAGAACCTTTTAACCTAATTTCCATTCCATGGGTTAATCTTCTAATTCTTAATTATTCCATGCTATTATTATGTGTGGAATCACTATTTATTTATTTATATTGTAATTTCGACTCCCCTTTGTGTGGATATACTTTTGATACATATAATCACTCCATTGATAAATTTTAAAGTCATCGATATAAACTTGATAAGAGTAATTTTAACTCAATTTCCATTCCTTGAGTTAAACATCCAAGCCATTGCAACATGTGTGAATGTCCTATGATTTATTTAAACTGAATATCTAATCATATTGAGTGTATTTATATTTGTCCCATATTATTATGTAATTTATTTATCCTTAATCTAAGGATATTGTATTTATAAGGGATTTCGTCTCAATTTACATTCCATTGAGACTTCATTGTTGTTATGCACCAATTCACTATTATATGCTGAATATACTATCATTTGGTATATTATATCATGATTCCCTTTATTCTCATGATATTATAAAGTTCTAATTAAATGTTATTCCTCAATTATTTGTATCCAAACGTCTATAATTTTTTTAAAAACTCTTTAACTAAAATATCATTTTAAATGATTTAAAGATTTATTCTTCTAAATATTTCTCATTAATGTTCATGTTTTCAAAATGGTTTTTAGGATTTATTCATAAGGACATTAATTTTTTCAAATGATAATTCATTTAAAATATTAAAATTGTAATGGGACACTTTGATTCAAATATATCTTTTTTAAATGTTTTAAATGGTTTTGAAAATGGTTTGATAAAGCATTGTTTATTTCAATATCCTAATTTGATATATTGTGATTAGAACGTGGAAATGTTATCTTTACATTATTCTTGTGTTATGTGTTATGATTATTTTATGGTTATTGAGAATTATTTACATATACAGGTGGTTCTGTGATAAGCCTATGGCGGGTGAGCCTGAGATAGCTCTCCAATGCATGGGGTAAAGTGACAGAGGTAAACGTTAATGTTTATACTAGGAGATTTAGGGAATATACTGTGATGGGTATTCAAAATGTAACTCTTTGAGTAGTTGTGATAGCTACAATGTACGTATGATATGGACTTCCCAATTTAACTTTATGATTTATGTTTTCTATGTGATATGCATAAATCTTATGATTTCATGAGGTATGTTAGAGAGAATATGTTATGTATGTAATGATGAACTAATGTTTTCTTTTTTTTTATAACTGATACGTATCTTTTTATGCTCATCCCAAGTTTTAAAGTGTTTTTGACAGGACATAAATATGAATAGTTTCAATGATGGGATCAAGGAAAAGTCATGTTGTCTAAAACATGGAACTAGACATGACTCTTTTATTTTAAACGAATTTATTTTGTGAAAAAATGGAAACTGAGTAGCAGTGTCTACTTTGTAAATCTCGAGATGTAATATAATAGTTATGGCCTAATTCTCTAAAACTATAAACCAGAAATGATCCTCAATCTGAATTATTCATTTAATTCAATACTATGTAATGTTTTAAGGCCGAGTCCTTATAGAAATAGTCTCCCACGTATTCTCATCATATGAATAAATAGTATCATGTTTTTATAAGATAAGTAAATAATTCTCTGAGTCCTATAGTTTTTATGGGATGCAAGAGAAGAAAAGGATGGAAGAAAGAATGATGGATAAAGGGAAGAGGGGAAAGAAGGATTTTCTCATATGTGATAACTATGGATAGAATCACCTAGGTAAATTTTTGAAGGGAATGGGAGTTTGTTATAAGTGTGGAGAAAATTGACACCAAGTGCATGACTGAAAGGGTAAGAAAAAGGTTTGAAATGTACAATGCTTCATCTACATGGATTTGGTAAACTACGTGTATCAATGTCAAAATAATCAAAGTATACCCCAAATGTTTCTATTAGATAATAATCAAGTTATGGTACTACTGAAGATGAAGAGGAATGATTATAGTATTTATGTTCTTATTAAATTATTGTGTCATTTGAGTATTGTATTAATTTTGTACATGTTATAAAAATAATAGAGTATATAAGGATTTTACTGTAGTACTATTTCATTAAAGACTTGAGATTGTGTGGAACCAATAAAAGTGACTCAATATCAGGTTAATTTTTTTGGTAAATTTACGGTTGAGTGAAAGATAAACCATAATATGGTTCTGATATTGAGGTAGTGATTTTGGAATAATATTTGACTGATTTGGATAAATTATATTGGATATTCTTGACTACCTTGAAACTGATTAATGATTTGTATATTCCATCATTGTTGGAGTTTTCAACATTTTGGGATAGAAAGAGTATATCCAATATTCTATAAGTAATAAGAGAGCATAAATGTAATCAATAAAGTTTTATGGTAATTTAGGGTGTTACAATGTTTTAAAAGAATACATGATGATGGTATTCACATGTTATTACATGGGAAAAAGGATCTTCATTATGTTTTCCTTCCTTATAAATTTTGGAATCTGAGTTTGGATAGAAGTATTTTGGATAAATCTAAAGGTTGGAATCGATTAAGTTTGACATTGGATACTATTTTTAAGGATAAATCATTTCATGAGATTATTTTTTGATCATCATAAAAAAGACAACCCAGAGGTCAGGAGACAACCCGTCACGTCCGGAAAGACTATCACGACCCGTCCTCAGGGCCCGTGTCGTGACTACCCCATGCCCGCCTTCCATAGGCCAGGGGCTGGCGACTAGCACCAAGGGCATAATTCTAGATAAAATGGAAGGAATTGCCTTTATATAAGAAAACAAACACCACAGAGTATGCAAGATAAAGTAAACACTAAGTAAACTGAGTACAAAAGTAAGTGCTGAAAAGTAAATGGGCCAGAATACAAACCCAACTGAAAGTACAGTACAACTGAAAAGAAAGTACAACAGCAGTAAAGTAAATCAGCAACCACCGAGTCATCCTCTGGCTATCCCACCTAAAGGGTGGGTACATATGGTCTCCTCAGCTCCTCAGGTCTGGTCGTCCACTCCGTGTACGTCCCACCTGATAGTCCACCTCCGGGTACCGTCACGCTCCACAAGACTCAACCACGATCAGCGATGTCCATCGTCTGCAACCCAAACAACGTAGTGTGGGCATAGCCCGTGCAGGGGTGAGTATATGATACTCCGTAGGGACCCCGAGACCCCCGAAAGTCTCCAAGAATCCACAAAGGATAACCACAAAAACACGAAGAATCAACCAACACTACTAAGGTATATGCTCATACATATACCTAAGTCATCATTTCCAGTTCGGCTCCAACTCATGAGCCCACGTACAACCCAATCCACATAGGAAATCAAGACAATCATATCGATGATAATGATTGGAAGTCAAGACTCAGCTCACATAGGTATATTACTCACGATGATGGGTGGAGGTGATAGATATAGCCTCTGAATCATCTCCCCTGCCGAACCCACGTAGGATCCAAGTACAGAAGTCATCGTTGTCGAACCCATGTAAAATCCTAGTACATTAAACATCATTGCCGAACCCACGTAGGATCCAAGTACAGTCGTCCTCACTGTCAAAACCACGTAGGATCCAAGTACAGTCGTCCTCACTGCCGAACCCACGTAGGATCCAAGTACAGTCATCATCGTCGTCGCGATCGCATGCAGCTCTAGGGTTTCCGCACACAACATACTTGATTCTGGGAGGGTACGCTCCTCGAGTCAGAAGGGGTGGATACATCAATCGTCACGAAGACTAGAGTTAATGTATCTCGTAGTTCTGTCCCACATCATAGGGGAAACCAATGAAAAACGTGCCCAAGTCCCAGAGAACAAGACAACAAAGCCGTTTCCCTAAAGTACACGGTGTGTAGGTAAGCGATACACACTGTGTCATCAGACACTGGGTACTGCCCGTGTGAAACATCACGTGTCATGGGGATGGTCGTGTGAATATGTAATTACATGGCCTGCGGTGTGGTTACACATGGTGTCATCAGTCCACAGGTACAGTCCGTGTACCACAGCCCGTGTCGAAGGGTTGTTCATGGAAAAAGTAAGTACACAGCGTGTGGGATGGTTACACGCCGTGTCCAAACTTATGGGGTCGGCTCTGTGTACATTGGTCATGCCTGGCCGTGTGTTGGAGTACCTGCCCATGTACTCCACCCCGTGTCCGTGTATTCCTGGAATACACTCTGAGTCATCACGAAGCCGCTTCTACCAAGTTGAAGGTAGTACATGTCGTGCCTCTTGGTCGTGTGGTTCTGCCCGTGTACGGGTATCTCCCAAATTACATGATGAGCCTCACGAAGCCACTTCTTCCTTTCTATGAGAGAATACACACCGCGTTACTTGGCCATGTATAGTTGTCTGTGTCCATGTATTTTCCCTAAATACACGCCATGTCCATCGGAGTCTCCATTTTCAAATAGTGTGAAGAGTACATGTCGTGTGTCTTGAGTCACACGTCGTGTGTTACTTTTCTAATGTCTGAAATGGACGCCATAGTATGCTTGTAATACACAGCGTGTTCTTCTGGAGTACATGCCGTGTATTCTGGAATTTTCCAGAAAATGACGCCTCTGGCCAGCACGCCTCCCAAGGTGTCTGTTCGTCGTTTCGATGATCCGATTTCTACAAAACATCTGTTTCCAGGTCGCCCTGATGCCCTGAGGCTGTTTACGATGTTTTCGGGACTCTGATTGGCTCCGAAAACATAGCTTGATTCACCACACATGAATGGACGAAGAACTCCACATATATTCACAAGAACGGAGGAGGAATCAGACCGTGTTCATTTGTTCCAGTCCCATCTGCATTAGTCTGATATCAAGAGGTTTATGAGGAACAACAACATGTAAGGAAAACCAATTATTCATCAATCCAAACACACCCCTTCCTCAAAGGATGTTCACGGTTTTCAAGCACCGAGGATGATGGGGTCGTTCCCATCGTCGTCGGTGTCTCCTCCCTTGTCGCGAAGGAAGAAAAGGATGGAGAAAACTGGAACCGCCGAGTCAATGTTCTTTGTCATAGAATTAGCGTTATTCATTGAAGTTAAGACGTTCTCCGCGGGAAGATTAAATTCTTCAAGGGACTTAGAGTTCTCTCCCCAAAATCCTCACACATCCATCCAACAAAATAAAATAAGTTCTCCCCTTATTTTATTATTTTTCCAAGCATTTCAAATTTCCAAAATTCAAACACATCATTCAACTAATTGAATTAGTGTGTGTTGGCTTTAAATTAACGTGAGGAGAGGAGAAGTCACCCAATTAATGGGGAAGTTAAACCAAGTTGAGATGAGTTACACAACTTAAGAGGGGGGTTTAGAGGAGTTAGGGAAATGTGAAGGGTTGGGCTCGTTCGGGCCCCACCCCACCATTATCCTCTCATGGGTAGTTAGTAACTAGTGGGTTCCACCCCAACTTCCACTCCTAGGATAAAACCACTTATGTTAGGAATAAAATTTGTACCACAACTTTTATTCAATTGTTTATTAATCCCCAAAATTTAACTTCTTCTCCCGAGAAAATGCATCAATTATAAAAGTCATCTTTAGAAAATATCGGCGCTGCGAGTTCATCGGTGCCCTCAGATTTCAATTCCGAGAACCGGTTCAACAGATAGAAAAACCCGCTCGTTCGTTCACTGAACGTACCTGAGAAAAACTTTGGAAATTGATTCCGGGCACACCGGGCCTCAGAATCAGGTGTTGTAAGAAACTGCATACTCTTAAAATCCCAAATAATTTAAGAAAAAACACTTCCTTGAAATTTACGGGTCTTTACATTACTCCCACCTTAGGGATTTACATCCCCGTAAAGTTACATCATAAACTAGGGAAACAAATGGGGGTACTGTGCACGCATCTGAGCCTCCCGCTCCCAAGAGCTCTCGTAAAGGTTCTCATGCTGCCACCTGATGCGCAATAGAGGAATCGACCATCCACGTAGGACCTGCTCCGGTCGGTCCTTGATCTCCACCGAAACCTCCGCAAATGTCTCCCCGTCATCGATGTCCAGCTCCTCGTGATCAATGATATGTGTCGGGTCATGCACGTATCTCCTCATCTGAGATACGTGGAAGACTTCATGCACCCAGTGAAACTGAGGTGGAAGAGATAGGCGATAATCCACCTCGCCTATCCTGCTGAGAACCTGGAATGGTCCGATGAAGAGTGGAGATAACTTACCGCCCTGGCCAAATCTCCGTAGTCCACGTCGTGGTGAGACCCGTAAGAAAATGTGGTCGCCATCCTCGAACTCTAGTGGTCTCCGTCTCCTAACAGCATAGGACTTCTGTCGGCTCTGAGCAGTCCTCATCTTCTCCTGGATGATCGGTGCCTTCTCCGTCGTGGCCTGGACCATCTCTGGTCCTACAAGTGCTAACTCCCCAAGGTCTGTCCAGCACAGAGGTGATCTGCAAGTTCGGCCTTACAATGCCTCGTATGGTGCCATCCCGATGGTGGAGTGGTAGATGTTGTTGTATGCAAACTCCACCAAGGGTAGGTGATCCTCCCAGCTACGACCAAAGTCGAGGACACATGCACGGAGCATGTCCTCAAGTGTCTGAATGGTCCTCTCTGTCTGACCATCCTTCTGAGGGTGAAAGGCGGTGCTCAGGCGTAATTGTGTCCCAAATTCCTCCTGCAACCCCTTCCAAATCCGGGAAGTAAAACGAGCGTCTCGATCAGTGACGATAGATGATGGCACACCATGAAGCCATATGATCTCCTGAATGTATAGGTGTCACAAGCTCTCTACTGAGCCCTGCACTATAATAAGTAAAAAGTGGGATGACATGGTGATTCAGTCCACGATCACCCAGATGGAGTTGTGTCCTCTGGAAGTACGTGGAAGTACCATCACGAAATCCATAGATATCCCGTCCCACTTCCACTCCGGGACCACTAAGGGTTGTACCAAGCCTATTAGTACATGGGGCTCCACCTTCACCTGCTGGTAGGTGAGGCATCGTGAAACGAACTCTGCCACAACATTCTTCATACCTGGCCACCAGTTCTGTCTTCTGAGATCCTGATACATCTTTGTTACTCTCGGATGTACCGCCAATGGGGAAGTGTGAAACTATCTCAGCACCTCCTCCTATAATGCAACTGGTACCATGGTACGTCCTCTGAAAAGGATGACGTGCTCTTCTCCTAAAGAAAATCCATCAGGTTCTTGTCTTGTGGATATCTGCGTACATCGTGTCTCACAGTCAACGTCCCCACATTGTGCCTCTCTGACTAGCTGAAGTAGTGGAGGAGTGACTGTGAGAGACTATAGAAAGGATGCCCTATCTCTATCCACTAAGGATATCTATAACGCGGCTAGCTGCTCTGTCGCCTCTCCAAGTACCTAGATGCCCGACCTATTGTTGAGAGCATCAGCTACTACGTTCCCCTTCCCAAGAGTATATACTATCTCAAATTCATAGTCCTAGAGGAACTCGAGCCATCGCCGCTATCTCAGGTTCAGTTCCTTCTACGAGAAGATGTACCTGAGACTCTGGTGTTCAGTGTAGACTGTAAAGTGCTCACCCATCAGATAGTGTTGCAACATCTTCAGAGTGAAGACCACTACTGGTAACTCCAGGTCATGGGTAGAATAGTTCTTCTCGTGCTGCCTCAAATGTCGTGATCCATAGGCGATCATTTCCCACTCCTGCATCAGGACACACCCGAGTCTGGTCCTTGATGCATTGTAGTAAACTAAGTACCCTACTCCCTCCTCCAGTAGCCTCAAGATGGGTGCACTGGTCAATCTCTGTCTCAGCTCCAAGAAGCTCTGCTTACATCTATCTGACCACATGAAGGGTTTCCCCTTCTTCTTCAAAGCTGAATGTGGTACTGCAGCTCTGGAGAAGTTTGGCACAAATCTTTGATAGTACCCATCCATACCTAGGAAACTCCGCACCTCCATCACGCTCATGGGTGGCTCCCAAGCTAGCACTGCCTCGATATTCGCAGGGTCCACTGCAACTCCCTCCTAAGAGATAACGTGTACCAAGAAGTGGACCTCTCAAATCCAGAACTGACACTTCGAGAGCTTACCATAAATATGGTGCTCTTGGAGTGTGTCCAGTACAACCCGCAAGTGGTAGGCGTGCTCCTCCTCAGTAGTCAAGTAAATCAATATGTCGTCGATGAACACTACGACAAATCGATTGAGGTAAGGCTGGAAGATCCTGTTCATGAGACTCATGAACACTAATGGAGCATTGGTTATGCCGAAAGGCATAACCAAGAACTCATAGTGGCCATACCGACACTTGAAGGCCGTCTTCTGCACATCCTCCTCTCAAACTCTGAGCTGATGATAGCCTGACCAGAGGTCTATCTTCGAGAACCATCGTTCTCCCTTGAGATGATCGAAGAGGTCGTCAATCCTTGGAAGTGGATACTTGTTCTTTACGGTCACCAGATTCAGGCGACGGTAATCGACACATAGTCGCAAGCTCCCGTCCGCCTTCTTGGCGAACAAAATCAGGGAAGCCTAGCGTGAAACACTGGGTCGGATGAGTCACTTGCCCTGTAAGTCCTCCAACTATACTCGTAGATCTCGAAGCTCAGCGGGAGCAATCTGATATGCTGGATTAGATATTGGGGTTATCCCAGGGTACGGGTCAATATAGAAGTCTACCTCTCTGCGAGGAGGTAGTCCTGGAACGTCGTCAAGAAAAACATACGCATACTAATCCACCACTATAAGAAAACTCAGACTCCGCACATCAACTGCTCCTAGGATGAGACTATCCAAGTAATGAGTGATCTTTTTTCCTCTTTTCTGTGTGAGTCCATCCTGCGCTGCAAAGGCTCCCTTCTCGCCGGTGAAGGTGAACCTACTCCCATCGGTACGGAAACATCACACCTTGCACCTAATACAGTGGATCTGAGCATGGACCGTAGATAACCAATCCATGCCTGAGATAATGTCGTAAGGCCTTGACGTCGCTACAAGAAGATCCTAGCCAAAGCTCTCGCCTCCTAGAGTAATCTCACACTACCGGCACTAGTGCGTAATCATCGATTCTACGCCCGTAGGAGTCTCTAGCCGTAAGGATCGAGCCAACGGCTCTGTCAGAATCTCCGAGCTCCGAACAAGGGAAGAGGCAATGAAAGAATGACTCACTCGTGTGTCTATAAGAACTGCAGCAAGGGTGGAGTAGACAAAGATAGTTCCTCAAATTATCTCAGGTACACCGTCGTCGTAGGCCTCCACTACTTGAAGATGAGTCTGTCTCTGCCCGCCAGCTCGCTGTTGTCGGGGTGGACCTCCTGGTGGTGGTGGTGGTGATGATAGAGCCTCGAAGCATCATCCACCACCTATTGCTCGGCCAGCTCCTCTACCTTGTCCGCCTTCTCCCTACGGACCACCACGGTCGAACATCTGCCTCTGCATGGGTGGTCCCTCAACCGTCTGCTGCTCCTGTGCATGGCGGGTCGGGCAGTCACGAGCCATGTGGCCCTGCCCGCCACATGCATAGCACTGTCTGCCTCTCGAATGACTAGCTCTGCTGCATGTGCCCCACACCTCCGAACCAGTATCCTGAGGTCGTCCACCTGATGGTCTGGTCTTCTTGGACCTCTGTGACATCTGTCTACTGTCAGCTGCATAAGACTCCACTACGTACCACCCTGCGGTAGGTCTCGCTTCTGGTGTAGGCTCAGAAAGAAAGCTCTTCACAAGAAGGGCTCACTCCAGTACTCCTTCTTGCATCAGAATACTGAGGGAGATCATCGATGCCCTGATCTCATGCCTCAGTCCCTGCTTAAAGGTCTGGGCCTAGAAGAATGGGCCTCATACCATGTCCGTGGAGTAGCACGAGAGATCAGTAAACCTCACCGAGTACTGGGCTACTATCATGCTGCCCTGCCACAGCTGTAGCAACTCTTGAATGTGCACCGCATGGAGGGTGGCTGGAACGAACTCCAAGTGGAAAAGGATCTCGAAATCCGACCAAAGGAGAGATGCCTTGTCGTGCACCTAGAGCATCAGGATCCACCATCTACCTGCTGCTGCGTGTAGGAAACTCGCCACAAGGATCACTATGAGGTCTTCTGGTGTCCCTACCAACCTGAAGACTCGAACGACAGCCTTCGTCCAGTCCTTGGCTGCGTGAGGGTCCATCTCCCCGCGGAACCTGGGTGGTCTCTGATGCTGAAACTCGTGCAGTGCACTCAGGTGATGTGCACTCTCAGCTGCGGGGGCTAGTGGCATCGGTGGCTCGGTGGGTAGAGGTGCCATCGGTGCCTCCACTGTAATGGGGCCCAGCACCGAGGCCTCATTGCTCGGTGGGCTGCCATCTCTCACAAAGCTCGGAACCCTAGCTGGTTACCAACATGGGGCCATCCTGAAAAGAAACAGGTGCACCATGGTTAATACAGTATACCTGGTGAGCTGACAGAAATAAATCACAAAGAAAACTTTTAAAACACACATGCAATCAATTTTTTCGTGCACTGAGTCAGATATCAAGAGTCAGGGTCCTGGTGTATGGATATGTCGGCTACCGCACCAACACTGGACTCCATGGACTAATAACCACACTCAATAGCCTAAACATTATTGCTTCACACATAAGTAATTATCAGAGTCCTGAGTTCTGCGGTAGAACCGACTCCTCTCATACCAATTTGTCACAGCCCGTCCTCGGGTCCCGTGTCGTGACTACCCCAAGCCCGCCTTCCATAGGCCATGGGTTGGAGACAAGAACCAAAGGCGTAATTCCCGATAAAAGGGAAGGCATTGCCTTTATATAAGAAAACAAACACCACAGAGTACGCAAGCTGAAGTAACACTATGTAAAATGAGTACAAATGTAAGTGCTGAAAAGTAAATGAGCCAGAATACAAACCCAATTGAAAGTACAGTACAACTGAAAAGAAAGTACAGCAGCAGTAAAGTAAATCATTAACCACTGAGTCGTCCTCCGGCTATCCCACCTGAAGGGTGGGTACAGATGGTCTCCTCAGCTCCTCGGGTCCGGTCGTCCGCTCCGTGTACGTCCCGCCTGAAATTCCACCTTCGGGTACCATCACGCTCCACAAGCCTCAACCACGATCAGCGTTGTCTGTCGTCTGCAACCAACACAACGTAGTGCGGGCATAGCCCATGCAGGGGTGAGTATACGATACTTAGTGGGGACCCCAAGACCCCTGATGGTCTCCCAGAATCCACAAAGGATAACCACAAAAACAAGAAGTATCAACCAACACTACATAGGTATATGCCCATACATATACATAAGTCATCATTTCTAGTTCGGCTCCAACTCACGAGCCCACGTACAACCTAGTCCACACAGGAAAGCACAACCCAATCTATACAGGAAAGCAAGACAATCATATCAATGATAATGATTGGAAGTCAAGACTCAGCTCACACAGGTATAGTACTCACGATGAGGGGTGGAGATGATAGATGTAGCCTCCGAATCATCTCCCCTGTCGAACCCACATAGGATCCAAGTATAGAAGTCATCACTGCCGAACCCACGTTGGATCCTAGTACAGTAACCATCGCTGCCGAACCCACGTAGGATCCAAGTATAGTCGTCCTTGCTGCCAAACCCACGTAGGATCCAAGTACAGTCGTCCTCATTGCCGAACCCACATAGGATCCAAGTACAGTAGTCATCATCATCACGGTCGCAACCAGCTCTAGGGTTTCCGCACACAACATACTCGATTTCGGGAGGGTCCGTTCCTCGAGTCAGAAGGGGTGGATACATCAACCATCACGAAGACTAGAGTTAATGTATCATGTAGTTTTGTCCCACGTCATAGGGGAAAACTAAGAAAAACTTTCCCAAGTCACGGAGAACAAGAAAACCAAGCCATTTTCCTAAAGTACACGGCGTCTAGGTAAGTGATACACGCCGTGTCATTAGACACTGGGTACTGCCTGTGTGAAATGGCCCATGTCATGGGGCTGGTCGTGTAAATAAGTAAGTACACGACGTGTGGTATGGTTACACGCCGTGTCTTCAGTCCACGGGTACTATCTGTGTACCACATCCTGTGTCGAAGGGCTATTCATGTAAAAAGTAAGTACACGGCGTGTGGGATGGTTACACGCCGTGTCCAAACATATGGGGTCGGCTCCGTGTATGCTATCCATGCTTGGCCGTGTGGTGGATTACCTGCCCGTGTACTCCACCCCGTGTCTGTGTATTCCTGGAATACACGCCGAGTCATCACGAAGCCGCTTCTGCCAAGGTGAAGGTAGTACATGTCGTGCCTCTTGGCCGTGTGGTTCTGCCCGTGTCTGTGTATCTCCCAAATTACACGCTGAGCCTCGTGAAGCCACTTCTTCCTTTCTATGAGAGAATACACGTCGTGTTACTTGGTCGTGTATAGTTGTCTGTGTTCGTGTATTTTCCCTAAATACACGCCATGTCCATCGAAGTCTCCATTGTCAAATAGTGTGAAGAGTACACGTCATGTGTCTAGAGTCACAAGCCGTGTGTTACATTTCTAACGTCCGAAACGGAAGCCACAATACGCTTGTACTACACGGCGTGTGCTCCTGGAGTACATGCCGTGTATTCTGGAATTTTCCAGAAAACGACACCTCTGGCTAGCACACCTCCCGAGGTGTCCTTTCATCGTTCTGATGATCCGATTTCTACGAAACTTCCTCTTCCAGGTCGCCCCAATGCCCTGAGGTCGTTCACGATGTTTTAGGGCCTCCGATTGGCTCTGAAAACATAGCTTGATTCATCGGGCATGAACGTCAAAAGAACTCCACATATATTCACAAGAATGACAGAGGAATTAGACTGTGTTCGTTTGGTCCAGTACCTTCCACATTAGTCTAATATCAATCGGTTTAAGAGGAACAACAACATGGAAGGAAAACTAATTATTTCTCAATCCAAACACACCCCTACCTCGAAAGAAGTTCGCGGTTGTCAAGCACCATGGATGATGGCATCGTTCCTGTCATCGTCGGAATCTCCTCCCTTGTCGCGAAGGAAGAAGAGGATGGAGAAAACCAGAACTGCTGAATCGACGTTCTTCATCGGAGAATTAGCGTTCTTCTTTGAAGTGGAGACGTTCTTCTCAGGAAGATGAAATTCTTCAAGGGACTTAGAGTTCTCTCCCCAAATTCCTCACACAACCAGCCAACAAAATAAAATAAGGTCTCCCCTTATTTTATTATTTTTCCAAGCATTTCAAATTTCCAAAATTCAAACACATCATTCAATTAATTGAATTAGTGTGTGTAGGCATTAAATTAATGTAAGGAGAGGAGAAGTCACCCTATTAATGGGGAAGTTAAACCAAGTTGAGATGAGTTACACAACTTAAGAGGGGGGTTTAGAGGAGTTAGGGAAATGTAAAAGGTTGGGCTCATGTGGGCCCCACCTCCACCTTTATCCTCTCATGGGTAGTTAGTAACTAGTGGGTCCCACCCCAACTCCAATCCTAGGATAAAACCACTTATGTTAGGAATAAAATTTGTACCACAAATTTTATTCAATTCTTTATTAATCCCCAAAATTTAACTTCTTCTCCCGAGAAAATGCATCAATGGTAAAAGTCATCTTAAGCAAATATCAGCGTTGTGAGTTCATCGGTGCCCTCAGATTTCAATTTCGAGCATCGGTTCAAAAGATAGAAAAACCCGATCGTTCGTTCACTGAACGTACCCGAGCTAAACTTCGGAAATTGATTCTGGGCACACCGGACCTCAGAATTAGGTGCCGTCAGAAACTGCGTACTCATAAAATCCCAAAGAATTTAAGAAAAAGAATTTCTTTGAAATTTACTGGTCTTTACAAAGGCCATGAGACTTGAACCCGCCACCAATGTGCGATAAGGGTGGATCACCTACCACCGGCATATGTGATGTCCTAGTTTTTATAATGTCATTTTTTTAGTATAATGAAAAATTAATTATAAATTAATTACTTTTGGAACCCTATACGATTAGGATAAATAAAATATTTTTGAAATCTATTATCTTTTGGAGTGAAAGATGAGTTTGTGGTAGGAATTAGTTGATGGATGAAAATCTACTTATCAAGTATATTTTTTCCTCTTTTTCTATGAATAAATTTATTCTTAAACATTAGGGAAGGGATCTTAAAACTAAATATGTGTTATCCTAATACGTTATGTTTTTTTGAACCGACAATATTTTAAATCATCGTAGATTGATGGATTTGAGGCCCTCAAATTTACACTTGTTTGTGATTGATGACCTCAATCACTCCCTAAAAATATTTATGTTTTCTCTCCAATTATGTGTAACTAATTTCCACCATTGTTCTTCCAATCGAGATCATAATTGATGGGTGACTTTTTCATTTCCCTTTCCCTCTTATTAAGACTAAATTTTATTAACCCAAGTTACGATATGGGTTTTCCACAAAAGGTATTTTTCTATTTTTAACCTTTTATTTTCGACAAAAAAAATTCAAATTGTGAGGACGCAATTTATTGAATGAGGGGAGAATTTAACACCCCAAGATTTCATAGTATGTTATTTATTTAGAGTAATTCAATAACTTGCGTTACACACAACACTGAGTTCGAGCACACCAAGACTTAACAAAATAGCTGTTCAAAAGCATATATGAATAGTATTATCTACATTTTGAATTTTATATATTCAATATAAATTTTAACAACCAGAACAAAATCATTTTTTCAGATAAAGGAATTATTTTTCCAAAAATGTAATTTTACAACCTTTGAATGGAGAACCCTTTTAAATCCAATATTTGACACATTTATCTATTCAATTTGAAAAAATTAAACTTCTTCTTCAGAATTGGGACATAAAAATTTGGTTTTGATAATTTTTTGGTGTTTTTCTGATAACTTTTATATTTGAGTGAATAGTGAAAAATACTAAATTTTAATTGAAAAAAAATTAATAAAAATAATTTATATTGTTCAATTATAAATTTGAATGGTTTATAAGTATAATTAAATTATATTTTTATCATTTAATACAATTTTGGAAATTATAAGTAATTTCCCATTTAAATTTGATATAAACACATGTCAATCTTTTGATAGTTTTTACCTTAAAAAACCCTCTTTTTGGTTTTGACAAGGGGAATTAATTTTAAATTTATAAATGAAACTTCTATGTTTTTAATATGTTAAAATAGACTTCATTTTAGAATTCATGAATATAAAAATTATCTTAGGGTGAGTTGTTGGAATTTTTTTGAAAACTTTCTATTTTTGATGAATTGTGAAAAACATTGTGTTATTATTTAAAACTTCTTTTTTATTAAAATAATTATTTATTTTTATTTAATTTATATTATGTAAAAATAAATATATAATACCTATATATGTTCAATATAATTCATTGGATTTATTTTATAATAAAATTAGATATATAAATATTTATTGAAGTTTTAACGTTTTTACCCACCTTTTAGGAGCATTTGCAAATTTTCATAAAATGTAATTTTACCGCTTCTGTGAGTTGAATTTGAAAAAATCAAAGAGACACAGTTGACATCAGTAAGTAAAATTTGGTTCAATAAGATGAAAATAATTTTTGGTGAATAGAAACTTTTGACTTTTATTTACCACGGTTAAAAGTAGATAGGGTAATTAAGGGTAAAAATGATATTATAATTACTGTAACAATGTCCTATTTCTATTTAATTAGTGTTATTTGACCCAAAAAACATTATGAATTAAATATGATACTCTTTGGTCTCCGTGGATTAGATTAGGAAATTTATTATTATTTTATTTAAAGAAGAGTTAAAAGTGTTAAATTCAACTTTTAATAACTAAACCCTTTTTAATATAGGGTTACACACAATATAAATTCAACTATAAATATTCATTAGAAAGATAAAAATATTTCCTACATAATATTTGTTTATTTATAGTTTTTATAAATTAAATAATTGAATTTATTTATGACATAATGATTATGCAGTAATTACCTTATTAATGAAATATTAAAATAATTGATATTATAAATGTATAAATAAATGTAAATTGATACTTATTATTAATTACACTAATTTTATAGGTTAATATGACATGTTAGGGTAGATTAGATAAATTTTTTTCTAAGTGATAAGGTTTTTATGACTTTCACAAAAAAAAACAAATAGTGTCAAAATTGACATAAATTAATTTTTAAAACAAATACAATATTATTAGTTCATATAATATTCCTAAAAATATAAGGGTTGTCCATAGAGATTAAATAATATTATATATGTCATTAATGAACCAATTTATGTTCTATTTGAAGTTTAGAATTAATTTATTAAACATATATTGTAAGTATACAGGAAGACACGGTAAAAGTTAAACTATTTAACTTAGAGCTAAATATAAAAGATGAGGCTAAAATGGTAACCTAAATATGTATAAAACCTATTGGTTGAAATTATTTCGACCTTTAACCAACTAGTCTATAAATAAATTCATTTGGATCCATTATAAACCAAATATGATTGTATAATAAATTAATATTTTAATCTTTTCATAAAGTGACCCACACCCCTCTTATAAAAGAGCACATCCACTTCTCTCAAAATCACACCTCTAAATCCATTTGGTTCAGCCAGACCCTGACCAAATATACTCCCAACTTCCCTAAAATTAACCTAGAGTACTTAATTTGATCATAAATCCAACCTAAATAGCCCATTTGATCAACTCAAATGAAAACACATGAAGAAGAAGTAATAATTT
This sequence comes from Viscum album, assembly GCA_963277665.1. NCBI lineage: Eukaryota > Viridiplantae > Streptophyta > Magnoliopsida > Santalales > Viscaceae > Viscum > Viscum album. The sequence goes on from OY728150.1 coordinate 1,785,583,276, forward strand.
CACCACCCTCTTTCAAATTATTTTCTTCTTCATCTTCCTATTTCTTTGTTGTTTCCATACCAAAATAATAACTCCAGTAATGCCTAAATAATGGGATGTTATTATAAATATGGTACTATCATATTATTTATTCAATCCATTCTAAAAATGACAATGTCAGCATATGTGCGTACGTACGGCTTTCCGTCTCCACGTCGTGGTGTTGTTTGTTATTCAAACACTTCATTATCGGGATGGGTATAATAATTAGTAAAAATTATTTAAATAATAATTATAATCTATTAATTATTATTTTTATATTATATACCAACCAATTACATATGATTTCACCATCAATATAATGATATTGTCACACGTGCATACGTACGGATTACCATCACCACGAACGCTATGAGATTCATTTCCCATCGTAATAATTCAAGAATAATTTTTATTTTATGATTAAAAATAATATTTAAGAACTTATTATCATTATGAAAATGAATCAAATACATCTTATCCATAACAAACATGGCTTACGTAAAAAAGCATACAAAGGAAAACATGTCACTTAACTCCCGAAACGATGATACTACGAAAATATTATTAAAAAAGTAATATTGTAAGATCATATATGATATCATATTGATGTATATGATTCTTGTATAATTTAATAACTAATATTTAACTATTATACATGAGGTTAACATACCCCCGACCAAGGAAAAGTACAAGGTAAAGGTTAATTTCACAATCTCTTTATTATTTGAGGTTGTTTTTACGTAAGTATATACTCGGCACATGAGCCTCAGCCCAGTTGGTGAGGTATACTTAAGTGAATCCATGAGACCCAGGTTCAAAACCCGGCGGAGGCATATTTTCGGTAATGTAGAAGTACTGTAGCAGTACTGTAGCAGGTGTTTTGTGGTATTGTAGCAGTTACTGTAGCAGGTACTGTTCAGTACTGTAGCAGCCAGAACTATTCACCTTGGGCCACCAGTTTGGGCTTGGAGTCATTATGGTCTTTGGGCCACCTGGGCCTTCAGGTCAGTAGGACTTTCAGGCCACCTTTATGGCCTTCGGACCACCTCAAGGCCTTCGGGCCACATGCAGTTTCCCTAGACAAACTCTACAAAATAAGGATCAGCTCCAGGGGAGGATTTAAAGTAGGCGCACTCACCATAGAAGAACCAAATGTATTGGGAAAGAATTAAAGGTTATGAATATTCCATCCGGACTAGCCTGTGCTTTCACAGGATGCTTATCTAGACGGCCATGCGATGGTGAAGAGATACCATCACGATATAGATGCTGGGAAGAGGCAGTTCCTTGTAGTTATAGTCTTGTTGAACTCCCTAAGACCTTTGGGTCATGTAATGACTCTTAATCCTATAGTACATATAATATCTGAGCCTACGGGCCTTTTAAGGGTTCCCCCTCATCCCTAGAAATGGGGGTTATCAAAAAATCAATAAAAATGGGGCCTTCGGGCTATTCGGGCATAAGTATCTACTGAAACCTCTTTATCATCTACATCCATGTTTCTTAAAAATTTATTTCAACACATTTTTACTATTTACTAGACTTAGGGTTAAAGTCATTTATACCCTTGTTTGACTTTTTAAAGAATGGTTTGAAAGGAATCATTCCATCATTTTCCAAACAAGGTACTTTATGACCTTTTCTAAAAATTATGGTAAGAATGTTTTTAACTTATAAGGAAAGTGCGGTTATTCACCACCATTACAACACCTTTAAATCTTCCCTTACAAGCTTATAAAAATAATTTCAAATTAAATGTTTTCTTTTATAATTACATGAAATTTAAATGATTTCAAAATAGAAAGGGATATTTCTCTCAAATAGTTTTAATGACTATTTTCATCAATTTCAATATCCTTCTATGTATTTTATTCTTGATTGAGGTTGATTTATCATAATACAATCATTCATATTGTATTTAATGAGTTATTTTTTACTTTGGATGTGTTATTTTTATTTCATTAATGGTTTGTGGTTAAAATATTGACACTTCGTATGTTAGTTTTATTACGAATGTTTATGTTATGTTTAAAACTTTTTATATGAGGAATGCATTGGACATAGTAAGTGATGGGTGAATATTGTTATAGCTCCTCGATGCATCGGTAGGTCTCATGAGACAAACTAGTGTCTTGGACCAAGTCTTTGGAAAAATATTATTTCTATTCTTGGAACGATTCCTTGACTATGTGGTTATAAAGTCCGGCATTATGCATTCCATCATTACGAAATTGGATATTGATATTACATGTGATTATTTGACTAGTATAATATCCATGTGAATAATTAAATGGCATCATTTGATTTATCTTTTCCATGTTATTCTGAAGTTTATGTTTAAAAGGCTTTTGATTAAGTCTTATACATTGCCTTAAATTTTTAGGCTTATTTAGGAATGTTCCCGCTATATTGTTATCCTTATTGAGCATCTGAGCTCACTCCTTTCTTATATTTTATTTTCCCAGGATTCCAATAAGTGTATTATGACTGACAAGAAGGGTTAAGCTAGGGGATTAATGAAATTATCACATGATCAATTATATTGTGTTTTATTTTCTAATGTGTAATGTAACATTTATGTATATAATCTATTTTCCATGACTACTAAACCGATCGGTCTTTCGGGACGTGATTCCTTGTAATGATGACAATATATTAAAATAATGCACCAAATATAGGCTTTTGGGGTCGGGGTGTTACACCTTGAATACATCATTTCATGTATGTATACCATTTTGTCTATCGATTGAGGTGAATGCATGGTGCACCATGTTGGAAGTTTTGGTTTCAAGTGGTATTCTCTTTTGGAGCACGGTGGTGGTGACTTGATGGTGTTTCTCATCTCATTACATGGAGTTTTGGGATAAAGTTTAGTTTCATTTTTTATAGACCCTTGGTGATTATGTTCATGGTTGTAAACATTAAATCTAGAAATTTTTTATTTCATGTTTGGTTATCACTTTTTAGTTACTATTTTTTAATTTATTGGTTTTTTATTTTCATGGTATCAGGAAATCATTCCCATTTTATAATATTGACACCCGATCATATGTTTCTAGTCTATGGGGATTGGGAATGCCCATCAGGCCATGCACGGACCGGGTAGGGCACTAGGTTATATTGAGACCTATCTTGGTTGGTGAAATTGTAAACATCTCAATGTTTTATAATTTTTAAAGGTATGTAATGTTCCCTTTTTGAATCTTTCATTTCCAAACTGTTTATATAGGAAACTTCCATTTTATATTAACAAAATAAAACATAAATAAGAATCAATAGAGGATGTGGTAGAAATATTGGTAGCCACTAGTTTTTGGACAAGTGTTATGGTCATTTTGGTCCTTAATATTTAGTTTTAGTCCCTTATTAATCTTAATTTTACCTTACTCACCATAATTAATTTTAATCACATTCACTAATAGTTTTGTTGAAAAATTATGTTGAACTTCTTGACCTAAAATCTTATACTAATTAAAACCTCATAATTATTTTTTTCAAAATTCAAATCACAAAATTTGGAAAATTAATATTAACACTAATCTCGTACATGTTGCAGGAAAGTGGGTTTTTATAGTAAAAAAGTTCAAAAGTACAACAGCTTTTAATATCTCATTTCAATATAAAAATGATTTACAATGACCTATATTGGATTAATATATGAAAAATTTATCTATTACGAGTTTTAAAAATAAATTAAAATATTATTTAATACTAATCATTATTTAAAACAAAAGGATATTTTTAACTAAATTATAGTAATTTTTAATATTCATAAAAAATGATGTTTCCTAGAAAAATCCCAAAAATTCACCCCAGTAAATTTTTGACATTCTGAATTCAATGATTATTATTTAGAAAAATAAAACTTCTAAAAGTGTAAAAATATTGTTCTAAAAGAGGCTCTCTATTAAAAAAAGGTAAAACTATATCTAACTTGCAATGTAAGCTAATTTACTATTTTTTGTAGCATAATTCTAACTTTGTGTTTAAATAATGCTAATAAAAATAATATTTATTCTAAAATGGAAATTTTGTAATATATTGGGGTGTTACATGAAATATCTTCAATGATTCCCCAAAAGATAATCCAACTTTCAACTCTTCATAGAACTACCCTATATAAAACCTTAAATCATATCCTAGGGTAACAAACCAAAAAAAGGGTGAGATAAGATTCTCAATAAGGGTATAAAAAGAGATATCAATCTAAGATCAGGTGAAAGCATAGGAGAAATAGTATGGTGTGTAATAATGAACATAATGTACCATGTTCATACCCAAACTATCATAAATCATATAAATGATTCATGAAATCAACATTATTAGTTCATAATACATTAATCATAAGGTAATCAAGAACATCATCCATGAGAGGCTACCCACCAAGACATTCATAACATGTTAGGTTGGGGATGACCTCTAGTGTACTTGCTTCGGGCTTGGGCTGACTACCCATGTACCCACCTTTATGGGAATTTGTAGACCACTCATGTACCTTATGAGATAATAGATCATTTATCTTTACCCAATGAATTATAGGGATATATATGACCCCTCTTCACATAATGAAATAATACCAATGTGTTCCACATGAGAATAAACATTCATCATATCATAACCCATGAAATGAAATGGGTATCTTTAACATTTCATCATATCTTACCCTATGTAAAGGGTTATTGCTTAAAAATTATTTCAACATAACATTACCCATTAATATATGTGGGTTTCATAAGAATTTCTTCATGGTGTAACCCATGCAAGAGAAAAAGTCTCATGGACAACCTCCCATCACAAATAAAAACCATTTATTGAAATAATAACAATGGTATCATTGGGTCATATTCCTAGTAACACATAGGTAACACAAATAGATTAAATAATGGACTAAAAATTATATTTAAAGGATCATTTTTTAAAAAAAATTGAGAAATGTCCTTTCCACTTTAAAATACTTTTTAAAACATAAAACATTTTTAAAATCCAATTTCTTTGAAAATAACCTTTAAAACATATAAATAGATATTTGAAAATAACTTGAAACACTTTTTAAAGATTAAAATATATTTAAACCCCTTTTACTTTAATAATAACTTAAAATATCATTTTAAACCATTTTCAAAACAGTTTCATAAAATATTTTTTTGAAAGAACACAAATTTTCGACTGAAGAGAGAAATAAAGTCGGGTTTTCTATAAAACAATTTTGTAATTATCTTAAGTAAACAAGTGTGGTCAGAGGTTAAATTATATTAAGATTTAATAAATTACTAGATAATAATAAATTTAATGTGATTTATTTAATGATTTATCATAATATTTTACCATTTGAATCATAATCATAAAAAATCCCAATAAATGATGATATTGTAACATAAAATCTTTACCAATTTGGTAACCATGAATAATAATACCTATTAATTAAATAAGATTAAATAAAAATGAAAATATTGGGATAATAGAGGAATTCCTCTTATTACATGTTAATAAATATTTATGTACACCTCATGAAGGAATATATGTGCAAATCATGACATAAGTCTCAAAGAAGGAAAATTGAGAAAAAAGCCTTTACTGATTTGGTAACTCTTGAACTGCAAACCCCATAAAAGAGAGATCCTAAAATGGATTTTAAAATAATAATAATTTATATTATAAGATTCATAAAATAAATTCATGGGAATTATGTAAATCACATATAAGATATAGGTGTTGAATATAACATGTGGCTCACTAATGCTATATTGTAAGACGAAAATCCCTTACTGAATGGTTAAATTTTTAATCATAGTCCACATGAAATAATTACATAAATTGAAACATTAATTATCATTAAATTATTTATATTTATGATTTGAAATTTTATAGGGAATTATATTCACCATAAAAAAGAAATTATTAGTCAATATGGAATAAGTCTCTCAGAAATAATAGTGAGACTATAAATCCATTTACCTCAAGTATTGATTTCTGTCATACTCATTCAATATCATGTGTAATAAATATGAATTTTTTATAAATATATTACAGAAAAATATATATCATACCTTATATTATTTTCTTATTACCCTTTTTACCCATTTATTAATAATTTTATGTTAAAGTTGTGTTTAGGAAATAACCGCATTGTTTTTCGTATGTGTTATGACATTTAGTTTTTGTTCCTCTTAATTAGATCATGGTTTCATCATCCCTAGTATTTGAACCATTATGAATTATCATATATTTTAATTATACGTTTATTTAGATTAATCCATAAAATTTGGTGATATGAAATAGAATACACCATTCCGGGAGACGGTAGGTCATACGTATGTATAAACATTGTTCCCATTTTCTTATAGTATTTAAATAAAATAAATAAATTATAAACATATATATAGTTTCATTACATTAAAATTAATATGTAATATATATCACATATTTTTTTAAAAAAATATTCTATAAAACATTCCATTTAAACCCTAAATGAAACACATCGCTTTGTGAGGCGATAGTCTGTCGTACAGACAACTGACGTTATCATATTCCAAAAAAAATGAATAAAAGAAGGTGTGAGTGATATATTAATTTAATAAGCTTATTAACATAATAAATACCATATATATATATAATATATAAACTATAAATAGATCATTATTCCTTTCCTTTAAAAGTTGTAATGGAAAAAAGAACGATATTGGTTCACGAGGAAGTAGTCCACTGTACATATGAACGATGATTTCATAACCCATTTAATGGAAGTGTGTGATGGTATAGGTCATACCATTAAATAACAAAAAACTTAGCATATGGAATATAATTATGTTATTATATAATCATGGTAAAATCATTATTTATGGATTTGGAGGAAGATATAAAATAAAATTCTTGTTTGAAGATCATGACCTTTTCTTCTCGTATCCTCTTTAGCTTTTCACTAAATCCATTATTTTTTGGATTTTATCCAAACTTAAGGCTTCTATGATTAGTCTTGGGATGTTTTAAAGCGATTTTTGATGATCTTGGTCAAAGAAAATTACTTCTGATCTGTGAAGAAGTGAGGGGGGGTGAGACTGGTTTTATAGTTGAGGAGTAGTTCCATTCTTGCAAATACTCAAAAGTATTAACTATTTGAGGGTTGAAATGACCTATTTTGGATCCAAAACTGATAATTGAGGGTATTAAGGGATGATATTATTTATAAAAACTTTCACAACATATTTATACCCATTTTCTAAAAACATTATTCCATAAAATCTATGTTTTCCAATTTCATACATTTTGGTTATCCACTACTATAACTAGTTTTCTAACCATGGTAATTTATCTATTATATCTAATGTGTAGTGATTATTATTTTATGATTTGAAAATAATTATTAAAAATATTATTACTAATTTTGAAAATATAAATCATATTTTTTTTGGAAATTAATTTCAATACAAGTGCATGTAATGCAAAAAAACACCACTTTAACCATAAATGTGTTAACAATGTTTTCACAATTTAATGGTCAATATAGTAATAATAATAGATAATTTGGTACATTAATGGAATATAGTTTATAAATATTAATATTTAAATATTTATTTATATAAAATAGGGTTTTTAGTATTTTTTACAAATTAATAAAATAACATTTATTATAAAATTACCTCACTGTAAATTATAACAATATTAATTTAATTTATATAAATATATATATCAAGAAAATAATTTACCATGAATATATTATGTTAAAATCTCTCTAATGTGATAAATTCATATATTAAAAAAAATTATGAAAATATTTCATTCAATTTACTTCACTTTTATTATTTTTAGTATTAGTTATTTTGGTCTTTTATTAACTAAATAATTATTAGATATGCATTTATCAAGAATTTTATTTAACTAATTAATATATAAAAATTAATGATAAATTACAATACTAAAAATAATCATTTATATATAGTTTTTTTTTAAACAATATTTTTTCCTTACCTCAAATAATTCTAGATATTAAAATTAAGGAAACTATTTTTTGTCTTTTTCTTTACTTAACTTATTATATATGTAATATCCAAATTCAAGACACACAGAATTGAAATGTTTTAGATAATTTGACTAAAAAGTAAAAACAAATCAATTAAATAAAATTTATATAATATTTGAGGTTATTTTGACTCTTATCATTCTATGTTAACACTCAGAAAATCTATTTTTACATTAACCATAGTAATTAATTTTAAATGATTTCAATATTATTTTTTGTCTAAAATAAATTTTAAAATTTTAGAAATTATATATCAGGATCATTAAAAATATGGAATCCATTTTTTCAAATTTTATTCATACAAATAGAAAATTTTAATTTAAAATTATTATTGTAGATGCGAAGAGAATGGTGGTTTTTTTGAGACTGACTAAAAGTTATTTTTTATTGATAAGAAAAAAATACATGGAACCAGCCCTTCAAGGATGGAGAAAGTGATGTAGACCCAGGGAATCCCTTTAGACTACACTCTTGCACTCAACGGAAAGAGTGTTTAAACTATCATAAATCAGAAGCTCCTCATCCTACCTACCCAATAATGCTAATGACTCTGCCATGACGTTTGCCTCCCTCCAATTCTGATGGACCATCCTCCCATGATTGGCCTCTCTTTGGCATAGGAAAATCAGATAAGTCAACTCTCAAGGTAGTGCATGACGTCCTTGTAAATCTCTCACAAGGACTTCAGTGTCGGATTCGATCTCAGCCACCCAAAAACCCTGCCTCCTGAAAACCATCAGGCCGAAGAGAAGGGAATACACTTCATCCAACAATGAGTTCCCCATAAAATAATAAGAACTGATGCCAAGATGAACCAAACCCCAGGAGTCTAGCAGAACCCCACCACCCCTCATGGATACATCCATAAAAGAGTCATCAATGTTCAGCTTCATGCCACTGTTGAGAGGTTTCCATCTAATCCAATGGCCACTAACCATGTTCGGATTGTAGGGCCGGTTGTGAATGTTGCAGATATACACTAAAACATCCCCCCTTAAATAACAAGGCTAGATCGACGATGAGAGCTCTTAACTGCATCTATATGAATAATAGAGAGCGGTTGGATCCCAATCGAATATTATTTTGAGCCTCCCAAATGAAAGGGTAAAAAAGGTTTTATCATCCCAAGCATCTTGTGAGTGTTTCTTATAATGTCTCTCAATTTCAAGAATCTTTTCAGACAGCACGACCTGCATGTCAGAAAGGGTAAAAAAGGTTTTATCATCCCAAGCATCTTGAAGAGAATCCTCTAGCTTACCCCACATCCTAGATGCTAGTCACCCCACCCAGATCATCCCATTTGTTTGCAAGCCAGCTTCGAATGTTTTGTTTAAGGTTGTTGAGGAGATTCACCATTCCCCCCCCCCCCACAACCTTACACCATCCTCCTACTACCAGGAATCATTTATAAAATGCATAATGGAGTCATTATGATTCCACATGCTATAATTGAAAAATGTTCGTCCAACCACTAGACCACTCTTGATATCCACGTGATGTGGTTCATGGTCCGAGAATGAATGTGTGAGATGGGTAACAAACATCTTCATGAAAACATCAAACCCCTAAATGTTCACTAGACATCTATCGAGACGACTCCAGATGCAGATTGTTTCCTTCCGATTATTGCACCACATGAACCTGGATCTCGAGAATCCCTGGTCCAGACAACATGATGACTCTATAAAGCCTCGAAACTATTACATGACTCCTTGAATAGAGATAGAGCCTCCTTTTTTCTCTGATAACTTTTATATAGTGTTGAAATCACCACCAACAAACCATGGTGAGGAACCAGTTTGAAAAGCGTTCAGATGTCACCATGATTCCAGCCTCCCATGAAAAATTGTGCATGCTTAAATGAAAGAAAAGTGGCTTTCGCAACCTTCGAAGGAGATTTTCATTTCGATGTATTATGGTATGAGGCTCACTACATCCACTACGAAGTTCTACTTCCAACAAATCCAAATCTTTGAATTATCACGACATCCATTAAATGAATTAAAGAAACCCATTTTTATGGCAAACCATGACACCTTGATCGGATCCTACATAGGCTCAAGAATAACAACAATATAAGAGTTGCATCTCCTGGCTTCCGAAGTAACAAAAGTACGTTTGGCTTGAGAGACCAAGACCTAGGCATTCTAGATGACAACAGATAACATCATAAAAGATCCTTTATAACATTACAATTTGAAGAGAGTGAGAGGGGAAGAGGTGAGAAAAAACATGTCTCATTGGATTTAAACTGGGTGACCATCCCTGACACTCCCGAAACACGGATGTCCCGAACTGGCGAATGAACGACCATCTTCAACATGCTATCTAAATCTTCTAAGAGAGGGCCCCTTATGTCCAGAAGGACGCACAAAGAACTTGGCCCTAGCTCACCTTACACCAAGGAAATTAGAAGGAGCCACTGAGGGGATTGTTCAAAAGCTTGCAGCGCTTTCTCAACACCTTTGAAAGGACATCCAGGCTTCATCAACCCTTCAAAAGACCGAGTCAGGTTGCTCACCGGGGACTGTTGGAGGAGCACTGCAGAAAGTTGGGATAAGATACTGTTAGGGCGGTTGCTTCACCCTCTCAGATTCGCACACAAAAATAGAGAAACAAAAAAAATTGAGGCACACAGATTTTATGTGGTTCGGTCAGATGACCTACGTCCACGGGGAAGGAAGCCAATATTCTCTTATTCAAATGGGAATAAAACATATTACAAATTCCCTCTGTCTCTCAGATCTCACAGAGACACAACATACATATATAGTAGCGGATGCAGAGGAGAAATCAAATGGCTGCTGCATGTTTTCTCCGAGTGGTAACCAACTCCTGCATGTTTGTCATCATGGGCGGCCACCAACTGCTACAACAAGTCTTCTCCGGCAGCTGGTCCTCAAAGGCAGTCACCCACTCATATTGTGGTCTTTTTCAGCGTCCACCAACTATGAAGCGGTGATATTTTTTTCAAAAACTCAACAATCTACACCTTGACTAAAAATATCACCATGTTGCTACTCAAACAAATCATCATGTAACTGAAACAAATTTCCATGCTGTTGTTGAAACAAATATTTCTGTCTGATGCTGCCTTCTCGATGCCCATAGGCATCTCAAGATTGATTCATATTGATCAAGTCCAAACAATGTTGGAACTTGATCCCTGTATCAACTTTCTTGTCCTTCGGAGGAGGAACAAGATCCCATATCATATTCGGTTGTAGGGAATTCATATATTCTTCCATAACAAACATTCACTGGTTGATTTCTTTGTTATCCAAAACATATCGATATCAATCTGGAACACCACCTTCATCTACAGAAAGAGCAAAGCAAACCGATTTTCCATACCTGTAAGTTCTTCGTATAATCCTTTGTGTTCTAATAGTGATGATACTCTTATCTGATGTCACTGCTCCACCTGTAACAGTATCAGCATTCAAATAATACAAAGTACCTTTTCGAATACCTTTCATCACAAGGAGTGCACCACGGATAATTTTCATGAATCCATCTTCAATAGTTATCCGGTAACTAAGATTATCCAAAACTCCAAGCGATATGAGGTTCTTCTCCGATTCAGGTACATATCTTACATCTGTAAGGCGTCGAGTTGTACCATCATGCATCTTCAACCGTATTGATCCAATACCTCTCGTATGGAAAGGGTGATTATTGCCCATAAGCACCACACCTTCATCTGACTCATCTAGGTTTGAAAACCAATCTCGATTCCTGCACATATGGAATGAACAACCTGAATCAAGAATCCAACCTTTTGAATGGTTGACTGTCGAGCAAACGAGGATAATATCTTTAACATCTTCAACATCCTCAGTTCTTTGTACAACATTTGTTTTCGATTTCCCAATTTTGGGACAATCCTTCTTCCAGTGTCCATTTTCATGTCAATAGGCACACTCATCTTTAGTTGGACGTCTAAAGCTGGATTCGTCTTTTAATGTCGATCGAGATTCATCACTTCGGAATCTTCTGAATTTCCTGTAAGATGACCTTCCTCTAATTGTCATCAATCCCTCCGATGCGGAATCCCAATGATCATATTTGTCATTCCGCCTGTATTCATTGTTAACTAATGCATTTGAAATATCATCAAATTTCACCTCATATTTACTATATAGCAACGTTGTAGTAAGGTTATCATAACTCTCCGGTAGAGAGTTCACCACCAACATAGCATTATCTTCATCTTCGATCGTTACTTCCAAACTTTGCAAATCTGCCAGGATTTTATTAAACGAATCAAGATGCTCAATCATAGACATACCTTGCTTGTACTGAAATATGAACAATTTCTTTTTCAGGTACAACCGATTTTCAATGCTTTTGGTCATATACTAATTCTCCAAAATACTCCACAAACTTTTTGGTAGAGTTTCTCGCATCACACCATATTTCTGATCTTTAGCCAAACAAAGCCGAATTGTACCGCAGACTTGACGGTTGAGTCTCTTCCAAGCACCATCAGAGACGTCGACAGACTTTTCTTCCAAGGTGATATCTAACTCTTGTTGAGTTATAATATCCAAAACTTCACACCGCCACATGCTGAAATTGTTCATCCCGTCAAATTTCTTCACCACGAATTTGGTACTGGATACCATACTTCTATATCCAGAAGTATTTGCAGTACCGGCGTGTGTAGCTGGAACAGACTCTTGGGGTTCCAGGGGTGGTACCAAACTATTTTTTGTTTCGGGATTCTCCATCACAAATACGGATCATAATTTCAAAAACAAATAGCACCGATGAATCCGAAATAGTCGAAAATGATGAAAATGACTATTTAATTCTCCAAATCGGATCCCAAATGAATACCGAAATTTATTCAAAAGTTTTTTTTTAAAAAAAAAACATAAAACCCAAATGAATTTTTTTTCCTTCAAATTTTAAGTGTGGCGTATCCAAGCCCCACCACACAATTTTTTTTTTTTTTTGGGCGTGTCCGATTCATGCGGCCCAACCTCAAGTCCCGCTTATCAATTTAAAAAAAGATTCCTTCATTTTTTTGATCACATCCACACACTTCCACTTCTTTTTGACTTTTACATCAACAAATTATTTCACCCCCTCTTTTGTCTTCCACGCTGCCCCCACCCTTTTCATTTTTCCTTCTTTGCTTAATTCCACGCAACACACCTTCCCCTCCCTTATTTCCCAGCTGCCCACCACCGATGCAAACCAAATAAAAACAGAGGGGCCAAACAGAAACCAAACCAGAGCTGGATGTGCGGAGGGTTGCAGGAGTGCGGACAACGGCAGATTTACCAGAGTGCGGACAGGAGGTGCAGATCCAGATTTGCACACACGCTTCGAGCAGGAATCATGGACAGCGGTGGGTACAGTACGCACAGGGAGCGTGGATCACAGGTGGTAGTTTCAAGCGGACAGGTGTCGTCGTTGCAACAGATCCGGATTCAGACACCAGCTTCCAACAGGAAGCGCAAACAGCAACCTGTTGCAGATATGGGGTGATAGGTTCCTGACGAATATGAATTTTAAACGGGGAACCCAATGGTAACCACACCTACCATCTTCCCCACAATAATTATATAATAATTATAATAATTATATAACAACAATAATTATATTTTGATTATAATAAATATACATTTATAAATGTAATTATAAATATACATTTATTTATTATAATAAATGTAATATGTAATTATTTATTTATTATAATAAATGTAATATGTAATTATACATTTATATAATTATAAATATAGATTTATTATAATTAAAAAATAAATGTATCATATTACATTTATTATATTATATTACATATTACATTTATTTATAATATAATTATATAATTATAAATATAATAAATATAGATATGATAATTATATAATAAAGAAAAATAATTACACATTACATTTATTATATTATAATTAAAAAATAAATGTATTATAATATTTATTATACATTTATTGATCATATTTATTATAATAAATGTATAAAATAAATGTAGATTTTTTATAATAAATAAATGTATATTTATTATAAATATAAATATAAATATACATTATTATAATTAAATATTATAATATTTATTATAATAAATATACATTTTAAATAAATGTATTATAAATATTTATTATACATTTACTATATATTTATTATACATTTATTATAATATTTATTATAATAGATAGTATAAATGTATATTTATAAATATTATAAAAAAATAAATACAATAAATACATAATTATATTTATATTTGTTATATTTATAATTATATAATTATTATATTTATAATTATCTAATAATTATATACAATAAATACAAAATTATATTTATATTTGTTATATTTATAATTATATAATTATAATAATTATATAATCATATTTATAATTATCTAATAATTATATTCAATAAATACATAATTATATTTATATTTGTTATATTTATAATTATATAATTATTATATTTATATTTATAATTATCTAATAATTATAATTATAATTATATAATTATTAATTATAATTAATATATATAATAAATATAATAAATACAATATAATTATATAATTATTATATTTAGAATTATATAATTATTATGATTTTAAATATATAATTATCATTGTAATATATAATTATATTTGTTATATAATTATTATATTTATATTTATTATATTTATAATTATATAACAATTATTATATTTATAATTTATTATATAATTATTATTATAGTTGTAATTTATTATATAATTTTTACTATATTTATAATTATTATAATATTTAAATTTATAATAATTATATAATTCTTATTATATTTATATTTATAAAATTATATTTATATTTATATTCATATAATTATTATAATTTTAAATATATAATTATATTTGTTATATAATTATTATATCTATAATTATTATATTTTTAATTATATAATAATTATTATATTTATTATTTATTATTTAATTATATTATATTTATAATTTATTATGTATTTATAATATTATATTTTATTAATTATATTAATTATATTTTTTATAATAAATAAATTTAGTATATTTAATATATTATAATTATAATTATATAATTATATATATATATATATATTTATAATTATATATATCAATGAATTTATTATATAATTACTTAATTATATATATAATTATATATATTTATTATATTTATTTATTAAATATACATATTTATTACTAATTAAAAATTTATAATTATATTAGATATATATATATAATTTGTAATTAACATATATACCAATTTATTATATTTATATTTTTGTAATTGTATTTATTTTATTTTATTAATTATATTTATTAAAATAAATTTGTTATATATATATATATGGTGGGTGGTGTGAGGCCAGTCAAAGCGCCACTTGAAGTGGCGCTTTGCCCCCCTTTTTGTCCAGCGTCACTTCATTTGGTGTTGGACCAACCCATATCCCCAAATAATGTAAACTCTGCCCCTTTAAATTTAAAAAAAACCTGTTGCTAAATTTGCCGCATCAGGGTGTAGCACCAGGATCCACATCATCGAACCTCTCTCACCCAAGTTGTCGCAAAATCCTCTCTAGAAGATAGGTGAATACAAAAGGACTCCCTCGATAGATTGGAGACCACCGCGGGTTGATGAAGCCCACAATAATCCACAAAACGTCTGAAGCAACCCTGGGAGGGTTTGTTGCGGCCAAAGAGAGCCACCAGAGAGAGGTTGGGGTAGGAAGTCACCTCTTGATCTCTATACGCCAAAAGATACACCAAGGGGAAACCATTCCCCTGCCTGAGAGCCCTGGGATCCACTGCAATATGAGGAATACCAAGAAGGCCCGCCGATGTCGCAGAAGCCGACCTCTAATCGCGAGCAATCATCACAAATGTTCCACAAATAACATCCTTGAAGGAGGCCATCGGCTGCGCCAGACCTTATTCCCAGTCCCTAAGCACCCGCGGAGGGGGAGAACTCACCACCGATGATGAAGAAGGGCCACTAGGCATGGGAGGAGCCTCGAGTAGAGGAGGAGGAGCGATCGCCAAGGAATCCATCCTCAGGGTATTTTCAAAGAGAAAACCTTCAAACGTTTATAATGTATCTTATCTAATTACCGCACAAAAAAGATTTCAATGACCTAATTTGTATCAATTTATAAGAAATTAAAAAAAAATTAATGATAATTTAATATTATATATTATGTAAATGAAAAGGTTGTTTTCAATTAAAAATCAAAATATTAACTATTTTTCAAAAAATGAACCTTTTTGAAAAATACCAAATACTCACCCTACAGTAGTATTGACATACTAATTTAAAAATGTAGTTTATTTTATTGAAATAGTTTTCTAAGTATCAAAAATTAATTTTTTTTGTTATTCAAAAATTTAAATAAAAATAATTCTTTGAGAAAAACACTATTTTCACAACATATAAAATCATTACTGAAAATTATGTACTTTTTTATCAATATGTTTTCATATTGTAAATAATTAAATTTAATATTCAACATAAATCTATAATTACTTATATAACTATGTTTTATTGTTAGGTTATAACAGTCGAGTTTAAAAACTATATTATTATTATATCATGGTTTTATTAAAATTTAGTGTTTCGTGTAACATAAGATAAACTAGTGTTGTGCTTAGAAAAAGATTAAATTGGTGTTTCTACAATAAAACATTAACATGGTTTTTCATATAACTCAATAAAAACTTAGTTTTGCATGAAATTAAATTTTTTTAAAAGATTATATTAATTAAAAATATTATTCCACAAAAACTCGAGGTGTAGCAGTTATGGTAATGAAAACATCCCATGTTACTTGAGAGGCATCCCATATCTAAAAGTGAACATGATATAAATGTAGACTTTTAGGAATTCATGGTTAAATATCCCTATCATTTCTCACATGAACATATTCCACAAACCTCATTGAAAGATACATTTAAAAAACACAACCTCTATGTATGATTGGAATAGATATGGTTTTCTAGTAATTGAGGATTGGGATTCATTATTAGTTGATAATAATGATCCCATAACCTAAAATGAAGTATTAAGTGGAATAGAATATTATAAATGGAAGATGCAATGAATTTTGTCATGAATTCCACGTACCAAGTGTAACGACCCAAATTTCATTAATGGAAATTCCTCATGATCTAATTAAATGTCTTATTATGGTTATATAAAATGTGAACTTCATTGGTTTTATGTTTTTGGATTCTAAAATTCTGTTACGAATTGTGACCATTTCTAATATAGTCGTTGAACAGTGATCACATGATTAGTATAAATATAGGGCTTTAACAAATCCAATTTACTCAGACAAAGGAAGCGATGGTATCCTCCAGTAGACTTTCCCTATACGAAGCCCATTTTTCGGAGCTCGTAAAGGAGGTGGCGTCATTGGGATTCACTCTTGACCAAGAGAAAGCTGAGTTTGAACATGTTAAGCTTGAGTTGAACCGAATACGAGAGAAATGGAAGTTAATAGAGATTACCACCCGAGCAATGTTATCTGAGCCACCCCAAGAGTCTGTCACCATCAAACACCTTACTCATTGGTCTTATGCATGTGTTATAAGGGGTTATGTAAAAAGACCCTAAAACTATGACTGTGTACATTATTTTTGTATAATGTATGTTCATTCATTTTATTATTTTTACATTGTAAATAGTTTTTTAAGCACAAATAGTATTTTTTGTTAATATTCAACTAAAAATCAATTTTTATGAATTATTGGATTTTTAATTAAAAAATATTTTCTTAAAATAATAATAATATTATTAAATTACTTTTTATTAAATATAAATTATCATATAATTTTATGAATGCAATTGAAATTTTTATTAAGGTTTGAAAGCAGTTTTTGTCAAAACCCATGAATTTTCGATAAATGCCAGTTTTTATTTAAAAAGTAAAAAATTCAAATATTTAGAAAATTATTTAGATAAAATTAATATTATTTTTGGAATCAGGATGTCTAGATTATCCAATGGTGAATTTTTTATAATTTTCTGAGAGAGTCAAATTTTGGGGTAAAAATTAAATACCGTCTAAATATATAATGTGTTTTATGACATCATAAGGACCCAACAGTGATGTAATAAAATATTATTAACATTATGTTCAGCCAATATATGTTTTAAAATTAAAATAATGTAATTTTGGGTTTGTTTGATTTATTTTACAAAGCTTTAGTGGACCTTACAAGGCTAATTAATTTTTTTATCTTGTTAAATTGTTTTCTTTGAATGTGTGACTCAACTCCACATAAACAACCCTATTATTTTAAGAAGTCCGGCCATTGGACTTATAAAATATTGTTTTCCACTCCCCTTTAGAAAAAACCATGGGCAAAAACCATGGGATGGTTTGAGGTTTTGATTAGTTTAATGTGTAGTGAATACCATGTCCATTTCTCTATCAAGGGTATTCGACATTATGAACATTTACTTGTTGATTATAAAGATTCAGGTATGTATTCTACATCCCCTTATCGTGTAATAAATGATGATGATATATTCCATGTTGTATGATCCATGTGGCACACATATGCATGAAATGCAATGTTTATGAAGTGTGTGCCCTGATAGCGCTCCAATGCATTGGGTAAAGTATCTTATCATGATATGTCATGTGCAATGGGTGTTGACTCATACTAATTCAAGTGAAAAGTGGTTTTACTCATGCTTCATGTGTAATAAGGGTTTACTCATGCTCCATGTGAAATGATCCTTGGCTCATGCTTATTCCTTGTTAAGTGTTGTAGCCACATTTCTATGTTATGATTATCATGCATTATCATGCCTTTATGTTCATGTTTATCTTCTGCTCCATTGATATGCCTATTATCTAACATGTATTGTATTTCTCATGTCATTACATGTTTATTCCCATACTAGGCTTTATAGCTTACCCTTTTCTTATGCATGTCCTCAAGTTATCTCATGCAATGCTAAGTACGAGGGAATGTAGTGGTCATGTAGAGGATGTTTTCAATAATGATGTTGTGTGTTTTATGTTCTAAGCTTTATGTAATTTTAATAATCCCCAAAGAAACTAGTCCTCTCATTCTTTTATGTTGTATCAAGTAATTTTTATGTAATAAATCAGGTTTATGTGCATAATAAAAAGCAGGGTTGTTATAGTTGGTATCAGAGGATTGGTTTAGTTATTTTCGGGATTAGGATTAGAAAACCCTACTGAAGAATTAAAGTGAAGAGTAAGTATAATTAAAATATATTTATGTGTTGGTGAGTATTGAGTAAGTGGTTTTTCAAGAAAATACATCCCTCTCTAGATACGATTAGGAAGAGGCGGCTTTGGCATAGATATATCCTAGGGGTAAAACCCAAAAACACCACATTGAGCTAGACTCGAATGGGAACTAGTGCACGAAAATGGGCCTTGCTGCACTCTTGTTTACGATACTCCTGGGGGATATACTTTGGTAAATTCACAAGCTTAGTATCAACCCTTATTAAGGGAATTAAAAAAATTCCCCTTAGAATATATGTTAGAAAGTAGATCATAGAATAACATAGATTGAAGCCTATGGATTCATAAGTTAAGTAAATAAAAGTTATTTATAAGTCATTAGTTTTGTCCTTGGATTATCCGTTACGTGTTACCCCTAACTTTCCTTTTATTCCATCCAATGCCCGATAATAGGAGGACTTCAGCTAACAACTGATGTGTAGATCAATGTGATGACTGTGCTAATGAGATGCCCAATCTGATGAGAGTGGGAATCGCAAACTTTCCATGCTTCTCTCTCAGTTAACTCAAGCTTTTAATAGAAAAATGTGTCAAGGGGAATGTTCAACCCTCCCCCCAAATAAAAACAAGTTGCTATCGAGAGCTTCATGAGACAAATGCATCCTACTTTTAATGGATTGTATGACCACTCAATCATCGAACATTTGATCAACTCAATTGAAAAGATCTTCTCTATCCATCAATGTTCCAAACAAGAGAAGGTTCATCTAGCTGCTTATCATATGGAGGGTGAATCCAATCAATGGAGGACAATGATCAAAAATACCAATCCCAAGGGGGGAGATCGAGGCATTGGAATGAAAGGATTTCTAGAAGATTTTTTTGATAAATATTTTCCACGCACCCTCTGGCTTAATATGTAAAGGTACTTTTTTCCCTTAAGAAAAAAGATAACGAATATGTTGGAGCGTACGAGGAAAACTTCACATGTCTTGCACGATATGCCTCCGACATTGTCATTACCCCCGAATGCAAGGTTGACTGCTTCTTTGGTGGATGGAAACCTAGACTACGGAAAGCACTGCCAATCAATGACTTCGACAGCTATAAGGAAATTGTCAAATGTCCCCTCACGGTCAAATTGGAGATCAGAGAATCTCTGAGGTATCCTGGGGATAAGAAATGAAAAGTGGAAATAAATGCTGGTGGTCTGATGGATAAATCCAATGGTGCTAAGAAGATCCAGCACCCCACATGCCATTGGTGCGGAAAGAAGCACCTCAGAAATTTCATAAAGGGGATGAGGAAATGATTTAGGTGTGTAAGAGAAGGGAACCTAGATATTAATATTAGATAAGAAAAACCTGCAGCTGCAACAGAGGAAAGGAACACTCCATTCGAACCTCAACGCGTTATTCATTGCTACAACTGCAAAGAACCAGGGCATCTTGAAAATAAGTGTCCTAAGATAAGGGTTTTTTGAGGTAACCAAAAACCTCCAAGGAAGTAAGGGAGTGTTTTTTCCATCACTACTATCGAAGTCAACCCCGACAACGAAGCGGTGATATGTATTCTAGTTATTCATTCAAGAATATTGAATAGAATTTTTGATTCTGGTTCTACACATTCTTTTATATCCAAAAATTTTAGTCGAACAATCCCAGCACCACCACAAATCATGGAATTCAAGATGTCAGTGAGTTTGAAAAATTGGGAAATCATTTCATCCCATGAATATAACTCCTCCCCCGTCATATCTATGGATTGAATTTCTCGGAGAACCACATCATACCACCTCTAGTGTAATTTGATGCAATTATTAGCATGGATTGGATTTCATTATATAGATCCAACATAAATTTCCATGAGAGGGATATCACACTCCCTGAAGAGAATCAACCCCCAATTCTATAAAAGTGCAAGGGGGAAGATGAATCTTCTTTAGCTCCACTATATCATGCATGGATATTAATTCCTTATGAGCATGTGTATCTGGCTCAGATGATTGAGTCTAAGGAGGAAACCATCCTTGAAAACATGCCTATTGTGAGGGAATTTGTTGAAGTGTTTCCTGAGGGATTTCCTGGTCTTCCTCCTAGAAGAGATGTTGAATTCTCAATTGATCTTATACCTGGGGCATTTCAAATATCCATGAATCTGTATATAATGGCTATCATGGAGCTTTAGGAGCTGAAGAAACATCTACAGGAGAATCTAGATTAAGGGTTTATATGCCCAAGTGCTTCACCTGGGGGTGCACTGGTCCTCTTCATCAAGAAGAAATATGGGTTAATGCAACATTGCATCGATTATCGTGATCTTGACAAAATCACGATAAAGAACAAGTATCCTATCCCACGAATCGATGAATTGTTCGATCAGCTGTGTGGAGTACAATACTTCTCCATGGTGGATTTGTGGTTGGGATATTTTCATGTAAGGGTGAAGAAGGATGATATCACCAAGACTACTTTTTGTACAAGATACGAGAACTATGAATTTATAGTAATGCCTTTCGGACTCACTAATTCTCTAGAAATCATCATGGCCTTGATGAATAGAGTCTTTAGGGATTCCCTGGACAAATTTGTGGTAGTTTTTATAGATGATATTATGATATACTCCAAAAGCAAGGAGGATCATGAGGAGAATCTATGAATTGTACTGGAGACCTTGTGGAAGGAGAATCTCTATGAAAGGTACAACAAGTGTGAGTTCTAGTTGAAGGAGGTCTCATTCTTGGGTCATATCATCACAAGCAATGGGATATCTATGGATCACTCCAAGATAGCTGCATTTAAGGGATGGATGAGGCCAACATCGCTAACAGATATCCGTAGCTTCTTGGGGCTAGCTGGATATTATTGATGATTTGTGAGAAATTTCTCACGATTTTCTAACCCTCTTACCAAGCTAACTCGGATGGGAGTAAAGTTTTCTTGGAGGGATAAATGTGATGAAAGCATCAAGAAGTTAAAAAAGCGGCTTATCATTGTGCTCGTGCTCACTTTACCCACAGGTGGAGAAGTTTTTACGGTATTCATCGATGCTTCGAAGAAGGGCCTGGGATGTGTGTTGATGCAAAATGACAAAGTCATTACCTATGATTCAAAAAAGATATGCGTAGAAATACCACCTAACATGGCCAAATACCTGATATCTTTCATGTATCCCTCTTATGGAAGTACATACCAGACCCTTTCACAAACACTCTCTTCATAGGTAGTACAACTAGAGGATGATCTTTCTTGCGTGGAGAAACCATTGAAGATCTTAGATTGTATAGAAAAAGATCTACAAAATAAGACAATGCCCCTTGTCAAGGTGTTGTCGAGAAAACACAAGTTTGAATAAGTGATGTATGAGTCAGAGGAAATGATAATGCAGAGTTACCCACATCTGTTTTAGTGTGCGAAAAATAAAATTTCGAGGGTGAAATTTAATAAGGTGGAAGATTGTAATGACCTGAACATTTAATAATGGAAATTCCTCTTGATCTAATTAAATTTTTTATTATGGTTATATTAAATGTGATCTTCATTGATTTTATGTTTCTATATTTTAATGTACCATTATGAATTTTGACCATTTCTAATATAGTTGTTGAATTATGATCACATGATTAGTATAAATATACGGCTTTAATAAATCCCATTTACTCAGACAAATGAAGTGATGACCTCATTCACTAGACTTTCCCCATAAGAAGCCCATTTGTCATAGATTGGAAAGGAGGTGGCTTCATTGGGCTTTGATCCTGACCAAGCCTATTCTGAGCTTGAACACGTTAATCTTGAGCGGAATCGACTGTGAGTGAAGTGAAAGTTAATAGAGATTACCACCCGAGCAATGTTATCTTAGCCACCCCAAGAGTCTGTCACCATCGCACACCATACTCTTCTGTATTATGTGTGTGTTATAAGGGTTTATGTAACAATACCCTAGTACTATGATTATGTACATTATTTTGGTATAAATAATGTGCAGTCATTTTATTATTGTTACTTTGTAAATAGTTTTTTAAAGCACAAATAACATTTTTTGTTAATATTCAACTAAGAAATATATTTTGATGAATTAATGGATTATTGAATCAAATAATATTTTATTAAATTATTATTATTATTATTAAATAAATTTTTATTAAATGTAAATGATCATAAAATTTTATGAATGCAATTTTAATTTTTATTAAGGTTTGAAAGTAGTTTTTGTCAAAACCCATGAATTTTTTATAAATGTTGGTTTTTATTTTAAAAGTAAAAATTCAATTAATTAGTAAATTATTTAGATAAAATGAATATTATTTTTTGAATCATGACGTCGAAATTATCCAACAGTTATTTTTCATAATTTTTCGAGACAGTAGAATTTTTGGGTAAAAATTAAATACTGTTTAAATATATAATGTTTTTATGACATCATAATGACCCAATAGTGATTTAATAAAATAATTTAAACATTATGTTCATAAAATATATGTTTTACCATTCAAATAATGTAATTTTGGGTCTGTGTGATTTATTTTACAAAGCATTAGTTGACCCTTCAAGGCTTATAAAACATTTTCTCTTTTTAAATTGTTTTCCTTGAGAGTGTGACTCACCTCCACATAAGCAACCATATTATTTTTAGAATTTCGGCCATGGGCCTTATAATTTTTTTTCCACTTCCCCTTGGCAAAAACCATGTCCATAAACCATGGGATGGTTTGTGTTTTTGATTAGTTTAATGTTTGGTGTTCCAAACCAAAATAATAAATAATTCCCTCTCCATTCTTATATAAACCCACTCAATCTCCAACTTCCTCTTCACTCAAAGGCTTTATAGATCTTCCAAACCCTTCACTCCACTCTCTATAATCATCCCAAGGTTCCCCAATCTCCTAATAATCCTCTCTCAAGCCTCTCTCAAACTTTTGGGATCACACTTCCAAGTACGGGATTTCTTCCATTCTCATTTTTGTCCAATTTTCTTTAAGTTTCTATGCCATTTTGTTTTCAATTACAAATGTTGAGGTATGATTTAGCACCTACCCCATACATAACTCTTTATTTTTTGATTATGGGAGACCATGTTTCTCTCATTAATGCCTCCCATGTACACCTGTTACCATAATGAAATTCCATGAGAGATTTCTCTCTCCTCTTTTACAACAAACTAATTCCTTTGAATTATGCCTCTAAATTCCATTAAGTTTGTTGGGAAATGTATATATAGGACCCACATACTTTCTATTTCATGTAAATATTAATAGACACCCCTTTCACTCTCATCAACCATTATTTATGAGTTTTTATTTCACGCCGTTATGCTGCTGAAATTGCACAACGATTTTCCAAGACAATGTCATAATGTAGTGAATAGTGTGACCATTTCTCTACCAAGGGTATCAAAATTGTGAACATTTACTTATTGATTATAAAGAAACAAGTATTTATTCATCATCCCATTATTGTGGAATGAATTATGATGATTGATTCCATGTTGTATGATCCATGGGGTACACTTATGCCTTAAATGAAATGTTTAAGAAGGGTGCACCCTAATAGCACTCCAATGCATTGGGTAAAGTATAGTATCATGATACGTCATGTGAAATGGGTGTTGAATCATTCTAATTCAAGAGAAACGATGTTTTACATGTTCTTCATGTGCAATGAGGGTTTACTCGTGCTCTATGTGTAATGAGCCTTGGATCATGCTTATTTCTGGTTAAGTGTTGTAGCCACATTTCTATGCTATGATTATCATGTTTTATCATTTATTTATGTTCATGTTTCTCTTGTGATCCATTGATATTCCTATTTTCTTAAATGTATTGTATTTATCGTGTTATTCCATGTTTATTCCCATACCAGGCTTTATAGCTCACCATTTTCTTAGGCATGTCCTCAGGTTATCCCATGCAATGTTAAGTACGAGGGAATGTAGTGGTCATATAAAGGGAGTTTTCAATAATGATGTTGTGTGTTTTTTGTTCTAAGATGTTATGTAATGTTCTTAATCCCCAAAGACACTAGACCTCTCGATATTCTATGTTGTATCAAGTGAATTTATGTAATAAATCAGGTTTATGTGTGTAATAAAAATCAGGGTTGTTATAGTTGGTATCAGAGGATAGGTTTAGTTATTTTTGGGATTAGGATTAGAAAATCCTAGTGGAACAGTTATTCATGAAATGAATTTTTTAAGAAGGGTGCCCCCTGATAGCACTCCAATGCATTAAGTAAAGTATTGTATCATGATACGTCATATGCAATGGGTGTTGACTCATGCTAATTAAATTCCAAAGAGGTTTTACTTGTGATTCCTGTGCAATGAGGGTTTACTCATGCTCTATGTGAAATGAGCCTTGGCTCATGCTAATTCCATGATAAGTGATATTTCCACATTTCCATGTTATGATTATCATTCTTTATCATGCCTTTATATTCATGTTTCTCTTGTGATCCATTGATATGCCTATTGTGTAACATGTATTTTATGCCTCATGTTATTCGATGTTTATTCCCTTACTGGGCTTTATAGATTACCATTTTTTATGCATGTCATCAGGTTATCCATTCCAATGCTAAGTACGAGGGAATGTAGTGTTCATGTAAAGTAAGTTTTCAATAATGATGTTGTGTGTTTTATGTTCTATGATGTTATGTAATATTCCTAAGCCCCAAAGACACTAGACCTCTTGATATTCTATGTTGTATCAAGTGAAGTTTATGTAATAAATCAAGTTTACGTGTGTTATAAAAAGCAGGGTTGTTATACCAAGGCCGTGATTATATTTTTTTCATATCTACCATTGGATGTAAATCTCATTAGTTTTAAAGGGGTATTAAATAACAAAATGAATATGTATGGAACATTAAGTACCTATATTATATGGATAGTTTCAAAATGATTTAAATTATGTCAAATCATTGACTATAGTAAAAAATTTCCTCTGTTTCTATGAAAAAATCTATCATAATTCCAATCGTCATAGAAGCTTACCATGATAATGATATTTGGAAATGGATGTTAAAATGTCATTCCTTAATGAGAATGTTCTGAAAATATCTATGTATCACAACTATAAGGATATTTTTCTATAAATTAATTCAATAATGTATAAAAAAAATTTATATTCATTTATAAATTAATGAAATAATATAGATCATGAAACATTCACTTTTATTAAACCATATTATAATTTGGATTCATAAGAAATAAAAATGATCCTTTTTCCTACAATAAATTTATTGGGAGTGAAATCCTTTTCTAGATAGTATATGTTGAATAAATACTACTGATGGGAAATTATATATTAATCATATAGTATATTAATTCTTGGTTTAACATATAATTATCCATGAAGGGCATTGGTAAAGCAATAAATATTCTTTGGTTCAAAATGTATCATGATAAATCCAAGAGGCTACATAGACTGTGTTGATGTACATACATTGATAATATACTAAATATAATTATTATATAACAATCCAATGGGGGATTGATTCTTATGATGTATGGTATTAATCATTATAATAAAATGATTCCTCAGACATATGAGGGGGATATATATTGATAGGGATCTCATATGAATCAGTGATATCATTGATATTTTTTTATTCTATGTATGAGGATATATGTTTCATAAGCCTTAACCTTGGTTTGTAGATATCATAATAACCATAGGGAATATCATTATTTGATAGTGAAGACTATCCTAAAGTAACTTAGGAATTACAAGGATTTATTCAGGGTCTATTGAGTATATGAGAATATATTGATCATGGGATAAAAAGATTATAGTTTCCAAACATATCAAGAAAATATGAAATCACAATTGGTATATTTCTTCATTCGCAATGTAGGTTTTTTGAGCTGGAAGAGAATTATTCAAGAAATGGTCATTAGTTTCACATTAGAGTTAGAGTTTATTTTAGGTTCTGATGTAGATTACAATGTTTTTATATATGAAACTTCGTCAAATATATTGATGTGGGGATAATATAATTTTTTGGAACCTGTAAAGAGCCAGGGTCACATCAGTTGATGAAGAACATACATAAAATATATCATTTAATGAGGATTTTTCTCAAAAGTGGTTATATTTCAGTATGAACAGATTCCACCAAAGAAAAAACTATAGTATCATTAAGTAAATCCCTATCACAGTATAATAAATAAGGTCATCTTATAACTGATATACAAAAATTCATTAGTAGTTTAATCTTGTCCAATTTTGATTTTGTTGCTATTTGATCCCTAGAACCAACTACTTGGTACTTGTGATTACCAATATATTCTTATAATTGAATATTTATAAATAGCTTTTCACATATTTCTTGTTCATTTATATAACTTTAATGTGATAATGTCTTACAATATTGGGCACATTGAAACAGTCATATTAGTTTCACACAATGATGTGAAATTTGAACTATTATGATAATGATGTTGAATTAAATGTATTATGGTTTTATGAAATCAATTTTTGGTACATCAATGATGAATATTATTATTTGTAGAATACTCTAAAGTATAAAAGAAGTTATCATACAAAAAATTCACACAATAATATCAATAAAGGGAAATTATGAGGATAAAACCACCAGTATGACTTCCACATGTCTTGTGTCATTAGATATTCCTATCTGCGAACATTTGTAATGATCCATAAGATACTATATTATTATTAATTCATATTATGATTAAATTTTTTTTTTAATTTCTATAAACCATGATAAAATATGTTCACAGTGATGATGGGTATGTTGGGCATGTCATAAATGATATCATATTAACTAAGAAGTGTTGAAAGTATGTTTTACTTTAATATTTACAGAAGATGACATCTCAGCCATTTAATTATAATGGAACTACCAAAAAAAGTAAATGTTTTTCATCTATTGATGTATTTATTTTAATATATCAATGATATATGTATCAAGCATATAGGTCGTTGAAAAGAGATTGAATCGTAGTTCATGAGATATCCATATAAATAGATTATTTTACAACATGAGAATTCATATGTGGTTGTTTTCATTGTGGCATTAACTTCTTCCTCTTGTGTTCCTTTATGAGTTACCAAATGATGATATTGTACTTTTGTAAAATTAGCATAATTACATATAGGAAGAGGCTTATATGGTAACGAACTTAATGTTTCCATTGATCTTAATTAAATTATATTTCATATTAATTTTTTGAAAAACATTTATCCTATAGATCTGGTAATAATATTCATTCAATATTTATTGCGTAGATTCGATCAGTATTTTATAAAATTTGAATATTTAAAATATATTATGTTCATCAAACAATGATATATTATATTTTAGATACATATTTAATGAATGATATTAATTATTCAGGGTTTAGTAAATGTTCGTAAGGGGGAAAAGATCAATAAGGATCCTTGTAATGGGAATGATATATTAAATATAATTTAAATAAATATTAATTTATTTTTTATATTTATGATATCTACAGGACATGCACAAATCAATGAATTATTATAATTATTATTATTAGAAGTGGGTTTTAGTAAAGATTAAGTGATTAGATAATGTTATTTGTGAAATTACCAACATTTTCACCATATATATATATATACCTGGTTCTATCATTTTTGTGGTAGCATATATATATTTTCATTTTTCATAATGATTTCATCGATATAGAACTTTAAACAAGAACAAATAATTGAGGGTTTTCTCTCAAGATTGATATATTATCTTCCACCACTATCGTCTTTCATAATAATTACTGAATTATAATCAATTCTTCAATCCCATAGGATTAAATTGTGACAAAAAACTATTAAAAAATGATGATTGGTACTACGATGCTAGAAACTAGAGTACCATCATTGATTCTTTGAGATCAAAGGAGAACATATATATCACAACTAATAGGATTCATCTTAGGGTACTCTTGGTATAATGATGATGCAATTTTATAGAGTCACAATCAATCAATGCCTACATAGAATAAAATACTCACGATCAATTTAATTTTATGTTATTAATTTAATTATTTAATTCATATTAAAGATCCACTCTTTGGTTGTAGGATTATTTTTTCATGGTTCTTTGAATATGATTATGAGACAGGTCTTTTCACATCATGTTCATATGATTTACCATTATAAGTTTCTTGAATATGTCTAATAAACCTCGTATATATAACTTTATAGAACATAATACTTAATATGTGGGTAGATTCTCCCATATCTTTCATTGATAAGCACTTATAAATCAAGTCATCACATAGTGAAGTGTTGGTATATTTTTTATGATAATAAATATTCCATCCACATTTAATATGAAAAACACAACTACACTGACATTAATTCATTTATATGAACCAAAATAACCAATGTTCTTGATGAAAAAAATGTATTTGATTGAATCATAAAAATAGATATTCCAACTCCTTTAAACTTGTTTAAATCCAAAATTGAATTACTAAAATTGTATACATTATCATTTTCATTTGGAACATTAAATTTTTTTGTTTTACCATATTAACTTCCTAGACTAAATTAAAAATAAGGAAAATGATTTTAATTTCAATATGATATATCTCATAATAATAATAAGATTCTTGGTCGAGCATTATCTAAATAAACATTATAATCTCAACTATAACGACTCTAATTATCTATGTATCATTTTAGGATATTTTATGGAATATTTTCAGAGTTGGGTGCTGAGACAACATGAGATTCAGAGGCTAGATGATCCTATATTAAATTCTTGAAATATATGAAATATTTTATTATTATTTGAATTCATTTTTACTAAACAATTGAAATAAATCTCAAATGGGGGACCGGATCTGAAATCTGATTTCCATGTTGTGTTTGGAATTCTGATTTTACCCTAGGGTGACATAACATTTTTCTCCATGAGAGGATTGTGAAAAACTTTTACTAGTTGAAAATGATTAAAGTATATTAATTAATTTATTAATTTATTTGTTTTGAAATAGTTTCTGATTTATTCTATAAGCACATGTTTATAGAAACATTTCAAGGTTAGACTCAAAAACCACAGAGACCTATAAGACCATTAGAGAGAATTATTAGTGGAGGACATGAGATCAAATAAGGACTGAGGGTTGTTATTCCATTGGAGGTCATGGTTCTCCCCAATGACAGTAACGTAGGACTGTTCTTTGTTAGTGATCAATCCAAACTCAAGGTCGGAGGTTGATTTGTGATTTCCAACTCATTATTTAATCACAGTCAAACAGATACAAATTCCACAAACGAGAAATGATTTTTTGTATCGATGGTAGATTTAAAATAAAGGATATATATTTTTAATTTATCCCACTTTTTTATCTATATCTATGACTACAGATCAAGGCACAATGAATGAAGTGTGAGGTTTGTTCCTCACATATGATTGTTTGTTGATTTTCCCACCCATTCTATGCATTTTCATGGTGGGAATATTCATTGGACCATGGTTTGATGAATACTAGGTATTCAGTATTTATCTGACTTTTATTTAGTGCAGTGGACCATTACCTAGGTTTTCGTTCATGATATAGGATAAAATCGAGGTATAATGAATGTTGTGGAATATTAGAGGAGGATTGAAATGGATTTTTGGTATCTAATTATCCTGTTCTATATGGTATGGCTACAAACATCTTGAGTGGGAATTTCTCAAGTAGATTCAAAGCTTGGGTCTATAATCTCTAGTGAATGGAGTGTAGGATGGTCCCTAATATGTGGTCTCTAGTGAGGGAAATAGGGGTTGGAGGCTTTCTGGGGTGATGCGGAAGAAGAAACCAATGGATCTGGAAAATCCCAAATTACATAGAATGTAATCTAGAATCACATGTTGTGTTGGACCACATAGATGTGGTGCTAGGTTTTCCACCAGAGTAAAATATCACACATCGCATGACACTATTACACATTGTGCGACACAAGATTGAATTCTAGGATTGTTTCTAAAAATATACATAGGAATGGGAAATCCATATTCATTGACAAAATTAGGGTACATGTATAGGTTTACACAGGCATGGATATAGCTAGTTGTAAATGGGAACATCCAGGTGTACATAGGTTGGTACACGAGCATGGATAGTTGTAAAAGGCCATGGGAAGATAGAATAGGAAACATCATGTCCGATCTCTACATGTCATGTACTATTCCTACACATCTTGTATATTTGGATTTAAATGTTTTGTGACTAAGCACCACACATTCTGGTTAGGGGTTATCTAGACATGTTTTACACCCCTAGTACATGCCATGTACCACCTATTTGAGTGTTTTATCCCTTCATTTCTTTTGTTAGTAGCAGTATAAATTTATTGTGGTCACATGGTCCATTATCTCAAGGATACCATGTGGAATTATGTTCACATATTAAAATTTTTATCCCTGATAGAGTATGAGTCTCAGATAGAGTTTGTGGTGTCTCTTCATGAGACTGTGGTGTGGTCCTATATCATCTTTATACCCAAGTAAGGGGTTTTGGAATCAGCATAACCAACTTGAGTGGAGTGATGATCATTCATTTATCAGGTCATATCGGTATGGTATATGGTATATTTGGGGTACAGTCCCCTATATAGCTAGTTTATCCACATTATGTACATGGATTCTGCAGGTCGTCATGGGAGTGACCCCCAATCTGAGTATCAGGGTATTCTTAGACTAGTGATCATTCTTGGGTGGGCTCCAATGATCATTACCTATTGGATGAGTGTCTATAGTGATGGAATGGCTCATTGATTGGATTCTTCTAGAATGAGCATTAATTCGAGCAGAATCATATGGTTAGCGGTTGGTTTTGACTGCCTGGTGGAATAATGTTCTTCTTGGGTATATCTTTGTTTTTATTATTATTCATTGATTCTTATATCCTTTTTATGATCTGAATATTAATTATGTCTCATGTAAAGTTATTTTAGACTGTATTAATGGGTACTGTTATACTAACCCATGCAAGGGATATTCCCACATGTGTTTTGTCTTAGGTAGAAGATAGCCCATTTCATGGTTTTTGGGGAAGACATGGAGATGGTGTAGCATAATTTGAACTTGAAATATGGTGGTTTTTTTAGGTAGTTAATTTTGATCATAGTTCACACCCTTTTATAAAGTTTGACTCTCTATAGTTTTTTTGTTGTGATTGTTTTTAGCCCCTATTTCTATTTCATTACCTTACTATCAAACTCTATTTGTGGGATCAAAGATATATGCATTCATTTGTATCATTTGTTTTTTAAATTTTATCATTTTATGGGCTTGTACATGACTATGTGTGTGTACATGTGAACATTTATATTAGGTTATTGTCTCCCATATGTGTGATATTCTTACTCGGCACTAGTCATTATCCACTGGACAATTGAAGGTGGGATTGGGGTAGATTTAGTTCAGGCCCTATCTGTCCAGGACATAGTAGTGTGGTATTAGAGTATTTGGTTCTACTATTGGACTATATATTTTTAGACTAGTTTTGGTAGACAGTTTTGTGCGTTGTGAGTTTGTATTTCAGTCCAAGAACTCTAGTGTTTGTGTAGCAGTTAATGTATCCATACACGATGACTCTGACCACCTACCTTACGACTCGGTACATGTAAATACTTGTCATCATGAAAACATTTTTACATGAATTATATGGGAATTGGTTGTGGTTTCAATTCCCTTATTGAGTGATCTCCCAAGATATTCTCTTTGAATGTGGTACATCCTGTTATTTTAAGAACCTTCGTGAATAAAGACACTGAAGATTCCACTGTGTAATAATTAATATGAACTTTTTAGTGATCAGGCTTCATTAATGGGGAATGTATCGATGATAGAACGTCCACGTTCTTTTCTAGCTATACCCCCACCCATTGAGAAGTATCTATCACTAGAAATTCAGGTTAAGGATGCCTAAAATATGAGAGTCCTTCATAAGATCAAGAGAAAGTGGCCTCATAGTTTACCGGGAAAGATAGACCCCCATGTGGTTCTGCAATTTCTAGAGGTAGCCACTAGAGTTTTTAACCTTGTGAGGACACCTGAAGATCAAATGGTGGTCCTCAAGGTGAGTCTTTTTCAAAGATTTATTGTGTGATAGTGGAGTTTGGTGACTTGAACACACGACGGGAAACCTATCTCATTATTAGAATTTTATCATCTTTTCATGGAGTGGTTTTATCTAGTCATGTTGTAGTTAGTGAATATATAATAACATTAACATATATGGTATGTCAGTTTTATTGTGGAGGAGTATTCCATGACGTTTAGTGATCTCTTAAAATATTGCATGAATATGATTCGAGATCCATTTTTTTAGAAAATAAACATTTGAGTAGGGATTACACTAGGATATTAAGGATTCAGTGGTATCCCTATGCATTCCTATTGATTCTAGGGTTCTTGAGTAGACCTTGGTGTTAGAGAGCCTGTTGGAAGACCAAGCACTAAATTTTTTTGCTGGTAGTGGGAACCCAATTGCTATGACCACAAATGTTGGCAGCTGACAATAGTCTTATGAATCCAAGAATTTTAGACACTTTAGGAGGTGATCATAGGAAATTAGTTCAGCAGTACATGGCTTTCATGATTTCTCGAATTATCCTAGGGAGAGGTTTGTTTTCTTCTGTGATGGTCAGGGGTATATGAACAAATATTATCCAACCCATCATATAGTTGATCGATAGATGGTCGAGGGACTAATGAGGTATAGGAAGTGGTAGTATTGGAGTTTTCTATAAGGTGGAAGACATGTAATAGAGGATGACTGAGTAGTATGATGCGGTTGGGGGTTTAACCTATTACCACCACCACCCCCAAGTGGTCCGTGCTAGGCATAGGGATCTGGTCGTCAGAGACAAGGCCAGCTACATCCTATGGAGGCCTATGACCCAAAGGCTCTAGGAAATAAATGAGGTATGATCTATGTGTTTTTTAATTTATATACAATATTGATAGACATAGTTTCAAATAATTCTTTTCATTCCACTTATTTGGTTCCAGACATAGAGATTTTGATTGATCCTTCAACTTGAACATTTTGTTTTGAGAATCTGATGGGAAATGACTCAGTGATTATGCACATATTCTAAAAGTGATATAAGAATATTTGAGGTAAGATAGTTATATCAGATCTATTTATATAATTTAAAAAGCATTATGACAATATATTATGTATAAATTGTCTTTCCATAGTTTATTCGCAAATTGACTATTTTAAGGGAAGGATTTCATGTGTCCACAATGATGGGATGAGGTTTTCCTTTTTGGTGAAAACTAAACCATTGTGGTGAAGGATGATCTCAAGCGTAGAAGAGTATAGTTGATTACTCACCAGTAGGCTAGAATTAGTCTTTGAGTATATGATGATGAGGAATACCAATTCATTGTGGTGGTGGTGTAGTATGAGGACCTCTTTCTTTAGGAAATTCTAGGCTTACATTACCTCTAATATATTGATTTATATATTTACTTTCACCCTGAGATAGACCCGATATTTTCCTAGGCTTATTGGATGATTAAATTAAAGCTTCATGAGTGGAGGGTGTAGTTGGAGGACATGTAGGAGATGGGATTTGTGATACCTGGTGTTTCCACCTAGGAAGGTGAACTATTGTTTTCCATGAGGGTATATTGGAACATGGGGTTATGTGTATATTAACAGCACTTGAACCTGGTGACTGTGAATATTAAGTAACATCTCCCATGGATTAATGACCTCTTCAACTAGTTCATAGGGAAGTGATGGTTCTCTATGATTATCCTTAGATCACACTATAACCTACTATGAGTATGGGACGATGATATAACAAATATGACATTTAAATGTTTCTATGCTCACTATGAATACAATTTGATTCCCTTAAGCATGAAAAAATTTCTAAGATAATTTTTGGGACTCATAAACTAGATCCTATAGCCATTCATAGACTTGTTCACAATGATTTTCATCAACTATATCCTAGTTTGAACTGCATCTAAATAGGATCACATGATACACATGAGGATGGTGCTTTAAACAATTTGATAGAGCTAGGTTTATTAGAATCTTGCAAACTATGAAATTGTTATTTGAGAGGTTAAATTCAATGGAAATTTCATCTTAGAGGAAAGAGTGCTTTTGGATCTGGTGATGTTTAAGGCAGTTCTATATTGGGTGCCACCCAAGAGTGTTATTGAGGAGTGGAGTTTCTTTTTGTAAGAAGGGTACTATTGGAAGGTTTTTACTAGATTTCCCAAGAGTTGAAAAACCATTGATAAATTTTACATGTAAGGTCTATCCTTTCTTGTGGATGGAATGGTTCTTGAATTTCATTCAGGAGTTGAGTTCAAGGATGATGAGTTCTCCCACCTTGAGATTTTTTTAGAGGATTTTGAGTATATAGTATTCTAAAATGTATCAAATATCAGGCTTATTTGTGGTATGATATATTGATAGGTGGTGATTTCTAATGGTTCATATCAGTTGAGACCACATTAGTAGAACTACATGTCCCCTGTTCTTGATCGAGTTGTGGTATTCTTCATAATGAATATGTGGAGAAACTACCTGATGGATGATTGGTTTATCATATACTCTAACCATAATATTCTCAAGTATATATTATCTCATTAGGATCTTAACAAGTTACAAATCTGATGGATAGTGTTTCTCCAGGACTATGACTGTGATATTTTTTATACTCTTAGGAAGGGGAATATGGTGGAAGACTCTCTCAGCATGAGATCTTATTTCGAGTTATTGGAAGAGTTTTCAGATAATTTAGCCTCATTGAAATTTTCTTTAGTGGGAAATTAAAGTTCATTATATCTTCATTTGGTAGTTTTTATACCTATTCTTTTGCAGCGTGTTAAGGATTCTCAGCATGGGGATACCCGCTATGATACCTTAAGTACTCATATATCCACTAAAAATACTCTAGATGTATAATATAAAGTTGGTGAGCATGCTATTCATTTATGAGGATGGGTGATGCTATAATTAGTGTTGTGTGAGGAGGTGATACAGGATTTTAATACTTCCCCTTTGGTGGTACATCAACATATGTAAAAGATATACCAGGATCTCTAATGTCATTTTTTTGGGGCCAGGAATGAAGCATTGGGTTACTATGTTTTTCTATCGATGCCTCACTTTTCTTTAAGTAATGGATGAGAAAAAGATTATGGTGGGTTAATCTAAACCCCTAGAGGTTCCAGATTAGATGTGGTATAAGATATTTGTGGTCTTTGTGATAGTGTTACCACATATGTCGCATAGAAAATATTACATCTGGGTGATCATAGACAGACTCGCCAAATCAGTCCATTTCATAGCCATTTGAGAGGGGATTTTCTTAGAGATCATGGGATGCTTGTACATACAAGAGATAGTCTGTTTCCATAGAGTTCCCTTAATGATTTATTCTGACCATGAATCTCATTTCATATCATGATTTTGGAGGGTATTATAATTGGACTATGGGACTTAGTTACACTTGAGAACATCGTTTCACCCCCAGATTGATATTTACAAATAATAGGACCATTCAAGTCCTAGAGGAAAAATTGCAGGATTTCATGTTGGACATTGAATAATGTTGGGAGGATCTTCCTCCCTTGGTGGTGTTTGTGTACAACAGTAGATAATATTCCACCATTTTTATGGAACCATTTGAGGTATTGTATGAAAGACCCTACATGTCAACACTTTTTTGGGATGATCCAGGTATGTCAGTACTCATGGGACCAGAGTTGGCATGAGATACCACAAGGGAGGTGCATATCATTTAATGGTGGATGAGGACTACAAATTTCCATAATAATTCTTAATCAAACTGATGATAGAGACCTCCGGAGTTAGAGGAGAGAGGCCATGTGTTTCTAACTATTGCATCTCAATGTAGATTATAGAGATCTAGATGAGGTGTAAATCTATCCTTATAATTAATTAGCCTTTTCCTAATACTATATATATTTAGTGAGGTGTTATACCATATAGATCTACTGATAATGTTAGGTCGGGTGCATGAAGTCTTCCATGTGTCATAATTAAGGATGTTCTTTTGTGACCCATCACATATTACCGTCTAGGATGAGCTGGATATTAAGGCATTGGACACATTTTCTGATTACCCATTGGAGATCATGTATCATGAGGATATTATCCTCCATGTTCAAATAATTCTTCAAGGGAATACCTGGTTGCATCATAGGAATATTAGGATAGTATCTTGGAGTGGGAGACCTAGATGTTAGTCCAGTACCCTAATATTTTTTATTATGATTTTCTATTTTCAGGATGAAAATCCATAAGTTGGGGATAATTTAACAAAAAAAAAATTCCATTAATTATATTTGGATATTATATATATTATTTTTGGATTTAGGCACTAATACGGGGTGAGATTTCTAGGCTCAGTGAGCCTGAAATATATGCATGAAATATATTGAATTTATTAATACCCACACACACTATTTTCATTATAAATAGGAAAGAATACATAATAGTTCACGGATTAGGTATATAAGTGATTTTATGAGTATATACCATGGGTTTTACTCTAGGAATGACCTAACCTACATCGCCACAAGGAGTTTTTGAAAAATATTTCATGGGAAAAAATGAGTAAAATAAATATATAAATTTATTTATAATAATTATTTTGATGTAGGGACTGATATATTCTATAAGTACATGGTTATAATGATTTATCATGGTTTTATTCTAAAATTATAGATACCAAATGGAAAATTAGAGATCGTTCTTGGTAGAAAGAAATGGATCAGGTCAGGATATAGGATCACTACACCACTAAGGTTCTTAGATCTCACCGATGGTGGAAACACAGGATCATTATTCATCATATATTGATTCAATATCAAGGTTGGATTTTTATTTTTATTTTTCACCCCCATTTTTTAATCTTGGTAAAATTGGGATCAACTCAATGAAGAAGAATTCATTCATACATCTTTGATTGATTGAAATTGATAGATGTATATTGTTCATTGATTTTATCCCACTTTTTTCATCTATATATTTGAAAATGGATCAAGGATGGATGAAAAATGTCATATGTTTGTCCCTCACATTTTTTGTTTTGTGGATTTCTCCCCCATTATTCACATGTAAAATATGGGAATCTTTTCTTCCATATGGTTTGGAGAATACCATGTATTTAGTCCTTGTGTGGTCGTGATTTAGCATTAGAAATTGGTACTTTGGGTTTTTTCATGATAGAGGGTATGATAAAGGTGAGAAAATGATGGAATATGATCATAGATAGATTATAAGGTA
The DNA here is from genome assembly GCA_963277665.1 of Viscum album. Taxonomy (NCBI): domain Eukaryota; kingdom Viridiplantae; phylum Streptophyta; class Magnoliopsida; order Santalales; family Viscaceae; genus Viscum; species Viscum album. Next base: position 1,785,621,800 of record OY728150.1, read on the forward strand.
TCTTTAGTATCCATTAAACCAAATTTTATGTTGAGGATACATTGAGAACCAATGGCCATTTATCGAGAGGATTCAAAGCATGGAAATACGGTCTCTACAATTTGAGTGTTGGTAGACCCCAGATCTACAATCTCTTTAAAGGAAGATGATGGAGGTAGCTTGTCCAAGCGATGCAGAGGAAGAAAGGAAATAGATCATGAATATCCCACATTATATGGAATAAGTTTGACATTACACACCATGTCCGACCCCCTGGCTACAACGCTAGGGTTTCTGATAGAGTTAAAAACCAAAAACCGTGTAACACTATCACACACCATATGACACATGCTTTTTGGCTCAGCGTGTATATAAAAAGGCAAATGGGATCATCTAGGACAAGCGTATGATCAATGATATAGTACATGGTCTTGTGTACATGGCCATTGACATAGATGGGTGTATACGGGCATGTCATGGTTTACAATGGTTGGTATACGGGTATGACCAATGGTACTAATGAATGGGATGACTGCATGGGAAAGGTGATGGGGGATCTCTACATGTAGAAAAATATTACTACACACCATGAATTTCATTATTTACATTTCGAGTGAGGTAGAACCATATGGGTAGGCCAGGGGTGGGTTTGAGTCATCGTGTACTCCCCTTCACAATTTTTGTATCCCTTTATTTATCTAGTATAGTCCATTTTCGGTGAGTGTGTTCCCTTTTTCCTTTACCATGAGGATAATATGTGACACTACATCCAGATCACAGGATTGGGATCCCCTATAGAGGTTGAGTCACATATAATGTTAATGGACTATATTGTGATATATTAACATCTTTATACCCTAGGTGGGGTTTTTTGTAATCGGTATTACCTCCTTCAGCAAGTTATTGATCCTATATATAGTAGGTTATATCAGTTGGGTTCATGATATTGTTAGCTTATAGTTTCCTATATAGAATGTTTATCCAGATTTGGTTTTTGGTGTCCGCCAGTGTTCCTGGGTATGACGTCATATATGAGTAGAAGGGTCTTTATAGACTTGTGTACATTCATTGGTGGACCCCAATGATATAAGCCTCTTTAATGAGTATATCCAATGATGCCACGGCTTGTAGAGTGGATTATCCTAGAATTATTATTTCTTAAAGTAAAATCCAATGGAAGGTAGTTGGATGTGACCACCAGGTGGCACCAGGTACAACCTGAGTATATCTAGGTTTTTATTATTATGCATTTATTTTTATATCCTTTTTATGATATGATTATTCTTGATGATTAATGTTTAGTGTTTTCAAGGAGTCTTATAGGGTATTTTTATACTCACTACTACATGGGATCTACCCATACATGTCATGTCTTATGCAGATGACGACCCATTTAATGGTTTCCTGGGAGGACATAGAGCAGGTGGATCAAAGCGTGAGCTTGAAAGACCGAGGTGTTTTCTATGTAGTTATTCTTAATCATATTATTTTCCCATGGAGTTGGTTGGACTCTCTACAGTAATATTTGGGAGTGTTTTTTTCCCATTATCTCTTTCAGAACCTTATTATTATACTCTATTATTTTGGATCACTGATATATGCATTCATTAGTATCAATTGGTTTTTACATTTCATCATTTTATGTGATTAGAGATGTGTATGTCTAAAAGAACAATAGGATAATTCCTCCCATGTATATGATATTCCTACTAGGAACCTGTTTCCATCCAATATTCTATTAGAAGTGGGATTAGGGTAGTTTATGTTGGTGCCCCATCAGTCTAGGTTGTGATAGTAAAGGGTTAAAAATTTCATCACATTAAATAGAATGAATTTTTCTATAACCTTTTTTACCAAGAGTTATTTATATGTAGACACTATATCACATATGCTTACATTATTTGAGAAAACCCATTTTCACTATATATATATTACCCCTACCATTTCATCTAACAAGTTTTAAACTCCATTACTATGCATGGATCACATTTCAGATTCCCTAAATTATAACCAGAACTCTGAATTCCCTCTCAGTATGTGTTAAATTTATCTCTTATGTGAATTACATCATCTTCATTATCTACTTGAAATCTATATCTAATGATATCCTAATGAATCATATCATACCTTCATTTTTATTGTGTATTTTGAGTCAATTCATCTTCCACAACTCAATATGATTCCCTCTCAACGTCCACATGAGGAACACATCCAATTTTTTGGCCTTGAACCTCTCTATATTCAATATTTTTCACCCTAATAATTTCACCTATGAGTTTATTCTCCCGAACAAAATCACATTTGTCCACAAAAAAATTGTTTTCTATATTATTATTAAAACAATATAATATATTTTCTTAAATATATCAAAAAATTAATCATTTTTTATACTTTAATTCATGCTTATCAGAACTCAATTTACATTGGAATTATATGAATCCTGAAATGAAATAAAATGGGATATTTCCCAATCTATTTATCATATAGTATATTTATAAATTCTTTAGATGGTACACAATTTAGTGGAAATAAAATGATAGAAAGATCATAAACATACACAAAAATATGAAGTTCACATTAACTCATGATTGATCAAACTATATCCAAATGTGGTATTATTTCTACTATCAAACAAATAAATTTCATTGTTTTTTTAAATGGTTAAATCTAAAAATAATTTTAAAATCCATCATATAATCAATACATTATTGTCTTATGAATTTTCCAAACTAATTCAATCTGTCAATATTCATAGAATTTCATAGTTGATTAAATAATAAATTCTAGAACTCATATATATTTTTAAAGGCCTCAGACAAGAGTCTCATCAGAAACACATAACCATACCAGCTAAAGTCAATTTTAATGGTAAAAAACTACCAAAAACCACAACTTAGATGGTAAATTTCTTTTCCATATATATAAACATGCATGGGATATATTAGTTCACTATGCCATTATATTTTTCCACTAAAAGATGACGTGGTCATATTTTATAATAATGGATATTAAAATTTTTAAAATAATTTATAGAAAAATTACTTGAATGATTCATATTTGTTGGTTATTTGGATTAATTCTCATTTATATTTCCTAAGTGAAAATTTTAGTGGTAGGTGGGATTAGAATCAACCCGTAACTTCATATTAAAAATTTTATAAATAGGATTAATGAAATCTATAATGTGTAAATAATTTACCATAATTCTAATATCATAAAATCCCTAATATAGATATATGGAACATCAATTTTTATTAATAGTGACTCATACTACTTTCTTAAATGTTTTGGGATGATAGACTTCTCTCTCAAGCTATCCCCCTTCCACTCTCAACTTCTTAGGGATACCATTGATAACCCTCCAATTTGGGGTCAACAGTGCATCTGAGTTCAATTTCTTCCTCATTTCCTTCCTTTATTCTCCTCTTTACACATCCGTCGGCCCTCTTGCATCCTCATTGTGAATTTTTCTTTGTTTTTGTCACATATTGTGGATATATTGGTCCCAATGAAGGTTTTATATTCTAAAGGCCATGGTCGTTGCTACCCTACTCTTACCACGTATTCCACCAGTCCACTCCAGGTTAGATTTGGACTGATGTATAAATTTTAGTTTTCAGTTATGTGGTTTGGAGGTCATAAGGTTTCAAGTGCTTCTATGACACCACGTTCTTGTTTTTGGCTGTTGGTTTCAACCTCTCCACGATGTCGTTGTTCAGATCCCTAGTTCATTCATATCTCTACCCAAAACTGAAGCCCCTCCACTCCTCTTCTAGTTAGATTGGGTATGGTGGTTCCTTAGATGTTTTTGGAGGTGGGATTTTGTGTCTAATAGTACTCTCAATGCAGACAGATACGATTTTTCATTTTTTCCATGTTTTGGTTTCTCTTTCTCTTTCTGAGGTTCTAATGAATTTCTTCATGGGTTTGTTTCGGTTTTTTGTCTTTATACCCCTTGTTTTTGGGGGTTTCTATGGTTTTTTCATTTTTTTAAACAACATGGTTTTGTTTTTTCTAGGAGGTTCGAAGTCCCCTGACAGTCTCTGGTGTTCTAGTGTGTGTTTGGAAAATAGTTATGACATTAGGTTTTGGATGGTGACTAAGAAAGTGTCTTACATAATTATGTTTGTTGGAAACTTCGTTGGACTCTGTTGGGATCCAATGACTGGTGAGGTGGATGGTAACCCCAATGGTGGTGACAATAGAGACGTCAATAATAGGTTAATTATGATGGATTGAGGCGATGAGAGTTTGACTAATGTACCTAGATCGCGGTCATCATTGGTTCTTCGAATTATATGGGTTTTTAATTTTCAAATTTTTAATTCGGACATATTTTGTTTTGTATCCCACAATTTACCGCTTATCCATAAATTAGATGTTCCAAAAATTAAATACATCTGAATTTTCAGTTAGTCAATGACAATCCTATCTTATCAAAACAATATGTAGAAATAAAATTTAATTTTATAGATATAATTTGAGAACAATTTTCTTAATCTAGTATTATCCCATTTGGTAAATTGAGATCATAAGTTTTTACTTCAATTGCAGTAATTCCTTCCCCATAATATACATGAAGATCTAATTCACCCTTCATAAATTTAATCCTATCTCATAGTTTGTTTTTATCTACACAAATATGTGATAATTTCCCATTATCTAATACTCAGGAGTTAGATTTTTTGGAAATGATATCTATAACATTCAAATTCAGATTCTCATAATTATTTACCTTGATAAGACTTCTCAACCCTATATACAAATCTTTAGTTTTTTATATGTAATACCTATAAGGTATCTCAATTGGATTATCATGATGTAATTAAAAAGCTATTATAAATACATTTCCATGGTTACATATCATTTATTATATCTTTTCACCAATACCATTTAATGAAAAACATATCAATAAATTAATTTCCTCATACCCAAAAACTATTTAGTGAGACAAGATTTATATTTTATCATGATATATTCCAATTTGAGTACATAATTAAGCCATGAATTTATCTAGAAGATAAAAACTAATCAATCATATCATATATTATCTTAGATAGATGAGTGATATAATCTTATTTATCTAATTTGATTTAAACATTTTACTAAACTATATTCCATTGGAATCCTAACCATTTGGGTTTCCCATCTAATGTTACATAAATAAAATGCTTAGAATAATGCACATAACTAGTAGGGTCTCCTTTTTTACTTACATTCCTTATACAAGAGTTTTTATGAGAACCTAACCATTAGGGTCACCTGTACTGAATGATAATAGTGATAACAAGTGTACTATTAGAAGGAATATTGGACATAATATTTTAAAGGGTTTTTAATAATATTCTGAATAATTTAATATAGATCATATTCAAATTATGTTCTTAACAATTACATCAAATTAAATCATTATCATCTCGTGTGTTATATAGTTATGTATGTACACTTCTAAATATTTACTTTTTAGAATTCAAATTTCACCCATTAAATTTATGTTCTCACACATTTTTAATGTGTAGCTATTTAAGAAATCTTTAATTTTGTATTCCGTACAAAACTAATATAATCTATGAACATTCATGCATATGTGAATGTATCTTATTTATAAGGTACATGAATATTTCATGTAAAGGTGTATAATTTAATGAGATTGAAAATCTATGCATTAATAATCCTGGAGTGATATATTGCTAACACTTTATCCTTCAAGAACAAGATATATTCTTCATGACTGGTGGGTGGTATGACCCCAAATACCTCTACATAGGGTGATTTTATTTGAATATATAATTTATTTTATTATATCTCTCATACCTAATGTGTAAAACTATATTCAATAACTATCCTGAATAACCTATCATTAAAAACATATTCAGGTCAAGGTAGGTGAATAGTAAATCATGTGTACACATTCCATGAATATATTGCTAGAATTTACCCTTTAGAATCAATATATCAAATAAATGAAACATTATTCATATTCTATAAATATTCTATAGATATAAACAGTATGAAAAAATTAATTAAATTTACACTTTTTAAAATGTTAAAAATAAATATGAATTTTTATATTTAATATTGGATTATAAAAAAATTTAAGAAGCCCAAGATTTTTCCTTTATAAATAATTATAAAATTACATGAATAATTATTTTCTTTTAATAAATAAAAAAATTATTATTTTATTCCAAAAATAATTCAAAACATTTTTAAACCACTTGAGTAGCCATCCATCACATGGATATTGACCCAACTAAAGGAATGGAATGCTAAGAGTGTTAGAGGGGGTGAGAATAAGTCAATATGATTATGGGGAGTGGAGGGCTATGCTAGGTAAAATAAATGGTGTGGGGAGACGTTGTGGACTCTAGAATGAGATGTCACCATAGGATTCCAATAGTCACACTCAGCATTATCTGGGTAATGAAAAAGATCCCACTAGAAGCAATATATAATGTGGGATACATTTTGGTAGGGTATTTTTCATACCCAAATGGGATTCAATTCATTCATTAAATGTGTGTTTCATGCACATTTCACACTCCACATGCTCAAGATACCTCTATATTCCACAAATATCCTTTCCCATAATCATAATTACACTCAAAATAAATATATAGATAAATAATATTCTATTATTTACATGGATTGCAACACATGCACATTTTTTTAGAAAATATAGATTCCTTTTTTCATCTTTATCAAGTTAAAATCTTAACATAATTCCACTATTGTATTAGATTCTTATACAATTTTATTATCATATAATGTGAATCTAAACGATTCATGATGTATATAACATCTTCCTCAATTAATAGTTATAGAAACACAACGATTCATCAAAAATAATGGATATGATATAACCAGTGGTTATTGTTGGATCCTTTTATGATCCTAGGTAGTATATTATAACCCATAAATATACCAATTTTCATTAATAGAATCAAACATTCTTGAAAATGAAGAACACAAAAATAAATAAAGAATACCTGAAATGCCAATGTAGTTAACATCACGTTCTTCCCCAATAATGTTTGATTTGATGTTGATCACAAGAGAAAAAAATATTAGTTAATCACCATTGTATTTGATCCACTAACCATAGGACCCATGATCATACAATGAGGATCCAAAAAAATAAAGGGGTTATAACACCATAATTTTATGTAAAACCGATTTTTATTAAGAATTTTTTTAATATATTTTATTAAAGTAATGATTTTTAACAGCATCCTATGAAAAAGATTACTATAACACACACCAATGATAGAGATCCTTCTATTTAGGTAGTGTTAGACACTCTTCATGGAATTAAGAGTGTTAGCAGTAACATTATACAATACTTCCCATTCAAGTGTTCTAAATTAAAAATTTATATTATTGTGTGCATGTATTAATTAATCCATCACATAAATTAGAAGTTGAAGGATATTATGATAGAGTGATGTGAAGACACCAGCCAAAGGTAACCATGTGGTTAGGTTACACGACATACAACCATGATTCATTCGTTATAATTTAGCCTCCAAACAATACATAAGGATTCCTTATATACAATTTTTTTTGATTCTATATGAATCACATTCTTGTAGTTTTATGTCACATCCAAAAAATACAGACACATTTTAGATAATATAAATCTATGAAAACATTAATGTTTTACATGATTTAACAAAAATATATGTTTTCAATATACATATATAATAATTTATATATATAAATATATATATATATATTATAAAATTTTTGATTTATGGAGAATCAAAGTGATTTGTTTAGAACCTTGAAAAAATTAATTTTTTAGAATTTCCAATAATTTTATATTATTGACATTCCTAGTTAATTTATTGAGATTAATTATATTTTTTTATTGAGAGTATTTCTATTAATAAATAATAAATGATTATAATTTTCATTATTATAATGGTTGACTTAATTCATGAAATATAATTGAGCGGAATCCCATAATATAATCATTATCTTTCTATGATGATATTTTATTTGTTATAATATTTTATTTCAATCTCAAGGTTTTCTGGATGTTATATGATATTGATATTATTGAATACTTGATTTTTTATAAAATATGATATGAGTATATAATTATATTTTCAAATGGAATATGTTTTAGTTTTTAGGATTATCTAATGAGTAAATTTTCATTTAATTGTTTTGCATTCTGAAAAACTTTTGTGGTGTTTGTCAATACCTTACCCAATCCAACCTCTATAGGCATTGGGGTGCCACCAAGAACCGAAGGCTTATCTATCATGGATATGCCTTTTCATGAGTACTTTTACACACACACACACACACACACACAGACACATATTGATGTTGAAGTGTAGAGGAATTAAAAGTAAATAAATAAAAGCCTAAAGGAATGACAATGCATGAAACACCTCTAGATGGTACAAAATCACGGTAGTAAAAACTAAAAAGAATAGTAAAAAATGAACAAAAACACCAAAAATATGTCCCAAACTGAAAAAATATAAATTAAACAAATCTGTGAGTTTGAATCTAGAATATGAAGCTGCGACCACTGTACGTGGTCCAGATTACTAGGAATCCCTAAGCCCCTCAGATGTCACTGCTGACATGTCAATAATTTTTATAAGACAAAACATGTGGAAGAAAATACCATGAAGGGGTGATTATATAATTACCCATTAGGATGACCCAAAAGCTATAGGGGTCAAGTATGAGATACAATAGAAAATAAAGTCTAAATATAGTAAATAGGTGAAGATAAAGAAAAAGAGTACCACTCAAACCAAATGAAGAGTGAAGGTAACCTTGGCCAAGCACAAGGGGCTCAACATGTGAGAATATGAACTACACATCATGTATTCACCACCTAAATAAAGAGAGTATACTCAAACCAATCCTGATAAGATAAATAGTGAAAGAATATACCCATTGTGTCTTCACCTCTTAGGGAAAGAGAGTAAAAAATAAAAGGTTATGGATATAAGAGAATATATATATATATATATATATATATATATATTCTTAGTCAAAATAATCCTAAATGATAGAGTAAAGGGATCCCCATCCCACAGTTCATCATAGGAGGAAGAGTTCCCAATATTTCTAAAAGTCCATCAATGATTCCTTGTATCTGACACACCTGTCCAAAAGTAACTGTCCAAGTTAAACCACTCCTCTCCATTATGCTGTGTAGTCAATGGGATACAAAATCTAGGTAAGGAACCCATACCCTGGTACAAAAATAAAGTTTTAATCCAATAGTACCTTAGGAACTCCACTTTCTATCTAAAATGGAGGGTACCACTCAAAAAGGTCATCAAGTAACTCCACTTCCCATTTCTATTGAAGGGTACCCTAAGAAATGTCATTGAGTAACTCTATTGCCCATATCTACTAGGGATATTACTCAGAAATGTATCTGAGGATCTCCACTACATAGCTCGACTGGAGGGTACCCCTCAAAAAGGACATCGAGGAACTCCACTACCCAGCACTACTAGTGGGTACCACTTGGAATTTTCATTGAGGAACACCAATAACCAGCTCTACTGGAGGGCAACACTTAGAAAGGTAATTGATAAACTCCACTGAATAGCTCTATAAAAGGTTGATATTCAAAATGTTCTTTGGTGATCCTATGAAATCACTCTCATCATAGAGCATCTTCATGTCAAGAGTCATGTTAGGAACAAACCAAATCATACCTCAAAATCCACAACATAGGGTAATATTGTGTTCCATGTGAAAAAACAGTCCATATAGGCACCTAATGGGCCAAAATCCATGTTCAAACAAAGTAGATACAAAACATTGAAGTTTCATAAAAATGAACCAATTGATACACAGTTTTTGAGGGGAACCATGCATCCTAATGTCATGTTCCCCCACCTAGCCATGTCTTTGGGGATTCGCGGATCCCAAGACATGTAGTAGTATATGTTGTTTAGGTGAACTACATGGAGTGTCTAACCCAAGGAGACTGGGCCATGTCTTTCTAGCCATGTCTATGTAGATTTTCCTCATATCCATGTACTCAGGTACACGTGTATGTAATTCCACACAGGTTCCCGACCATTTGTTCTGCCTCACATGTTTCTAAAATAAGGAAGGGGTACATGGCATATAGGAGGCCTACACACCATGTTATACCTTTTAAACATCTAAACCCTAGCCAACTCACTCATGGGGATACACTTCATGTGTCCACACTTGTCCATAACGTGTAGTAAGTTTTTTTCCACAGAAATAAATATATTCTTCCCATGATTTAGATAAAAACTTTAGACTCAATTTATGGTCATATATTCACCAAGACATTATAGATATATCTCATTATCATGGTTTCAGACTGTCGTTATCTAAAAACCAGCATCTGATTTAGTTTGAGAAAATTTATATGCTGCCGAACATCACCATGAATTCATCCATCGATTAATCAACAACTAATATTCCAAATGATCATCGACCACCCATAAAAATCCCAAATCCATTCTTGGTTAATTGACCAGATTATTGTTTGTGATTTCATTTTGATTCATAGGGTCTGATCATTTTTTTACTTCATGTGAATGATGAATCGAGACTATAGGGTCCAACTATTAAAAAACACAAATCATTTGAGGGGAAATGAAAAAAAACTAATGTTTTAAGGATCGATTCAGGAATTATTGTCCCTTTGATCAAGAATGTGGAAAAAGTATTAGAAAACAATTTAAAATAATTATGTTTATGTACACGAGTGTATATAATTGGCCACAATTGGTAGAGATCCAAGAAAAAGTATTTATATGATCAACTTACCTAATTAAAAGGTAATAATCACCAATTTAGGAGTCCTACCTTGATATTGGATCATTATTCATAAAATAATATTACCAATAACCATTAATAGTATTCATTGTATCTTTTTCATCCTTATCTGATATGATCTTACATTTCGACAACATAATATATGGTTCTGCAATTATGGAGGATGAAGGAGATCTAAAATCCTCCTAGGGTTTATGAGGCTAACCCTAGAGGATTCTCTATGCCGATATTCTTTTCCAAAATCTCACTTTGTTAAAATGAAATAAAAATTTATTTATTTATTTCACTAAACATACCTTCAACAAGTGATGATTTCGAAAAACCTATGCCAATCCATTTTATTTCATTCCTAGGATAAACATAATGTTCTAGAATCCAATGTGGAGTTAGATTTATAATCTGAACATTCATTTTATTTTTATCACATTTTATGAAAATAATAATGTGTGAACAAAAATAAAATATATTTAATACTTTTATAAAAATAATTCTCAGCACACTAGACCTTGAAATCATATATCGTCTCGGTGAAAACTTCTAGAAATATATCTACAAATATTTTATTATTTTAAAAGGAAATAATCAGTCTTTAAATCATCCCCCCTCAATATTTTCATCATAAAAGAAAAAACTCAATAATCAACATGGGATACTAAGACCACACTTGGATCTCCTCCTCCTAGGAACTATTCTATATGTTCCCATGCTTCCACAACACATGAACCAAGTGGTGTTCTATCCAAGAATGTCCCTCACATTTCTGTCCTCGATCACAACTTGGTGCACCAAAAAATTGGCTTCATCCTCAATTTGCATCTCTCCCCATTCGATGATGTTTGTTGGTTCATTCATGTATTTCATCAATTGTGACATGTGGTAGAATTAGTGCACCCGCTATAGCTGTGGGGATAGGGTGAGGTAGTATGTGACCTCACATCCCACCTAGACAATCATAAATTGTTTGATTAACCTTAGGGATAGATTTCCTACCAAATTGAACCACATCAATCCTCATTGTTGGTATACTCTCAAAAAACACATCCTCCCTGCTTCAACTCTATGGGCCTAAAACATTGAATTACATAAGATTTATGTCTGATCTAGGCCATCCTCATCTGCTCACTTATGACTTATACCTTATCCTTCATCACCTACACCATATATCGACCCCCAATATGTGTCTCACTAATCTTTGTCCTGCATAAGGGTCACGTGTAAAGACTTCTATATAGGGCCTCATAAAGAGTCATGTTGATAGTAGAGTGGTAGTTGTTGTTCTATACAAACACTGCCATGGGAAAGTGATCCTCCATGCTCTGGAAAATGTCTAACTAAAATCCCTAAAATTATCCTCAGACAATTGGATAGTGAACTCGATCTCCCAATTGGTGTGGTAATGATTGATGGTACTCAACCACATTTGGGTCTCCATTGCCTCCTCCAAGCCTCTCTATAATCATGATGTAAACCACACTCCATGATCAAAGATAATAATATAGGAAAAAACATGAATAATAATGATATCACATATACATAGTTAGCCCAAAATCACCACCGATCTCTACTCTATGATAAAAAATAAGTGTGATGACTTCATAATTTGGTCAACTATGACCTATATGGTGTTATGTCCCTTCGCTGTTCATGAATGTCCAAAAACAATTACATGGATATGTAATCCCATTTCAACTAAAGGATCTCAAGGGTTTGCATAAAACATACTGAATCATGGTGTTCATCCATCACATGCTGATAGGTGAGGCACCATGATATGAACTAATCTTTGCTTCATATCATGCTTGTTCAAAACAATTATTGGTGAAGGTATTAGTACATATTCTCAACATTAGGATGTAAAACTAGGTGATTAGTGTGGAACTCCCACATGACCTCCTCTCACATCTTGACTGGAACCACCGTATTCCCCTAGAATTATATGATATGATTGCATCCTTCATAATATTAATATCATGAGTAGCCTATGGATATCCCTTCAAATAAGACTTCTCAGTCGATGTCTACTAGTTGGGACTCTCTCACATGCTAAAAATGAAGGATTCAACACCATTGACTCCAAATATGTTTTACCCTCCTACACCATCATAGTTAACTGCAAGGAAGAAAACTTCTCCAAAGTCTCCTACACTAAGAAATATTTGGACCTCCGACTAAGGGAATCTACTAAAAAATTTTCATTCCCTATTTTAGGGAATATTTTGAGGTCATAGTCCTACATAACTCCATCCAAAGTCTCTATCTAAAGTTCAAGTCTCAATTCATGATGATGTACCTAAGACTTTAGTGCTATTAGTAAACCAAAAAGTACCCTCCTAGAAGGTCATGCCACTGCCTTCTCAGTGCAAAGACTTCCATTTTCATCTCTAGGTTGTGAGTAGCTTCATTCTATACATGTGGTCTTAAATTCCTCAACCCATATCTATTAAATTTTTATCATTGCATCAACACATCTGAGATTATCTCTAGATGAGTCAAAATACAGTACGAAATAAACACCTCCCTTTGGTAGTCACAAAGCTAGAGCACTCTTCAACCTCAACCTTAACTCCTTGAAGGCCCTCTGAAACTACTCAAAATAGGTAAATGGATTCCATTTCAACATCAAGGTTGTCAAAGGGAACACAAATATAGGGAAGTATTCCAAAAACCTCCTATAATACCCCATACATATATGAAATATCCAAACCTTTCACATTCTATTGGGGATCTACTAGGAAATAACTACATCAATATTAGTTGGGTCTGTATCTAAACCATGCTCAGAAATGACATGCCTCAAGAATTGAACCTCATGAATCTTGAACTGGAACTTTGATAGCTTTCTATAAATCCTGTGTTCTGAAAGAAAATCATGAACCAACCTTATGTTCTTTTATTTCTCCTTCCCTGATGAAGAGTAGAAAAGTATATCGTCAATGAAGATTATATAAAACATATCCATGTATGATTAAAATATTTGGTCCATCAAATCCATAAACATGGCTGGGGAATTAACCATATAAAATGGCATAAATAGGATCTCATAGTGTCTTAAGTGCCATAGGAATTCCATATTTGGAATATCAACCTCACGAACCCTCAAATGTAGGTATCCAGACCTAATATCAATATTGGGAACCTTCTCACACCTTAAAACTAGCCACAAAGCGTGTCAATCATTGGTAAGGGGTACATATTCTTTATCATAGCCTTCTCTTGGTAATGATTATCCATCAAAATCCATAGGCCCTCATCCGCCTTCTTTACGAACAAGACTAGAGCAGCCCAAGGGGGAACACTGTGTCTGAGGAAACATTTCTCTTGAAGGTACTCCAACTACAAACACAACTCCTAGAGCTTAATAGGGGACATCTGATATGACAAAAATTATATTTGAGAAGTACTAGTATGTAAATCTATAATAAACTCTATCTTCCTCCACAGAGGTAGTCTTGAATCATCCTCAGGGAAGACGTCCATGCAATCTCTACTACTGATAGAATATAGATTCTTAAAGAACCTTTTTCACCAAGGGATATATTTTCTAACTAATTTCTGATGGTTTTTATCTACCTTCTCATTAAACCCACTTTCCCTTCCATGATATATCTCTTTCCAATAATGGTAAATCTCAACCAACCAGTGTGTAGGCATATGACTTCTCTATGGTGACGGTCAATCATGGCTTGGACCATGGAATATCAATACATACCCAAGATGATTTTATAGGGTTACATCATGTTAACCAAAGGCCCCACATGATCCTCTATGCACCTATCGATAGATCATACTACAAGAAGTTTAATGATAAACAAAAAAGTATTCCCTATATAAACATCATGATTAATCTGCTAGGATAATGCCTCATTTGGGAGATCTAGATCTCATGCAAAGAGTAGAGAGATGAAATATTGATTGGAACCTATGTCAACTAGTAAAAAATAAAATATAAAAAAACACATATTGTATCTCTAACAATCTTGTGCGTTGTGGGGTTATATACCTACAAAACCAGAAATTTTCCATGACCCAGACTACCAGCTCCCTGATCCTGATGTGGGCCACATGGGGATGGTCTTGGAAGGATCCCATAGCAACATCCACTATCCATAGATCATAATAATCCCATCCCAGTTCTTCCTCCTATTGGACACCCTACCCTCTCCACGTAGATCACTAATCACAGAGCTACCACTACTATGGCGGTTCATCAACTGTCTCCCTATGCTCCTCGATACGTCTGTTCAGACATTCACCCTCCATGTGATTTTCCATGTAACAAAGATAGCATTGTCCCTCATCGGGCATCCATGGTGCTGTGTTTTTTCACTATACCACATGACCATGTGCTAGATTTTACTCTTGAATGTGTTTCTTTTTCCATGATCGCACTGACTGATGCCTACTAGATGATATAGACAACTCATCTCTTTGATTCCAAATTTCATCCCCTACAACCTAGAATACCTCTGACATAAATCTCTCTATCTCTTGTGCCTACTCTGGTACACTGGAAAATGTGCGAATTCATAAAGGCACTATGCTGGAATGGATCTCTCTATGGATTCCCTATTAAAATGACTGTGCTCAGAAGTAGACATCCTGGATCATGTATATTGATTACTCAATATGGTCTATTAACCTTTTTTTGTACTGATATTACATCATATCTCCCTACTACATCTCTATAATCATCTTAATCTAGAATGAGTGCATGCAGTATGTATATTACACATCATAAAATAGATTCTAGAATTCCATCAATGAGAGTGTTGAATCAACATGTATCAGTTTTACAAGTCACCACCCACTCTTATTTGCTCCATGTAAAATGAAGTATACCAGTGAAACCCCTTGAAATGTTAGGGATTCAACAATACTGAAGATACATACCACATAATCTAGTCAATCCTCTACTACCTAAGGATCTGGCTCCTAACAGAACCTCAGTAGCCTCTGGCACTGGATGTCATAGATAATTCTAATCATTAGGTCTCTCTCTACCTTCTCTTATAGAACAATATTATACTCAATAGATGGTGGTTCATATACCTATCCCCCTTGAGGAAGGGGGTAGTGGGATGGACCCTAAACTAGGGCCTCATCACTCATGTGATCATCATCATGGTATGAAACTAGAATCTTGGATGGTTGTCATTGTGAAGGAATCTTTAGAGTTATCAATATTTACCATGAACATATGAGCATATATTTATATATATATATAATGGGGAGATGAATCGAGAAGGATAGTCAAAGACTCAATCCTATATGATGCATGTACCTTTAGAAAATGAAACTAATGTCTTGGTATTCCAAGTAGACAAGCATGTTTTCATTGTCCTAGTGAATTTAAACATCGGTCGTACACACTATCAATGGATTCCTTGGCCTGAGAACCACACTTGAGACACTTTTACATTGTTTCCCTAAACCCCACCAAATCCTAATAAAGTTACAAGTTCGAACAACATCCCATTTAATGAGCTTCTCTAATACAAATTTTTCACAATTCAACCAAAATCGAGGCTCTATCAACAAACACCCAAGCCTAACTTCATTGTCAAAGGGTGGTGAATAGGGCCACATGTATATCTAACTCTTTAAGGACATTCCCTAAGTAACTGTACACAAACACAACCATATCAATTGAGAATTTAAGTGGAATTAAATTTAAAAGTTGAAAAAATATAATGGAACAATCATGAATGAAACACCTCTAAATAGTACAAAAGTAAAGTAGTGAAAAATGAAAAGTGAATGGAAAATACATGCTCAACATGAAATATGTGAAAACACAAAAAAAACCAAAAAGTAAAATAATGATATATCTCAACTTTGGAATCCCAATAAGTGACCACCATATGTTATCCAAAGTACATGGTGTCACTTAGATCCTCTTAAGTCACTGTCAACATGATTTTTACCTGAATAATATTTGAATTGTTCAAGAAAAAACTACATAGGGTTCAGTATATACATACCCAATAGGATCCCCCAAAATATTAAGAGGGAGAAATAAGGGATACAATAGAAAAGAAATACTGAATATTATAAACAGGTGTAGTTACAATAAAAGAGTATAACTTAACCCAAACCAAGAGTGAAGGAAACTTCATCCAAGCACAAGGGGATTTACATAGGGAGTAGATGAACAAATTTTATATACTTCTCCACCTATAGTAGAATAGTATACTCAATCCTTCCCTGAGAATATGATCATGAAAATCATGTGGCATAACTCAAACATATTTACCTATCATCAAAAGAGAGTAACCAAATACAAGGGAATGGATAATTAAGAATATATATATATATATTATAATTCAAGATAATCAAAAATGAGAGAGTACGGGGAGGTTCATCTCAAAACTCATCCTAGGAAGAAGATTCACCAATAGTTTCCAAAGTCTATCAATGATACCCAAAATCTCACACATCTTCCCAAAATTAACCATCCATGTCAAACCACACCACAACACTTTTCCTCATAGGTATGGGTGAAAAACTATAGGTAGATAACCAATTACCCATTTAATCCTAAAGCTTCTCTATCATTTTAATCGATGATCTCCACTACCCATTTCAACTAGAGGGTACCGCTCAGAAATTTCATCGATGAACTCCAGTACTCATTTCTACTAGAGGGTAACACTCAAAGAGGTCCTCAACGAACTCCACTTACCAGCTCTTCTATATGGTACCTCTTGGAAAGATCATTGAGGAACTCAACTACCCAACTCTACTAGATATTTCCACTCATAAAGGTCATTAAGGAACTCTAGTGCCTAGATTTAATGTAGTTTACCAATAAGAAAGATCATCAAGGAAGTCCAATGCCAAGCTCTAATAGAGGGTTCCAATTTGAAAACTCACCATGGAACTCCACTTCCTATCTCTGCTAGAGGGTACGACTTAGAATGGTTTTAAAGGAACTCCACCACCCATCTCTATAGGAGGGTACCACTCAGAATGGTCTTCCGTGATCCTACAAGATTACCTCCATCATCAAGAATCACCAAGTCAGGCATTATTCATGGAATATACCACATATTATCTTGAAACACACAATGGAGGGAACCTTCATCTCTTAAATGAAAAAACTCACGGGATATGATACTCATGGGACCAAATCATTGTTCAGATAAAGGACATATGAAACTTTAATATTCATAAAATGGAATAAAGGGATAAATGGAATGTGAGGGGAACCACCCTATGTGTGTTCTCACTCTGTATACTGATTGTGTCCCTCGGGGTACATGGCTACCATTCCCTATAGTAGTACACATCGTACAGGTAGACTATATTGCAAGTGGAATCCATCTTGACAAGGCCTTGTCCATTTGGTTGTGTCCATATAGATTGACCTCATATCCATTTACTTGGGTACACAGCCATGTAATTTCACACAATATTCCACCTGTGTGTCCCTCCACAGGTTTTACCTAACTAAAGAAGTGGTACAAAATGCGTTGGAGATCTACATTCCATTTCATACTTATAAATATTTTAAATACTGGTTGTTTCACTCAAGGGGATACATGTCATGTGTTCATCCTTGAACCCGGTGTGTAGTCGGTTTATTCACCGAAAGTCAGGTCTACTTCCCACGCATTATATTCATCCTCACTACTTTATTTTCAACCCTATATCCTCTCTAAAATTTTAGATCTGGCTATGGATCATGGTTTTTTTATTTCTTTCACTAGAAATAAATCTCTGATTAAGATTATAATAACCTACATGTTTCCCCAAATCGCTAAACCTTTACCATTTGATTAGTCAACAACTGATCATCCAAATGATCATAAAACACCCATAAACATCCCATATATATTCTATGATAATTGATCTATGCATGTTTTTGATTTTTCAGTAATTTCAAGTGTTTGATAGGGATTGGAAGCACACAATAATGTCGAACTAGGACCATGGGGTCCAATCAGTGAAGAACATGATACAGAAGTGACAAAAGAAAACAAAACCAATGTTTTAAGTATTGTATCCATGAATCCATTGCATTGATCAAGAATAAGGAAAATTGAATAAGAGAAAAGTTAAAAATAATTACGTTTCTTTTCATGGGTGCATGAAATTGGCTACAATTGACGTAAATCAAATAATAATGATCAATATGCTCAATATATTTAATAAAAATGGATTAAATTGCAAATTTATGAGTCCAACTTTGATTTTGGATCATTCTTCATCTATGAATGAACCTACCAATGATTGAGATGAAGCATGTTGTTTATTTCATCATGATTTGATATGATATGGTATTTCATCATCTCTAAATGTGATTTTTCAGTAATGGAGGAAGAAGGAGGTCTGTAATCCTCCTAGGGTTCATGCAGTTGGACCTGGAGGATTCTCCATAGAGATATTATTATTGAACAGTTCAATGCATTAGAATCATAAAATTAATTAATTAATTATTTTTTTACTTCACTGAACATACCACCAATGAGAAATGTGTATATACACCCCACACCGACCCATTTTATGTCACTCATAGGTTAAAAACTTTGTTCCAAACTCAACCGTGGTCTCATATTTTTGAACCAAGATTCCATTTATGAGTTATCACATATTATTTGAAGAAATGAATGGGTGGAAAATAAAATATATTTAATATTTTTATAAAATTAATTGTGGGAACATCGGGTATTATAATCGTACATCGTCATAGCACCAAGATCTTGAAATATATATATATATATAAGATTATTTCAACTTATTAAAAGGAAAACCCATTTATTATATAGTGTTGATTTTTTTAATATTTTATCTATGAATAATGTGGGTCAATTGAATGGAGATATGATCTTGGGAGAGAGATAACATTAGAAAGAAGTCCCATATATGGGTGAGATATGAGTGAAGGGTGTGTTAACGATCCATGATACAAATTATTTTTTTTGAGGATGTTTGGCATGATATATTGAGTAGATGTTTTTCTTTATCCTCAATATAAGGGCAAAGGGATAAAAATATATTTTTTTCACTCTAGTTTGTTTTCCCTTGATATTTGAAAAATATTTATATGTTTTGAATTTTTCCCTTTGTATGGACCTTCAGATTCTATCAATTTTCATTCCCTCTATATCACCCAAGAGATGTTACAAATCAAATTTCTAGATATGTAAACAATGATACATTAATATTAATATTTCTCAATAGATTACAAATAGAATTTTCTAATTTTCATTCCCTATAATAAAAAATAACATGTTACTGAGATGATCTCCCATGATCATCATCATTAGTTATTATTGATAGTTCATATTTATCATAGATACACTCTTGGTTACCAGACAAGTATGGTTAATTTGGTATCTATAATAAAATTTATATTACCCATTCCATATAGGATTAGAGTTTTTCCCATTTTTAATAAAGTATGAACATTATTGAATACATGGTTTCTTGTGGTAATGATTTTTCATTTATTTTTTCATTAACATATATTACCCTTGAAACCAAGTACAAGTATGCACATATTTCTAATTAACACATTTTTTACAAATTTTGGTAACACTGAAAAGTTTGCATATTTACCACTAATATATATGTGATTTTAGTTATAGTGGGTTATTGAATGAAATATTTAGTACCTGAGTTACCTATATAAATTAGATTATGATTTTCTGGATACATTCTAACACCATTTAATGTTAAAGGGTTATTTTTTTAATGGCACCACCATATTGAACACGGATAACCATTTTTTAAAGAACCGGTCTAATATGAAATCCATAGTTAAATTAACTTAACCTAGAATAGTTTTAGGATGGTTTACCTTCAGTAAATTTTCATAGTGTGTCTGTCAATGATAAAAAATCAAAATAAAAGAACATGTGTTAGTGTGTGGGGAAAATCATTAGTCTGATGACATGTCCATGAATATAGGTGGACCCTATAGAGGTGATTACACATGTTTGTGGAGAAACTTGTGTTTATTGATGTACAAGACCTAATATACATATAAAAAGGTTGGGTTGTCTACGATGTAGGTGGGACCTGGTTTTTATAGCATTATCAATGGGGTACCCAACCACAAGTGTAGTTTAACTGCCTATCCTAAAATGTAGGGTCCACAATGGGGATGTTGTGATGTAAACTGAGAAGATTGTAACACCCTATATAATTAAAGTATTAAAATATTCAATTTTTATCCATTTTAACAAGGTGAACCATTCATTTCAAGAGCCTACATGATTAAAAATACATAGTAAAGTGATCTTGCCTGAGAGTATTGTCTAGATAAGTGACATTTAAGGAATTATACCAGGGAGTGAATCTATCTGTGAGGAAAAATCACACTGAAAGAACATGTGTTGCCCAATGGGGATAGTCATTAGTATGATGACCCATTCGGGCATGTGGGTACTCCCCCGATAGGGGAAAACACATGTCTAAGAGGCAAATGGAGGGTCTGAAGGGCCATGAATCGATGAGCACATTAAGATGGGCAGGGTGACTATGCTTTCTATGGGGGATAGATATTGATACATATAAAAAACAATAAATTAATTGTAATTTAATTCATGAATTTAATGGTTTTATAGAATTATATGGTGAATTAAAATTATGATTGAGATATGGAAAATTAAATTTAGTCTTAATGATAAACTACATTTTTCTTTATACCATTTACAGCTTGGTTTCCCAATAATTTTCATGTTTATTTATCTTATTGGGGGTGATGAGTTTTTGGATTATGTTAGATGATTATAAAAGCTACTAGTAACTATAATGAGTTGAAATTATGTCATGTGATTTTTTTAACATGACGAGGTTTTTGGAAGAGAAAAATTGACTACAATGTGGTCAAGATCAATGTTTTATTGGAGAAAATGTTTGAAATGGGGAATGTTTATATTGTGTATTTTCATTATGGATGGGAGAAAATAAGGTAGTAGTTAAGTATCCTCATCTTTTCATTATGTGAGAATAATATTTTTCATGGAAAATCATGTCATATTATATAATGATCATGTATGTGTTTGGTCAGATACATATTTTGGTAGAACAAATTTCTATGTCTTTCTAGGGGATTGAGTTTTATATCATCATGGTTTTCACATTATCATTGACTAACACAAACCAAAAATGTTTTAGGGAACAACACTGTAGTTTAGGTTACCTTTATTAAATTATAGATTTCAGGAATTTACTCTTACCATAATATGATATATATCATCCTTGAAGTCTCTTAATAATCAAGAGAGACAAAAAAATATTTTTTTGAATTAAATGTTGATTTCTTGTGAATTTGTTCATCAGGAAATTGATATTTGATGAGTTTGGGTATACTTTGAAGGTTAAGGTGTAGTGGAAGTTCTAGATTGTCTATAACAAACTCGTTTTTTGTTGTAATCCATGAATATTTAATTATATACATAATATAGTATTTTTATCACCAATATAATTAATATATAGATTATTTGATAAGAAACTTGAAAAAATAAGAGATTTTATTTTCAACATATAATTTATAATTAGCATATTAAATTAAATAATTTCCATTCATTGAATTATTTCTTATTTATCAATTATCAGATAATTTCTATCTATTGTAATATATTTTTGTTATAGAAATCAATGGTGGCTTCCCTATAGAGATGATATACATGTTTTTTGAGAACCTCTGATCATTACAATGATTGAATGAGTCTCTTAAAATCAAAAAATATAATTAACATATTTAAATAGTGCCATAGTAAGAAAATAATAATTAAACAAGGATGCTTAATATTTTTTTAATTCCCAATCATCCTCATGTATAATTAATAATAGAATTATTTTTATTCACATGACATGTACTAAACTCACAAAAAATAGTAATATTATTATTCATGAAAAAATAAATTAATACTTATTAAAATAATATTTAATATTATGTTTTTATTCGGGATATTAAACTCTGTCCACATATCCTCTTCAATATTTATCGAGAATTGAATAAATACTATTTATTTATTTATATAAATATCACTGTATTATTTGAATATATATATATATATGTATTATTCATCAAATTAATGGATGTTTATTTATTAAATATTCACAAAACTAAATAAAAAACTATTTTTCTTAACATTTTTATAAAATAAAATAAAATATTATGTATTTACATAATTGAATAAATAATTACCCAGTGAATACGTATTTTTTGAATATTCAAATTGCATATATATTATCTCAAATAACTGGTGGTTTAATATCTTTTATCAAGTAAACCTGAATAATTATTAGACAATGTATGAGAATAATATTTATCCAACATGATACATTAATTTTGGAAGTAACTAAAGGTCTTAATATGCCTAATGTGTAACCCACTCGGACCCCATCTCAGTGGATTTAGGAAACACTTCCAAAATTTTGGGGTTAGTATCTAGAAACATACCAAGGCTCCCAAAGTGAATGATGTTAATTTCACAATGATATGTAAACTCATATAAACCCATGTTGTGAAATATAATCTATTTATCTTAATATGTCCAATCAAGAAGGATTAATACTAGTTTCATCAACCTATGTGTTCAATGTCTCTTTCATTGATTTTTTTTAAATTTATTGATTAATAACATATCCTTGATGAGGGACTTAATTAGAAAGTTCATTTCCCATAAAAGGGATAATATATCAACTTACTGTAATGAACATAAGTGGTAAATCCTATCTATATTTATTCACTAATATAACATCAATCATTAAAAACCCAACATATATTACCCCACTACATTCATAAGTATTCATTTTTTACATCAATATATCTATATAAATGAATTATAGAATTCATTAATTATAATATTAAATGATAAGGATTATTATATATGTACACATATTAGAATATCTAGTTACACATAAAACAATGGATTTCCTATTGGATGATCATGTTATCATAAATAGTTTTCACTGAATATTTCCAAGGGTTCATACCATGAAAATTTCCTCAATTTCTATTAAGTATCTAGATATAAATTTTTTACCATTTATTTCTTTTTATATGAAATTATATGGCTATAGAATTTATATTTAATAATACTATCATGGCACAAATAGGTTGTCCTCATTACGAGGAACAACTATGACCTTTTTAGAGGATAAGTACACTTAATAAATTATCACATTCTATGTATTAGAAAATAATAATAATTATGTCATAATATAATTTATTGATATTCAAATTCTGGAATATAAGTAATCATATTATACATAGATTTCAGTTACAGGGAACTAAATTCAAAAAAATCCAACATACACTAGATCCAACAACTTAAAACCATTAATTATATATCTCCCATATGATGTTCATTCTTATTCTAAGATAAGTCTTTATTGAGGGGTTTCCAACATATTTATCCATGAAAATCAACTTATAGTGACTTCACACCTATGAGAAAAATCCATTAATCTTTAATATTTATGGATTATGTGATTTTTTTGTTGATGTAAACATAGATCTATTGCAATATTTGGCACTATTGTATCAACATAATACAATGTGATAGGGTATATACTTATAGGAACCACATCATGGTCTTAAATAATCTAAAGGTAATTATATATTTAGATATTGGGTTATTAAAATCTCCCCCCGTTAAATTAATCTCTCCCTCACAATTTGACTCATAAGATTGTATTAATTTCTATAAGGAACCATACACTTATAGATGATCATGGGTTTATTTAGGATGCGTAATGAGACTTATCTATTTAAAAAATTATTATATGAACATTATAAAGACATATAACCCATTTTAAAATTTATATAAAATTATGCTAAATGGTTTTGGTTTATATCCATAAGAAATTACATCCCACAAATTTATAAATTACATATATGATAATCATTCCACTATTTTTTTTATAATTTAATATCTAGTAGAT
This sequence comes from Viscum album, assembly GCA_963277665.1. Classification (NCBI taxonomy): domain Eukaryota; kingdom Viridiplantae; phylum Streptophyta; class Magnoliopsida; order Santalales; family Viscaceae; genus Viscum; species Viscum album. Next base: position 1,785,646,484 of record OY728150.1, read on the forward strand.
TGTGAATTCTTATTCGAAAAAGGAATCCATAAATTCTAAGGTGAAATCTAATAATCTGATTTCTCATTAGTAGTTTCATAGGATTTTACTTTTTCTCGTGTTTGTTAGTGATTATCTCCCTAATTGTCCCTCATGTTGGGATATTGAGATTAATAATTACAAACTCTCTTGAAATTGAATAAATTAATTTTTATAGCTTGTATCTTTTTTTTACAATTTTTAGTTTTAGGGCCTTCAACTACAAATAAATATCTTTTACCCATCCCTTTTTCAAAATTTCCCCATTTTTGTTCCCATTCCTTTGTTATTTAAGAAATTACATCTATTTTCCTTCATCATATTCATCTTTTGATAATCAATAAGAATCCATATTAATCTTACTTAGTATGATTGGGACATTGAATATTTATACATTATTAATCATATTTTTTATAGTTGGTTTGGAATAATCATAAGGATTTTCCCTCTATCTCTAATTAAAATGTGATGTTCATTGAGTTAATATTTTCATTATCTCTCACATCCATAGTTTCTACTAGTTTTATCCACGACTAAAACCAAAGGAGTAATCCTAAGTGAATATCGTTATACGATAATAATAAAAAATAACCATTATAAAATTTAACCTCAAGATGTCTCACATAATACAACAATTATGACAGCCTTTTAATCTAATAAATCAATTTGTATCTGAACTGATGAAAACTATATCACTTTCATATATCATTCTTGGTTCATCTTACATTATGTTTAGTTGGGTTTTACTAGACTTATTATCCTAATCCTAAAAACAAAGATCCAAAATTACCCTGAACATTATTAAATGTTTCTAAACCTAATAATCTTAGAAGTGTATGATATCAATATAGAACTTATCCTCCCTCATGAAATATTAATAATTACTTTTATAATACACCCAATAATTCATATACTCTAATTATATACTCTCAATAACATTATATTCCTAAAACTATTCAGTTCTCCAATATACTAATCATGAATGAGATTATACATTTCTATAAAAAATATCACTATATTTAACCCTATTATTGTATCAAAGATGATTTTATAAGAGAAAACATGAGTCACTATATATAATAATCCTAAATATAATATGTATTTTTTAGAAAACATGAATACATTTTAAATCACAAGGTTAACAATAATTATATAACTTACATCATGAAATTCATGAAACCCTTTTTTATATCAACATTATGTGTTTATAGACATAAGGTTTTTTGATACCACAATCATGTGTCATATAATGTATATTCCAAAAAATATATCCTTGGTAGAAAATCACATTTCTATAATATCTATTCCATTTAAAATATGTCATTAATCCTTTAAAGTAAAACAAATAATGAATAATCCTTAGATGTATTAGATGATCCACATAACTTTTAGAGTATACCAAGATATCATTGATAAATATTCGTCACTAAAATTTTCTAATAGTTTCATGATTATATAAATCTCACTATATTTGGTAACATGAAGAAACACACATGTTTCATCATAATAGGAATACAATAAAATTCATAATGATTTATGTATACTCACTTATTTGGTTATAAGATATTATGGTTTCTTAGTACATTCCATTACCAATGAAATATTCATGATCATATTTCAACCAGATAATAAAACCAATAATTGTTAAGATAATATCTAAAATGAAAATATATAAACATTAGTCCCCATATGTCGTCCCTTATGACACATTTGTTTTTAACAGTGGATACTTTGAGACCAACTTGTGATTCACTTTGCTTAATCCTTTTTCTTCCATGGTAATTTTTTTATTAGGTTATCTAACATAATTGGTTGTCATCAATATTATATCCTTCGTAATTGTTCATAAAGAAAATTTGAATATGAGAATAATATTCTCTTGGGGTTTCTAAATAAGTTTGTAGTGTTAGTCCCACTCATTGTGCATTAATGTGTTATTTGAGTCAATTCTTAACCAACCCTTTTTGGGGTGATCACAACTAGGTCAATCTATTTTATAGCTGTATCCACTTGATATTATCCAGTTAGAAGTGTAATTTTTGGAATAACTAAATATTACCTATTTTTCCACGTCAGCATGATGTTATCCAATTTTTATTTATATTTACAAGGTTTTCAGTAGAGTTCCCCAGCCCCAATCCCCAAATTAAATATTCATTATTACATTAATATAAAATAATATATAATTATAAAGGGTTATATGTACATTAAAAATATTGATCAACCTAAAAAATTGAAACCTTATATTATCATAAAAATACACTAATCTCTAGACATATCAGAACCTAATATTTGTTAGTAAATATAAGGACTCGGACCCCACATACCCAGATCTAGTGATTATAAACACATAATTTACATACATTCCTTGATATCAACTGTAAAATACTACATACCACCATCTATAATTCAAATATAATTTACTATTAAAAAATAAATTATATAAGAAGTATCTTTTCATGTTTAGAGATTTTGAGAATTATGAAGCAATAAAATCTAATAAATCCCAAAAAGTTGAATCAAATTAACTGTTTTCCAATTATATATGATGCTAATTATTTCGAGAGAAGTCTTTAACATATTCCATTAATTCTTTCACACTTGTAATCCATCTAAACCCATAAAATTCATTACTTTTCTCTATAAATTTGGAACTAGAAACATATTAAAGAGTGAGAAAAATTATCAATACGTGCAACATAAAGATGATGTAATCTGGGAATAAATATGTTATACATATTTTTGAAAGAATTGGTATGTACCCTAAATCCATAATCAACTTGAAACAAAAAGTATGATACATACATGAAAATAATTAAAAACATAGATATCAATATTACTGCTCTTATATTTAAAGAATACATAATATTGGACACCAAAACAATATTCTCAAGGACTTGTGCTGGGATAATTTTCTTATCGCTAATACTATGTTCACAGAATCATACTTTTGAAGATTTATTCCAATAAAATACCCTATAATGGGAAGTGGAATACCCCAAAATGAATATATTTTATCTCATGAGGCTGATTACTGAATCGAATGGTTAAATAATGCTGGATCTCACCCGTCACTTTTTTATGTCCAATGCAACACTATAAGAGAAAATATAAAAAAAAATAAATAATAAATATTTCAAATAATCATATGTATTGAAATAACACCCAAAATAATTTCAATACATTACAAAATTTTAATAAAATGGATAACATATTCATAAATCTTCTCAAGAAAGAAGGTGGAAGGTAAAACATGACAATTATCATACCTAATAGAATAATAATATATGATATGTAAATAATTTTCCCCATGTAAATAGATAACAAACATTATAATTTGACATCATAAAATCTGATTTATTTAAAATTTAATGTTTACACTATATAGGGGAAAAAATTATAGGTTTACAGAAAGATGAACCATTACTTCATAATAATTTTTTTAATTTTTTTAGTCTTTTTACAATATGCTAAACTCAATTTACCACCATTTGTTTTACCTTAGAAATTAATTTCTAACCTTAGTAATGAATATTAATGAAAAATATTAATATTGAACCTTTTAACTAATTTGATACATATTTTTTAAAATTTAAAATTAATTTCATCAAATACTATTTTTTAATGGTGTGAAAAGTTGATTTTAAAATAAACACACATACTTGTGTAAAAAAATTTTATGAAACATAAGGGGTTTATGGATTAAATTATTATATATGGTATAATTATAAAAGTTACTAATTTTAGGGACATAAATTGAATTAAAATAAATTTAATAAAAGGTATGAGTCATAAATAAAAATACCAAACTCATGATCACCATGAAAATACTTAATTTATAGAAAAGATAAAAAACTATTGATTAATGAAAGTACCATTTTAAAAGGTTATAAAATCCTTTTTAATAGGATTTATATTTTTAAATAAAATTTAAAAATAATAAAAGTTGTTACATTAATTATCTTTTAATTACATTTTTTTAAATCATATAGTTTTTTCATACATTGTGATAAAATCATGGGAATTATAATTTTCAGAAATCCTATATTTTTTGACTAAGGAGACTTAGACATTGGACGGGATATAAAACCCTTTTACTTGTTCTTAATTTTTTTATTCACTATAAATAAAGAAATATTTCCACGACCATGTATTTATCACCTTTTTAAATCAATATAATGAGTTTTGAGAGAAACATATAACTATTTTTCAAATTATAATTAAAAATTAAACAATAGAATATTTTAGAATGCGATGATAAAATAAAATATGGGCACAAATCATCAGTTATGTTAAATGGCTAGATGTTTTTTTATTATAGTGAATTATCATAAATATGTGATTCCCAAATGGTGTTGAATCTCTAAGATTTCGTGAGAATAGTATATTATATGATCTCTTATCTCTCTTATCTCTCTTTATCTTGTTAAATATTATGAATGGGAGACATGATACTATACACATACATATCCTCCATTTTTATTAAAAGATCTATAAGCCTGAATGAAAACATGAAAAATTATACATACATATCTTCCTCAAAATTATCACTATATAAATATAGTTCATCCCCACGGGAATATTTTATAAGCACCTTGGGAAAAAGGTTTTACAGTACATGTAATTTCCATTCCGGTCATAATATAATTCATAAACACCTCAACTATTCATGTAAATTTGATTTGATGAGAATATTTCCCTAATATAATATAAATAGTTTTGATATTATTGAGATCTTGTGCGTTACCATTTATAAAATAAATAATATCATAATTTTTCCAAATTATCTAGATTTAAAATGTGGAAAAAAAATATAATTTTATTTATTAATTTCACACTATTTTATCAGAACCTAATAATCTCATGATTAGTTTTAGAACATTTTTTCACATAGATAAACTAGTATTGAGGATCAATATGATGCTTCTCATAACCTAGAAGAAGATATAATAAGCTAATTCAAGGGATTTACATAGGCATAACCTCCCAAATATATTAACCCATAGCTTCATGATATGTTGAGTGGAACCCCAAATCCTGAAATACTAGATTAATATTTCTTCAAAACACTTCCTACCATTTTCAATAATTCTCATGGAGTAAATCGACCCTTAAGTAAATTGAATTTATTTCAACCCAAAACTCAAGATATATATTCCTCAATAATTGAAATCACCCCAATTAATGTTGGTCATGCACTAAGAACTATTGTATGATTTTTACCAAAGTAATATAAGGATATACCAACTTAATATTTTTTCTGATATTTTTTTCCATTTATGTACAAAATACCCTTGATATCTTATTACAAGCTTATTAATATTTATCATATTTTACATGAGTGATTAAAAATGTTTTTATAAAGTTTACAAATATTATAATTTTTATTATAATTATATTTTTATTCCTTTTATTTAATTTATTTTTGATACAATCTTGTATAAATAACTAACATTTCAATTAATAGAAATAATATAAATAAATTAGAACAATCTAAATCTTCTCTAATAGTTAATTTATCTAGTAGAAGAAAATCATCCCCCGGAACCTAGGTAATTTCATCCGAGATACATTCCTTGTTCATGTTGCAGAATTCAACTTTATGATTATATTTACCTTTTTCATTGGTTTCACATTGAATCTAGTCATTAAACACCTACACATTCTTAGAAGATCCATCCATTATATAATTTTACACACATGTCAGTGAGGGGAACCAGATTATTTGTTAATGGTTCTACATAAGAGAAATGGTCATCATATATACACCTTCATAGTGAGAAGATATAAATGAATCACAATCCATTATTGAATTTAATAAATTGGTACAAAAAACATGAAATAATAATGAGGTAAATAAACTAATAACATACATAGGATAGTATAAGATCATGGTCATCCACATACATAACATGAATACACAAATGTGCAATATAAATAATTCCCTAAACATAATTATTTATTATTAAGATGACACTCTTAACTTAATTAATAATTTCACATTATCTTAATGATAATTTCATATCTCTTGGAGATACCAACTATTAAAACAAATTGGAAAATAAAGATCCTGACCAGAATTTATAGATAATTATATAGAATTAATTGATAATTTTATAATTATGAAAACCCTATTACATGGTAAACACATAACATGTCAATAATGTAATTAGGATTTTAATTTTTCAATTAATTATTCTTTATGTAATTTTAATTATGTTCCTTATAGAAAGACTACATGAAGTATATTAATGTGATACATGTTATTTTTATCACTTTTTATGCATTTGGGATGTACGTATTGGGATAAGATTTGTATCTCTGCTGGAGTACATGAAATTTACTAACGAACTACATGGATTGTGTTCTGCATGTTGTCTGTTATTATTTCCTTCCATTTGATTCTTCATTTTCTTCAGTTGTGTGGATTAATGAGTCACAAGAATTGTATTAAATCTAAACATCATGCATCTCAATGATTATACATACAATCAATTTCATGAATCATTTTGTTATAAATTTCACCATATAGTTTTCATAAACTATAACGCCTCATTGTGTTGATGAAATAACATGTATGGAATTTACACATCATATTTATCTCCCAAATTATACAACATATCAATTTCATGTTGGGTTATATTATGAATTTGACCACATGGTTAGCGTGAATTTTCGTACTACATTGTTTGGATGACATGGAATGTACTGCAACTACATGTTGTGTCATCATGTGGACTACGTGCCCAGATGGTCTGGATAACTTTTATTGTGAATTAAATACACCACATGTTAGTACTGCTTAGTGCACCATGACTCATGTGAAACACCAAGGTGTATTAAATGTAGGTATGTGTCATGTTCCTTTGGTCCCAAGTCATGTATCACTATCTACTGTCTATAATCCTCATAACCACCCGATAGAATCACTAAAATTTCTCTATATTTTTGTAATCAATTTAAAATGAAATGAGATATAAAAGAATAGAATTAATATATAGAAAACAAGTTAATTTAACTATTGATTTATGAAATATAATACTAGAAGACAAAAACTAATAAAAATTTCATATAATCGAACAATGAATAAAAAATAATTATAAATTATCATGTTATCCCGTTAATACCACCTAATGGTTTTCAACACAGTGGAAGAGATAGGTGGGCCATAATCAACTAGTCTTATTTTCATAATCCATGAATTATCATTGATATACAAGAAAAACTATCCAAACAATCAATATAATTAATATGATGATTAAGTGATAATAAACCAAATCCATGAAGACATGATATTTTCATATCTAGTTTATCATTAATTTATTTAATTAATGAATTACCTTTCATTGAATTAGTTATTTTTTTATGATTGGATGAAGACCTATTCTCATATCATAATTTCATCAAAGGAATAAATGGTATATTCGCTCTAGTGGTGATTCACACATGATTTGAAATCCTCCACGTTTAACTATATAATACTATAGGTATTGGAATTGATGGTTATAATACATATAGTGGTAGATTTTGATCATATCCATGTCTTACAAGAGAGAAAGGTTTCCCTATGATGAAGGAAGTGACCTGATTTGTATTCTATAGAATATTGTAAGGGATATAATTATAGGTATTGGGAGAATCCTCTCTATAAGTCATTGAGAAAAACTGAGGAGTTTGGCTCATGCTATTGGAAATTTTCATAACTAGGTTTAAATAGTTCGAAAGATACAAAATAATAATTTTGTAGGGGATCATATTATTTTTTTAATTCCATATGAACTGCATATCAAAATAATAACATAATAATTATTATTCACTTAACATGAGATAAACATCATGATATAATTGATATAATTTTTCTTTCATTAATAAATTAACATTATTCAAATAATATTTTATTTGGAATTTCTCATTGGACCATTAGACTCAGCCTGCATAACCTCCTCAATATTTTCCATGAGTATAATAATGAATATTTATTTAATTCAATAAATAAAAAAAATTATTTTATTATAAATATATCTAAATAATATATTTACCAAGCAAGTGAATAAATATTTGTTAAATTTTTATTTAACAAAATGAATAAATATTTTTTTACCTTGTGAATAATATGGAATAAAATAAATATTATGCATTCACAGAATTAAATAAAGAACTACCTGTTGAAAGAATATTTATTAATATTAGAGTAATATATATATATTCTATTTAATAACTATTTATTGAATATTTTTTATTAAAAAATGATGAATAATTATTAAAACACATAATAGAATAATATTTATCCAAAATGGTAAATTTATATGGAATTTAATAGTGGTTTCAGATAGAACTAGTGTGTGGTATTCTTGGCCCATTTCTCATTGGAATTAGGCTAAAATGACTATAGTCTAAAATTTATGTTTATGAATAAAAAAACACATATAGATAAATTTGTTACTATGGAAATGACATGTAACATCTTATGAACATACACTTTGTAATATAATCAAGTTTCCTCGATATAACATCATCACATGTTCTCAATGTCAATATCATTGGATTTTAGAAAATTAATTTTTTGAAATACCTACCCTATAAATAAACATAATAAAGAAGTTAAATTCTCATCTAAGGTCCTGATATATCAGCGTATGTTATAGAATAGAAGGTATAAATCTTTTACCAAATTATTCTATAATACAAAAACACTCATGACACACCCAATGCATCATACTTTTCTTATGAGAGTATGTAATCATACTTTTCATCAATAAATAACACATTACACTTATGAAATTGATTAATACTAAAATTAATATATAATAATTAGTGCAGATGATTTTTTATTGGAATATACAATCAAAAATATATGTGTGGATTTCATATTCACAAGCCATTTTCATATAATCTTCTACACTAAAGATTACCTTGGGTGTACACCATGGGAATGTTTCTCAATGTCTTATTAGTCTCCACACCTGATATCCTATATCATTTGTGTCCTAAAAATGATATCATCTAGAAATAGATCTTATATTTAGAATATTGTCTTGTTATATCATGTTTCCCTTCATAGCAGGGAACTATTATGACCTTACAATGTAAAAAATACATATAAGACCTTCTCACTTAATATTTCATGAAAAATTACAATTAGGATGTGTTATAATATTTTATTAATATTAAAATTCAAGAATACTAGAAATCACAAAGTACCTAGATTTTTTTTCTAGCTAACCAACTCCAACATATTCTCACTTAATATTATATCCTTTGCATTGTTATTACTTAACAAAGATCTATGGGGTGTGAATAAGTTATTTAGTGGTACATGATTTATGTGAGGTTCATTCATTAAAGGATTATTAGATAATATTTTTAAGAATATTGGAGTTTGAGAATTAGAATTCATCATCAATTGAACTAATTATTCAATATTTTACAAGATATAATTTATTATAAAACATCCCATTTTTTATTATTATTAATATAGGGTTTTCTTGATTTTTATTTGATGAGTAATTGGGTGTGATTAACATTATAATATTTAAATAATTTAATCTTAGGGTGGGTGATGCTTATGTGAATTATTGTATTTTTGTTATTATTAGTCAAATTATGAATGATTATTTAATGAGTTATAGTAGTGAATATTACTTATAGAAGACCATTTCATATCATGATATAAATTTAGTAATGAAAAATTTTATTATTTTTCTTAATTGATAGAGTATTATAGTGATGAATATATTTCTTAATTTCCGAAAGAAAATAATGTGATTAAATTAATGAAATTGATGAATTGTATGATATTTTTATGGTGATATATGTTATAAATATTAAATAATTATGAAAAGTTGAACCTAAATCATGTTATGAATAATAACTGATTAAGTCATGACGTAAGTTAGAAATTTATTTATTATAGATATATTGACTTTGTTCTAGGGTTAGTGTAAATTGTAGTAATTTTAAAATTGTGATGTCATGGGAAATGGGTTGGTTATAACGATGGATTCATTGGATGTGTACCTAGGGATGAGGAATCTGAATTATTATATATCATTGTATGTTTTGTCATTTATTATAATTCATCACCAGAAATAGGTAATCTATCTATAACTATCATATAGTCCACCTACTAAGTTTATAATCTATCTAGCTCCTTACTCTCATTACAAAATATCATCCTTATCCATGACTCTATTAGGGTTTTTTCACTCTTGGTCAATCCATTCTAAATTCTTACATTTTTCCTTTCATAAGTTTCCTTTATCACTAATCTCATCAAACCACCATTAAAAACATTACATTCTTCCTTTTAGTTCATCAATCATTTAGTGTTTATTCGATCAAATACATACACAAAATCACATGGTTAATCATCATCGACATTAATTTTTGATTCAAAATAATCATTCACCAATGAGTTCTATACCTCTCTCAATGAATCCATCAATTTCAACAAAAATCAACCATTATTCATAACATTGTCCAATAACTATCTATAATCTATCCTTACTAGAATGAAATTAGATGGTCCAACTCTAGGAAATTTTCATATCCTCCCATATAACAATATTCAACCAATCTAGGCTTAATTGAACTTATTACTTCAACATTAGTAAACCCCACATAATCACACTATCTAAAATAAGTCCATTCATTTAAACAAATTCAATCAAATTCAGTTATTTTTTTGAAAAAATTAATTTATTCTTCTTTTATATGTCTATTATTTTAATCCCTGAAGTAGCCCGTAATGTATTAAATATCTCCCTCACCCATAAAATCCACTATCAGATCAAAAACTAAATTGACTGTATCATCCTTTATCATCCAGTTCTTTTATTCATGAATATATAGATTAAAAACATGAAATAAATGATTTCAAAATCAGCATAATCGATGTTATCTATTTTCTTTCAATTGGAATTTAATTCATTTGGAGTTTATATCATATGGTATCTCTATAATTTCATCAGGTTTCCCTATAATATTTTTTTTAGATCAACCATTGCATCATTGAAAAGTCTTTATAAAAAATCTTCATGGTGAATCATGTAGTCCATAATTGAATTTACATAGTTTAATTTCATTAAATTGTTTTTTCATCCAGACAATACTTAATTTTTCATAATTTAACATTATGATACTATATTTTTTTACCCTATTTTACACCTTCCAAGAACCTTTTATTTTTATGAATTTATTCATACATTTCTCAAACCATAATTTTTCTTATTTAATTTATACATCTTGTTGTCCTGCCTTTATTTTTATAATTTTAAAAGACATAATTTTTATGAATCATCATTTTTATTAGTTTAAGGGGAACCACAACTATGTTTAGAAACCTAATATCTTTCCCACACCTATTAATATTAAAATTTGATAAATGGAAATATAAATATATAGAAGGGGAGTAAAAAACATCCTAAGGAGGACTTTTTTTATGGTGCATATTTTTTTTCTATTGGTGATACTTCTTCTATCTTAGGTGTAGAACATATAAGGTTTCACACCAATTTATATATTTTTAACCAACAAGAAATTACTCTAGTCTGATTTACATTCATTTTCAACGGTCTTTAATCGGGTCTTGGGGTTTTGATTTTCATTTATATTCAGTTAGCGAACTTTGTCTATTTTCAGTCTGATTAATTTTCATTTCTTTATCAAGTTTAACTCATCATTTTATGCTACCTTGAAACTATATTTACTTTATACCTTTGATATAGTATTTATTTAAATATTTGTGTCGATACCACTAATATTTGGGAATTTCTTCCTAATACTCTGGATTATTATTAAATTATACTTTCTATACTAAGCCTCAGGTATTTTCTATTTTCGGTTTTCCTTGTTATAAATTTCTAGTGACATCAATTATTTTTCTTCACATATTTTTGGACACTACATATCTACTTTAATTTATTAGTCTTGTTTTAAGGGAATTAAAATTATTTCCACTACATGTTCACTTTTATATATGTTTTCTTGTTATATTCTCACTACTTCCCCAATATATTTTATGAAAGGAGTGGTTTTTTTTGTTCTGATAACATTTAGATGGAAATTATATTTGTTGAATTTATTTAATGTTACTATCTATCCTATGTGGTGATTAAAAATTAAGTATATGCATTATATTATGTGTATTCATCTAACATTGTTTAATATCCATAATTCATAAGAATATATTATGAAAATATCATTTTAAGAATGAGATAGTTTTTGGTTACATTCATCGGTGGGTTGAGGACAACATGATGAACCATATTGTTAACATCTCTCACACCATATTTTTTTTGGAGATTACATACAATACTAATTCATTAAATGTTGGAAATAATAAATATTTCTCATTAAATAGTTGATGAATTTGAGTTATATAGAGGTTATATCTATTTATAAAAATTTGATTAATTTTTTGTGTTGGTATGATCAGTTTTATATATGGGTATTAATTTTATAGATTATGTTTTAGTACATTGGTTTTTTAATACATTACTTAATTCATGGGTAAATTTTTGTCTTACTCTAACCAATTCAACAAATAATAGTGTTGTGAAATATTTTTTTTACAATTTGTATTTTTTGATGGAATAGGTTAGAATATGTACTCAAGATAGATATTATTCAGAGAATTTGGTCAAAAAGAGATTGCAGAAGTAAGGAAACTAATTAGGGATAAAGCTGATATGGTAAGATAAGTGTGGAAGAAAATCCAAGTTGATGTAGAGAGAGTTTGAATTTCATCATTTTTTTTATAAAAGTTTATGTTAAGAAGTTTTATTATTAGCTGAATAGGGAAATTATGATGAAGGAAAATTAATAGACGCAAATTGGTGATGGACATGACCATGTCATCGACACTACATTGGGTGAATTAATTGTTTTCTTTTGACTCTGTTAATATTTATTCTAAATATTAATATTGGATTTTTTATAATGGCACCAGATTTTACATGAAATCACAAAAAGAGTTATTTTAATATTATACCCCATGTAATATATGGATTTTAATGATGGGTAGTAATGGTCATGTCAAATTTTTAGGTATTGAGTCATTTTTTACTTCTAGCATAGGATGTAAGATAATTTTAATGATAGTTCAACGTGCACAAGAGGTATTTGAAAATATTATTTATACTAGTTTTCTTGGTGATAATATAGTTATAAGTAATTTTGGTGATGGCCCGTGGAAGCTTTTAAATGGTTAATTGAAGTTGGATGAAGGCAATAATTAATTTTTAATGGATTAGAGTTTATATTTGTTTTTATACTTATTATGTAATTGGGTACAATGATTCTATCTTATTACGGAATAAGAGGCTTATCCACATTATTTTGAAAGTTTTTTTTAATGCCAAATAACATTTCTTCTAGGTTTTAAGGTTGTTAAATTTGACATGTGTGATCACTGTATGTTGGGAAAATAGAAAAAAGTGAGTTTGAATTTTAATAAATTAAACAAGAAGTCATAAGAACTTGAATTAGTATATTAAAATGTTTATTATCCATTGAATCACCATAATTTTAGTGGTGTTATTTTTATAGAAATTTATTAATTACTACTCATCCAATGTTTGGGATTATATTTTTCATACCAAATGTTTGGCACTGAGTGTTTTAAATAAAGTTAATGACTATGTTGGGAGAGAGTCAACAAAAATATTAAATTTATTATCACTATCAATAGGGGTGATTATTTTAGTCCTTGTTATCATAATTGTAGGATGGAGGGTACTCTTCACCATAAGGTTCCTCCTATAGATCCTAAGATGAATGATTATGTTGATTAGATGTATATAAAATTGTTTGAAAGAGTTCAATGTTTTATTTTAGAAGTAAAGTTTCATAGAAATTATTTGGGGGTGACATTATTTAAATCTACATATATTTTCAACTAAACGACCACAATTTAATTTCAACTAGATACTCATGACATGTTTTGTTTTGGGAAAGATATAGGTATGATCACTTACATGTTTTTGGGTGTATTTTTTTTGTTCATGTTCCTAGAGATTGATATGGACACAATGAGTTTGGATATAGGTTCTTTGATCTTGATTTACATATACACATTAGAATTTGTTATGTAATATTTATGATGAATCAAAATATTTTAGATATTGGTATGTGATAAAAAAAAACATCTAACTTCTGATGGAGTTGTTAGTATTGATAAAGTATTTAAGTCACATTTATATGATGTTATTGATTATAATGATTATTTAGATCTGAATAATGATGTTAATGGTGAAAAGGTTGTTTTTGATTGTTTGAATAAACATTTTGTTTCTGATGATCAATATCAAGGGGTAATTAATGAACAAGAAGACCCACTAAAGGTATCATATTAGCATTGTACAATTTAAACTCATTATTAACCAAAAAAGTATGTTTTATTCACTGAAGGTAGAGAAGTGGAATATTTTTATGAGGTGAGGGAAAGTGATCATAATTATAGATGGGTTGTGAAAATGTATAATGAGATGAAATCATTACATGAAAGCCAAACTTTTTAGATGGTGAATATATATATTAGTAAGATACCATTACAAAATTACTGGACTTATCAGATTAAAAATGTAGAGTTAGGTTTTATTCCATTATACAAGGAAATGTTAGTTGTTATAGGATTTATTTAGAATAAATGTATTTATTTTGGTGATATTTCATCACATATTGTAAAAATTTATTCTATTTAGGTTTTTCTTGGTATGGATAATTGTTTGGATAAACATATTGAGCAGATGGATATGGAGAAAACATTCCTCTGTAGTGATTTAGAGGAGGTGATTTTTATGGACAAGTCAAAGTATTTTCCTGAAACATTTAAATAGAATTACCTATTCAATTTAAAGAAGTATTTGTATGGTCTAAAGTAAGATATGATGTAGTTGTATAAGAAGTCTAAATCTATCATATTTAATTATGATGTCTAGAAAACATCTTCTGGTCATTTTGTTTTTTCAATAGATTTTCTAATGATGATTTTATTATATTGTAACATTATATTGATGATATGGTTATTATTGGTCATGATTATTCTAGAATTAATATATAAAAGAAGGATTGTTTTCAATATTTTATGATAAATGAAATGGGACCATCATGAATAACTATTTTGATCTCGATATCCTATGATAGAATGACCGAGAAATTATGGTTATCTTAAGAGAAATATATTGAGAAGGTTATGCAAATATTTTATATAGATATCGGTGAATTGGAGAGTAATCCTCTTGATTTTCATTTTAAGATCATTTATAGTCAGTCACCTTTAAATAATGAAGAGACTGATGAGATGAATCACATTCCTTATTCATCAATTGTTGGTTTTTTAAGTATGTTATGATATGTACTAGACTAGATATATATCATGTAGTTTATGTGGTCTATTATTTTATATCAAATCTAGGTAGAAAACATTGTATATTAGTGAATTATATATTTCATTATCTCCATAGTTATTATAATCAAATATTTTGTTTTGGAATTTGTGAATCTAAGCATCGTACCTATTATAATACAGATTCTCGAAAGATATAGGCATTCAAGGAAGTATACATTTAGTTATATGATCAGATTTTAGGGAAATATAGATCATGTATGTACATATTGTAGATATGTGTTTTTTTATAAATGACTAATATTATGTTTTTTTGTAGCTACAAATGCCTGAAAAGAATTGTTACCAGTGAAAACTATTATATAATAGGTCAATTTTAATCAATATTGGTATGTTTTGTTTTTTGATAGTTAGAGTACCGTTTTTGAGGAAGAATCCAATTTTTCATGTTAAGTTAAATCATATGTTGTTTAGTATCAATGGATCTTAAAATTTCTTAATTAGAGATAGTTGAATGTTGAGAAGATCCAAACAGATGACAATAGACCAGATATGTCGACCAAGATTTCACCTATATGTAAATTATAGATTATTCAACTGATTATATGGTTTTAGTTGATCCCTTGTTGAGTTATAGTGGTAGTTTTTTGTGTAACCTCATCCCCTACCCACCCCCTTATCACAAGTCATTTAAAAAGAAAACAGATATAAAACAAAAAATAAGCTATGGAAGTCATGTTATGAACATATTTATAGCTATGTTTTCTAGGATGTAGAGTTTTTTATTATGGTATAGCTACCTCATATCATAGTTAAATAACAATTAGGGTTTCTCTCCATTTTTTAGATTTACAATCAATATAAATTTTTTCTAGTCTGGCTCACATTCATTAGTGGTATTTTTTAATCAGATCCTAGTATTTTTTCAGCACTATCATTTAGAAAAAAAATTCCTCTCTTCATGGTTAGATCAATGTAGATTTCATTATTAAAATGTTTTCTTTATTTTATGTTATTTTTAGATTAAAATTGAATTCTACCTTTGATTTGATAATTTTTCATAGTATTATGTTTTAGATCCTACTCATATTAGGGGGTGTCCGTCTTATACTTTGGATTATTAGTGAAATATTTTTTCTGGACTAGGTCCCATTATTTTTCCATTTTGGGTTTCCCATGTTAAAAATTTCTAAGATCATCATTTATTTTTTTGAACATATTTTGAGTCACCGTGGATTATCTTTGAATTTTCAATATTTATAGGCAATGAGATTTTATTTTCATAGGGTTTTGTATTTTTTTTCTTTTTTATGTTCATTTCTTGTCATCTTTCTCAAAACACTAAGCAAAACATTAAGGGGACAAAATAAAATTTATGTTTCTATAAATAATAATTCATAAACAAACCTTCCTAATATTAAAAAAAATCTATCTATGTTATAGAACACTATATTAATAAATTTTATATAAAATACATAAGTTAGATAATATGTTTATAGAAAACATAAAAATAAATAATGAATCTAATTATGTTAAAAAATAAAAATAATTAAAACTATATTAATTAAAATAAAATTATAGAAGGAAAATAATGAATTCTCACTTAACTAAAATTAAACCTAATATTAAACTTTATTGTTCATAATAAATATTAATTTTATAAATAAATTTATCATATTAAAATTAAATATCAAAATTTAAATATATATATATTAAATTATAAAAACAATAATATGAATATAAAAATTATAACATTATTTAACTTTTAGGAATATAAAAAGAAATTAAATTGTTAATACAAAAATGATTAAAAAAAATAAATTACATTTATCAACACCATTACACTTATGGTCGAACATTTACTCATGATGAAGATGAGTAATAAAATATAAAAACATAAATACATGTGACAATTTTAATAAATTAAATAAATTAGTATTTTCTATGAAAATCATTTTTCCAATCAAAGGATTTAGTATATTGGAAAAACAATCTTCATGTGCCTAATTTTGGATAGATTGAATGATGATAGAAGAAAATGTAGAAGCAAGATCATGGTGATCAACTGATGGATCACAATACGTTATCATGTCTTGGTTTTTATAAGGTGTTATTGAAAAGTAATGTTTGATGATGAATGTGTGTGACATAGCTGGAAGGAACTATTGGATGTCACCCATTATAACTCAGGTCCAAATTAGTGTAAGAAAAGGAAAGGAAAATTGGTGTAATTTCATGTGATCTTTATAACATGCATTGTGATCTTACTAAAGGAGTTAAGGTGGTGGAAGTACTTGACTAAATTGATGTGATCCTGTTAATATTATCATGGGTTGGGATTTCATACCACAATGATCCGACATATTAAACTACCAAAATCACTAACTAAGTCCGACTATAAATAGTGGGATGGATCAGTAAGTCAAGATATATGAGAGTGAGCTTTATCAATTGTAATAAACTTCTATTAACTTTAATAAAATAGTATTAGTATTCCCCCTATGTATTAAGATGTATGTATGAACCATAGAAGCAGTGTGTGTATCATGTTATTTTGTTTTCTTTTTTTCCATTATCTTCCAATAGTTCTTATTTTTGTGAAGATTGAGGTTTTATGTTATAGTGTTGTGATTTGGTAGCATATGATTTTATGTTCCAATCTCCATAGTGTGGGCTGACACATTCAAACTTGTTTCTACATCAAAATTTCTAGTTTGTATCATCCATTTGGTTTACTAGTAGATATATCTAAGCCTAAAAAATTGGTATTATATATCAGTTTGAGTACTCCAAATGAATACACCCTGATGAAATTTTTCCAAAGATCAATCAAGTACCACCCCTCTACAATTTTCCATGTTGTATTGTATTGATAATATGACCTTGATCTAACGTTTATGTTTAAATTAATTAGTGAGAGTTCTATATTTTCAATGTTCATGAATTGAAAGAGATTAAGGAATGGGTGAATAAGTTTAATGGAATGAATTTTGGGTCAGAGAGGACGTAGATAAAGTATTTCCTACATTAGATGAACTCTAATCTTACATTTGAGACTACCAAACTTGAACTAATGAGAAAAAAATAATGCGAGGGGATAGAAAAGAAAGCAATAGGCTTAATATAAATTCTAATATCCTTCAACATGGATTCTAATATCTAGGAATTGAATAACACATCAAAATTTTTTAAGCCCCTCATTGACATGTATGAGGAGGCCATAATGATTATAATGTGTTCGTTCTAAGGATACATTAAAATATGAGAAATTCTTAAGGTAATTCTAATGTCAATCATATTAACAACTTCAATATGATAACGAGTATTTTGGAGTTTGCAAAGGTGAAAATTAGATATTATAAATGAAAATGATATTAAAATCATCACACCCTAAATCTTTGGATGTTATGGTAACCGTTTTGAGTATCCAAAGTTGTGAAAATTATCTTCTATTTGTTGATGTCTAGGACCTAATATTGAAATAAAATAATTTTGGGAAGGATATCCAATCATCATATGTTAATGTCAACAGTGCGTAAAGAAGAGGGTAATCCACTCTATGGAAGGGCTTTAAATAAAGTTAATGGAAGGATAAGTTGATGCATGAGAATATCAAAGGAACGTGGTAACATTTATTGGAAATATGGGAATAATGGTCCCCATTAATAGTATAAAATGGTGAGTATAATTAATGTTTTTCAATACACTCAAGGAATTGGATCTGCAAATCTTGTTTTGAAAGATAGGAGTGACTTACTACAATGTGCTACTAGTTCACATGATTCTTTGGTGATAGAAAATGGTACATTATTTAAGTGAATATTATGTAGAAACAGTTTGTAGAAAAACACTTATAAAATATTTGGAAGGGTATATTTGGACGATGAAAAATATCTAGAGAAATTTTCTTTTGGGGATGTTTCCATCAAAATAAGAAGCAAAATCTTCCTGAATTTTCATAGACTATATCACATCCCAGGATTGAGGAAGAACATAATTTATATTTGATAGTTATAATAAATGGGTTTATTTACCAAGTTCATAGATAGAACATGGAATATTTCATATGGTTCTATGGTTTTCGAAAAATGATTGAAGGATGAGACCATGTTCCTAACATAAGTATCTGAAGGAGTAGTTCAGGAAGGGAATGTAGCATTCATGACATTATGTAATTAATACTAGGTTCACCTTAGTGATAAAGATATTTCATCTCTATATGATAAGGTGATACTAACACTACAACATAAAACACATTTAGAGATGGTTCTGTAGTGGCAGTTTACAAAACCGGTGCTAAACCTTTCCGTAAAAAGATTTAGCGGTGGTTTATTAAAAACCTCCGCGAAACCCTTTTAGTTTTTTACATCGGTGACACTTCCCCCACTAGCTAAGACAATGTTATATCCCCCAGACCCCGTGAGTCTTCTCCCCCCGAAGACCGTGAACCCTAGCTCCACTCCCCTCCGCTGCCCTCTCGTGCCGCCAGTGACCTCGCTGCTAGTCGCTGCTGACCCCACTTCTCCCCCCAACACCCGCGACATCGGTTTCTCCCCTGAACTCATCGATTTTGTACCCTAGGCATGCTCTCCTCCTCTGCTGCTGGTGGGATCATCCTGTTATAGTGTATTTTTCTGTGTGTAATGGTTAGAGGAATCTTTTGGATGAAAAATGCATAAGGTTTTATATAGTTTCATTATTGTTGAGTCATTTCCATAATTTATTTTGGTTTATCATCAAATCTGGATGAATTCATTTAATGGATTGACTTCATATATTTTGGTTTTTTTTATAAATGAGCTCATAGGTGTTCCAAGAGTGATCCATACCCTATTTCTTGAAGTTACAGTGAGGATACATAATTGATGAGATGTCCCTAAAGTATGACCAATTGGATTAATATGGATTAATTCTCTTAATTAATTATTATTGCTTTATAATATATTTTGTAATTTTATTAGTTAGAGGATTTAGATGGTGTTGGTTCTTATAGATGTCTTTGATGAGGATATAATGAGATTTATTAAGGGGATAACTCTATGGTCAAGGTAGTTTATGAATAATATTACCATAGTGTATGGTTATGCATTTATTGTGTGGATTGAAATTTCATGTAGGTGGATATGTGACATGAATGGGATCCATGAGTTATTCACCTTATGAGACACGAGGATAGAGATTCATGTTGGGTTCATAGAATTTTCTTTAGTATGATGCATTGATTATACAACCATTGATGGTTATGTTATATATGTGAGAGGATTAACTATAGGGAAATTAAAACCCCAATAGGGTGTCCATCATGTATTTATGGGTAAAGTTATATATAAAGTTCTTGTTTTAGGTAATTGATTCTCTCCTAAAGAAATGTCTAGGGGAGAGGCTATGGGATGGTGTGTTAATGGTCATCTATGGTATGATAATATATGAGAACATATGAATGAATTAGTATGGAACCAAGTTAGATTCCTTTGCTTGATGAGAAATCAATATGGACTATATGGATAATGATAGGTTCTCCAAACTTTATGAGTTGGGAATGTGGCCCTTGAAAGACATTTATCCCTTAGGTAGGGGTGAGATACCTAGGGAATGGAACCATAAGCGGTGTCTTTATCATCCACATTAATCAATTTTCACAATAACAATATAACTTCAAAATTAGATTTATCATGTCAATAACAACTTACCAATAAAATTGAAACCACATGAATGATAGTAAAGGAATAACTACTTACTCTAAATTTTTCTTTTTATTAGTGGTCTAATTCTACTAAATTTAGTGCTTGATATCCCTTATTATAAACCGGATTCAATATGACATCATTGATCCTCTTAGTTAAGACTTGGAAACATCTTTTTATTCTAGAATAATCTCTTTTTATGTATTTCTAGATTCAACAAGTGACTTTACTTCAGCATGAAACTTATAGATCAAGTTTTGAAGAAAAAAAATGGTTTCATAACACCACTTTCTGATTCATGATCATCCCTGACACGTTTTGATCATATTTTAAATCAAATGAGACTTGAAATAATTATTACATCACTTTTTTCATGCATTTTTTGGATTTAATCAGTTCTTCCATTAGTTGAATAACTTGTAATTTATTAGCACATCCACCCCATGGATCATATATCCCAATAAATATTGGGTCACTTCAAACAATGATTACAATTATTTAATTTAATGGGAGAGGATAACTTCCAACTTTCTTAAGTTGATTAATGTGGTTTCACTTTGTTCACTCACCCTAATCTCCCAATTTAATTCTAATCCTTTATGGTGGTACTAATTTATATAACAACACTAGTGGGTGATTGACCATATGTATTGATATAGGAAAACCTTATGTAACATATTTATATATTATTTCAACTAGTATATATGAATCTCTTTACCTATTTAGTAATAGTTATGTGTTTTAATTTTTTTTAATATTGTGTAGGCACATTGTGATATACATGGATAAAAGCTGGATGACATTACTAAGGAACGCACCTCAGTATATTAAGGGTTTGAATGAGTTTTTAGATTTTTCAATTTCCAATTGATTCGTTGAAGGGAGAATAATATGTCCATATCCTAAATGCAAATTTAGAAGATGGTTGAAGAGAGAAGAAGTTTATGAACATTTAATATTGAAGCAATTCCCTGGTCAATATTTGCGTTGGATTTGGCATGGAGAATCAAATGTTACAGAAAGGTTGAGCACTGATGTCAATCCACAGAATGACCTCCCAACTTCATCGGAAATGGAAAATGAAATGAAAAACCTTATAAATGAAGCATTCGGGACTACAAGAGACCACCATCAACATCAAAACATATCAGAACAACCAGATGAGGGTGATACAAATAGCAATGAGACAAGTGATGTTTTTGAGACTATAGGACAACCATATCAAGATTGGAACATATCAGTGGATCGTTATCTTGATTCTATAGAGACTAATGTAAGAGAAAACATCACTGAGGAAAATACGTTCCATGATTTAGTTGATGGTGAAAATCAAGAGTTGTATAGTGGATGTTTGAAACATTCAAAACTTTCTTTTATGTTGAAGTTGTACCATATCAAATGTCTATGTGGAATTAAAAATAAGGAAATGTACATGATATTGGAATTGTTGCGTGATTCATTTCCTGAAGCAAACATCCTCGAGTCCTTTTATGATATGAAAAAAGTTGTTAACAAGCTTGGTCTAAATTATACAAAAATAAATGTGTGTCCCAATGATTGTATGCATTATTGGAGAGAGGATTCATGTAGACAGGATTGTAAAATTTTTTCTTCTTCTAGATGGCAGTTAATGGGTGATGTTGGAAGTCTGAATCAATATACTTTCATGAAGAAGAAGAAAAGGAACACACCTGAAAATGCTTTGCGTTACTTTCCTTTAAAGCCTCGATTGCAAATATTATTCATGTCATCAAAAACCGCCGAACACATGAAGTGTAATTCTGTAGATAATAACAATAATGGGTTAATGAGACATCCACAAGATTCACAATCGTGGAAGAAATTTGACTAATTACATCCATATTTCTTAGATGATCCTAGGAATGTTCGATTGGGATTGGCTATCGATGGATTCAACCCATTTGGGACTTTGAGTACCAGTTATAGCTTTTGGCCAGTTGTTTTGATCCCATACAATCTGCCTCCGTGGATATGTATGAAAAAAATGTCTTTTATCATTTTGATGATTATTCATGGAAAACAAATTCCTGGAAATGATATTGATGTATACTTGCAGCCTTTAATTGACGAATTACAGGAGTTGTGGAGCAACGATGTTGAGACATTTGATGCTTCTTCTAAGATAATGTTCAAAATGCATGCTGCTTTAATGTGGACTATTAGGGACTTCCCTGGGCTTGGGAATTTATCTGGTTGGAACACTTACATGGGTTTGGATTGTCCTTTTTGTAGCTTTGATTTTGAGCCCAAATATCTACCTCATAGTAGAAAATGGTGCTTCTTGTGCCATCTAAGATTTCTCGATGCATCTCATAGATTTCGGCTGAACAGATCAAAGTTTAACAGTTTCATTGATCGTAGTCCACCTCCAAAGTTGTTAACTGGTTCTGAAATATTGACACAACTTGGAAATGCTGAAACATAATTTGGGAAGGTTCTGTATTTGAATGATAGCAGGAAACAGGTTCGAAGTGCATCGTCAAGCGAACTTAGAACACAACAATGGAAGAAAAAAAGTATATTCTTCAAACTTTCGTATTGGGAATTTAATTTTTTGCGGCATAATATTGATGTGATGCATATTGAGAAGAATTTATATGAAAATATGATTTTCACATTTCTTAATGAGCATGGAAAGTCGAAGGATCATCTCAATGCTCGCCAAGGCTTACAATCAATGATCATAAAACGTGATCTCTGGCCAGATGAGAATGAAAAGTATCCTCTGGCAATTTTTGCAATGAAAAATAGGGATAAAGATACATTCCTTAGAATTTTAAATAATGTTAAGGTATCTGATGGGTATTCATGTAACATCTCGAGGTTTTTTTACTTGAAGAATCATAAGTTACATGGATTGAAAAGTCACCATTCACATATTTTGTTACAATAATTACTACCATTGTAATAACGCACATTATTACCTGAAAAAATTACTGCTATTGTACTCCAAATATGAATATTTTTTATACAACTATGTGATAAATCTCTACATCCATTTCAGCTTCACAACCTCCAGGAGAGGTTTGTATTGACCCTTTGTGCAATGGAGATGATCTTTCCTCCGTTGTTTTTTACTATAATGATGCATTTGACTGTGCATTTGGTTGAGGAAACTAAATTTGGATTCCCCGTTCATTATCGATGGATTTATCCAATTGAGCGGTACTTTATTTATATGTTTTTTAGTAAGTAAAATTTTTTTGGCACTTAATTAAATGCATAATTATGTTTATTTTATTTCACAGATATCTTGGGCATTTGAAATCATACACGAGGAATAAAGCTCAACCAGAAGGCTCTATTATTGAAGGATATTTGGTTGAGGAGTGTCTTACCTTTTGTTCTAGATACTTTGATAATATTGAGACAAGATTTAATATAGTTGGACATGTTGATGACACATCAACTCAATCTCAAATACATCAGAAATCAAAAATATTTTATGCTATTGGCCGATCAGTTGGGAGGACCTCATATGTGACACTGACAAAATTGGAATTATTAAAAGCACATAGATATGTGCTGCTAAATAGTGAAATTACAGATCCATTTATTGAAGAGTTGGGGATACAAACAAAGAGACAAATTAAAGGCCAAACATGAAATGAGAAATATATAACGAAAGCTATTAATAAAGAGATTGTAGAATGGTTTGCACGACGTGTAAGTTCCTAAATATTGAAATAAATATTAATATTAGTTTTACACATATATTTTTTAAATATAATAATGTTTATTTCTTTTTTTAGATCATGAATACTAATACTTGAGTAGAGGTGTCAGAATATTTGAAGTTTCCTGCTCGAGGTCCTCTAAAACATGTTATAAAGTTCGACGCTTATAATGTGAATGACTTAAAATTTCGTACAGTCGTTCGAGAAGAGTGTTTGAAAACACAGAATAGTGGTATATTTACATTTTATAAAGTGGAATACTATATAAAGTTGACTGATATTATTTAATTAAAATACCATGGGAATTTTTCAGTTATTTTATTCAAATTAAATTGGGTCGATTTTATTAGAGGTGTTAAAAGAGATTCCTTGCAATTTACTTCTGTGAACTTCTCTCACTTGATGGATGTGAGTGATCATGAACTGCATGATCCATATATCTTATCATCGTAAGAAAAAATGGTATATTATGTGAATGATATTGTGTAGGAAGGGTGGAGTGTGTTTTCTCACGTAATACAAAGAGATTTGTATGATATGGGTGATGAAGTTGAAGATTTGACCTCTAAAATTGAATCTCATCAACAATAAGAAGCGGAATTATTTGTCCATCATGATATTGAAAATATTAGTCTAGAAAGGATGAATAAAGTGGATGAAGTAATAGAGTAGGAAAAAAACATGATTGAAGAGGAAAATGATTGTAAGTACAATTATTTATTCATTCAGCAACCACTTATATCATTTATGCAGTCATTAATTATTATTGTTATGAATATTTTTTTGTTAGTACTGGGCATCTATTATCATTCTTAATTTTTTTTTCTATATAATTTTTTTGAAATATATGTTCTAAACTTAATTTTATTTGATTAAATGATAGGAATGCCAAGGAGGAAGCGATACACTGTTTCATCCACTACTGGGACAGATGACGATCAATCTGTCTCCCTCCCTACGGCATCAGAGCCACCAGCTGCCTACCCTCCTGCACCATGTCTCACACCCTCTATGAGAGTCGCTACACCATCTACCCCTGAACCATCTCTCACACCATCTGTGAGCATCCCTTTAGAAGTTGAGTCATCAACTCCCCCTTCAGTAGCCTCATCAGTCAGGCGGTGGCACGCCACTTCCAGGTCATGACAGACATAATGGAGGGTCACTATCATAGGTACAAATTTTAATTAAATAAATTTATTGATTTTTTTAAACTAATTTTGTGCTCATTGAAGATGAAAAAAATGCAACCATGGAGAAAAAAATAAAAAGTTCAGATGTTTGGAATATGAATGGCGAGAAGATAGTCATGCCATTTGATGCTTATCGGGTCCCTACGGATGATGTTGTGGGGTTACTTGGCCAGATTACAGGCTAACTGGTAGTGGGCCCCATTCCCCTTCCTATTTGTTATGATTATTGGAGAAATATTCATCCGAGATAGAAAAATGAAGTTTTTAATTCCCAAATAAAGGCAATTTTATTACATTATGGTTCAATTGAATGTCATGTTACTAATATGTTCAAAATAAATTTCTGTATAGAGTTGTTCTTCCACTTTACAGTTGCTGATATGAAAGCACGGAAGTGGACATTGAAAAATACTGCTAATAAATGGAAAGATTTCAAATAGAGATCGTGGTGTGATGTCAATGATACTTCATTGATCATGCAACAAATGTATGAGAAGCTACCCAGTGGGGTACCGAAAGAACAGTGGAATGTTTTTGTTGACAGACATCGTGATGAGAAGCAGATGGTAGTGAAATATATATTATTATATTATCCTTATTTTACATTTATACATGTATATAAATAGGATATGACACTGAATACGTTACTATTAAATTTCATTTTATTTATTTCAGGATCTCTCAAGAAATAATGCATCAAGATGGGAAAATCAAGTCATCCCTCACACTACGGGCTCAAAATGATTTTCTAGAAGCCGATCGTCTCAAGTAATCTTTTAATTAGGTTAAATATTTATAATACAATATTATCTATTTAATATATTTAATTGTTTATTAATCATTTCTTAATGTAGTCACAGAGTTTAGGGCACAAAACATCCCGAACTGAACTGTGGTTGGATGTTAAAAAAATCAGATGAAAGATTTGTTAATGAGCCTGCTAAGGAAGTTGGGGTATGAAGTCAATTTTTTATTATAATAAATTATTATCAGTTTTTACTGTGTTAATATATACTGATATTTGATTTATAGGTAAAAATTAAAGAACTATGGGATGCCAGTCTTGGGCAGTCCTACTCAGTCTCCCAAGATGACCCGATTGCTAAAGTCCTTGGGAAGGAGCATCCTGGTAGAGTGTGTAGGATGGGTTTAGAACCCATACCATCTAAGGTTTTTAGAAGGCCACTGGATATGGAAGCTACATCTACTTCTGGATATAGTCAACCCATACTCGGAGATTCTAAGAAAGAGATTATTTCTCTACGAAACATAGTTCATGAGCAGGGGGATCAGATATCCGCGTTGCAGAAAGAGTTGACTGAAATACATCAGCAGATTATCAGATATGACCCTGGTGGTACTATATCGATTGGTGGTGCGTAGGTAAATCAGAAAAATTAAAAATAATTTAGTTTTCAATCTTTTATTGGTTTTAAGTTTAAATATAAATATGCAACGCTATTTAATTTTCAATATAATATTCTTACAGGTGCTAGCCAGAAGTGGAGATGGAGGTGGAGAGGGTGATGATAAGTGTTCATCATTGGACAATGATTAGTTGTATTTTTGATATGTTGGAGGTGGAGAGGGTGACGATATGTGTTCATCATCGGTTTGTATATATATCATGTGTGACACATATTTTCCGCCAAACATTTTCATGACCTAACATTTTCTTGATTTTTCATGTTTCCTTTATGTATTTTATTGATTTTTGATGTGTCCATTTATGTCTTAACTTCTTGAATGTGGTTTCGGTATTTAGTTCAGGGGAGAGGGTAGGGTCCATTGGATAATAATCTTTATATATTGAGATCTTAGGTTGTCAAGATAATGTTGAGAATATAATAGGTAATAATACTAAAATACCCATAAGGATTAAATTTTACAACCTAGTTGCAAGTCACCTCAAGAAGGTAATAAGAATTTTCTAAGTTATCATAAGCCTTTATGTACCTGAACTACTTAAAATTCCCATATTATGTATTTACACATAGAATAATAGTGGGTCTTATACAATGAAGAGGTACACACTTTAGTTTAGAGAGTACTAAACCATTGCTTCAAGAAAAAGTTTCTAAACCCACATCACCTCTTAGAAACAATATCAAGGACACCAACCACTCAAAGTCATAAGAGTGTCACCTTTTGGTGTACTAACCCCATTGGAGGACCCAAATCTCATTGATAAAACCACATTGAAAGAAGTGGTACCTATCTCCCATGATAGATGACCTACACATCATTGGTGGGAGAGTTCCAAGATTTATGATCTATTATATGGGGGAGCCACACCTTGTCAGGTCCAAAGAGAGTTGATTATATACCTTAACTTGGAGGACCCAAAATTTGAGTATATGGGGGAGTATCCAGTGTTTTTAAATGTGCGTGACTTAGGATGCCTTGGTGAGAGGCGAGGAGAGGCACAACTGGAGCGCCTTGTCACAGGTGAGGCGAGGTGACCTCACTAAGGCGCGCACCTCACATGCCATCTTAGGAGGTGCTAAGGCACAAGGTGTTGTAAAGGTGCACCCCCTGAAATAAAAAAACAAGAAATACCTTCTAAAAAGTGGCAGCGACGATGGTGGAAATCGTGGCTATAGATACAGCAGACAGGGGAGGCGGAGATCGGCGTAGGATATAAATCTGGGGTACAAGCAGAAATCGGTGTACCGACAGGGGAGGTGGAGATCGACGCAGGTCAATGGAGATCGAGGGTGGGTGTGGTCGGTCAGCGGAAATCGTGGTGCACCACTAGAAATCGGGGTAAGTTCAATTAAATATAAAATTTAATATATTAATAGAAAAACATAACATACTATAAAAACATCACTCACCGGAACCTCACTGCCATTGCAGTTGATTGAAAATATTAATTTGTATTTTTTTATTGAATTTAAGTTTATTAAAATTTTAAATATTGTTTCAAAATATATATAATTAATTATCCACACATGCGCCTTATTTTCACCTCGTACCATGCCTTGTGCCGCATCCCCAAGCGGCCTTTGCACCTTATTGCGCCGCGCGCCTTAAACAACAATGGGAGTATCAAGCCCTATGAGGAATGTACGATACCCATGCCTTATAATCAACACATTGCCAAGGGAGTAACCAACCCCATGTATTCTTCAATCATCTTTCCCAAACCTAGTTATTAGACCTGTAGAGATAAAGAACACAAATTTATTGAATTTCTAAATGTTTCACCTCTAATTACAAAGAGGATCATAACACTATGATATATATGGAAAATGCATCGAATGGAATACTCACATTCCAATATCCACATATCAAGATGTAAAATTGGAAAATACTATAGAATTCCCAATATATGTAATTTATTATCATGTAGACAACATGTATGTATCAGGTTACAACTAAAAGTTCCACTAATGTCTCTATAGTGTGAAGTCAACCTCAATTGCATGTCCTTGTGGGATGATTAATTTGCGGGACCTATGATTTAGTTAGGAATGTATCTCTAATACACACAATCATGTTATCCCAATATATATGGTGTGTTATCCAATGATACATGAAATTTGACTCTACAAGGTTAGTTAGTGCGTATAGCCATGACCTTATTCATGTTCCTAAAATTATACACAACATGTACCCCTATCGGTATGACATGTTTGGTTAGGCAGAAATCCTCTTGGTGTGGCTTATGGTTTTCACTATGATATGTGAAGATAAAAAAGTAAATTAATGTGGTTATGTGTCTACCAATTGAACGATGATGTAGATATGATTTCTTGTTTCATATATATTTAATATTTTTTTTGGATTATATGTAAATTCTTATTTAGAAATTGTTCATGCATGTATAGGTTGAATAATGATAAAACCATTTAATAAAGGTGTGTTTGATTATGTATTGTCTTGTATTATGAATAAAGTATGTTCCATGGTTTATGAAGTGAGAAGGAATATGGGAATAGTATGTGTTTATTTGGGAATACTTGGATATGTATGCTTTTCATGACCCATCCTACCTTGCCAGATCATGATACGACCCTTTAAAACATTTATGATGGAGATTGGTTGGATCAAGTTGGAGACACACCATCACGTCCAATATTGATCACTATGAGTACACAGATCCATGTGGATGCTATATTCTTGTAATTTTTTTTAGGGCACTGGTACAGAAGCTGTAGAATCTGCTGTTTGTTTGTAACTGTAGTTTTAACGGCAGTTTAAACCGCCACTAAATGTCAACATTTTTCAATTAGAGAAAGTTATAACCGCCGATATGTGTCATCATATTTTCAATTATCAGTGGTTTTAACCACTGCTACAGTGGCCCATATTATGTGTGGAGTTTCGAGGCTGTTATGAGGCTTTTAGCGGCCGTTTTCGCGGCGGTTTTAACCGCCGCTAAAGAAATTAATCCCCTGGCCTGGAAAACTGCCTCTAAAAGCCTCATAACCACTGCGAAATACACTATCTATGACAGTTTCAAAAAACCACTGTGAAACATCTATAACCGCTAGTAATAGAGTCCTGACACACAATTTAGCAGCGGTTTGAACTGCCACTATACCCAAAAAAAACCGCCACTAACATCGAATTTTCCTGTAGTGTAAATTCTTGAAACATGGAATATAAAACATGAGAGGAAAAAAATTTAAGGAAGTATCATAAGTTTCTTCCAAAAGGAATATAATTCACTTATAAACTGAAAGTTATAGTTTGCTCATACACATGTATGGGGTCAAGTCTAATTTTTTCTCATTGAGGATCACTATACTATATAAATTTAATAAATAAAGAAACAAAAAAAATTGTGTTTGAATTTTTTTCATAGGTACAGGCCTGAGGTATTAAGAATCTTCATGTGATGGAGAGATATGGTGAAAAATAAGAATATATATAAGGTAAAATGATATAGGTATGATAATTATATGGATAATGAATGAAGTGAATAATGAATGTTATACTGGTTGAATGGAATACAGTTTGAGAAGACTATACCTTGAACACTAGAACATAATAGAGTAATAGAGAGGAAAAACTAGAAATTGGTTGAAAGGGAAAGGGTTATGTTAATTCATGTGGGATTCCCCATGGGTTTTGGGAGTAAATATTGAATTTTGAAACATACTTAATCAACATGTTTATTTTTCCTCAATTGGAAAATGAATTGCCAAAGGGCTGTTAGTCAGGGAGGAAGGTTGACGTCACCCATCTAAAAGTTTTTATTGTGCTCATATATATCTACATTGATTCCTAGTGGAGGGTAAATATTGATGTTAAGTCCTCAGTTCATGACTTTGTGTGATATGATGATGAAGAGTTTGGTTTTCAAATTTGGAACAATAACCATCATAAGGTGGTTAGATGTTAAAATTTGATCTTCAATGAAGTAATTGTTTTAAAAGATTGGAACATAGAGAATATACCTGATGAGATTAAAGTATAATTAATTGTTGATGTTCAAATAAATGGACAATGTAAGGTTATATATGGTATGAGGAATATAGAAATAATTCCTACTCATAAAATAATACACTATCTAGAGGTTTTTTAGAATCTATTCAAGTTCCAATGGTGTTTCCAAGGCCTAAAGTGCCTATATTGCAATAAATACCAAATATCAATCTAATTTTAAGGATGTAATTTCCCAAAAAATGAAATACCAAAAGGTGTTGAATAATGGATGTTTTTTCAAATGTACATCAGGGATTTTCTCTAGCTATAGTGGTATGGATTTGATCTTCACTTCTTACATCTAATGGATGACAAAGATCCAAATGTCATTGAAGATGTTACAATTTTGAAATACTTGAATCAGTTGGATTTATCCCAGTTGGAAGGAATTGATTCCCTTTATGTGTATAGAACCTGAGATTAATGGGTAGACCTAATGGAATAAATTACCTTCAAAATAAATATTTTTATTAGTTGAAGGAAAAATTAGATGGTAGGTAAAGATAAAAGGCATTCTTAGTCATAAATATCTATCAAAAAATTTCAATTCTGGATTTATAATATTTATTTTAACTAAATTTAAAACATAAGACAATTGGGGTAATTTTGAGTATAGTTTCGATGAATGGACCACATCTGGAATAATTACACTTAAAGATGGTATTTCTTTATGGGGGCTTATATGTTGAAATTTAAATGAAGTAGATGGTAGTTTTCAAGGAACATGCGAACTAGGGTCTTATGTTAAATATAAACAAGATCCTTTATGGATTGAATTAGGTGAAATGAAATTGGAAACAAAGCTTCAAATAAAATATGAAATGTTAAAAGTTAATCCAAAGAAATATTGATAATTGATATGAATGGAAGGAGATTAAATATGGAATATTCACTTTCTTACTCTCTGCGTTGATGATATTCTTATTACAATTCCAAGAAAGGAAAAAAATCAATAAGTTGAAGGATAAGATGTCTGCAGTCATTGAGATGAAGGAACTCGTTCTAGTGAAACAAATATTTGGGATATGGATAGTGATAGTCTTATGTTTTTGTGTTGTTTACCCAAGCCAGTTGAGTAAAATTCATATGGTGGTGGAGGGATTTACCAATGGATAACTATTCAAGATAAAAAATGTGAAAGCACCAAAAATGGGTGCTAAGGTCAAGTTCATGGAAAATATTTAATTATCATCATTTATCTTGTGTTTGACGTACTATATTTTTTGTGCTCATCCAATCATTACATAATAAGTTGCAACTATCGGCCGATTCATGTTGAATCCATGAATTCAACGTTGGGATTCTATGAAGATGATTTTATAGTACATAATTTGTTTCATAATAATAAAACTCTACATTAAAATAGATTATTTGTTGTAATTATTTACATACTCAAATTTTGATGGAGATTGAGACACTATGAAGATAAGTACTAGATAGATTATATAATTTAGAGGAATAACAATTAGGTGAATGCCAAAGATTGAAATTGTGGTTTCACTCATGAAGATGAATGAATATTACATTCCATTAACAATATATTGTAAATATTTTTTCTACATTGAGGGGTTGATAGATGATCTCACAAGTAGGTAAGATGATGGTATTATCATCTTTGATTCAAAATTTTGATTCATTTAGAAAAAATATTAATCATCCATTTATAAAAAAACCATTAACTAAATTATAACTTTATCTTGATTTTTTTTAGAGGATAAAGTTTTGGATCTCTTGATGTTAATAAGGAATCACAATCCAGTGTTCATGTTAACAATGGTTATAGTCGTACATGTGTTAAGGTGGTGTTTGTCATTAGTTGGGATTGGATGAAAGTTGGGTGTGATGGGTTACCATGTGAATAGTAAAGAATTATTAAAAATAAGTATATGGTAATCAATATTCTAATGAAGTATTTTTTGGGGGATCTTAGAAAATTAACGTCAAGGGGGAGAATTTCAGGCACAACAATCAACATCACTTTCCCCAAAAAAGGAATTTATTTATTGGAAAGTTAAACTTCATGAATCTAATTTATGATGGCTTGGATTGTGATGGAGGAAGAGGAAATGATGAGTTATAGTTGACTGCATGACTGGTCAACAAATTTTATACAATCATAGTGGTTAGGAGATTTCATAGGATGATATAGACAGATGGTGAAATAAAAATAACTGAAAGTATAATTGGAATTACCCCTTCACCACTTGAGTAGGAAGTGGTGAAGGAAAAATAATGTCGTAAAGGTTTCACTGCATGATTTTATAGAAAATTAATGGTGAACTAGTATAAGGATTTGATTCAATGGATGACATTGGCTAAATGGATGATAACATGTCAATATGACCTTGGGTAGACTTCATCCTATAAATATTGTATATTGGATACTACAAAAATCACTGGGTGTCTCTGATTAAAAATAGTGGTATGAATTATGTTTTTGATTTATATGTGAGAGGTCTTACGAAATTATAATAAAAAAATCCTGATGGAAATAATTTTTTTATTGATTTTTCACATTTTGAACTAGGAATATGGGTAAACTACATGGCTCAAAATCCCAAGGGCATGTAGTCCCAATGCGTGACCCAAAGTTGCATAAGTTTTAATCCAATAACAAGAACTATATAGCCCAAAAATATTGAACCACTAATACAAATCCTCCCATAAAAAATTGGATACAATAAACCAAAAATCTAGAATTTGTAGGGCTACTTAGTAACCATAGATCATTGTAGAAATTCCCAATGCATTGTAAAAGTGGATGAAGCCATAACCTATCATACTATCAATTTAATAGCCTTAAAAAATGGTTGATGTTGCATAAATCTTCATCTGGATCTTCCCTAGAGAAAATTTACCAAAAAACACCATCCCCAATAAAATACCACCGCACCTCCCGTACGATGTCATCACCCGCCTAGACACCCAAAGTCGCACCCCCTTCCACCCGAAAAACCTCACCATTGAGGGCCTTCTAGGCCAACCCTCTATAAACACCTTATATCACCACAAACAATAATACAATTAATATTACCAATAACCATGAACAACCGAATTCATGTCATTGAACTTCTATGGCATCAAGTAGACCACCATGGTTCTAATAGTGATAAGTTATTGTCAAAATCCATCTCCCAACCATCACATGAAGAAGAGAAACACATTTCTAGAGAGACACAATGAACTAGTGAAAGGATAACTCCATGTGTAGATGCCTCCAGATAACCTAATGAATCTAAAGACCCACGGGGAAAACCCCTAATGGTGAGAGAGAGATATCAGATGGTTTTGGGACCCCTTTCACCCTTAAAAAATTATAAATATCTTCAAATTAATTGAATAAAATAACTATAGTGTTCCCCCTTGATTAGGCTGAATGTATGAACAATGTAAATTTTTTTGTTCTTGTGATTTTGTTTTATTTCACTTATTTTTTCTTATTGTTTTTTTCAGTGTTTTATTAGAGTTAGTAAATTGTTGTTTGTTGATTTGGAAGAATCATTTTTTATGTTTTAACCTCAATATATTTGTCCCATATACCAACACATATTTCTTCCTTATAAGTTTTTATGGGTGTCATTTCATTGGTTTATCTGGTGATAGTCATGATCCCAACAACATTCAAAAATTCCACTTATACAATAACCGAATTTGAACATTAAATTAATTCTATTGAAAAATATCTATAATAATTTTCCTCTATTATCAATGAATCATGTAATAAATTTCCTTATTAATTTATAATTTCATTAATATAAACCCTCACTAAGGTTTAATCACTCCACCAGTCAATAATATATAAAATTAAAAATAAAATAGTACTATAGTTTCTATCATTCAATCATTAATTTAATCATTCCAAAAGAATATAAATATACTACAATCTCAAATAAATTTTAAAAATAACAACCTCAAAAGGATTATTTCTGGTTGTTTTTTGAATTCAGTGGGTGTAAAGGAAAATGAAAAGGAAAAAAATTGAAACATAATTGAGGATTTTGAGGAACTCATTATTGGATTGGTGTATAAAACCTAAAGAAAATAGTGAACATTACATGATGAATGACACAAGTAAAAAATGAAAGGAAGAATAAATTAAATTAAATAAAATGTCTTAATATTGTTTACAAAAATTGATTTGTTAAAAAATTGTAATTTTTTTTGGATTTATTAAATGTGTTATTTTTTATTTTTTATCAGTAATTTTTTAAAATAAATTAATTTGAAAATATTTTTATAATCTATTTAACTAATAAAATGTAATTGGAATTCAGCAATAAATGTAACATTATGAAAATAATTCTCACCAAATAATAAGAAATATTATATGTATAATCGAAAAAATTATTAATATAATAAAGATCCATGGAAAGAATTAATGTTGAAAATGATAAAAAAAATAAAAAAATAAGGGTTCAGTGTTAAGAAATTGTAGAAATGAATGATCAATAACACTCAATAAAAAGTAAGAAGATGATAATTTATCACTACATTCAATAAAATAGAGTGTTCTATCTCCCTAAAAAACAATCTTCTCTTTTCCTCATGAAAATGATCCTCTAAAATAGAATCAGATCCAAACACTATACAGTTGAAGTTCAATAAGGAAACAATGACTTTAAATGGCAGGTTTTAATATATGCCTAATAAAATGTTCTTAAGAAAATGATGAGGATTCTTCATGTCTATATTGAGAAAAAATATATTAAAGTATTTGTTTTTTAGTTTATTTGATCTTTAATTAAAAAATTATATAATATTTTAACATCACATTCATATAGGTGAAATTATTTTGATGTATAATTAATTAATAATTTTTGTATTCTCCTGATAAAAATTACATAAATGAAGGAAATTTACTTACAAATAAATATATGGACAAATGAGGCCACTTATAGAAATAAGGCTCAAATATCAAATTTAATTGAAATATATACTAATGTTTATACCACTAACAACCATAATTAACTTATATTTTCCAAAACAATCTTTTAGACAATCAAATATTTTGAAATATAATTACAATAGTGAGGGAATGTTTAAATTATATTTTCATAATTGTTTTTCTTATAGTCATCCTTTTGAAAATTCAATTAAAATGAAAGTTACTAAAACCAAAATATATATATCATATAATAACTCATTAAATTTAAATCAATAATAAATCACATATCCTTATAAAATATATAAATATTTTAGTAAAAAATATTCTTTTTCAAAAACAAATATAACATTAATATATAAATTCTAGAAAGTATGAAGTTACAATATTTTTATATATAAATATTATGTATTCATTATAAAATTAATAAATTAGGTTTTAATATATTCATGTTATAATATTTCTCCCATGTTTCCTATTTAATATTCACATTTTTCATAGAAACCAAACTAAATTCATAAACATTATTCTTAACACTTTTTCTTAATTATGCATGATTTTAATAGGACATTATATGAAATTCATATGGGTTTCCAACTCCAATAATATAAAATCAATAAAATAATATGGATCTTATAATTATATCTTCATCCAAGATATATGAATGGCATTATGAATAGCCATATATCATGGCTATACAGATAAATGATATGCGACATCACATATCCTCTCAACAGTATCGAAGGGGACAAAAAATCATGGTTCTATCTTCCCTTTATTACACATATTTGTGTTTCTGAAAAACTATACACTAAAAAGAAAAAATTACCCCCATATTAAACTTCAAGGTTCATCTTGGATTATTAGAGTATGACTTCTTTCTAGTTCATTATGTCATAATTTTTTTTTCATATAATCCCAATATGTTGTTTCATATAAAAAATTCATTCAAAAAAGTGATCATTCACATTTATCCACATAGAGTAAGGGTGATCAATTTGTTCTACCATATAAATGTTTAAATGGTTCTATATTTGAGGATTGATTATTTTTGTTAATGTAAACTTAGTTCAAGATGAGATAGTATTTGAATTATTTCTAAAATTCAAATAAATCTTTCTCAATGTATATCCTTTAGTATTTTAATAATCTACTCAATATACCAAAAATAATTTGGATAATTAGAGATACTCAACATAATTTAGTATCTAAGGCATTATGAAGTACCTTTTAGAATCATGACAGAAGTGAATGGACATTATAAGAAATTATCAAATTAGGAACTCCATGAAGCATAAAAATCTTCTTGATATATAACTTTTTAAATTCCTCTATATAATATATTTCTTGAATAGGTATTATGTGAGATGAATTTATGAGTTAATTTACCATAACCCAAATAACATCATAATTAAAAGGTGACCTATATAAATTAATCATGAAATCAATAAACATATTCTCTTATTTCCAGGATGGTACATGTAAGGTTTTTAAAACCACGTCTATTAACTGATGTTCCAAATTCATCCATTAATAAACCAAAATTCAAGAAAAATGTTTAGTTATATCTTTTTTCATAATTATCCAAAAAAATATCCACTTGATGCAAAGAAAAATATTTATAATTCATTGAAGTACTGCCAAACTAGAATGAAAAATGATTTTTGTCACCCTATTCCTTAAATAAAAAGAAATTAACATTCACTCTTTATAGTGAAGATTAAATCTAATAAAACCATACACACATTAGTGGTATGTAAAATAAAAAATGTGTCTCACAACACCTTGCCCTTGTTTTTTGATAATCATAACCCCAAATATTTATTAAATAATAGATAAGTCACACTCATGATGGGAATAACTATACCACCTTCCATTATTTTATCTCAAAATGGAACTATTACCACATTCCATATAGAAACCACTATTCATTCATCTCTATTAATATTGTGACTTTACGTCATCTTGAACCAACCATTAACTACTTAATTACATTTTTTACCATATATTAATGCTCACATTCAATTTCTTGGAGGCACTCCTCTAACCTATTCTATCTCAAATTTATAATATGTTTTAAGAATATATAATTTAATACATTATGATCCATATATACTATGATATTTCCCCCAAATATATTATGTATCAATATCTTTAAGGAACAAACCACTGATGTAGATTTAGTGTCATGCATACAATACTTATTTTATCATTTTTTTGTTTTCTTGATTCAAATAAAAAAACAACTCCTTATATAAGACCTCACCCATTTCTTACACGAAAAAAATCACAATATACCTCATTTCCATGTAACTTATTTGCTAGGTTAAGAATTTTTTTAGAAATATGTCTTCTCTTTTACCATTTTAAGTATTTATATTATGTATAATTCAAATGAAACTTGACCCCTTTATGAGTGAAATCCACCATTGGTGAAATAAATTATTAGAATTCATTTATAATCCTCCAAAAAATATATATAAACATCATGAAGAATAGGTATCCAAAACACATTCATAGGACTATACTATTACATCTCAACCTTCACTTTATGAGAATAAATAAATATTTGATTATCAAAAAAATATCAAAAAAAGTATCCTCTTGAATCTAAAAGTTATAATTAGGTAACATTTTTTATAACTTATGTAGATGAAAAATTCCTTAAACAATATATTGATAAGTTTTATGATTGATTTTTTATCAATATTTAATCAAGATTCGATCCACGATCACTACGAGAAAGTTATCCAAATAATTATATAATATTCTATTTATTAATGTCGTGAACACTATAAAAACATTAGTTAAAGTAAATGGTATTACTAAGAACATGTAATGTCTATAAAAAATTAGAAATTCTATCATCATAATGACATGTTTTAATTTTTCACTAAAGTCAAGACTATGGTATGGTTTTTAAACCACTTTATGGTCATCAATGGGATACACCATGACTTGGTGAGTGTTAACACACCACAGTTATTTTTGTGATCAAATTCATGGTATGTGATAATATTTTGGCACCTTACTCTCCCTTGAAAAATAATATCATTCATGGTTATTCCTCATATGATGATCAATCTGATGATTCTTTAGCAAAAAACATCATTTTTTAATTTTAATCAATTAATAGATAAACATAGTGTCATGGGTTACAACTATTATAACTCATGAAAAATTTATGAAAGGTTTCTAAAAAAATTATAAAAATCATGGACTATCTGTAGAATACGTGTATTAGGAGGATCTTGTTTTTTGAATTGTGTGCATTATATTATTATATAATGTTGTATTAAACTCATCATAGTTGATTCAATAGATATCCCAATTCCTTTAGTCCATTAATCATAAGGTTCTAGTTTATTTTGTAATCGATGTAGGTTCATACCAACTATCAAAATGTTCTTAAACCCCTTGGACACCCTAAGAGGGAGGAACCTTTTGGTTTCCCCACAATGATATTTATCAAAATCCTATTTTAATCTAAAAGAGGCCAAATAATTATAGTTAAAAGTGAATATTTTTTATATTACTATTCATTCTAAATATAGATACATAGGTTTTTCTCTTTATAATATGTTGGGTTTTTTACTATTATATGTTTCAGATATTTGGAATACCTTTAAAACCCTTTAGTGGTATTAGACAAAACAAATAATTTTTTTCTTGATTTATAATGAATGAAGAATTTTTAAAATGAGGTTTCTAAGAACCACTATGTTGCCACATTGAAATGATCATTTATATAATTAGTATTACTTTATCATGACATGGTTCAATGAAAAAAGTGCATAGTTCTTATAGAATTTAAAACACCAAGACAGTAATATGTAAACAACAATTTTATTCTTCACAATAAAACTTAATAAAAATAATAAATTATATAAAAATTTAACAAATCATTGATAACATTTAACTATTTCATGGTGGCCGTTAAAATGTTGATAGAACAATCCATAATATTTAGTAGAAAAATGTTTCAAAAAAATGTGACTTCCTGAAAGTCCATCCTTAAAATAGCAATGCTTGGTCAAACCATGTTGAAAAATTTCCAGACTAACAAAAAAACTACTAAAATTTTTATGGATAATTTAATTTAAATTAGACCAAGATTGTAACACCCCGAGCTTCCATGATACGCTTCTCATTCAATAATGCAATAGCTTGCATTGTACGCAACTTCGAGTTCTAACACACCGCAACTAATCAAAGTAGCCATTATGAATAGTAATAACCACTTTTTAAATTTATAGAAATTTTATATTTCAAAATGGACTTCATTTTTGTATTCTTAATATCGAAATTAGCCTATGTTGATTTTTTTGTAATTTTCTGAGAACTTCCAATTTTTTATGAATAGTGAAAAATACTTAAAAACAAATTTTTTAATCAAAATAATTAATAGTGACAAATTATACTATTGAGTGGTTTTAAAGTATAATTAGAATATATTTTTACCATTTTATCCAATGTTTTTCATTAGAATTAATTTAACATTGAAATTGGGCATGAACAATTGTCAATCTTTTGATATAAATTGTTTCTTAAAAACACGCTATTTGTTGTGACAACGGGAATTAATTATAAAATTAATTAATGAAAATTATATGTTTGGAATTTTGTAAAATAGACATCATTTTTGAAATCGGAATATCAAATATAGCTTAGGGTGAATTTTTGGGATTTTTTTGAAAAACATCAATTTTTGATGAATAGTGAAACCACTAAGTGGTACTTATAAAAACTGATTTTTCGTTTAAGTGAAATTTTACCACTTCTATGTTTTGAATTTAAAAAATACGACATAAATGGTTGTCATTATGAAGTAAAATGTGGTCCAATGAGATTAAAATATTTTTTGGTGAATAGTAACTTTTAAGTTCTTAATCGCAATTAGAGGTAATTAGTGTAGTTTAAGGTAAAAATAATGTTTTAATAATATGAGATGATCATGACACATGTCTTACCATAATTGGATGTGCCATGTCCGACCAAGACAATCCATGGGTAAACTTGGGGACCCCAAGGAGCCACTTTAGTTGGAAAATGACATAAATACCTTTTATTTTCTATTAAAGTAAAAAATGACACAAACATGAAATGTTTTACTAAAACAATTTTTAAATGGGGTTATACAAGTCGTATTTTTGACTATAAATAGTCATTGGAAATCTAAAAATATTTCCTACATCATAGTATTTTTTTATAATTTTTAGACATTAAATAAATTAAATTATTTTTGACATCATGATGATTCAGCGATGACCTCATTATTTAACGATTTAAATAAAATGGAAAGATAATGTAATATCTAAGAACTAAAGATGTCTAAAACCTATTGGATGGGTGGATTTAGAACCCTTATCATCTTATCCTCGAGTTATATCAATTTGGGACCTCTTAAATCCGAATACCATCTTAAAATAAAGTGACTTTTCTTTACTTTCCAAGAGTGCCCCTCCTCTCCACTTATAAAAGGCCCCCACCACTACCACCTTACTCACACTTTAAAAGCCTTTTGGCTCGGCCAAAATCTGCCCAAATACTCTCCCAAATTCCCTCCATTACTCCTAGAAGCCTCAATTTGGGCAGAATTCTTCCCAAGGATGCCTTTGGATCAAATAAAAAAGAGTTACCCGATTTTAAGGTAATGTCTTCTCTAATGTTGTTTTGTTTTATTTTTCTTCTCCAACCCCCTAAAAACTTTTTATTCATTTATTTTGTAACAACACCAGTATCCTCAATATACTAGGATATTTTTATAAGAATTATTCGAGCTACACTTACACACACCTACATCTAATGGTTAAAGAACATACTGTTTCTGTGGATGGCGTATATTTGCCTCACGAAACGATGATTGTTCAACACTCATATAACACCTCTAATGGTGGCCATTTTTATGACACTATTTTAATATATGATATATATATTATTTTTATGTTTTCTTTATGCTTATGTATTTCTCATTTATGGCATAATTTATGATTTCCATTATGGGTAAACGCGATAATTTCATTTTAGGAAGTGCAGACTACCACCACCTCAAAGTGATTTGAATCATTAATGCCATATGTGGGATGTATAAAGGATGGAGTAAATGATATTATATATGATATTATACTGGAATTATAATATACCTTTATATCATTATGATTTCATTCCATTAAATATGAAATTGAAATGAAAGTACTGTTCATCCGTATGTACGGCTTACCGTCTCCATGAACGGTGCATCTCATTTCTTACCTCTAAATGTCATGTAATATTATGAATGAATGTATATAATGGATATATATGAGATATATGATATCTATAACATGAATATAATTCGGGATATAACGGATATTTCACCACATGAACAACTTGTAATTATAAGAAGTCTATTTTTGACTCAAGTACCAAAGATCGACAAAACGACCGTTATTAACTTAAATAATTACATAATGTTCATAACATGGTTATAAGTGATATTAAAGGAATAAGAAACTTTAAAAGGTTCTTAAGAAACTATAAATTAACTCTATTTTATTATTCAGGAGGTTAAAGAATGGTCGAGTCAAGACAGGACACAAGGTAAATGAATTTCTTAACCCAATTTCCATTCTTTGGGTTAATCTCCTACATTCAAATTATGTCAAGATATTATTATGTCCTATCTTGTATTTGTACTTTCTTTATGTGTACTTATAGTTAATACACATAATAGATCT
Organism: Viscum album; assembly: GCA_963277665.1. Classification (NCBI taxonomy): domain Eukaryota; kingdom Viridiplantae; phylum Streptophyta; class Magnoliopsida; order Santalales; family Viscaceae; genus Viscum; species Viscum album. Next base: position 1,785,689,457 of record OY728150.1, read on the forward strand.
ATTTTATTTTAAAAATTATCTTTTTAAGGACTTCGTCTCAATCTCCTTTCATTGAGTCATATTTGGTTTTATACACAACTTTCTTTTATACGGTATATAAACCCCTTTGACTTTTACGTTTATTCAAAAGGAATCTTTTTATATGAAGTGTTTTACTAAATGAAAGAAAGTAATGTTTTTCTTGTCGTACGTATGCGGCGACAACGACTTCTCCGCCGCCGTAACCATTATTTGAGTTTCGGCTTCCTCTACAAGATATACCTTTTTTAAAAAGAAAAATAAATATCATGTTTTAATTTTCCTTCATTTTGGTATTGAAAATGGTTTTGATAAAGTTTTTATTATATCAATGTATTGAATTGATATCTTGTGATTTAAATGTGGAAATGTTATGTTTCCTTTATGCATGTTTTATGTGATACGATTATGTTATATGATATGTTTAAACCTATTCATATGAGGAATGCATTGGACTTAATAAGTGATGGGTGGAGCCCGCTATAGCTCCTCGATGCATCGGTAGGTCTCATGAGACAAACTAGTGTCTTGGCACGAGGCCTTGACAAAATCTTATTTGTGGTCTTGGCACAAGGCCTTGGCTACGTGGTTATGATAGTCTGGCATTATGCATTCCATCATTATGAAAGTGGTTATTGATATTTCATGTGATTATTTGACTAGTAGAATATCCATGTGAGTGAGTAAATGGAATTATTTCAGTTTAATTTTTCCATATTATTCTAAAGTTCAAGTTTAAAAGGCTTTTGTTTTAGTTATACATTGCCTTAAATGTTAATGTTTATTTATGAAAGCTTCCGCTATATTGTTATCCTTACTGAGCATCTGAGATCACCCCTTTCAATGTTTTAATTTTTTCCAGGATGTGTAGAATTATACTATGAATGACCTGCAGGGATAATATAAGGGGATATGATGAGAAGATGTTTTAGTTTTGTTTTACTTTATGATGTAATGTAAGACTTATGAATGTATCTAGTGTTTCCAAGGCTACTAAACTAATCGGTCTTTCGAGACTTGATCTTTTGTGATCATGCCAATGTTACGAAGTAATGCACCGACTCTGGGTAGCTGGGGTCGGGGAGTTACAGTTGGTATCAGAGTAAGTTTAGTACTAACCTTGGAAGCTAGATTTAGATAAACTCTGATTAGATCACATAGCCCAAATATAGACTTTAAGGATTAGTATAGAAGAACTTCCTTGAATTTTGGTATTATAGAGATTTTCTGAGTTTTTCAAGCAATACATCCCTGTCTGGATACGAGCAGGTAGAGGCGGCTCTGGCACAAATGTACCTAGGGGTAAAACCCGAAAACATCGCTTTGAGCAAGACTCGAATGAGAACTGATGCACGACAACGGGACTTGCTGCACTCTTGGTTACGACACTCCCGGGGGATATGCTTAGGATAATTCTCATTTTCTTTACAAACCACTATGAAGGGTTATGAGTATATACTTCCTCAAAGAAAACTTTTTTTATGATTATGGATTATATCCATAAATAGTTCAATTAGTGTTAAGTGTTTTACAAGTATGGACTTATGTATTTTGATTCATAAAATAATCTAGATTATGCCATTGTTTAGAAATGGCGCCTAGTGGAAGGAATGGAAACCGTATCAATGCACGCACTTCGTGTAGGGATTTACCTCCTGCTCAAGATAATTATTGTGGATCTGGAGATACAACTGGTGATGATCAACTTATTACCATACTGGGACAACTCACTCATGTTATGAATAATAACCTTACTCGTATGGAGCACCCAGATCCGCAACATGGAGGATCAATGTTAGACCACTTCATGAGGCAACAACCGCCAAAATTTAATGGGGGTACAAATCCATTAGTAGCTGAGCAATGGATAAACTCCTTAGAGAAAATATTCCATGCCTTGGGGAGTAGCGAAAGGGGGAAGGTTGTCATGGAAGTCTACCGCCTCACTGGAGATGCCGATCAATGGTGGTCACTGATTCAAAACACAAAGGAAGATGAAGAAGTATCAAGTATGGAGTGGAGGGAGTTTAAGGAAATTTTCTTTGAAAAATACTTTCCACATGACCATCAACCAGATATGGAAAGGCAATTTCTGAGTCTGAGGCAGAAGGAGGATGAAAATTTCGCAAAATATGAGGCTAACATTACAAGGTTAGCGAGGCATGCTGCAGATTATATACATAACCCAAGAAGTAAGATTGATCATTTCTTTGATGGGTTAAAACCATTTCTCCATCAAGCTTTAGTATCACAATCTTTCTCAACATACGAAGATATAGTCTCGTGTGCTATCAATACAGAAAATGAATTCTCTAAGTCTTATGACAATAAAGTAAAGCAAGAGAAGAAGAGAATAGGGGAACAAGAGATAGATAAAGGGAAAAAGGGAAAGAAGGATTTTCGTTTATGTGATAATTGTGGGAATAATCACCCTGGTACTTGTCTAAAAGGAATGAGAGTTTGTTACAAATGTGGAGAAAAAGGTCACCAGGCTCGTGATTGCAAGGGAAAGAAAGAGGCTATCAATGTTGAATGCTACAATTATAGGGAAATGGGGCATTATGAAAATGAATGTCCTAAGCGTCTGGGAAACATACCTTAGAAAAGGCCAAGGGATCAAGGCCAAGCTTATGCTATTACTACAGATGAAGTTGAATAATTATTGTATTTGTGTTTTTGGACTCAAGAACTAGATTATGGTTATGAGAATAATGTGATATATATAAGTATTGTACTGCAGTACTCATTGTTTTCGTTAAGGTTTTAATATGATAAAGGTAATCATTTTTTTATGTGACAATAATAGAAACTTTACTTTGTTTAGGGAATCTAATGTTACAATTGATTTTGGAATTTAAGGACCCTTTAGAGAAAGTCTGGACGAAGGTATTTTGGATAACTATAAAGGTTGGAATGGATTAAGTTGATCTTTGGATAGTATTGTTTAAGGTTAAAACATTTCTGAAGATTATTTTTGGAATATTATAATACTATAGTTTTAGGAAAAGGACAACCTGTAGGGTGGGGCATAACCCATCGCGTCGGGAAAAGCTGCAGGAATCGAACCCACAACCATAGTGCGACATGCCTTTATTACCTACCACTAGCCTACAAGAAGTCCCTGGTTATTACAAAATATTTTTCCTAATCTAAATGGTATGTGGTAATATTTAGAACCTTATACAATTAGGATAAATAGAATATTTTTGAGTCCTGTTACCATTTGGAGTAAAAGATGGGTTTGTGGTAAAAAATTATTAAATAATGAAAGTATACATAACAAGTATGAATATTCCCTTACGTTCTTAGTAAATCTCCTAAATAAATTCCTCAACTTTATAAAAGGTAACTTAAAACAAAAACGTTTCTAGTTAACTTTTCCAACTGGGGATTCAATGACCGTTTAACCAATCACAAGTTTGTGATTTTCTTATGGTTAACTTTCTCCTAATCCAGTTTTCTACAACTCTCCATCAGACCTTGATGATTTGTTTCTCCTCCATATCCATATTTTCATAGAATCCTTGTATGGTCTATCTCGGGTGACCTTTGTACTTATCTTTCGTTCTTTTAATGTTATATTTTTATTAACCTTATTTCTGATGTGGGTTTTCCACAAAGGTATTTTATATTTTCAACCTTTTATTTTCGAAAAACATTATCAAATTGCGAGGATGCAATTTATTGAAGGAGGGGAGAATGTAACACCCCGAGATTCCATGATACGCTTCTCATTCAATAATGCAATAGCTTGCATTGTACGCAACTTCGAGTTCTAACACACCGAAACTAATCAAATTAGCCGTTATGAATAGTAATAACCACTTTTTAAATTTATAGAAATTTTATATTTCAAAATGGACTTCATTTTTGTATTCGTATTATCGAAATTATCCTATGTTGAATTTTTTGTAATTTTCTAAGAACTTCCAATTTTTTATGAATAGTGAAAATACTTAAAAACAACTTTTTTAATCAAAATAATTAATAGTGACAAATTATAATATTGAGTGGTTTTAAAGTATAATTAGAATATATGTTTACCATTTTATCCAATGTTGGTCATTAGAATTAATTTAACATTGAAATTGGGCATGAACAATTGTCAATCTTTTGATATAAATTTTTTCTTAAAAACACGATATTTGTTGTGACAGCGGGAATTAATTATAAAATTAATTAATGCAACTTATATGTTTGGAATTTTTTAAAATATACAACATTTTTGAAATCGGAATATCAAATATAGCTTAGGGTGAATTTTTGGGATTTTTCTGAAAAACTTCAATTTTTGATAAATAGTGAAACCACTAAGTTGTACTTATAAAAACTGATTTTTCATTTAAATGAAATTTTACCACTTCTATGTTTTGAATTACAAAAATCCAACATACATGGTTGTCATTAAGAAGTAAAATGTTGTTCAATGAGATTAAAATAATTTTTTGTGAATAGTAACTTTTAAGTTCTTAATCGCGATTAGAGGTAATTAGTGTAGTTTAAGGTAAAAATAATGTTTTAATAATATGAGATGAGCTTGACACATGTCCTACCCTCATTTGATGTGCCATGGACGACCAAGACAATCCATGGGTCAACTTGGGGACCCCATGGAGCCACTTTAGTTGGAAAATGACATAAATAACTTTTATTTAATGTTAAAGTAAAAAATGACACAAACATGAAATGTTTTACTAAAACAATTTTTACATGGGGTTATACAAGTCATATTTTTGACTATAAATATTAATTGGAAAGCTAAAATGATTTTCTACATCATAGTAATTTTTTTATAATTTTTAGACATTAAATATATTAAATTATTTATGACATCATGATGATGCAGCGATAACCTCATTATTTAACGATTTAAATAAAATGGAATGATAATGTAATATCTAAGACCTACATATGTACAAAACCTATTTTATGGGTGGATTTCGAACCCTTATCACCTTATCCTCGAATTTTATCAATGTGGGACCTCTTAAATCTGAATACCATCTTAAAATAAAGTGACTTTTCTTTACTTTCCAAGAGTGCCCCTCCTCTCCACTTATAAAAGGCCCCCACCACTACCACCTTACTCACACTTTCAAAGCCTTTTGGCTTTGAAAAAATCTACCCAAATACTCTCCCGAATTCCCTCCATTACTCCTAGAATCCTCACTTTGGGCATAATTCTTTCCAAGGAAGCCTTTGGCTCAAATCAAAAAGAGTTACCCGATTTTAAGGTAATGTCTTCTCTAATGTTGTTTTGTATTATTTTTATTCTCCAACCCCCTAAACACTTTTTATTCATTTAATTTGTAACAACACCAGTATCCTCAATATACTAGGATGTTGTTATAAGAAGGATTCGAGATACACTTACACACATCTACATATAATGGTTAAAGAATATACTGTTTCTGTGGATGACGAATATTTGTCTCACGAAAAGATGATTGTTCAACAGTCATATAACACCTCTAATGGTGGCCATTTTTATGAAACTATTTTCATATATGATATATATATATATTATTTTTATGTTTTACTTATGCTTCTGTATTTCTCATTTATGGAATACTTTATGATTTCCATTATGGGTAAACGCGATAATTTCATTTTAGGAAGTGCGGACTACCGCCCCCTCAAAGTGATTTGAATCGTTAATTCCATATGTGGGATGTATAATGGATGGAGTAAATGATATTATATATGATATTATAATGGAATTATAATATACCTTTATATCATTATGATTTCATTCTATTAAATATGAAATAGAAATGAAAGTAGCGTTCATGCGTACGTACGACTTTCCGTCTCCATGAATGGTGCATTTCATTTCTTAACTCTAAATGTCATGTAATATTTTGAATGAATGTATACACTGGATATATATGAGATATATGATATCTATATCATGAATATAATTCTGGATATAACTGATATTTCACCACATGAACAACTTGTAATTATAAGAAGTCTATTTTTGACTCAAGTACCAAAGATCGACAAAACGTCCGTTATTAACTTAAATAATTACATAATGTTCATAACATGATTATAAGTGATATTAAAGGAATAAGAAACTTGAAAATGTTCTTAAGAAACAATAAATTAACTATAGTTTATTATTCAGGAGGTTAAAGAATGGTCGAGTCAAGATAGGATGCAAGGTAAGGGAATTTCTTAACCCAATTTCCATTCTTTGGGTTAATCTCCTACTTTCAAATTATGTCATGATATTATTATGTCCTATCTTGTATTTGTACTTTATTTATGTGTACTTATAGTGAATACACATAATAGATCTATTTTATTTTAAAAATGTTCTTTTTAAGGACTTCGTCTCAATCTTCTTTCATTGAGGCATATTTGGTTTTATACACAACTTTCTTTTATACGGTGTATAAACCCCTTTGACTTTTAAGTTTATTCAAAAGGAATCTTTTTATACGAAGCGTTTTACTAAATGAAAAAAAGGAATGTTTTTCTTGTCATACGTATGCGGCGACAATGACTTCTCCGCTACCATAACCATTATTTGAGTTTCGGCTTCCTCTACAAGACATACCTTTTTTTAAATGGAAAATAAATACCATGTTTTACTTTTCTTTCATTTTGGTATTGAAAATGGTTTTGATAAAGTTTTTATTATATCAATGTGTTGTATTGATATGTTGTGATTGAAATGTGGAAATGTTATGTTTTCTTTATGCATGTTTTATGTGATACGATTATGTTATATGATATGTTTAAACCTATTCATATGAGGAATACATTGGACTTAATAAGTGACAGGTGGAGCCCGCTATAGCTCCTCGATGAATCGGTAGGTCTCATGAGACAAACTAGTGTCTTGGCACGAGGTCTTGACAAAATCTTATTTGTGGTCTTGGCACGAGGCCTTGGCTACGTGGTTATGATAGTCTGGCATTATGCATTCCATCATTATGAAAGTGGTTATTGATATTTAATGTGATTATTCGACTAGTAGAATATCCATGTGAGTAAGTAAATGGCATTATTTCAGTTTACTTTTTCCATATTATGCTAAAGTTAAAGTTTAAAAGTCTTTTGTTTTAGTTATACATTGCCTTAAATGTTAATGTTTATTTATGAAATATTCCGCTATATTGGTATCCTTACTGAGCATCTGAGCTCACCCCTTTCAATGTTTTAATTTTTTCTAGGATGTGAAGAAGTATATTATGAATGGCCTGCAGGGATAATATAAGGGGATATGAAGAGAAGATATTGTAGTTTTGTTTTACTTTATGATGTAATGTGAGACTTATGAAAGTATCTAGTGTTTCCAAGGCTACTAAACTATTCAGTTTTTCGAGACTTTATCTTTTGTGATCATGCCAATGTTACGAAGTAATGCACTGACTCTGGGTAGCTGGGGTCGGGGCGTTACAGTTGGTATCAGAGGCAGTTTAGTACTAACCTTGGTAGCTAGATTTAGATAAACTCTGATTAGAGTACATATCCCAAAGAAAGACTTTAAGGATTAGTATAGAAGAACTTCCTAGAATTTTGTTATTATAGAGATTTTGTGAGTTTTCCGAGAAATACATCCCTATCTGGATACGAGCAGGTAGAGGCGGCTTTGGCACAAATGTACCTAGGGGTAAAACCCAAAAACACCGATTTGAGCTAGACTCGAACGGGAACTGGTGCACGACAATGGGCCTTGCTGCACTCTTGGTTACGACACTTCCGGGGGATATGCTTAGGATAATTCTCATTTTCTTTACAATCCACTATGAAGGGTTATGAGCATATAATTCCTCAAAGAAAACTTTTTTTTATGATTATGGATTATATCCATAAATAGTTCAATTAGTGTTAAGTGTTTTAAAAGTATGGAATTATGTATTTTGATTCATAAAATAATCTAGTTTATGCCATTGTTTAGAAATGGTGCCTAGTGGAAGGAATGGAAACCGTATCAATGCACGAACTCCGTGTAGGGATTGCCCTCCTGCTCAAGATAATTATTGTGGATCTGGAGATACAACTGGTGATGATCAACTTATTATCATACTGGGACAACTCACTCAGGTTATGAATAATAACCTTACTTGTATGGAGCACCCTGATCCGAAATGTGGAGGATCAATGTTAGACCGCTTCATGAGGCAACAACCGCCAACATTTAATGGGGGTACAAATCCATTAGTAGCTGAGCAATGTATAAACTCCTTAGAGAAAATATTCCATGCCTTGGGGAGTAGCGAAAGGGAGAAGGTTTTCATGGAAGTCTACCGCCTCAATGGAGATGTCGATCAATGGTGTTCGCTGATTCAAAACACAAAGGAAGATGAAGAAGTATCAAGTATGGAGTGGAGGGAGTTTAAAGAAATTTTCTTAGAAAAATACTTTCCACATGACCATCGAGTAGATATGGAAAGGAAATTTTTGAGTCTGAGGTAGAAGGAGGATGAGAATGTCGCAAAATATGAGGCTAACTTTACAAGGTTAGCGAGGCATGCTGCAGATTATATACGTAACCCAAGAAGTAAGATTGATCGTTTCTTTGATGGGTTAAAACCATTTCTCCATCAAGCTTTAGTATCACAATCTTTCTCAACATACGAAGATATAGTCTCGTGTGCTATCAAGACAGAAAAGGAATTTTCTAAGTCTTATGACAATAAAGTAAAGCAAGAGAATAAGAGAACGGGGGAATAAGAGACAGATAAAGGGAAAAATAGAAAGAAGGATTTTCCATTATGTGATAATTGTGGGAAGAATCACCCTGGTACTTGTCTAAAAGGAATGGGAGTTTGTTACAAATGTGGAGAAAAAAGTCACCAGGATCGTGATTGCAAGGGAAAGAAAGAGGCTATCAATGTTGAATGCTACAATTGTAGGGAAATGGGGCATTATGAAAATGAATGTCCTAAGCATCAGAGAAAATTTACTCAGAAAAGGCCAAGGGATCAAGGCCAAGCTTATGCTGTTACTACAGATGAATTTGAATAATTATTGTATTTGTGTTTTTGGACTCAAGAACTAGATTATGGTTATGAGAATAATGTGATATATATAAGGATTCTACTGTTGTACTCATTGTGTTCGTTAAGGTTTTAATATGATGAAGGTAATCATATTTTTGTATGTGACAATAAGAGAAACTTTACTTTGTTTAGGGAATCTAATGTTACAATTGATTATGGAATTTAAGGACCCTTTAGAGAAAGTCTGGATGGAGGTATTTTGGATAACTATATAGGTTGGAATGGATTAAGTTGATATTTGGATAGTATTGTTTAAGGTTAAAACATTTCTGAAGATTATTTTTGGAATATTATAATACTATAGTTTTAGGAAAAGGACAACCTCCATGGTGGGGCATAACCCGTCGCATCGGGAAAAGCTGCCGGAATTGAACCCAAAACCATAGTGCGACAAACCTTTATTACCTACCACTGGCCTACAGGAAGTACCTGGTTATTACAAAATATTTTTCCTAATCTAAATGGTATGTCGTAATATTTAGAACCTTATACAATTAGGATAAATAGAATATTTTTGAGTTCTGTTACCATTTGGAGTAAAAGATTGGTTTGTGGTAAAAATTTATTAAAGAATGAAAGTATACATAACAAGTATGTATATTCCCTTACGTTCTTAGTAAATCTCCTAAATAAATTCCTCAAATTTATAAAAGGTAACTTAAAACAAAAGCGTTTCCAGTTAACTTTTCCAACTGGGGATTCAATGACCGTTTAACCAATCACAAGTTTATGATTTTCTTATGGTTAACTTTCTCCTAATCCAGTTTTCTACAACTCTCCATCAGACCTTGATGGTTTGTTTCTCCTCCATATCCATATTTTCATATAATCCTTGTATGGTCTATCTCGGGTGACCTTTGTACTTATCATTCATTCTTTTAATGTTATATTTTTATTAACCTTATTTCCAATGTGGGTTTTCCACAAAGGTATTTTATATTTTCAACCTTTTATTTTCGAAGAACATTATCAAATTGCGAGGACGCAATTTATTGAAGGAGGGGAGAATGTAACACCCTGAGCTTCCATGATACGCTTCTCATTCAATAATGCAATAGCTTGCATTGTACGCAACTTCGAGTTCTAACACACCACAACTAATCAAAGTAGCCGTTATGAATAGTAATAACCACTTTTTAAATTTATAGAAATTTTATATTTCAAAATGGACTTCATTTTTGTATTTGTAATATCGAAATTAGCCTATGTTGAATTTTTTGTAATTTTCTGAGAACTTCCAATTTTTTATGAATAGTGAAAAATACTTAAAAACAACTTTTTAAATCAAAATAATTAATAGTGACAAATTATACTATTGACTGATTTTAAAGTATAATTAGAATATATTTTTACCATTTTATCCAATGGTGGTCATTAGAATTAATTTAACATTGTAATTTGGCCTGAATAATTGTCAATCTTTTGATATAAATTGTTTCTTAAAAACACGCTATTTGTTGTGACAGCGGGAATTAATTATAATATTAATTAATGAAACTTATATGTTTGAAATTTTTTAAAATAGACATAATTTTTGAAATCTGAATATCAAATATAGCTTAGGGTGATTTTTTGGGATTTTTTTTGAAAAACATCAATTTTTGATGAATAGTGAAACCACTAAGTGGTACTTATAAAAACGGATTTTTCGTTTAAATGAAATTTTACCACTTCTATGTTTTGAATTTCAAAAATCCGACATAAATGGTTTTCATTAGGAAGTAAAATGTGGTTCAATGAGATTAAAATAATTTTTGGTGAATAGTAACTTTTAAGTTCTTAATCGCGATTAGAGGTAATTAGTGTAGTTTAAGGTAAAAATAATGTTTTAATAATATGAGATGAGCTTGACACATGTCCTAACCTCATTTGATGTGCCATGGCCGACCAAGAAAATCCATGGCTCAACTTGGGGACCCGATGGAGCCACTTTAGTTGGAAAATGACATAAATACCTTTTATTTAATGTTAAAGTAAAAAATGACACAAACATGAAATGTTTTACTAAAACAATTTTTACATGGGGTTATACAAGTCATATTTTTTACTATAAATATTCATTGGAAAGATAAAAATATTTCCTACATCATAGTATTTTTTATATAATTTTTAGATATTAAATAAATTAAATTATTTATGACATCATGATGATGCAGTGATGACCTCATTATTTAACGATTTAAATAAAATGGAAAGATAATGTAATATCTAAGACCTACAGATGTCAAAAACCTATTGTATGGGTGGATTTAGAAACCTTGTCACATTATCCTCGAATTATATCAATGTGGGATCTCTTAAATCCGAATACCATGTTAAAATAAAGTGACTTTTCTTTACTTTCCAAGAGTGCCCCTCCTCTCCACTTATAAATGGCCCCCACCACTACCACCTTACTCACACTTTCAAAGCCTTTTGGCTCCACCAAACTCTGCCAAAATACTCTCCAAACTTCCCTCCATTACTCCTAGAAGACTCAATTTGGGAAGAATTCTTCCAAAGGAAGCCTTTGGCTCAAATCACAAGAGTTACCCGATTTTAAGGTAATGTATTCTCTAATGTTGTTTTGTTTTATTTTTCATCTCCAACACCCTAAACACTTTTTATTCATTTATTTTGTAACAAAACCAGTATCCTCAATATAATAGGATGTTTTTATAAGATTTATTAGAGCTACACTTACACACACCTACATCTAATGGTTAAAGAGCATACTGTTTCTGTGGATGGTGAATATTTGTCTCACGAAACGATGATTGTTCAACACTCATATAACACCTCTAATGGTGGCCATTTTTATGACACTATTTTCATATATGATATATATATTATGTTTTTTTTCCTTATGCTTCTGTATTTCTCATTTAAGGCATACTTTATGATTTCCATCATGGGTAAACGTGATAATTTCATTTTAGGAAGTGCGGACTACCGCCCCCTCAAAGTGATTTGAATCGTTAATGCAATATGTGGGATGTATAAAGGATAGAGTAAATGATATTATATATGATATTATACTGGAATTATAATATACCTTTATATCATTATGATTTCATTCCATTAAATATGAAATAGAAATGAAAGTAGCGTTCATGCGTACGTACGGCTTACCATCTCCATGAACGGTGCATTTAATTTCTTACCTCTAAATGTCATGTAATATTATGAATGAATGTATATACTGGATATATATGAGATATATGATATCTATATGATGAATATAATTCTGGATATAATGGATATTTCCCCACATGAACAACTTGTAATTAGAAGAAGTCTATTTTTGACTCAAGTACCAAAGATCGACCAAACGACCGTTATTAACTTAAATAATTACATAATGTTCATAACATGGTTATAAGTGATATTAAAGGAATAAGAAACTTGAAAAGGTTCTTAAGAAACTATAAATTAACTCTAGTTTATTATTCAGGAGGTTAAAGAACGGTCGAGTCAAGACAGGACGCAAGGTAAGGGAATTTCAACCCAATTTCCATTCTTTGGGTTAATCTCCTACTTTCAAATTATGTCATGATATTATTATGTCCTATATTGTATTTGTACTTTATTTATGTGTACTTATAGTGAATACACATAATAGATCTATTTTATTTTAAAAATGATCTTTTCAAGGACTTCTTCTCAATCTCCTTTCATTGAGGCATATTTTGTTTTATACACAACTTTCTTTTATACGGTGTATAAACGCCTTTGACTTTTATGTTTATTCAAAAGGAATCTTTTTATACGAAGCGTTTTACTAAATGAAAAAAAGGAATGTTTTTCTTGTCGTACGTATGCGGTTACAACGACTTCTCCGCCGCCGTAACCATTATTTGAGTTTCAGCTTCCTCTACAAGACATACCTTTTTTTAAAAGAAAAATAAATACCATGTTTTACTTTTCTTTCATTTTGGCATTGAAAATGGTTTTGATAAAGTTTTTATTATATCAATGTGTTGTATTGATATCTTGTGATTGAAATGTGGAAATTTTATGTTTCCTTTATGCATGTTTTATGTGATATGATTATGTTATATGATATGTTTAAACCTATTCATATGAGGAATGAATTGGACTTAATAAGTGACGGGTGGAGCCTGCTATAGCTCCTCGATGCATCGGTAGGTATCATGAGACAAACTAGTGTCTTGGCACGAGGCCTTGACAAAATCTTATTTGTGGTCTTGGCACGAGGCCTTGGCTACGTGGTTATGACAGTTTGGAATTATGCATTCCATCATTATGAAAGTGGTTATTGATATTTCATGTGATTATTTTACTAGTAGAATATCCATGTGAGTAAGTAAATGACATTATTTCAGTTTACTTTTGCCATATTATGCTAAATTTCAAGTTTAAAAGGCTTTTGTTTTAGTTATACATTGTCTTAAAAGTTAATGTTTATTTATGAAAGCATCCGCTATATTGTTATCCTTACTGAGCATCTGAGCTCACCCCTTTCAATGTTTTAATTTTCTCCAGGATGTGAAGAAGTATATTATTAATGACCTGCAGGGATAATATAAGGGGATATGAAGAGAATATGTTGTAGTTTTGTTTTACTTTATGATGTAATGTAAGACTTATGAATGTATGTAGTGTTTCCAAGGCTACTAAACTAATCGGTCTTTCGAGACTTGATCTTTTGTGATTATGCCAATGTTACGAAGTAATGCACCGACTCGGGGTAGCTGGGGTCGGGGCATTACAAAGATGGAATAGACTATGACATTGTGAAAACTATTTAGTGTAGAGATTTTTTTAAAGTCTGTTTTTGATAAACTTTTCAAAAACCATCGATTGTGTTGGGGGCATGTTGATTCTAAGGGGGAGGGTTATAAACTAAACCAAAAAACTTTCTATAAATGAGATAATGTTTTAATTTTATTTAAATGATTAGAAAATTAACTTATTATTAAATGATTAAATAAGAAAAATATAAAAGTTTTTATATCTACATATGAATAGTTCAGAATGTAAATATAAACTTTTTATATTATTTCTATATTAAAAAGTTATTCAAACCATTCCAAAACTTTTATTTTGATGATATGATTAATTTTTTATAAAAATTAAATTTTGATACATTTGAATCAAAAAATTATTTTTGTATAAAATATTAAATTTCGTTATACATTAAGGAATGTTTTTAAAAAATATCCCACTTCTTAGAATATGAAGGAGTTTTATTAAAAGATTTTAAAGGAAAAAATGAAAAATTTATATTGTTAAAAAGTGTATATTTTAGGTTTATTCATAAATAAATTATACATTTTGTATTTATGAATATTTAATAAATGTTAATATAATATTTGAGTATATAGATCATTCATTTATTTATTTTATTTTCATGTGTATAATTAACATATATAAGTTCCATATATTATCAATAAATATATGATTTTTTTTAACATTTTCAACTACTTAATAAAATTATCATACATTAATGCAATGATATACATGATAGGTATGATAATTATATTGCTTTATTTCTATAATTACATCATCTTACTCAAAATTTGTTTAAATAGTTAAACATCAATATGTTTTTAAAATATTAATTTAGTGGAAATAAAAATTATTCTAAATTAAATATTTATAAAAATTAATATATATATATATATATATATGGAATACATGAGATAATATTACTCAATTTAAATCCCCTTTAAAATTCACAATATAAGATACAGTCCAAAGAAAACACATCGAAAGATATAGGTCATTGAACTAGGTATTTTAATTCCAAATTTTAGTGACTTTAAATTATCTTATGTAAGTGGAAAATGTAATGAGGTCAACCTAAGAGTTATGTGCCTAATTTTTCACATTTTATTTGAATTACACTTAGCTTAGAAACGTCGTAGAAGGAAACCAATGAAATTTTTTTGATCTTATTCATACTATAGATTATGAAAGAACTTATCCACACAACTATCCAAAATTTATATATGATGTGACTGACATGATTGTCTAAAAAATATATTTTTGACTTATTTACAAGCTAAATTTGTGTATGTTTTATTGAAATATGGTTCTTGGACAACTAATTAATGTGATTATTTTATAAAGGGTGATCAATTTATTGTGAAAATATTTAATAAAAATTATTCGAAAATAAATATAATACAAGATATTCATTTTATAAATTATTATTTTGTAAATAAATTGAATCACAATCATTAAACATGACTTCAAGATCAAAATTTGAGAAGGAATAACATAATGTAAGAAATTATAAGACTAGTATAGAAATATGAGAATATTTCATATGATATAAATAAAATTCTATTTTATAAGGGAAATAAATTATTAAGTATCCAAATACTAATATTTATCAAAAAGTGGATCTAGAATACAATGAGAAACATAGAAGGAATAAATTGATATTTAAAAGGTAGTAGATTCAACATAACTGAATGAAATTTATTTTCCAGTCATGTACAAAGTTTCATTGGGAACATTAATCACTAGCGGAGACTAATGATTTCCTTAAAGTTATTTTTTAGATATAATATTCATTAAATACTAACAATATTAATCATTTAAATAATTGTTTTTCATAATTACTTAAATTTATGACAATAAATTAGTATTACATGTAGTTTCTAGGCTTGTTTGTTATGTTGGCAATACATATGCTTAAATTTTTGAACTGGAATAAAAAAATTTAGTTGTAAAGTACAAGTTTTTTTCTTCCATAATTAATTTGAGGTCATTAAAATCTAATATTTGGTGTTATAATTAAATGTAATTTTCACCATAAGATTGAATTGTTATTTTTTAAGGGATTTTAAAAACTCCTTTGAATGTCCATGTAAGGAATTATGGTAATAGAAACAATTTATTTATATTTTAAATGGTATATGATACAAATTGTATATTTTAAAAATTTTGTTGGTATACATGATTTCAAAATAAAAGTAAGAATTATTGAATGTTGTAGTATTTATTCAAATGTTGAATGAAATGGTATAAAAATCAAGGATTTGACTATAAAGGAACATCTTAATCTTATATGTATCTTTAAAAAATTGTTAATAAATAGTTATTTTGAACAACATGATATAATTGTATTAATGCACATTTTTTATGATTAATCAAAATTTATAATATTTCCTAGAAGTGGACATAGAGAGGAGTTTTATCTGTTATATAAGAATTTATAAAATACATATACCAAAATATGATTAAATGAGTTATCACTACTTTATTTTTCACATTTCAAAGAAAAAAGAATTCTTTTTAGTGTATTATCTAAACCAATATAATATCATATATGTAACACCCCAACCCCAGTTACCCAGAGTCAGTGAATCATTACATAACATTGGCAGGATCACAAGGAAATTATGTCTTGAATGACCAATCAGTTTAGTATTATTGGAAACATGATTCATACATAAGTTCAACTTTACAACTTGAAAATAAATTCAACATCAATTTATTCCATTAGAAATATCCAAGCCTCTTAGATTATGCCTAAAAGTCACTCATAACTAACTTCTTCATATCCTGGTAAAATGAAACAAAAGAAAGGGGTGAGCTCAAACACTCAGTAAGGGTAAGAAATACAGTGAAAGATAACATAAATATTAAGCATGGTGAATAATTAAAAACACAAGCCTTTACTAATAATAAATGTAAACAGTTTTATGGAAGGAATATGAGCTAAGTAAATAATTCCATAATAAAAAATAATCATGGGTAATCTACTAGTCGAATGACCACATGAACCATCACTATTATTTTCATAATGAGGGAATGTATAATGTCGGACATTCTGAAGAATTTTTTCAAGGCCTTGACCAAAAACATATATCAAATTGGGAAAGGCGTTAGCTAATTCTGCATCTAGTTGTCTCAAAATACCTACCGATTCATCGAGGAGCTATAGTGGGACCCACCTGTCACTTACTAAGTCCAATACATTCCTCATATTAAAAGGTTGAAATATAACATAAACATTCGTATTAAAACTAGCATATGAAATATCAATACTTTAACCATAAACCATGAATGGAATAAAAATAACACATCCACAGTCAAATATATCACAAAACCTTCAATACAATATGGAAGATTTGTATCATAATGAATCGACTTCAAACAAGTATAAAATCCATCAAAGGATTTTGACAAATATGAAATCAAAACTATTTGAGAGAAATATCTCTTTATTTTTTTAAAAATCATTTAAAGTTACATAATTATAAAAGAAAACTGTTATTGTGAAAATATTCTTATAAGCTTGTAAGGAATTCTTTGACGATGTTATAATGATGGAGAATAACCGCACCCACCGTATATGTTAAAAAAGACATTCGTACCATAATTTTGTTGAAAAGGTCATAAAGTACCTTGTTTGGAAAATGACTGAAAGATTCCTTTCAAAAATTATAAGTTAAAATATGGGTATAAATGACTTTAAGCCATTGTCTTTTAAATAGTAAAAATGTTTTGAAATTCATTTTTACGAAACATGGAAGTGGATGATAAAGAGATCCCAGTAAATACTTACGTAAAAACAACATCGGATAATAAATAGATTTTAGAATTAACCATTACCTTGTAATTTTACTTGGTCGAGGGTACGTTAAACTATTGTATAATAGTTAAATTATTTTTATTAAACTATAAAAGAACCATATACATAAATATTATATCATATATGATCTCTTAATATTGGTTTGTTAAAAATATTTTAGTATTGTCGTCGTTTCGGGTGTTAACTGATTCGTTTTCCTTTATATGCTTTGTTACGTAAGTAATGTTTGTTATGGATAGGATGTATCTTATTAATATTAAGAATGATATAAAGTCTTTAAACATTATTTTTAATCATCAAATGAAAATTATTCTTGAATGGATATGATGGGGAATGAATCTGATCGTGTTCGTGGAGACGGTAATCCATACTTATGCACGAGCGACAATATCATTCTTTTGATATTAAAATCGTATATAATTGGATATTATATCATATATAGAGAATCATTATCATGTTATATTTATTATTTACATCAATTATATATCATTATTATACCCATCCAAATAATAATGTATTGAATAACAACTACACCACGACGTGGAGACGGTAAGCCGTATGTATGCATCTATGGTGACATGTAATTACAAAGATTGATAGAATAATACATATGGTTGTACCATATTTATAATAACATCAAATTTTATAGAATATTCTGGAGTTATTATTTTATAATTTAAACAACAAGTAAAGAAGAAGTGGAAGAAGAAAAAACATGTAAGAGTTGATGAAATATTTACCTCTTCTTCTGGTTCTTCCTTTTGATTTGATCAAAATGGCTCTTTAGGTTGGATTTATGACTAAAAGAAGGAATACAGGATGAATTTAGGATAGTGGAGAGGATATTTGGGTAAGTTTTTGCTGAAAAAAATGGCTTTGAGGTGTGAATTTGAGAGAAGGGGACGTTCCCTTTTATATGAGGGGTGAAGGGCACCTTAGGAAAATATTGAAATATTATTGTATAATAAAATCATTTTCAGTTTATAATGGCTAAAAATGATTTATTTCTAGGATAAGGAGGGGATGGGTGTAAAAAAACTCTACCAATAGGTTTTAGACTAGTTTGGGTCACTAGATTAACCTTATCTTTAAGATTTAACTGTTAGTTAATTAGTTTGACATTTACCTTGTATCTTTTTATTATTTTATTATATTGCTAATAAACATACTATAAACTTCCAAGAGAAACTAAAGTGGTTCAGTAATGTCATATATAATGTTATTTAAGACCTTTGTCAGAACCATGGATTTTTAGCAATAGAATATCAATTAATAATAGAATATTTGTTTTAAAAACTCTTTTATGTCAATTTGGACACTATTTGCAATTTTGTTTTTGTTAAATTCATAACAGCATTATTAATTCAAAGAAAATTCATTTAATCAACCCTAACATGTCATATTAGCCAAGAAAATTAGTGTAATTCATAAATAGTCTCAAATTACATTTATTTGGATATTTATAATATCAATTATTTTAATATTTCATTATTAAGTTAATTACTGCATCATCATTGTGTCATATATAAATTAAATTATTTAATGTCTAAAAATTAAAAATAAAATACCATTATGTATAAAGATATTTTTTATTTATAATGAATATTTATAGTCGAATTTATCTTATATGTAACCCTATATTAAAAATGGTTTAGTTATTAAACTTCGAATTTAACAATTTTTACTCTTCTTTGAATTAAATAATAATAAATGTACTAATCTAATCCAAATGGACCTAGATGATCATATTTTATTCTTATGGTTTTTTGGTCGAATTACACATATCCAATAGAATTAGAACATGTTTTAGGGTAAAAATAATATCATTTTTACCTTTAATTAACCTATTTACTTTTAACCGTGGTTAATAAAATCAAAAGTTACTATTCACCAATTTTTTTTATCTTATTGAACCACATATTAATTACTGATATCAACCATGTATCTTGGATTTTTGGAATTCAATTCACAGAAGTGGTAAAATTATGTTTTATTCATATTTGAAAATGCTCCTATGAGGTGGGTAAAAGACGGTAAAAAGTTCAATAAAATTTTTATATATCTAAAAATATTATAAACAAACTCCAATGAGTTAAATTAAACTTATATAGGTATTATGTATCTATTTTGGCCTAAAATAAATTTAAATAAAATAAATAAAAATTTAAATAAAAATTCGGTTTTAAAAAATAACTCAGTGTTCTTCACTATTCATCAAAAATTGAATGTTTTCAAAAAAATACCAAAAATTCACCCTAAGCTAATTTCGATATTCCGAATCCAAAAATTAAGTCCATTTTGAAAGATAAAATTTATAAAATTTCAAAAAGTGGGTAATACTTTTCATAATGGCTAGTTTGATTGGTTGTGGTGTGTTTGAACTTGATGTTGCGTACAACACAAGATACTATATTATTAAAAGGGAAATGCACCATGGAATTTTGGGGTGTTACATTCTTTCCTCCTTAAAATAATTTCATCCCCAAAATTTCTCTAATATTACTACATAAAAAGATCTGGGTGGTTCTTCATCATAAGTTCTTCGGGTTCCCACGTTGCCTCTTCCATCTTATGGTTTCTCCATAGAAATTTTACCAGATGAGTCGTCCAGTTTTTCAACACTTGTTATCTTGTATCAAAAATCATGACATGCTATTTACAATAAGACAGATTGAGTTCCAGTTCTAATTCCTCATAGGTGAGTACATGCGTTGAGTCAGACATGTATTTTCTCAATAATGATACGTGGAACACATCATGAACTTTAGAGATACTTGGAGACATTACCAAACGGTAAGCTATAGCCTCAATTCTTTCAAGAATTTCAAAAGGTCTGATGTTACTTGTACTAAATTTACCATTTTTACCAAATCTTATAATTCCCTTTCATGGAGATACCTTCAAGAAAACATGATTTCCTACCTGAAATTACAATTCCTTCCTTCGTCTATCAGCATAGCTCTTCTACCTACTTTGAGATGCTTTGATGTGGGTTTGGATTACCATCACCTTTTCCATTGTTTCCTCAACAAGTTTTGGGCCTACGAGTTTTATTTCACCAACATCATCCGAATAGGTTGGTGTGCGACATATATTTCTATATAACTCTTTATACGGTGCCATCTAAATACATGAATGTAATCTATTGTTATTGGAAAATTCTACCATAGGTAAATATTGATCCGACATACCATGAAAGTCATGTGAGAATGATCACAACATGTCTTCTAAGGTTTGAATAGTCCATTTTGATTGTCCATCAGTTTGAGGGTGGTAGGCAGTGCTCAAACAAAGTTCTGTATCTAGGGCTTTATGAAGACTTTTCTAGAATCTTGATGTAAAATGAGGATAATGATCAGAAACAATCGATAGGGGTACTCCATGAAGTCTTACAACTTCATTAATATATAGTATTTCTAGACCTTCATGTGGTAAATCTTCTCTTATAACAAGGAAATGTGTTGACTTGGTAAGATGATCAACAATGATCCATATTTCATCATTCCTTATAAGATTCTTTGGTAGTCCCATGACAAAGTCCATAGTAATATTATTTCATTTCTACTCAAGAATGGGAAGAGGTTTCATGACTCCTAAAGGCTGTTTCCTTCTAGATTTCACTTGTTGAAAAACCATACATATTGACACAAAATCAGCAATCTCCCTTTTCATGTTGTCCCACCAAAAATGTTCCTTCAAATCTTTATACATCTTAGTGCTACCACGATGTGTAGAAAAATTGGAGCTATGAGAATCATCTAACAATTCCCTTTTCTGATCAAGTATATCGGGAACAAAAAGTCTCTTCCCAAATTTCCAAATCCCATCTTCATATATGAATTCACTCAATCACCCGTCATTCATAGCTTTAATCTTATTTTGAAACTCCTCATCATTGGTGTGAGAACTCTTTATCCATTCTAGTAAAGTTGATTTTGCAACCATTTGAAAAATCATTGATGTTTCAACTTCCATGTTTATTCCCATATCCATCATTACTAGATCCAAGTATATGTGATCCTTTTTAACTCTAATATTGTTCAAAAATCCATGATCCTTTCTACTGAAAGCATATTCCACCTTATTTGCCTTCCCCGGGTGGTAGTTTATAGTGAAATCATAATCCCTGAGTAGTTCAAGCCATTTCCTTTGCCTGATATTAAGTTCTTTTTGTGAGAAAATATACCTTAAACACTTCTGATCAGTATAAATCTCACATTTTCACCATATAGATAGTTTCTCTATATCTTCAAAGAAAATATTACAGCTACTAACTCAAGATCATGAGTAAGATATTTTTGTTCATTAATTTTTAGCTATCATGATGCAAAGGTAATAACTATATCATTCTACATAAGGACACAACCAAGTCCTTTCTTTGAGTAATCACTATAAATAACAAACCCATAATTCCATGATGGTATAGTCTATATAGGAGCATTGACTAATATTCTCTTCAGTTCTTCAAAAAATTCATCACACACTTTTTTCCAAACAAATTTAACCCCTTTAGGTGTGAGCTTTGTTAATGGGTTATCCAATTAGTGAAAATTTTGGGTTGAAATGTCAATAATAACCTGCTAAACCAATAAAACTGCATACCTCAGTTATACTTATCGGTTTTGGCCATTCTTGGATTGCCTTTGTCTTGAAAGGGTCAATAAAGATTCCATCCTTAGAGACAATATGGCCAAGAAAAGAAATCTCTTGAAGCCAAAATTCACACTTGATAAACATTCTATATAATTCATTGCTTCTGATGGTTTTCAGAATAGTGCGCAAGTGATTTTCATGATCTTAATATATTTTTAAGTATACCAGAATATCATTAAAATATACCACTACAAAGTCATCAAGATATTACTTGAAAACTCTATTCATTAGATCTAAGAAAACTGAGGGTGAATTAGTCTGCCCAAAAGGCATTACTGTAAACTCGAAATGCACATACCTGGTTCGAAATGCTATTTTCAGAATCTCTTCCTTCTTCACCGACAATTGATGATATCCAAATCGAAGGTAAATATTTGAAAAATATTGAGGTCCATGAATTTGGTCCAATAAATCATCAATGCGTGGTATGGGATACATTTTCTTTATTGTTATAACATTGATCTCTCTATAGTCAATGCATAACCTCATAGATCTATCTTTCTTCTTAACAAAAAGAATAGGGGCTCCCCATGGAGAAAGACTAGGGAAAATAAATCCCTTATTACTCAATTCCTATAGTTGTTTCTTTAGTTCCTCTGATTCCTCTGTGTCCATTCTATAAGGGGTCATTGATATGGGCCTTGAACCCAGAATTAAATCAATAGAAGACTCAATTTCTCGTTCTGGAGGATGTCCAGGTAAATCTTCTGGAAACACAGCAACATATTCTCGCACAATAGGTACATCATCCATTTGAACATTATTTTCCTCACCCATAGTTATTTCATTCTCTTCCTCCCCCAATAATTGAATTTAGTTGAGCTACTGGGGGTGGATCTAGATAAGATTTAGGAGGTGACATTTCTACTCTAAAGATAAGGTGTTCGTTATCATCGTCATCAAAAATAGTAACTTTCTTTTTTTACAATAAATTTTTTCATCATGGACCGAAATCCAATCCACGACGATGATTATATCAAATTTAATCCTGGATATGAAAATTATATTAGTACATAAATAACATTAATGTGCCTTAATAAGGACTTATTGACAATTTTTTTTTGCAATGATACTTCCCTTAGGATTTTTGACTAAAAAATCCCTTGTTAAATAAAATTGGGAATATCTAATTTTCTTATCAAACTGGGAAGATATGAAACAATGTGATGATCCAGAATCAAATAAATCATTGGCTAAACATGAGGAAACCATTAAATTACCTACCACCATGTCTTTTGTAGCTTCAACCTCAGCAGTAGTGATCGCATAAACTTGGCCTTGATCTCTTGGCCTTTTCTGAGGTATGTTTCCCTGATGCTTAGGACATTCATTTGCATAATGTCCCACCTCTCTAAAATTGTAGCATTGAACATTGGTAGCTTCTTTCTTTCCCTTACAATCACCAGAAAGGTGGCCTTTTTATCCACATTTGTAGCATAATTCTTTTCCTTTTAGACATGCACTAGGGTGCTTCCTTCCATAATTATCACAGGGTGGAAATTCAACTCTTCCCTTCTTCCCTGTTTCCTTATTTCCTTTCCCTCAGTGTTCAGTAGGTCACTTCTTCTATTTCTTTTCTTTAAAGTCATAAGACTTAGAGAATTATTTTTTTATCTTGATAGAACATGAGAAAATATCTTCATACGATGATAAGGATTGAGATAATAATGCTCGATGGAGAAATGGTTTTAACCCATCAAAGAAATGGTCAATATTACTTCTTGGATTATGTATATAATCTACAGCAAGCCTCACTAACCTTGTAAATTTAGCTTCATACTTGGTGACATTATAATCCTCCTTTTGTCTCAGGCTCAGAAATTGTCTTTCCATATCCACTTGATGGTCACGACGAAAGTATTTTTCTATGAAAATCACTTTAAACTCCTACCATTCCATATTTGAAACTTCATTATCTTATTTTGTGTTTTGAATCAATGAACACCATTGATCTTCATCTCCCATGAGGCAATAAACTGAAAGGATAAATTTTTCCCTTTCGATACTCCCCAGAGCATGAAATATTTTCTCTTAGTCGCATATCCATTTCTAAGCTACAAATTGATTTGTAGTCCCATTGAATGTTGGTGGTTGTTTCCATAAGAATCGATCTAACATTGAACCTCCACGCTGTGGATCAGGGTGCTCCATATTAGTAAGGTTATTATTCATAACCTAAGTGAGTTTTCCAAGTATGCTGATAAGATTATCAGTATCGGTTTCTTCACTAGATCCACTATAATTATCTTGAGTAGGAGGGATATCCCTACCAGGATTATGTGCGTTGATACAGTTTTCATTCTTTATACTATGCGCCATTTCTTAACAATGGCATAAAATAGATTAGTTTATGAATTAAAATACATAATTATAAACTTGTAAAACACTTAACATAAAATTGGTCTATAAATAAAATCATAATTATCCTAATAATATCCCCCGGGAGTGTCGTAACCAAGAGTGAAACAAGGCCTGTTGTCGTGCACCAGTTCCTATTTGAATCTAGCTCAAAGCAGTGTTTTCAGTTTTTACCCCTAGGTACATCTATGCCAGAGCCACCTCTACCTACTCGTATCCAGACAAGGATCTATTTTTTGAAAAACTCATAAAATATCTACAATACCAAAATTTTAGGATGTTATTATATACTAATCATCAATGTCTATCTTAGTATAAGGTGTTCTAATACGAGTTTATCTAAATCTAGTTTCTAAGGACTGTACTAAACTTACTCTGATATCAACTGTAACGCCCCGACCGCAGTTACCCAGAGTCGGTGCATTATTACATAAAATTGGCATGATCACAAGAAAATCATGTCCCAAAAGACCGATCAGTTTAGTATTATTGGAAATAAGATTCATACATATGTTCATCTTTACAACTTGAAAGAAAATACAACACTAATTTATTTTATTATAAATATACAATCCTCCTAGATTATGCCTGCAAGTCACTCATAACTAACTTATTAATATCGTGAGAAAATGAAACATAACAAATGGGTGAGCTCAAATACTAAGTAAGGGTAAGAAATATAGTGAAAGATAACGTAAATATTAAGCATGGTGAATAAGTGAAAACACATGCCTTTATAAATAATAAACATGAACAATTTTATGGAAGGAATATGAGCTGAGTAAATAATGCCATAATGAAACTTAATCATGTGTATTCTACTAGTCTAATGACCACATGAACCATAAAAATTATTTTCACAACGAGGGAATGTATAATGCTGGACATTCTGAAACATTTTTTCAAGGCCTCGGTCAAGGCGTCTAAAAATGATTAAGGCCTCAACCAAAACCATATATCAAATTGGGAAGGGCCTCGGAAAATTCTAAATCAATTTGTCTCATTAGACCTACCGACGGATTGAGGAGCTATAGTAGGCCCCACCCATCACATACTAAGTTCAATACAGTTCTCTTATGAAATGGTTGAAATATAACATAAACATTCGTATTAAAATAAGAAAATGAAATGTCAATACTTTAACCATAAACCATGAATGGTATAAAAATAACACATCAATAGTCAAACATATCACAAATCCATCAATACAATATGGAATACTTGTATCATAATGAATCGACTTCAAACAAGTATAAAATCCATCAAAGGATATTGACATACATGAAATCAAAACTATTTGAGGGAAGTATCTATTTCATTTTTTGAAATCATTTAAAGTTATATAATTATAAAAGAAAACATTTATTTTGAAAATATTCATATAAGATTTTAAGAGAATCCTTGACGATGTTATAATGGCGGAGAATAACTTCACCCGCTGTATAAGTTAAAAAAGACATTCTTAACTTAATTTTGTCGAAAAGGTCGTAAAGTACCTGTTTTGGAAAACGACTGAAAGATTCCTTTAAAAACATATAAGTTCAAATAAGTGTATAAATGAATTTAAACCATTTTATAGTAAATATTAAAAATGTTTTGAAATACATTTTTATGAAACATGGATGTGGATGATAAAGAGGTCCCAGTAGATACTTACGTAAAAACAACCTCGGATAATAAAGAGATTGTAGAATTAACCCTTACCTTTTACATTTTTTTTGGTTGAGGGTACATTAAAATAATGTATAGTAGTTAAATAATTGTTATTAAATTATAAAAGAACCATATACATAAATATGATATCATATATGATCATCTAATTTTGCTCTGTTAATAATATTTTAGTATTATCATCGTTTCAGGTGTTAACTGATTCATTTTCCATTATATGATTTGTTACCTAAGAAATGTTTGTTATGGATAGTATGTATATTATTTATATTTAAAATGATATTAAGTCTTTCAAAATTATTTTTAATCATAAAATTAAAATTATCCTTGAATGGATACGGTGGGGAATGAAACTCATCGTGTTCATGGAGACGGTAATCCGTACGTACACATGAGCGACAATATAATTCTTTTGATATTAAAATCATATATAATTGGATGGTATATCATATATATACAAAATCATTATCATGTTATATTTATTATTTACATCAATTATACATCATTATAATACCCATCCAAATAATAATGTACTTAATAACAACTACACCACGACATGGAGACGGTAAGCCTTACATACGCACGTATGATGACATGTCATTAGAAGGATGGATTTAATAATGAATATGGTTGTACCATATTTATAATAACATCAAATTATATAAAATATAATGGATTTATTATTTTAGAATGTAAAAAACAAGGAAAGAAGAAGTGGAAGAAGAAAAAACATGGAAGAGGTGATGAGATATTTACCTCTTCTTTGGGTTCTTCTTTTTGATTTGATCAAAAGGGCTCCTTAAGTTTTCATTATGACTAAACGAATGCCTCTAGGATGAAGGGAGGACAGTTTAGAGGATATTTTGGTAGGTTTTGGCCGATCCAAATGGCTTTGTAGGTGTGAATTTGAGAGAAGGAGATTTTTTCTTTTATAAGAGGGGTGAGGGGGACCTTAGGAAAAGATTAAAATATTATTTTATAATAAAATAATTTTCTATTTCTGATGGCTCCAAAATAATTTATTTCTAGGATAAGGTGAGTATGGGCAGAAAACCATTCTACCAATAGTTTTTAGAAAGATTTGGGTCACTATATTAACTTTATCTTATAGATTTAACTCTTAGTTAATTAGTTTGACATTTACCAAGTCTCTGTGCATTTTTATATTATATAGTTAATAAAATTACAATAAACATCCAAGATAAACTCAATTGATTCATTAATGACATATATAGTATTATTTAATACCTTTAGCCAAACTATGG
Organism: Viscum album; assembly: GCA_963277665.1. Taxonomy (NCBI): domain Eukaryota; kingdom Viridiplantae; phylum Streptophyta; class Magnoliopsida; order Santalales; family Viscaceae; genus Viscum; species Viscum album. The sequence goes on from OY728150.1 coordinate 1,785,716,990, forward strand.
ATTTTTAATAATATAATATCAATTAATTATATAATATTTTTTTAAAACTCTTTTTTGTCAATTTTGACACTATTTTCTATTTTTTTTTTGTTAAATTCATAAAAGTATTATTACTTCAAAAAAATTCATTTAATCAACCCTAACATGTCATATTAATCTATAAAATTAGTGTAATTTATAAAAAGACTCAAATTACATTTATTTGGATATTTATAATATCAATTATTTTAATATTTCATTAATAAGGTAATTACTGCATCATCATTGTATCATAAATAAATTAAATTATTTAATGTATAAAAATTATAAATAAAATACCATTATGTAGGAAATATTTTTATATTTCTAATTAATATTTATAGTCGAATTTATCTAATGATGAACCCTATATTAAAAATTATTTAGTTATTAAACATTGAATTTAACAATTTTTACACTTCTTTGAATTAAATAATAATAAATGTCCTAATCTAATCCAAGTTGACCTAAAGGATCATATTTTATTCCTAAGGTTGTTTTTGGTCAAATTACACTTATCCAATAGAATTAGGACATGTTTTAGGGTAACAATAATAACATTTTTACCCTTAATGACCCTATTTAGTTTTAACCGTGGTAAATAAAATCAAAAGTTACTATTCATCAAAAATTATTTTTATCTTATTGAAACACTTTTTACATACTGATATCAACCGCGTCTCTTGGATTTTTGAAATTCAATTCATAGAAGCGATACAATTATGTTTTATGCAAACTTGCAAATGCTTCTAGGAGGTGGGTAAAAGACGATAAAAAGTTCGATAAATTTTTTATATATCTAAAATTATTATAAACTGACTCCAATGAATTACGTTGAACTTATATAAATATTATCTATCTATTTTTATATAAAATAAATTTAAATAAAATAAATAATAATTTAAATAAAAAGTCTATTTTAAATAATAACTCAATGTTTTTCACTATTCATAAAAAATTGAATGTTTTCCGAAAAATACCAAAAATTCACCCTAAGTTAATTTCAATATTTTGATCCAAAAATGAAGTCCATTTTGAAAGATAAAATTTATAAAATTTCAAAAAGTGGGAATTAATATTCATAACGACTAGTTTGATTGGTTGTGGTGTGTTTGAACTCGATGTTGCGGACAACACAAGCTACAATATTATTCAAAGGGAAATGTACCGTGGAAGCTTGGGGTGTTACAATATAATATAATGATACAATATTTTATTTTTTAAATATTACCATTAGATCAAATAAATATCATTTCCTAAATATAATAAATTTTGTGAATCTCAGTATGATATTATCAGGAATATATTGTTTCTAATAGTTTAGTAGATTTATGATTAGATATAGAGAAGTTAAAAGTATAAAAAATAAAATATTTTATCAATAATTTGAAAGAAAATGTCATTTTATATCCAAAATTATTCTAATATGTGTCATTACATAATAATTTATATAGTTACATTAAATACCATGTGATCTAAAACATTTTTTTTGTAAAAATTACAAGAAATTTGATTATGATGAAAATATAAAGAGTTCTATATAGATAACATATTTTATTAACATCATGACATATCTATAACACCGTTATTTTCTAAGAATTATTGTTTTTGAATAAATTAAAATTTATTGATATATTTCATTACATATAAAACAATGTTATGCGTACATTACATATATAGTCAATTTAATCTTGTACTTCCCACAAAACTGGTTTATAATTCATTACAAACATCACTGAGTTTTAAAAAACCACAATATATTATTATTATAGTTTTTAAAATGGATGGTTAAAACCTATAAATTAAACATAGCTATATGAATTGTGAAAATATTTTTTTAATATTTATAAAAATGGTTTCACATTATAGAAGAATATTGATTACATGGTACCAAATTCTTTTTAAAGTCATTATATGATTTTAAATACTATTTTTTTAAAAAAATTAGTTACTTTTTTTTTAAAATTAATAGATTTTTTTGATTCTTTCATAAAATTAATTTGATAAAAGAAAAATAATTTTTCAATTCATCATGTCAAAATTATTATAGGGTTAGTTTTTGGATTTTTTTCTGAATGTTATAATTTATTGAAGAATTGTGAAAACTACAGATTTTTAATTGGAAAATTCAATTTTATTTAATTTATTTACAATGTTGAATTATATTTCCACATGTTTATAAAGTAATATCAGTTTAATAATATTTATTTTAATCTAATTTTGGTCATTAGAATCTATTTCATATTCATTTATGATATGAAAACTATAATGTGAGAATGGTTACAAAGAAGATATAAACACGAGAGGGGGTTGATTGGTGTTTTTAAAAAAACATTGATAGATTCAGAAAACCACTCTTGTCATAGAACAATTTTTTCCTTCACTTATAAAAATGAATGATTAGTGAAAATAAATAATGAAAAGAACACAATGATGTATAATGGTAGAAGGTAAAATATACCATATTCCACTCCATAAACAAATGACTCAATGATCTTGGTGAATTTCGCTACTAGGTACTCTTGTCTGCAGACCTCTTGAAAACTATGTGCAGCCAGTTGACACCATACAAGGCTTTAAAATGGACTTATGGTTATTTTATAGGGAAATCAAAATCTATAGCTTAGTATAATAACGTGACACACCATAAAAACCTTGAATGATTTTGAGAAACCAAGAATCCAATAAATTAGAAGAGATTGACTTGATTGAGAACACAATTTTTTTTACCAATTTCAGAAGTAACTCATAGATGTATTTAGACATTCAATAATGGGTAGTAGTAAATTGATCTTCCATGCTTTAAAAACTTTCTCCAAACACCGATAGAGAAAAAACTAAACCTATATGTAAACATGTATATCTACAGAGTGTATCTCTGAAAAATTCTTCATCGATATTACAGAAGAATACCTAACAATAAGATACAACAGTAATGATAGTACAATGTCAATTGGATATATCAAAACATGTATGTCTCCAAACTATAGCTCTCAAGGTAGTGAAACACCTTTTTTCAAACATATATCTTCTTTTTCTATGTTTATATCTATTGTATGTCACATATCTCTTTTTCTAATAATGGTTGCATCTATATTTATATTGTAGGTTTAATAGATCCAGTTCAAACCAGCTCTAGAAATATCGCACAATAAATCGTGAATATTTGAATTTGAAATCATTCAAGGGATTTCTAAGCACCCATAATAATAGATTTGATTTATTACATTGAATTGAAGCCCTTGAATTGATCTTAAAATAGCTTAGAATAGATATTTACATTTGGATAAACCATTGTAAAAATCATATATAATTTCTTGAATTTGAAACTCCATCATTGAATTGTCAACCATTTGGTTTCCTTATGTAATGAAAAAAATACAAATGTAGGGTTGAGAGCATATGGTTATTCAAAAAATTTGGGTTGATAAGATATGGTTTTTTACAAAGAAAGTGTTAAAAATAATAATTTCATTTTATCAAATGTGGGGTTCCTTCTTAAAATGGTTTATGTATCTATAAATTTTCTTCCAAACATAGGGAATCCTAAACATATGTTATGCATAAAACGTAGGGTATAAATAGTGTTTCTAGAATACATTCAAAACACATCCAAAATTCATTATGAAATGTATCACATGGATCAATGAATCAAATATATATCTAGAATAATTATTGTAAGAAATAATATCTTCTATAAATTTATAGAAAATCAACATCATTAGTAACATAAATGTGTGTTCTTGTTAGCTTAAAAATAAAAAAAATCATGAAATGGCTAAAACAACAAATGATCAACAATATCCCACATTTTTATCATCTGAAAACCCGTAACTAATTTCATTAAATTAATAATTTAAAATTTTAGAAGAACAAATTTCCATAACCATAAATAAATTTAAATATCATTTATCCCCCTACAATATTTCTCCAACATTTCTCATGTGTTTCCTATAAATTCCTCCATGAATTTGTCCTTAAATTTCTCTATATGTTTCCCCTATGATAAAAATATAAATTTCTCCATATATACTCTTTCCCCCCGTTTTGTTGTATAAAAAAATATGAGAGTAAAAATTATGAATATAAATTCCCCCTTTTTTCTTGCATAAAAAAATGTAATCAAGGAGCATATAAATTATTTTTCATTGAATAAAATGGGTTTTAAATGAACATATTAAACTAACTTAGATACCTCTTAGATATATAAAATATTTAACACTTTATAATAACTCCCCCTAAGACATAAATTATAGGATATTCAATGAATTAAAAAGATTTCTACTTTTTTCAGATGCCATATTTAAACAAAATTATTTATAACATACATTAAAAGACTAATTTATCACATGTTAGGAGATAGTTAAGTATTAAGTAAAATCTTATGTATGATAAACAAAAAATAAATAAAACATTAACAATAAATTACACAAAAAACATATAACACATAATTTTAATAAAATATATTAAAAATAGGATATATATGACATTGGCTCAAAATTATCCTCATAAAATAAAATTAGAGAGTTATGAAGGTTTAGATAGTTTATATGAACATTTCAAACATTATACATTTTTACTAATATTATCTAAAAATATTGATTGGTCTTATATTCTAAATGGAACATATATTTCTCTTTAATATAGCAAAGAAGACGAACATTGTTCAACCAAGAACACTTTAAACTTATTATGATCCATCTTAGTAATATATTCACTTCTGAGTAACTACATCTAACCTAGAATTTCTACTTAAAATATATCAAATTGTTCTTTTCAAATAAAACATTCTTTCACATCCTAATTTTCCCGTTGTATATCATCATACAACGTTCTATATATAATTGAATCATATTGTAAAATCACATTTACATTTTTTTAAGGTGATGAATTTGATCTAAATATTTTCATAAGACATTTGAGATGATGCGACATCCAGTTATTCATAACTATAAGATCCCAAATTTATTTCAAAATATTTTCTAAACAAATCCTTAACAAATAAAATTGACCATTCTTTTAACAAATCAAAAGGGTTACATTTTGTTATTTTTTAAGTAATAATTTCTTCGGAACATAATGTTTTTAATCCCTTAAATGTTATGTGACTCATTTTCAGAAGTCTCTGAACTATATTTTTCCAAGAAGATTGAAATTAAATGTTTTTATGAATAATATTCCATGGTTTTAAAGAGAAAATGTTATGTTTTGTTCTCATGTCTTTTAGTTGATTCTTAACATTCTCGAGTTGAGAACTATAAAATAATAATTATAGATTTTTTATTTATTAAAATATGTTTTTAAATATTAATTCATTTCTAAAAAAACATTACATAAATGAATAAATATTACTTTAAACAAATAATATTGTTATTATTATTATTTTTAATAATACAATTGAACATTTTAAAAAATGATTTAATGGGTAATAAAAAATATCTATCCCTATATAAAATAATTAATTTAAAAAATATATATACGTAAAAAACTAATAAAATACTTACTGAATTATAGATTCTATCTCTAGGGATTTTTCTTCTGGTAACAACCAAATTCATAGTGGATCATTCATTTTTTAAGATTGAGATGTCCACATAATAAAAAGACAACCACCTCATGATTTAATGTTATATCTCATTCGTGTATTCCTGCAAGACATTAAATACATGTGCCTTTTGGAACCAATATTATTTTAGTTCCATTAGTGTAAGAAACTAAATTACTATGTATCCAAACATATTTATTTTGATTATAGATTCTGTAATTCATGTTATACAATATTTTTGAACAATAATCATTTTTAAAACAACAAATATGCAGTTTTCTAATGAAATAATCAATTCCATAATATCCATTAATACCATAATGAAGTATTTAACAGTTGACATGCTTCTTCAATTTGAACCATGAAAAAATAATACGTATATAATTTTGGAATTTCCCATTACATGTTATTCCATGTTTTCCTTCATGAATTATATTTTTTCTAGGGATTTTATTTAAATAACTTTCTCCATTTATCAATATACTTAAAGATTTTTTAAAAGAATAAACCTCAAACAATAATCCATTAATATTAATTTCTGGAATATAACAATAAAGTTTAGGAGAATTTTATTTTAAATATGTAATTAGTTTTGACAAACATTCTTAATCGAATAAGAAAATAACTTGATATTTTCTAATTTTAATATGATCATTATTTAAGGATTAATATTTATATTTTCCCATAAATTGATACCTATTTAATTCATCATAATATTATTTTTCGCAATTATAGTTTTCAATGTATTAATATTATATCTCACAAGCATGATCTATAAGATGTACGATTTTTATGCTTTGTCTCAAAATCTATAGAATATTCATCATATGAACCGGATGAATAACTACATTTAGCCTTAATAATTTAATTTCCTATTCTATAATAATAATCTTTCCTTTGAGATTTAATAAAATAATTATTATACATTGTATGATCTTTTATTTACATTTACAACATCAATTTTCATCAGTCCATTTCTTTAAATTATTGAATATTTTTTCAGATCTTTTAATTTGATTTGATTAAAATTTATCTAAATCTATATGACATGAATCATATGATTTATATATAGTAGTTTTGAGAGTATATTATTCATTTTTGATATGATTTTCAGAATTAACCTACCTCTCAACTTCATACATCATTCGTGTTCTAATCAATTCTTCCATATCAAAATTTTTAACTGGTTTGGATTGACGATAGATACTGATATTTCATTCCACTTATAAGGTAGTAATCTGAGAACATTTACTTCATTATCTCTTTGTGAAATCAAATCTCAAAAATCATCAACCTTATTGACAATTTCTATAATTATTCCATTCATTTGGGTGATAGTTTCATCATCTTGAATTCTAAAATTATCATGCTTTTGTGTTGTTGTAGTGTATCTTAATCATATGAAATTTTCAATTTCTTATTAGGTAATTGAAATAGACTTCCAAATCTCATTTATGGTAGAACATTAATAATCTTTATTAGACACATTAGTTCCGATACCCCATAAAATAACATTAATTTCTTTTGAATTAAGATTGTATTTTTTTTCTTTACCATCATCACATTTTTAAAACTCATCCTTAGGAATATAATAAAGCTGGAAAACATTTAAATAAACACTTATCAAAATATTTAAAAATAAATATTCATTTGAGATGTTCATCTTTCATATTAATCACCATAAATGTAATAAGCATAGCCCATAACACAACTTCTTTAAGATAAACCGTTTGATATTTTTCTTTGTCCAAATATTAATCTCAGTATTGTTAGAGATCTTGATATATAATATGAGAAAAAAAACTTTTGATGCACAAAAATAACTTTTTCTAATATTACGTGTATGTGTTGAATGTAATGATAATGTCCAATACACCAATACTATTTTTTTGTAATTAAAATATAAATAAAAATATTTTAGGACTTCAATAAGAGAATACTTCAAAATAGCCCGACCATTGTTACCACATGTTGTGTTGGAATGGTTATTATGAAGATGATGACAGAAGGGGGAGGGTTTATTTTTTTTTCAAATACATTTTTATATTCCAGAAACCCCTCTTTTTTACTCAGTGAACCTTTCATTCTCTATTAAATATTAGGTTTAAAAATAAATAAGTATTTTAAATAACAGAGCAATGTATAGTGGTTCATGGAAAATTGATCCCATAGTCTACTCCACTAATGATCTTATCCAAGAGCATGGTAATTTTTACAAGAATGATATCTTATCTGAAGAACAATTAATAAATTATTGAATGAATTTGAAACCTTACAATAGTTTTATAATTAAATTGTTTTCTTTTATAGGGAACCTAAAATAAAAAACTCTATAGAGGAAGATGACAGTCCACCAAAACCACAATTGAGTCCCAGTAGTAGAATCTCTAATAAATCAATAGAAGATGATTTTATTAAGATAACATATTTTGATTCAATGATGCAGCATCAACTAATATATGTATTTAGATCTTCAATAAATCACTATAGTAAATAAATATTCAACATTTCATAGGCCATCTTTAAGCAGTGATAGAAAAACTCCATAAAAATGTGTAAACATGTTTGTAACCCAAGTGTATCTTGGAGAAATGATTTTTCCATCTTGAAGAATAATATTTCACAATATAATGCATAAGAAGAGATAATAGTGACTTAATCAGACAAGTCAAAATATATATGTCTCCAAAGTTTAGCTCAGAAGGGAATGATACACTTATTGTTTTTCAAACAAAACAATTCATTTTCTATGTATATATTTTTTCTATATCTCATATCTCTTTTTTATGACGATTTCCTCAATATTTATACTCTCGGTTTAACAGATCCAAGTCAAACCCAATCTGAAAATATCAAAAAATAAATAATGAATACTTGAATTCAAAATCATTCAAGAGATTCGTACCATCCTATAAGAATAGAAATAATTTATTCTGTTGAACGTGAGACTATGAATTGATAATAAAATAGATTTGGATAAATATTTTAATATGTTAAAACCATTTCAAAATTCACAGATAATACCTTTAATTTAAAACTCCTAAATTGAATAATAATACGTTGGGTCCCATAACCTGAAGACAATATCCAAAATTAGGGTTACAAAATATGGTTGATCACAAGCGTAGGGTTAATAACATACAGTTGTTTAAAAAATAGGGCTGATAAACAATTATTTCCTTTTCTAAAACATAGGGTTTCTTCATAATATAGGTTATATGATCCATTAATTTTATTCCAAACATAGTGTTTTTAATCCTCACATTACGCATATAAATTTGATTTATGATTAGTGTTTCTTGAATGATTTTAAAGCACATCTGGAATACCATAAATTTTTTTCCATGGATTATTGACATGGATATATTTCCAAAATAAATATTCTAAAAAATATTATCTTCCTTAAATTCTATTAAATAAAAATTCATCAGATATATAAATTTGGGTTCTTATGAGCATCAAAAGTAAAAAAAATTAATGAAATTTTTTAATCAACAAATTCTCAAAAATCAACTCCTTTTGATAATCACAAATCAAATAACTAATCTCATAAAATAAATAATTAAAAAATTAGAGAAGAAAAAATTTCTATAATAAAAAATAAATAAAAAACACATTCACCCCCATTTAATAATACTCTAAAATTTCTCATATGTTCGCTTATAAATATCTCTATAAATTTCACCATAAATTTCCCCACATATCTTCCCTATTATGAATAAATAAATTTCTGAAATATATAAACTTCTCAACCATTTTGTGCAATAAGAAAAATATGATCATAAAAAATTATTAATAAATACAATCCCTATATTCATACTTCAAAAAAACGTTCAATAATGAATCATATAAAAAACTTTTCAATGAATAAAATTGGTTTGAAAAAAACATATTAAACCCACATATATACCTCTTAGATATATAAGAAATTGGCCACTTCTTAATAAATCCTCCTATTTTGAGTCATATCGGATATTCCAGAAATTAAATGGTTTCTAAATTTTACCAATGTCATATTTGAACTAAATTATTCATTACATATAGTAATAGACTAATTTACCACATGTAATGAGATAATTGCATATTAAGTACGTGATTATGTATGATAAACAATAAAAGGATTAAATATAAAAATAATTTTCAAAAAAAATATTGAAAAAAATTACTTAAAAATAAATTAAAAATATTATAGGTATATATATATTTGTGTGTATAAAATTGACTTTATTTAATCAATAGAAAATAAAATGGGGGTGATAGGGAGGATTAGACGATTCATATAAACATTTTAGGCATTATATTTTTTTTCTTTATTTAATGGCCCAAAGGCCTTAGATGTTTATTTGTTAAAGATTATCCCCCTTTTAAAGGTATTATGGGGTACCATAATGTAGCCTATAGGACAAGTGTCATAGTGCACATTACATTACCTGAAGTTCCAGAGGCAGAAGGCCTAAGACATGACATGAAACCCTGACCATGTCCCTTGGAACTTCCCCTCCCCAGAATCTTCAACATTGATGGATTTAGCACTCCACTTAACATGCCTAGTTGGATTGAATTTACCCAATTAAGAGCTTCATGGGTCCTAATACTGATTGAAATGTTAATACCCTCCCATTATTCCAATCTGATCAGCTTTTTTCTAGTGGATTTAACTTTCTCTGAATCTTCTTCTGCAGCCTGCTCTTATGTGGTCTGCCTAGGCTACTTCTAAGCCTTTGTAGCCAAAATTCTCTAGGTTCCATAGGCCTAGAATTTTCTTTCAAATTCTGATATTCCCTTTTTAGTTATTCATACAACATTCTAGATATATTTATATTAGCTAGTAGCTTCCCTTTTTATTCATTCAAGCTGCATACATTGAACTGAATATTTTTATAAGACATTTGTGGTGAAGTGACTTCTAGATCTTTATAACAATGACCTTTCTTATTTCATTAAAATGATGTTAAAAAATACTTAACATATAAAAATGGTTATTCTTTTAAAAAATCATATGGTTTTCCTTTTGTTCTTTTATGATAAGGAACTTCTTCTGAACTTCATGTTTCTGATTGCTTCATCTTGTTTGACGTGTTTTTAGAAGTCTTTGAACAATATTTTTCTAAAAGGAAAGAAATAATTTTTTTTAAAGAATTAGATTCTCATGTTTTAAAGATATAACAATAAATATTTCTATCACATATTAGAGATGACACTAAACATTATCAAGTTCAAACAAATAGTATAATAAAAACATTTTTTATTTTTTGAGAAGAAATTTTTAAGAGAGATTTATTTTTCTAACAAAAACCATTACATTAACAAATAAATATAACATTAAACAAATAATATCATTTTTACTATTTTTATTAACTTATTTCAATATTTTAACCATGTGATTCAATGATTAATAACAATTCTATATCCTTATATAAAATAGTTAGTGTAAAAAACATATATAAGAAATACTAAGAAAAACACGTTTTGGATTATAGATTCCAACTCTATGAGTTTTTATTTTAATAAAGAACTAATTCAGAGTTGATTATCCATTTTTTAAGATATATATTTTTTATACTAAATAGAGAAATATTCCATGATTTTAAAATTTATCTCAAAGGTGTATTCCTAAAAAAATACAATAAAAGTGCCTTTTGGTAACCATATACTTGTAGGTCCAGTAGTGTTAAAAATAAAATTGTTAGAGAAAAAAAACATTTTTATTTTGAGTAGAGATTCAATGGTTCATTTAATAAATTATTTTGAACAATAAACATGTACGTAAAAAATATTTGTCTTTCTAAAGTAATAGTCATTTTAATAATGTCCATTAATAACACAATGAAAAAAACTTACATTTGACATTATTATGCTATTTGAACTATGAACAAAATAATTCCTTAATAATTTTGGTTTTTCAACATGAATTCTTATTCCAAGTTTTCCTTTATAAATATTTTTTTACCAAATATTTTATTTAAAAAAATATACTTTTATCAATGTACACGATGCTTGTTTTAACGAATCAACTTCAACCAATAAATATTTAATCCAAATTTCAATGTGATTATAATGTCCCCCAATATGGAACTCTCGTGGTTGGAAAGGGTGTCTTATGATACCTCCAGCATGCCTCCCCATATTCTATAGGATACCCACTAGTAGTGATGGTTTTAATTGTATAGTGGGGAGACTATAACCAAAGGTTTGAAGTGTCATAATAGTTGATAAATTCTTAATAGAGTGAAAATAATCAAAGTAACGATTTATTGGAATAGAACAATAAAATACAAATAATTGTTCCAATAAATAATAAAAGAATAATGTAATTACATGCTGAAATATAACTAGATTTCATGATAGAACAATACAAGAAAATGAATAAAAGAATAAATAAAAGACTCAAAGTCTCGGGTTTGGAATCCTTTGTGGGTCACATCTCCAAACATCATCCCATTTACAATTGAGAAATAAAAAACAATGTTATTTCCCCTTGTCCAAACCCGCATCCACATAATTTATTCATGTACCAAACAGTGGCCCGAATAGGGTGTGATTATTTCTCACTAAGTTGACACCATCATGTCTACAAATCAATTCTGATAAGTATTTCATGAAATATAGTGATAAAAATGTGTATTGATTAATTCAAAAATTAATAAAACACAGCCATAACTATATTTGGATCTATTCCAAAATAGCATTGATCTTGTCTTATGTCCATGCCAACCAAAACCATATAACCAAGGAAAAACCCCAGCTTCTATTCCATGCTAGAATATCTCAGTTTATGTCTTATGACTTTGCAAACTATAACCATATAACCATGGTAATCAACCTAATTTAGTGCTATGATAGAACATATCTAATAATATCTTACAATCATACCAACCATAACCATACAACCATGTTATTGCATCAATAATCAATTTGGGTAAAATACCTATAATCATTATAGAAGTTATGGTTCAAATCCATATAATAATTACAACACGGGACTGGGAATAACCCACTCTCTATAAGAATTATAGCACTGTATTGGATCGATCCCATTAAATATCTTCATTATAATATATATGTGTGAACGTACTAGGGTAGATCCCAGTATATAAGAACTAAATCATAGAACACAACCCATGTCATACATCATGGATATCATAATATCACATCATATATCTTAATGGTTCATTTTGTGAATTACCATTACTCATTCAAATACCTCATGAGTTTATATCATAATTGATTAACACTTATTTCAATACGTAATATGCTACACTTTTTGGATTATATAAAATGAAATCACCATAGGTCACATTCCTCCCTAAAATTTCTTTCAGCTATTGACCAATTCAATTATAATCATGGTTATCTCACCCCATAGGTATCCATAAGCTAGGACCTAAGAAAATTGAAAACAAAGGACTTCAAGAAATAATTCCATTCATTATTTAATTAATTTGGGTGTATGGAATGAAGGTACAGTTACATTATTGTATGAAATTGGAAATTAAGAAGGCATAGAGTTAAAATTTAAACACCCAACCATTAACTAAGGGAACAAAAATGCTTCCAAAGGCCAAGTCCATTGAAGAGAAGGGGTGGGAGATTACAAAGAGATTCCAAGATCCAAACTAGTATTTCACACACAAACGATACATCTAGAAGGGAAATTATTACCCCAAAACCCCATAGGGAATTCACTATGGTCAAGAGAATAGGATATGTAGTGGATTAGAATGAAAATTAACTACAAAAAATGTTTAAAATAGTTGGTCGGGAATTTACCTGGAATATATTGAGGTTGAACTTTGTGTAAATGTTTTTAATGGAATTTTCAGAAAAACTCATCTCTTTGGATTTATTTTATTAAATCTAATGAAAAATTAAATGAAATTTAATCCCTTAAAACAATGTATAAATGTTATGTAGTACAGTTTTCAGAATTTTTTCTTGTTTAGGAAACCAAAACTCTTTGAATTCTTCTCAACAAACCAAGAATATGTGAAACACTTAACATATTTATACTTTTACTCCATAAATTCAAACATACATACATCCCCAAATAATTGGTCATTTTATCCAAAAAAGGCTCTCTATATCAAATGAAGAGTTGAACAACAATGATCAAATGAAAAATATAGATATAGATATATTTGGAAAATGATGGGTTCTTACAACCTCCATGGCCTATAACAGCCCATCCACAAGCTCAACCATGCCTCACTGTGTTGTCTCGGTGAATAAGTGCAACCGTTATATTTTTCATAAATTAATCCATCATCTATGTATTTTCATAGACTCACCCATTTTTTCACTTAACTTGAACCAACGGTATAGTCCTACCCAAAATATATTTCCCACCGTGATCGACTACCCATATCGGATGCTCCTCAAAGAATGCATTAGCACAATACTTGATGTCAAATACTCCTATAACATGGGAAGGGTGTGTATGATATCATCATATATGTGACATGTGTAACACATTGTGAATGGAATTGTATCATAGTGGAATGAATAAATGATAAGCCGTTGGACTAACCCTTGCCACTATTTCAAATGGCCTAACAAACCAGGGCACTAGCTTTCCCTTTTTCCGGATATAGTGTTTCCCCAGCCTAGTCAACACCCTAAAGAAAACATGTCAAACAACCATTAATTATAGAGGTCATATTAAAATTTCCTAAAATAATTTCTACCTACTCTATGTAGCAACCAACCGATGTATGATCAACTTAACCTTTTCAGATGTCTCCTACATGAGACTAGGCCCAACAAGTGTTGACTCACATACCTCTCACCAAAAAAGATATTAACAGCATTTCTTTCCATATAAGGCATAAAAAGGTTCTATTTGGATCAATTCAGGTACATTATTATTATTTAAAAACTCTATTAGTGTCATATTTTCCCCCATGAACCACTAAAATCTATGGCATAGGCTCATAAAATATCCTCTAGAACCTGAATATTTCGATCAGATTGACCATTGTTCTATGGATGATTGGATGTTCTTAAAAGAACATGAAATACCAGGGGCTTCATAAAGACCCTTCCATAAACATGATGTGAAATGAGGATCTGTTTTTCCAATTATACTCCACGGAACACTGTGAAACTAAAAAACCTCATACATGTAAAAATTTACTAGATCATAAACTGTGAAGGTTTCCTTAATAAGTAAGAAGTGGGTACTTTAGACAATCGATCCACAACAACCCATAAAGCCTCATTATTGTGGGTTATCTTGGGAAATACTATCAAAAAATGCATATCAAGAACATCCCATTTCCAATCTAGAATAGGTAGTTTTTGAGAAATATATATTGGCCTCTGATGCTTGACATTCACTTACTGAATTCTGAAGCATCTAGCTATAATGACTTCCACCTCATTATTCATTCCTTCCCAATAGTATTTTTTATAGATATTATGACACATCATTGTTTAAGTAAGATGAACCTCCCATCTAGAAGCAAGAGAATCCATCTTTAGCATCTCACATAAGAATGTAGAAAACTGTACACATCTACATAAAATAAGAGAATCTAGACTACCAAGAGAGAATCTTGATGGAGTCTCCCCACCATATAAATTGTCTTTGAGAATAGGGCCATCTAGATAAGACAACTTCATAGACTAAATCCTATCCAAAATCATGAATATAATAAAATTCTAATTCATTTCTACTCACCCCTAAGATTCTTGATCATCGACACGCATGTCTACAAAAAATTCTATTGTCTACCACTCATCACAAGACACTCGTACTACCTGTATCTTTATTTTTTGACTCAAAAAATTAGCAATGATGTTTCCCTTTCCCGGTGTATAAGAAAATTTGAAATATTAATAATGCAGATATATGTCCCACCTCCTTGGATGAAGGGTTCATGTCTAACTGAGAAAAGTTTTACATGAGGCTCTTGTCAACCATTTATACACGAAACCACTCGCCCATGAGATTTTGTCTCCAATAGTTCAGGGCTGGTACCACCTCTATTAACACCAGATCATGAGTATGTTAATTTCTGTTAGGCAGTCTCATCTTTCTAGATCCATAATGAAACCTCATGGTCCTCTTACATTAGAAATTCTCTGAGCTCAACTCTAGATCCATCATAGTAAATTGTATATTTTTTACCCAGCATAGGTAAAGTGAATATAGGTGTTGAGGTCATCCTTCCTTTCAAATTTTGGAAAGAATTATCAAAATAATCATACCCAAAATAACCCCCCTTTCTTGGTCAACCTCGACATTGGTGCTTCCAAATGGGAGAAAAATTAGATAAACCATCTATAATAAACTTTTAAACCAAAAAATATCTGAATTTGGATGAATTTCAGCGGTTGTTCCCAAGATATCATGGATATGAATTTATATGTGTTAAATGACATGCTACCTCTGAGATAACCTGTGCCATGAAGTAAAGTTTAATAATCAAAAAAATACCTTTGGTTGTCTTGGGGTAATGTTGATTCCCTATTAATGTACTTAGAATAATGTCAAGATGTTTTCCATCATCATCTTCTGAATAGAAGAACACTAAGATATCATCGATGAAAACCACCACAAACAGATCTAAAAAATGATAACACAACCTACTCATTAAGTCCATGAATTCCATAGGTCAATTAGTTTTTTCAAACGGCATCACTACAAATTCATATAGGCCATAAATACTCCAAAAACCATTCAGGGGTATGTTTGATAGTCTGACCCTTAACTAATAAATTCTTAATCTCAATTTAAACACATATAATATATTTTCACCTCTAAAATGATCGAAAAGATAATAAACACACGAATAATGATACTGGTTCTTCAACTTCATTAGGTTCAACCTCCAACAATCCACACATAGGTATAAGGATCCATCACACTTTTTCTGAAGATAACTAGAGAACCATATGGATATGTACTTGACCGTATGAAGCCTTCATACTCTAAATCATCAAAATGAACATTAAACATTCGTTAATCTACTTCTTCTGTTCAGTAAGGTGGGATAGAAACTAGCTCTGATCCCTGTACCAACTAGATAATTAACTCAACCTATCTGTCATTAATTAATCCATAT
Source organism: Viscum album (assembly GCA_963277665.1). Classification (NCBI taxonomy): domain Eukaryota; kingdom Viridiplantae; phylum Streptophyta; class Magnoliopsida; order Santalales; family Viscaceae; genus Viscum; species Viscum album. The sequence continues at coordinate 1,785,733,619 of OY728150.1, forward strand.
TACTCGTCCGGGAAAAAATAATGAAAATAGACTTCCATTGTAGGAAAATAATCCTTCTATATTTTAGAATTATCTAGTGAAATACAATAAATCTACGCAGCAAAACAATACGATCTACACTCAATTGGTCCTTCATGACTAGCTTGAAGATCTCAATCACACTAGTGATAATTGTTTATTCGTTATGGAGATTAGAAAGTAAATTTCCTCCTCTAATTGTCAATATGATCCATTTATTTAACTAACCAATTCATAAAAGTAATAATGTAAAATACTATTATTTCCAGTACGAACGGTTCCCAAAAGAAGTGGTGACAAACAATCTCTAGAGAACACACATTTGAATGTTACATATTTTATTATTTCACTCCCAATTTTGCGTCATGGTTAAAACACCATCTTATATTTTTGCATAAAAAAACTATTTGAAAAAATAGAAGATAAAAAATAATTTTATGCTCCTTTATCAAAAAAAAACAAGATATGGTAGATGATACATGAATCACACTTATGATGGTAAATGGTCATGTATTCATGATCACTAGTGTAGTATACAAAACATTTAGTTGACTTATCCCTCTACCCAGGCCTACAATTATACTATCCTGATATATTTTCTTTACATTGTACTATTTCTCATGCACTGGGGTCACACATCTCTTGTGTTGGCCTAAACGGAATGTGGAACTTCAACTACTAGCTTGATGAGGGGTAGTTGTGCTCCTTCCTAACTCTCGTTCCTATCCTTATCCTCTTCCACTAGTCTTGTATGGGATGTTTACAAAACAAAACCTCTTTAGATGACCCATTTTTCAGGTATATGACACTTGACTATAGTGTAGGGATACTATGGGAACATGTGGCCAAAATTTCTACAATGATTGAATTGGAATGGAATTTGATATTAAGATGGTTTTCCACTACCCTGACTACTCTACCCACTATTTATTTAGTGGAAACTTTCATAACAATGCTTCTTACCACTTGAAGATGACCTCCCATATGTCCCTATTGAAATAGCATGACCGCTGCTCAGGGCCTCTATCATATCCCCTTTAGTGATGAGTTCCTAATTCATCACATCTTCAAATATTCTTAAATGGAGAATGTTTTCCAGTAAATTGATCTCATAGAGAAGTCCATCTTGAAAATTTCTCACCCTAGATATCTCATCAGCTTATGAAGATAGATCAATGATTTTTAGGTCTGTAAGCATCTAGAATAGTCTAGAACTGACAAACCCTCAAGCATTAGATGTTTAAATTTCTGAGATTTTTCATCCCTAAAAGATTATGGATAAAAATGTATTAGTAACTTCATCTCAATTTCATTATATGATAGATCGTACTGTTACCCATATTCATCCAAAATATCCCACCAATGTTTAATAGGTCCATAATGAATATTGGTAGTAAGAATCACCCTCCTCTACTCGGAGCTTCTTGAGATTATTAGAGACCTTCTATCCTGTCACAATCCATAAATTGGATACCTAGGGTCATCATTACTTAGTAAAAATATGGCTATTCAATATCTAGAAAGCTCTTTTCAGCTCATACATTCAGGTAACGGTACAAATAGTCTCCCTTTACATTGATCTTATGAACTTCAAGAAGATGTTCAGAAGATAAAAATCAATCTAATCCATTAAAACTATTGGATATATGGTTGAGATGTGTTATGAGAATGATGACTTCCACTATACTGACTCTCAATTCAAAAATTAAGAAGATTCATTTTCTCTACAAGAAAAATGTACAACTTAGAGTACTAGATAACAAAAAGTTCAACCCAATAGGTGGATACAACATAGAAACACTAACTCATGGTATCTATAGAAACATATTAAATTTATTTTATCATGACACATTAACTAATTTCATTTATACAGTGAAATAAATATTTCTTCTTTTAGTTCAGTAGGAATGTATATATCACATGAAAAAATAGATATTCTCCTATCAAGAACAATGCATCTCAATATATCCCTATATTCTTGTCATGATGTGTGTAACCCCATGTCAAACCATATTAGTCCACAATTAAAATATCAATAAAAAATAACAATATAAAAAATTACCTCACAAGACATGTGAATCACCCAATGTGAAATAACATAAACTGTGATAAGAACACAGCCCAGATAATAATCCCATCCCTAAGAACTTAGATTTTCCCATGTACATTAGTATTCTACACCCATGAACAAGCTCATAAACCAGTCCTATCACATCATAGTATCCTTTATAACTTTCTTAAATAGTATGTCAAAAGAAAATAAATCCAACCTATATCTAATACCACATAGTTACATCCCCCAATCTTGAACTCTCTCACGTGGATGGAAAGGGTCTGTTATAAGACTGTAAGTGCACCTATCCATGTGCCAGAGGCTATGAAATGTCTTTAAGAGTTTGAATAGTATAGTGGGGAACCTATAACCCCTGGCATAAAGTGTCATAACAGTAGAAAAAATCATAACAGAATGAAAATAATAAAAGTAAAGACTTAGTTGAAGTCAATAATAAAATCCAACTAAGTAATGAAATAAATAATAAAGGAATAATGTAATGACGTGTTTAAATGTAACTATATTATCATGATAGAATAATATAATAAAAGGACTAGAAGACTCAAATAAAATACTCAAAATTATGGGTCCTGAATCCCACATTGTCTCATATTGATAATCCATCCCATATGCAAACAAACAATCAAGAACAATTTTCTTTTCCCTTTCCAAAACCTGCATCCACAAAATCTGCTCGAGAACAAAAAATGGCCCAAATAGGGAGTTAGTATAAATAAATAGGTAGACTCCATCAAAACTAGTCTGATAAGAAGTGTATGAAATAAATAAATTAACATGTGTATTGATTAATCCAACAATTAGTAAAACACAACCACAACCTACTTTGGCTTCGTGACAAAATATCTCTATCCATGTTGTATGACCATGACAACCACAACCATATAACAAATGTAAATAGAATACTTCAAACCCAAGATAGAATATCTGTAAACATGTCTTTTGACCATGCCAACCAAAACTATATAACCATGGTAATCACCCAGCTTTAGTTCTATTCTAGAATATCTCTGATAATGTCTTAGGACCATGCCAACAACAACCATATAACAATAGTATATCCACAAAAATCAATAAAGTTCCAATACATATAAGAATTACATTATTTTTTAGTCAAATCCTTAGAGTAATTACAACAAGGGATTGGGTATATTCCACTCTCTATAATAATTACAACATAGGACATGGTCATGCCTTCTCAATAATAGAATTATATCATATACGTGTTCAAGTTTCAAGGCCGAGCATTACAACATTAAAAAAATCATTATCACATAGCATGGATATCACAACATCAAATCATATATCTCAATTGTTAATTATGTGAATTACCATTATTCATTCAAATACCATTTTCATTTATATCACAATTCATTAAAATTTATATCAATAATTAGTCAGTGACAATTTAGATATTCTATAACTATAAATCATCTTAGTTCACATATCATACTAAAAATAATTTAATATATTTACAAATTCAATTATAATCATGGTTCACACACCCCATGAGTGGACATAATCCATATCAGAATCCAATTACAAACAAAGGTATTCATGGAATAATTCAATTAATTATTCAATTAATTTGGGCACATGTAATGATGGTGAAATCATATTATTGCATAAATAAGGAAATTATACAACTATTGGGTCAAGATTTAGACCCCTACCTTTAACTGATAGTATAATGAGACTTCTAATAGCCAACTCTGATGAGGAAGAAGGTTCAGATGATTGCAAAGTGATTCCCAAATCAAAATAAAGATTTCTCACATAAATAGTATTTCCAAAGGGGATGTGAGAAGCCTAAAATTTCCTGGATAATTCCATAAGGTCAAGAGGAGATGAGATTCAGTGGATTAGAATAAAAATTAGGCTCAAAACATGTATAAATTAATAGGTCGGGAATTTACATATCATGTAATGTGGTTACACTGTGGGTAAATGTTTTTATTAAAATTTTGTGAAAAACTGACCACCTTGAATTTACTTTATTATAACCCACAAGAAATTTCATGATGTGTATTTACATTACATGATGTGTAAATGTTATACAGTTGAGTTTTTAGCTAATTTTTTCCTTAAAAAATAGGACAACTGTTAAATATTCTTAACTCTCTAAGAACCAGTGAAACACTTAACCCATTTATACCATTACTCCATTAATTCAAAAAAGAATAGATCTCTAAAAAGTAGTTCATTTTCTCTATCAAAATATCTACCTCTCCAAACATGACATTGACATAAAGGCACCATCAAAAAACTAAGCGATATACTTACATGGAATATGTCAAGATATTGTAGAGATCGCAAGAAAATCAATAAGAATTACATTTTAAATCTATAATAAATTTTGATAAACATTATTTAATTAATTAAAAAAACATAATGTTTTAAAAAATTTCTATGATATTTTATTAAGGAATCATATTTATCATTTATCATATAGTAATACCTATTAAATTAATTAAAGGAGTTTTTTTCTTAATTATTGTTTTGAGAGTAATACGTTTACCTCATTAGAATGATCCATAAGGCATACCATTTTTTTATGCCCAAACTTAGAATCAATTGAAGATTTATCATGTGAACACAAAGAATCCCTCTAAGTAGCATTCATAATTTTATTTATTTTATATTATAATCAACATTCATTTGACATTAATAAAAATGATTTTTAACCTTTATATGACCTTTTTCTTTACATTCACAGCATTTATATTTTTTATTCCCTTTATTTTTCTTATTGCATAGTTTTTCAAATCCTTTAGCTAGATTTGATAGATACTTATCTAAATATGGATGAATTGAATTAGAATATTCATACTTTGTAGTTTTGAGATCATATTCTTTATGTTTGAAATTACTTTTAGCTTTAGTATATATCTCTACTTTGTATATCAATAATGTTCCCATAAATTCATTCGTTATAGATTTTTTAATAGTAAATATTAATGTATAGCTATAGATATTCCATTCCACAAATAGGGTTGTACTCTGGGTAATTTTAATGTTTGATCTAATTGTGAAATTGGATGTCCCAAATTAGAAACATTATTGCTAATTTAGATCAATCTCTCTTTTCATTTGAATGATTATTTCATGTTTATGAATTATGAAAGAATATAATTTTAACTTTACAGTAGTGTGACTTAATTTTTAGATATTTTCATTTCCATTATTAGAAACAATAAAATTATGTTACATCCTTTATATAGTATCACATTGAATGGATATATTAAAATATTCAGTTTCTAAACCATAGACAGTTTCATTAATTTATTTATAATTGAGGTCATATTCATTTTCTTGATCATCATCCCATTTTTTCAAATATTACTTAGGAATATCATAAGGCTTGAAAACATTTAAATAAACTCTTATCCTAAGATTTATCAAAAAAATAATTATGATATCTTTCCAACATCCATATTTGTCACTATTAATGAAAATTAGCACAAACCATCATTATACATTCTTTAAGATAATCTATTTTGAGATTTAACTTTTTTAAATCTTTATGTCATGATTTTTATAGCTCTTAATATAACACAAAAAAAAGAAAACTTTCATGCTCAATGAAAAACTTCTTATGATATCATCTTTATGTATTAAGTTTAATAAAAAAAGCTCCACCCATTGATATTATTTATTGATATCATAATAGAATTGAAAATATTTAAGTATTTTCAATAAGATAATATTATAATAGAACCTAGTTTGTGATTCTAATTTTTGTGTTGGGATGGATATTAAAAAAGCTAAAGACATAAAAGGGTTTGTGAATTTGGTTTTTGAAGAACATTGAAAGATTCATAAAACCTCTCTTATTAAGAAGTGAACCTCTATTTCACTCTTAAATTTGAGTGAATAGTAGAAATAAATAATGAAGGGACACAAAATTGTATAGTGACTTAGGGAAGAAACATCCCCTTGTCCACTCCACATATTCTCTACTCCATGAGCATAGTAATTTTTTCTAGTATGTCCTCTTTTTGGAGACTTCTTAACAACTTAGTATAGAAATTTGACACCTTAAAATGCTTTTACATGGCCTTATAATTAATTTATAGGGAAGTAAAAATAAAAATATTATTACAAGAAGATAATAATCCATCAAAACCACGACAGAGTTCGAGTAGATGGAACTCAATAAATGCATAGAGATTGATTTTATTGGGAAAACCTATTTTCCTTTTATAGAAATTGATAGATTTATTTATATCTTTAGTAATTTAAAAATAATGAATCTTCAACATTTTAATGTTTTTCTTCAAACATTGATATAGAAAACTCTAGAGATATGTGTATACATGTATGTCTAAAAGGGAATATCTGAAAAATACATCATCAATTTGTAGAAGAAGATATAACAATAAGATTTAATAGTAGATACATCATTTATTCAATCATATATATCAAAACATATATGTCTCCAAAGTGTACCTCTAAAGGAAACTTCACAATTATTGTTTTTCAAACACATGTTGTTATTTTCTATGTATTTATTTGTTGTGTATATCATCACTATTTTTCCAATGAATATTGTCTTTATAATTACATTGTATGATGAATAGATCCAGGTCAAACTATATCTCATAATATGTCACAATATTTCATGAATATATGATTTAAAAAAAATCAATAGGGTTGTAACATCCTGTGATAATAGAAATAATTTATTAAATTGAATTAGAGAATTTGAATCGGTCATAAAATAGAGTTGAATATAATTTTAATTCTAAATAAAACATATGTTGAAATCATGGATAACATCTTGAATTTAAAACTAATTTTTTGAATATCCAAGCATAGGGTTTCTTTACGTAATGAAAAAAAAATCCAAAAGGAGGTTTGAAAAAATATGGTTGTTCAAAAACTAATGGTTGATAATGTATGTTTTTTTTATAAATGTATGTTTCAGAAACAATAAATTCCGTTTCTCAAATGTGGGGTTTTGATCCTAACATAGTTTATATGATCCATATGATTTTATATAATCATAGGGTTTCTTGAGCTTGTTCTTTTCTTATAAACATAGGGTATGAATATTCATTCTAGGATACCTTTAAAACACATCTAGAATAAATTAACAAATATTTCTAATGTATTAATGAATTAAATTTATTTCTAAACTAAATATTCTAATGAATATTATCTTTTCTAAATTCACTTAAAAGAATGTCCATTAATAACATAAATGTGAGTGTTTTGAGGGTGAAAACGATAAAAAATTTAATGAAATTGTTGAACCAATAAATTCACATTAAATTCCTTGTAAAAATTTGAACATTTTCTCTATACAAGATAGATTTCACATCACATCACCAGGATAGATTTAAAAATAAATTATACCAGTAATTTTAATGGAATTTTGAAAAATATATTAAAAATTCGGAATTAGAATAATCTATTTTATATAAAAAGGTTAATGTAATATTTATCCCAAATAGATAGTAAAATATGTAAAAAATATTTATAACATTTAAAGTAAAAATGGGTTAATTTGGGTTAAACTAAAAATATAAGGATTTAAAATATCCCAAAACATAAAAAAACCCATTTTATAGAAATATTTATAACTTATCCCTAATTATTTCTCAAATGATTTATTATTTTAGAATTATCTCATTAAAAACATGGGTTTAATTTTCTCGTTCAAAAATAAATAAAATTATGCCACTCATCACGCCTATAAAAGGCCACCACTTCACCTATCTCTTTCACACATTGAACCTCTTTTGGTTGAAAAAAACACTACCATAATCCCTTTCCAAAATCTATCCCCTAATCCTAGAATCCTTATTTTTGACTAAATCCAACCAAGTAATGATTTTGGTGAAAACCTAGGGATGATACCAAAAGAAGAGTTAACTTTCATCAATGGTAGTTCTTTTTTTATTTCTTCCTCCACCTCCATCAAATATTATTATAAAATGATGATATAGTATACTATTTATATTATCTTTAATTATATTTTTATATGTTAATGGAATGACTTCCAACCATATCTACTTTCATAAATTGGTTATCAAATAATCATTTTTGTGTACAGAGCACTACCACCTTATGAATCGATGTCATTAATTTCCATTAAAACCTTTAAAGATTAGAAATAATGGTGGTTTTATTATTTATATATAATAATTATGATTTTATTATTCACATTTAATTATTATATGACACATACCTTTATACTCACCTTATTGTGGGAATATGATAATGTTGCTCATGTATACGAAGGACTACCGTCTCATGAAGCGATGTGAATTCTTCACGCTTTAACTTGATGTTATTAAAGATGGTTTCAATTAAAATAAGTGATATATATGACCTGAAATGGGTATTTATTTATAATTTATCATTTTTTTTCAATCTAACAAGAAAATGGAAAGAATGTTCATGTTTATGTATGACTTATTGTCTCCACGAACGATGTATTTCATTTTCAATCACTATATTTTATGGATTACTCTACATAAATATCTAATGAATATATAAAATATTTATAATATGGTTAAAATTATGGTTATTATGAAATAATTATCCATGTAAGGTTACCAAAAATAACAAATCCAAACATATATGAAAAATTGAGTGTTCATTTCACAAAATGTAACATTAATATGTAATTTTAAATAAATGGGTAATAAAAGGTCCTATGAAAATTATATATGGTATAGTATAGATAAATGTTTTTCAATAATAGGTTTATAATAAAATATTATTTATTATATATGAGGTCTGAATTTGTAAAATGGAGGTCAATACTTAAGGTTTGGGATTTTGTCTCAATTTTTCTTCTTTGAGACGTATGTATTGTTATTAACCTATATTCTTTCACATGGTTTATATAAATAATGTTTGACATGTAATATCAAGAATATATTTATCCTAATGATATCTCAAGTCCCATTTAATGTTATTCCTTCAAGGTTTTTATGATTCAATGTTACTAATGTGGTAATAATTTTTTGTTACAATCTCCATGTTTATTGGGATTATTTTTTATTATGAATTTGATGATAAAATCTTATGATTCCTCAATAAAGAAACTACTGAATTTTCTTATACCAGGTTCATTCATGATATTTTAAATTAATATTAAATTTTCCCAATATTTTTTACTTGATAAAATTATTTTTAAGAAAATCCATCTTTATTTCCTAATTTGTTCAAAAATATGTTTTCTTCCAAAATCATGTTTTTTTAAAATGTTTCCAATTTTTTTTATTATAAATCAATTTTTAGTTGATATATTTAACCATGTTTTATTTTTTAAAATTTTCTTAAAAAGTTATTATTCATCTAATTTTCAAAAAAAACCATGATATTATTTTATTGAAAATATGATAATTCTTTTTTCTTAACATGAATAACGCAAACTGCATTTCATTCCTTCATGACCTCTCAATGATTTCAATATTTAAAATAAATTTTTCAAACATATTTTCAATGAAAATTTAATATTAAATATTTGAGAAACTTTTTTAATATTTTGAATGAATGAATTAAAATTGAATGTTATTTTGAATATGTTTTCATATTTAAACCATGTTTTTTCAAAGAGAAAATTACATTTTCCTCAAGAAATTTTTTAGACGATTTTTAGGATTAATTTATACTTTTTAACATTTCTTTTCAATGAAACGGGTTTATAAAATGTTTGTTGTTTTATAAAATTATTTTTAAAGAAAAATTTTCTACATTAAGAAATGTTCCAAGTGATTTATCTTTCAGAATTATTATTCATCTATGATGGAATATTTTAATGTAACATAAGATTTATTAGGGATATGATCCAAGGATACCATTATTATAATTTATATTAGTGGTATGTAAGGATAATATATTTATGAAAACTATTTATCTTACATGGGTCAAACTATGAAAAAATACGTATTAAACTCATTTCTTTTTCAATAGGTTATTCATTAGTGATATAAATTCTCTAAAATTTTATATCCCATAACATAAATTGGACTATGATTGGGAGTGAACACAGTTTAGTAAGGAAATTTTATGATATAATGATCTTAGAAGTGAGCCTTGAAGACTCTAATGATTTCTGTGGTGAACCCATTCCATAATTATATCCATGGAAATGAGAAACTTCAAATATGGAAATTCTTTTCTATACTTATAAAAATTCTATAACATTGTGTCTTCTGATAATGTTATGCTCTATTGGCTCATATAATTTTCTTCCCTTATCATTTATTTCTTAAGAACATCTAATCATTATTCTGTGATTGAATATTATGATCATTGATATGATGGGTATGGTTTTATGATGTTATATACCATTTTTCATGTTATGTTTACCATTACTATGCATCCGAGATCGCATACTCTTTTTTTTCATTTCCCTAGGTTATGAAAAAATTTATTATTTATAATACATCTAAAAAGGTTTATGGTTATTAAGATCACTGTATGGGATAATTTATTTTACATATGAATCATTTGTTTATTTTTCCATGATTCAGAAGACACTAAACTATTACATTCTTCGAGCGTGTGTTTTTATAAACTTCTGAATATGCATAAAAAATGATTCAATATTTATATATGAAAATACTAGGGTAATTTAGTTGGTATAAAAGGATAGGTTTAGTGTACATTTGTAAACTAAATTTGTAAATCCATTGTTAAATCCCTATAGACCTACCAATGGATAATTCTATGGATGATTCAAAGCATAGGAAAATGTACTATAATTTTGGTAAATGATAGAGTGAGTCGTTTATAAGAAGTTACATCCATGTATGGATACTAAAAGTGGATTTGGATATAGAAAGTTGGAACCTAAAGGTAATAACTCCAAAAATTTATCATTGATCTAGACACAATCATCCCCTAGTGTATGATAGTGGGACTTGCTAAACATCTTGTTCGACACTCTCGGGGGATAAGCTATAGAAATTCAAAAAATCATTACAAAAAATCATGATGGATTTAAAAATATGATGACTGTGAATGACCTAGGAGAAAACTAGGATGTCATAAATTAAAATATTGTTATTATTTTGAGATCCTATAAATTATTTTTCATGATTATTAGGTTCCCAATCATTAATATTATTTCCTACATTATATTTTTTATTTTATTCAATTGTTGCAACCTGGTGAAACCATCGTACTCCTGAGTGTGAAGGAAAATGAAATGATTTTACTCATGATAAACGATTTTTTTTGGATCTATAATGAAATATTTTTTTCTATGTTCGCACAAATTTATCAATCTGTGTATCATGCAAACATACAAATAAACAAATAAGGGAACATTAATTTTTTGATTCCCTCATGAGGAAACATCAACCGTATTTTAGTGGTTCTTCTAATCGCCTAGTTCTTGAACAATGGATTAGAACCACCTAGAAGATATATTCGGTTTTCCAGTGTACATAACATGAAAAATATAGTTTATTTTTCTACCATTTAAAAGGTGAATTTGATCATTAGTGAACTCTTATGAAGAATAAGATGAAAATCGATGAAATAGAATCCATGGATTGGGATGATTTCCAAAACATATTTTTCAATAATTAATATTATCGTATTATCAATATGAATATAGATAAGGATTCAAAATAGATAAATCAAAACTATGATGAATCCATTAATACTTATGAGGAAAATTATACAAGACTTGTAAGGAATGCTTTTGGTATTATCATCCAAATTCAAAGTAAGGTTGAAATATTCTTTAATTTATTAAAACCATGTCGTCAAAGGCCATTAGTCATAAGAGACTTCAATTGATATGAATAGATTTTTCAATGTGTTTTCATTGTTGAAATTGATGTTGGAGTTACATATCAATCTTTTGGTTTTAATGAGAAGTGAAAACATCGATTCAATGGAAATTTATAGAACCATGGAGAGAAGAAGATGAGACTTAATTTATACCCATATTTTGGGAATAAGAGTGGAGTAAATTTTCTAAAGTGGACTACTAGATATTTTAAATGTGGAAGAGAAGATAATCAAAAAACTAATTTTAGATGTGATAAGAATAAATTATAAAATGATTTGAATAGAGAGAAAGCCTCACAGAATACACCACACACACTGTAGTGTTTCAAATGAAATTAGTATTGGAATTATTCTAACAACTTCCCAAATATTTAGGTTAATGATAATAATCAATGTCAGGAACCTCTTATGTCAAGATAAAAAGGTAAATCTCATGTGATCACTAATTTTAACAGGGTTTGTGGTAATGACATGGTAGAGGGTACACTTACCATCCACTCTAAGACTGTTAATGTCTTATTTTACATTTTATATACCCATTCTTTCATCTCTATTGAATTTTATAAGGGTGTCAATATAACACATAAATGATTAGATATACAATTATTAGTGAAAACCCATAAATAGTATAATGATTTTATCTAAAGTACATGATTCCTCCCTAGTTGAAATTGGTTGGAATTTGATTCATATAAATATTTTCATTCATCATATCTGTTAAATTTGAGGTTATCTTGGGAATGGATTTTATTTATGTACATAAATCCTATATTAATTTTCAAAAAACGGACATTACATTTGATTTTACAAACAACCTATAATTTTATATCAATTTGATGATAGTATGGACTTCCAGTAGAGATCGTATCCACTATAGTGATATTAATTTTTATTCATATGGGCTGTTTATCTGAAATGGTTGGGTAGAAACATGACATCTAGGATATACATATTTTATGGGAATCTATTGATTTCTTTTCAATAGAGTTTTCTATAATTCGACCAAAACAAAAAAGTTGAGTTCTAAATAGAACTAATAACTAGTGCCACATCAATTTCAAAGACCCAATACAGAAAGGCCCCGATTTAGTTACAGGAATAGAAGAGGAAAATCCAATAAAACCTAGAAAATGGATTCATTCAGCCATGTTTTTCACATTGGGGTTCACCTATTTATTTTTGTAAAAGCAATATTGATTATTTCCACTCTGCATTGATTATATAAAACTAAAAATTAACACAATGAAGAAGAACTATCATCTTCCACATATTTATGACTTGTTTGATCAACTTTAGGGATTTCAATAAGTTTCCATGATTGACCTTTATAATTGTTATCATCAATTTAGGGTCAAGAAGAATGATATACCTTAGACGATATTCCATAAAAGGTACATACACTATAAAGATATAAAGATATCTTTTAGTATTACTAATTCCCCTGTTATATTAAGGTATTTAATGAATATTGATAATAGAGATTTCCATGGATTGTTTTTGGTAGTATTTATAGAGGATACTATTTTCTATTCAAGGATCATGGAAAAGAATTATGATAACTTGATTATTTTACTAAAGACCTTAAAAAGGGAAATTATAAGAAAAATTTATGATGTGTGAGTTTTGGATGACTTTTTTTATTTTTGGGTTATATAATATTAAGTGTGTAGATATTGGTAGATCCATCATAGAAGGATACTGAATCATCAACCTGACCAACCATAGTGACTAATATCCATAATTTTCAGGGTTTATTTGGTAAATATTGATGGTTTGTGGAGAATTTATTAAGAATATCTTGTCCTCTACCCCTATTAACTCAAAAGGGATCTAGGTTCCCCTAAAAAAAGAATGTGAGGAAGTGTTGAAGGAATTGAAAAGAAGATTAGTCTTCATACCTAGGAAAACGTTACCCAATATTGGATAAGGGTTTGTAATCTATATTGAGTTCGCCAATAAGATAGTTTTATGTGTTATTAATCCGAATGATATGATTATAGATTATTACACATGAAATTGAATATTCGTGGGAAAAATACCCAACTAATGATTTGGATATCGATGATGTATTTTTTTCATTAAATATATAGTGGAATTTATTTATAGAGAAATGTGTGATATAAATACAGGTTATAATATTTTAAAATTTATATTTATATAGAAATATTTGAATATGATCACAAGAAGATGGTTAGAGATAATTAATGATTATTACTGCACAATACAATATGACCTTGTGAAATAAAATAGGGTGACCAATTTTTTTATTCAAAAAGATCATGCTAGGTTTTCCATGATCGGGATTAAAAAAGATAAAATATTTATAGATATGAAAATGACGGGACTTGAAATCCTATAGGAATTTTTAAATATCTTATCTTTCTCAATTTAATGTTCATCTATCTATCGAAGTTAAGATTAAATAAGTGATGAAGGATGATGTAGAGATGAAAAATAAGGTTTGAAATGTTTCTAAGTTTAACCATGATCATGATATAATTATATGTTTTAGGAATTTTGTATGTGTTTTTCCATATGAGAATGGAAGATAGAGTTCTTAGAGGATGCTCATAGTTCTTCATTCTCTAATCATCAATGGAGTAATAATATATTTAGATATTTTGAATATTGTTTATTGTGGGACGACATGAATAAACATATTTCAAATTATGTATGTCAGTGTTTGGCATGCCATAAATTTAAGGATTGACGAAAAAGCCTATGGTGAATATACAACCATTACCCACTCCAGACTAGAAATTGAAAAACATCACTATGGATTTAGTCATTAGACCCTAAAAAATGTCCAATGGTAATGTTGCTTTATGGTTTGTAGTTGATCTCCTTACTAAGTTACTACGATTCATCATTATTAGAGAATACATCTCACTAGATCAGCATTTGAAGTTATACATTATGGAATTAGTAAGGATTCATGGAGTACCACATTCAATTTCCAATAATAAGGATTTTAGGTTTACATCAATGTTATGGAGATGTTCTTAGCAAGATTTTTATATAGATTTTAGTTTTATCACTATGTATCATCCTCATGTAAAAGGAAAACTTGAGAGTATAATTAAAACCCTATAGGATATGCTGAGATCATATTATTTGGATTTCAAAAGTGGTTGGGATAAACACAATCCTCTAGTTTTGTTTTCATAGAGAAATATCATCCACTCTAGCATTCAGATAGACCCTTATTAAGCCCACTATGGAATGAAATTTAGATCTCTAATCTTTTGGAATGGATTTGAAGAAATAAATTTATTGGGACCTTAGATTGATGATGAAATGGAATATAAGGTTAATTTACTTCAGAAACACATCGATGTAGTGGAGAGATAATAGAAAACTAATTATGATAGTCATAATTGTGATATATAGTTTTGCGTTTGTGAAAATGTGTTTATATTAAATTCCCCAATGAAAATGGTTCAGATATTTAAGAATAAATAGAATCTAATACCTAGGTATATTGGTCCCTTTTAAATTATTGATCATATCAGGACCATATCTTATTGGTTTTTTCTTCCACAAATCCTATCTCTAGTCCCAATTTTTTTCCATGTATATTTCTTAATGAATAACATACCATTACCTTCACATGTAATGAACTCATAGTTCATACGACTAGATAAATATTTTTATTATGTGGAACAACTATTGGTGATTACGGATCAAATATAGAATTTTATAAAAAGAAATACCACTCACCAGGATAATTTTTTTTATTGAGACCACCAGTTTGAATAATCTATGTTGGATCATGAGGAGATGATGAGACATAATTATCCTTGTTTTTTTGTTTTAGTGTGATGAATTTTGAGGGAAAAATTCATTTTAAGGGAGGGTAGAATGTAATACTCTCTGTTTTTATGATTTTTGTCAAAAAATTAAAATTAATTAATATATTTATCTATATGAAAACCCAATTCATTATTTTATTACACATAACAATAATTTAATATTTCACTATACACAACACTGGGTCAGATTTTGTTACTTATGACACTGAGTTTTAACAAAATTGTGATATATTATTTTTATAGTTTTTTAATTGTGAAATTTATAGCCTAGAAATTAAACCTAATGATATGAATAGTAAATAATAATTTTTAAATATTTATTATAATGGTTTTACATAAATGAGACATATTGATAAAAAAGTACATAATTCTGGTAAAAGTTTTATTTGTTTTAAAAATACTAATTTCGCAAAGAAATGATTTTTTTATCATTAATAAACCAAAATTTTTACAATATTATAAAATTACTTTGATTAAATAAACTTAATTTTTTAAATTATTCTATCAAAAATATATTTTTCTGAATTTTTGGTATTTTTCTAAAAATTTTCATTTTTGGATGAATAAAAAAATAAGACATTTGAATTGAAAATGCATTTTTGTTTAAATTATTTATAAAAATAAATTATATTTTAAATTTATTTGAATGTAAATTTAGTTTAATTATATTAAAATTAATTTAATTCAGTTTATCGGTATCAGTTTTATAATGAATTTGGAAATAAAAATATTGGACGCTTTTGATCATTTTCTCTGTAACAAAATTGTTCTTTCATCGCATCTGCAGGATTAATTTTAAATATGATTTTTCCAATTTTATGAATTTAATTTTGAAAAAGGGACTATATATTTTGAATAATTATAATCTAGATTATCTAAAATGTTAAATATAATTCTTTAAAAAATGAGTAGTAAAATAAGAAAAAAATTATTTGTTATGATTAAGGTAATAGTTTGTTTACCGAGTTTTAAACTAAAATTATAAGGGTTAAAAAAAACATGTCGAAAAAACATTTTCATGAAATATTTATATCATATACCATCTATTATCTAGAATTTAACATTATTTTAACCTTCTATCATGAAAAAAACTTTAGTGTAATTCTCTCACTAAAAAAAATTAGAACGGTGGCACTCTACTCACATATAACCCGCCCTTCTCCTCTCCTATTAATAATGCTTTTTTTTCAGAAATTACATACCAAAATACCTTCCAAAATTCCATAATATTATCCTATAATCCTTGTTTTTATATATATCCAACCATGTAAGGATTTTGGTAAAATACTAAGGAGGATACTCGAAAAAGACGCAACATTCATCAATGATAATTTTTGTATTATTTATTCCACCACATCCTTAAATTATTATTATAACATGATGATATAAAAAAATTATATTATATATACTGAGATTTTTTTTATTTTTTGATCATTACAGATAACTATATCCACTTCCATCAAATTTTTTATGAAATCACCGTTCGTGTGTATGGTGGACTACTGCCTCATGAATAGAGGTCCTTCATTTTTCCCTTACCACCACTCATTGATAAGAAATAATGATGTATTTATAATTTATATATTATATTAATGATATTATTATTATTTTAGAATCATTATATCACACATACCTTCATACTATCCATATTGTGGGAATATTATAATGTCGCACATTTGTATGGTGGAATACCACCTCATAAAGTGATGTGATTCGTTCACACAATACATTGAAGGTATTAGGGATGGAATTTAATAAATATGTGTGATATATATGACATAAAAATTATTTGTAATTATAATTTATCATTTACCATTCTTTCTTTCATTGCATCAGGAAAACATACACAATTTTCATGTGTACATATGGTCTACCGCCTCCATGAACAGTGCATTTAACTTTATATCACTAAATTTTATAGATTATTATAAAAAAATATTTACTGAATATATATGATATTTATATCATGTTTAACATTAATTATATGACTAAATAATGATCACATTAAGAGGACCAAAATTAAAAATCTTAAAATATATGAGAAACAAATTATTTATTACCTAAAATGTAACTTTATAATGGAATTATTAATAAATGGGTAATAAAAGGTAATAATAGAATCATATATGGTATGATATATAAAAATATTTATCTATGAAAGTTTTTTTAATAAACATATAATTATTATATAAGTGGTTGGAATGTGTATGAAATAATTCAATAATTAATGTAAGATATTTTTATCTCAATTATCCTTCTTGGAAATGTATTTTATCTAATAAACATATATTATTTCAAATGGTGTATATAAAACCTCTTTGAAATATAATATAATGAATTTATTTTCCTAATGATATTTTATGTTCCATTTTATGGTATTCCCTACATGGTTCATACGATTAAAAGTTACCAATGTGATAATGATTTTATATTATAATATCATTATTTATCTAGAATGTTTATAAAGATGTTTTTGATTATAAACTATTATGTTCCATATCTCAATAAAATAATGAATTGAATTATCATTTTTTATTCTTGATATTTTCATGTAATATTAAAATTTTTACACTTTAATTTACTTAAAATGATTTATAAATTAATTTTACTAAAATCTGACTTTATCTATTTCTTCAGTTGAAAATATATTTTCTTCTAAAACTGTGTTCTGAAAAATTAATTTTTTTATATTATCCAATTAATATTAAATAAATATTTTGACCACGTATTAATTTTTACAAATTTTTTTCAAAATTAATATTTATGTGGCATTCAAAATGAATTCTTGATTTGATTTTTCCAAAAATCTGAAAAGAATCATTTTTTAACCTAAAAGATATGAATAATATTTCACATTATCATGATCACTCAATGATTTCAAGACATCCATAAATGTTTACATATATCCTTTTAATGAATTTTTTTTCCTAAATATTTGGAAATATTTTTTATATTTTAAATAAATAATTTCAAAGTGAAAATTATTTTGATAATTTTTTATGTTTTACAAAGTATTTTTTAAATCAAAAATGATATTTTCCTCAAGAAATGTCATAAATGTTTTTTAAAGTTTATTATATTTATTTTAAAGTATATTTTTAATGAATATTTTTCCAAGAAAAATTTATTTTAGAAATTTTTTTGATGGAAAATATATGTACCTCAATAAATGTTCCAACTCATTCATCCTTTAAAATAATATTCCATATAAGAAATCATACTTTGATGTAACATATTTTTTAGTATGGATAAAAAAACAAAATTGTTATTATTTATATGAATGGTTTGTGATGAAAATATATTTATCAAACCTGTTTCTATTCCATGGCTTATACAATAAAAAATTATTGTCAACCCCATTTTTTCATGGCTTATGATTTTATGAGATGATGAAATGAATATGAAATATATCTCTGTTTTTAGTACGTTATGATATGATAAGAAATTTATTAACCACATTTCATTTTATGGTGTATGATATGAATAATATTGTATTTTCATGTGGAACACATAAATGGGGTTCTCATTATGAGATGGATAGAAGGTATATCATTCTCCAATTAATTGGGTAAATAATTATATTTCATGATATTGATAGGATAGGAAGAGTATGTGTACCTGGTTCAGTAATGAAAATTTTCCATATGATTGTTTAAGGGGAGAACCTTAACAACTGTGATGGTTTAAGGAGTAAACTCATTAGACTATGATATTTTTGTCTATGAGACATGAAATATATCTACATGATTTTATATGATAATATGTGTTCCAAAAATATATGTCTTGTGACAATGTTATCATCTCACAGATCATGTCCTTGGATTTCCCTTACGATTCATTTTTATGACCTTCCAATCATTATTCCATGACTCAATACTATGATCATTGATATAAAAGTTTTGGGTTTCAAATGTTATTCTCATGTTCTCATACCATTTTGTCCACGTTATGCTTATATATCTCCCTTGTCTACCTTTACTAAGAATCTTAGATAACCCTTTCTTATATTTCATTTCCCCATGTTAGGAAAAAATTGATTACATATGATATGTCTAATAAGGTTTCTTTTTATAAAGATGATAGTGGGAGATGATATAGATTATATATGTACCAGTTTTTTATGTTTCCATGTTTCCAAATATAATAAATTATTACGCTCATAGGTAGATTGTTTCTGTAATGTAATTTATATTCATAAAAAACGATCTAATCACTATTTATTATAATAATAGGTAACTATAATATGATTCTATGATTTAAATAAGTTTTAATACTATGTTCAAAGATTTTTCCATTAGGAATATAATTTCTAGGACTCACTAGTATTCAAACGAACATTTTTATTTGATGTTACTCAATAAATTATTTTACTTAGAGGACTTTATTATATATACAAAATTAATATGTGTACGGGATTACATAATAATTTAATTAGTTTAATATAGCCTAAAAAGTTCAACAAATATATGTCCTCCCTAGTGTTCTATCATGTGGGATATGATTATATTGGTTATTATGTATGGATTTGTTAGTGTCCTTAATGAAATTAAAAATATGTTATGTATCATGTTATATTAATAATTTCCTCCTCTTTATCATTCATTCACATTATCATTATATATTATGTGATTTTCAAAAATAATTGATCTCTCAAATTATTAATTTGAGACCATTATTAGAGATGTTTATCACGAGGATTATTTTATTATGAAATAACACATATGATTACTTATTCTCCCCCACTAAATGCTACCATTAGTAATTATTCAATATTTAATGATGTATTTGAGGAGTTTATAAATTCCA
Source organism: Viscum album (assembly GCA_963277665.1). Classification (NCBI taxonomy): domain Eukaryota; kingdom Viridiplantae; phylum Streptophyta; class Magnoliopsida; order Santalales; family Viscaceae; genus Viscum; species Viscum album. The sequence goes on from OY728150.1 coordinate 1,785,754,088, forward strand.
AAAATATTTTTTAAATATAAAAAAATTAATAAAATAACAATGAGACATGAGTAAGTACCATGTTAACTTAGGAATTGTTTTTGAAATGTTTCTCCAAAAATGGTTGGTTGGGTGGAATTTCCTTTGAAGTACAATATGAGGAGGCTCTTGGTTTGTAAATTTTATTCATTATATTGTTCTATAATGTTTTATTAAACTCCTCAAAGATAATTCTATTGAGATCATCATTTTATCCTTCCTTTAAAATGTAGTATTTATCATACCATGTGGAGGTGGTAGGTCCTTAATGATTGTGATGATATTAAAAAAAATCATGGATTCACTATGAGGTAAGAACGTTGTGATTGGACAACATTGATCTTTATCAAATACTCATGTGAATCTCATATATACAAAATCATAATGCAGAAATGTACTTTTTATTTATTTTATTATTTATTCCAAATTTATACATATATTTTGGGTTTAATTTAGTTTTAGATTTGTTCTTCCAATTCAATTTCGATGTTAGACATCCCTTTGAAAGTCTTAATGTCCTACTGTATTACCCATATGTGATGATATATTGAGTGAAGATCATTATTTAAAACCACCTTGATCTCTTCAGTTGATAAAATGAATCAATAAAACAAGAAAAGTGATATTTATTATTTTTCATTACTCAATTAAATTTATGGTATTCAAATACTTAATTATAAATTTTGACAAACCATCTTAGAATATGACACAGGTGAAACCAAATGTTAAATTCTTGGATTAATGAATCCATATTATTACAATTAATTCAAATAAATTTTATCTTTATCAAATATAATAGGTCCATGTGGTATTATGTTAGAGAAAATATGTTTCATTTTAGGAAAAACTAAAATATAAATTTACACTTCTCTTTTCAAAGGTAATCCTGAAAAATCCTTGGTAAAAACATCAGGATACATATTAAAAGGAACTAATAGCTTGGTATTTCTACCTATTTCAAATTTTTTTCATAAATAAACCCAATAAAATATCATACATAACAAATTTAAGAAAAAATTAGAGAACTCTTACTATAATTAAGTTCTAACTCCCCTTCGAAGAAATAAAGAACTCATTCACATTAATTGAATACAACCCCCCAATTATAGAAGTTAATTTGAAATTTCAATATAATAGGAAATTATATACAATTAATATGGTAATATGATTATATCTCAAGGATTATAAATACCATTATACTTCCATATCACCCACCATAAGGGAATATTATAGATGCTTAAACCCTCACACATTATTTCTACTAAATAATGTATCAATTTTCACATAATAAGAAATCATATCAATATGCAAACCAAAAAATACACAGTAAAAATATATATAAGTTTATGAAATTATCTAATACAAAATAAATAGTCAATGAGGGAAAAATCCTCATGATAGTACCTAGAAAAGTAGATTACCCTACCCTAAAATCAAATTCCTTCAAAACCATATCAACCCCCAAATTTAATCAATATAACTTTCAAGGATTTTCAATATTCCCTTGAGTAATAGACCTAGAATACTTCATTTTATCTACTATAATATGAGATAACTAGGATAGACCCAACCCACCATGGCCCTACCTAATCTATTAGTAAGCCAAAGGTGTATCCCCCAGCCAACCTCCAATAGGCCACTGGTTGTAGAGTTAAACTAAGAAAATATAAACATATATTGGAGTCCTTATACTATATCAACAATAAATAAAAATAAAAAATAAATATGTTAAACAACCAATAACATAATTATTATATATATATATATGGATCTTTATACTATATATTAATTAGAAAACAATTTATAAGTACATCACTATATTGTATAACACTATAGAAATTGTACATCTGACAAAGTCTCTGAACCTAAAAAATAATTAATAAAATAAAAATTCCTCTTTCAAATATGGACTTGTTGAATGTTATCTGAATAAAGTGGTCAATTCCAAAATCATTACCCACTAAATGATACTAAGATTTAGCACAGAACAAGATCCACTAGGTTTATATCCACAGATACCACCTCTTAGACATGTGTCATCTGAAAAGGAACAATGCATGTGGTAATTAAGCCCATATATGGTGAGTATAATAATATGTAAGAAGATTCCCAAAAAACATAATGGAAATAAAAATTGATATTTCCCCAAAAACTCCAAATCAAGAGATAAATGTGCAGGAATACAAATAATGAAGATATTTTCAACAGGTATATTCCAATGGGTTTCCACTGGAAGTCTCAATCATCTCTACTATAATATATAAATGAAACATATATCTTAAAAAACATAGGATTATTAATTTACCAAAAGGCTAAAAAATATGGATGTTGGTGGTCGGGATGCTAGTAACATCTTGAAGGTAACCAAGAATGCATGAGGAGTTCTAATACTCAAAACATCTCTACTATTATTCCTCTTCATACCAACTCCATAAACCCTAGTGGGGTAAATTGTACTTCACCATGGTATGCACACATGTCAAGGTAATACCACACAATCACAAATAAATAAACTTCTATCATTCTAAAATTATATTAGATAATGTACACATTTTCCTATAATAGTTTTTAGTCAATGGATTATTGATCCTCATGTTTCATAACCACACATCCTTGAAATGATCCGCACACCTTTATGAATGCATAGTGGGGGAATCACACCTCAAAATAGTATGTGAGTTAGTTTAAGGAGTATCGATCCCATTGGATGACCCATACCTCATTGAGTAAAACATATCAATTTTTGGAGAACCAAACTCTATGGATAAATGACATATTCCTTGTTAATAGGGAAGTTCCTAAATCTATTTTTCATTTGGGGGACCAATCCTTATTTGTTCCAAGGTGTTAATAACTCCATATATATCTAAAGGACCTTTATCATAAATATTTGGGGGATTATTGAACTCGAGGAATAATATGGGATACTTTCACTCTATCATCATCAAACAACCAAAGGAGTTTACATAAAATATCCTTGAAATCTTATATACACTCCAAAAAATCTAAGAGGATCATAACATAATGATATATATATTAAATTTATTACAATGAACTATTTATTTATCATGTTCTAATATGTGGATGATGTGATATGAAAAACACCATTTAGTGGAATGTATAAAACTTATACTTCCCCAATATATAATGTGTGAGCACCAATATAAGGCCATGTGTGTATTTTTTTTCATCTGTTCTATCATGTACCATCACCTCTACACTATTGGGTGACCATATTGGTGATCATTTCATCATAATTAGACCACCAAAATGTTAGTTCATAACTTTACCACTCCAGAATACCCAAACCTTACAAAACATAATCCTCATGCTCAGTATCACCACTTCAATAATATATCTACAACTTAGATTTTTGAAACCACAATTTATCAACCACTGCCCTCACTGAACAATTATTTTTGAAACCCCACTCAAGGATTCCAATATTGAACCTCTAACCACAATAAAGGATGATATATATTTAATTCCATAAGAAAGATAAAAAAGAGGATAATGGTAAGGGTAAAGGATCACTGACCGTTGAGATTCTGGACACCCAAGTTGATGGTCAAAATTCCTTCATAAACGTAAGAAAAGGGTAAAACTATATCCATAAAAGTCATAGTGAGATGAATAGCGATTTTATAATTCATTTCCCATAAAATCAATAGAGGATAATAAATAATAAATAATTTAAACAAAGATCAGAATCATAAAACAAATTAAAAAAATTAATTAAATCTCGAATAGTATGTTCCACCTAATGGAGAACCATCTTCTCTTCAAAATTTAGTAATCAATGTCATCTCAAGTTATTTTTTTGTCAATATGTTAACATAATCCTAATAAGATACTGATTTACATTCAACATCAAAGAATTATATCTCTTCCATTATCCTCTCTCTCGATCTATGATTTATCAAATTCAAATATGTGGCTAAACCTCTATATATTTCATGAGAGAAATTTTATAATCATCCATTAGGTCAAATACAGGTTATTAATTAAAGACAAAAAACAGCCCCATTTTAGGCTTGATATACAATCATAATAAATATATCTCTTCTAGTCAAGATGAGATATTCTAACTAATAAAATGATGATGAAATTAAAATTTGAGATTACATTTAATATATATCATTGTCAGTGATCATGTGTTAACTATTTTTTGATTCAGTGAATATTAAATGTCCCAAAAAATTTACCATGTCATATACCAACCAAAAACTTATCCTAAAGGTAATAAACACACCCTAATATCAAAGGAAGAATTATAATTTTCTTCATTCAGAATTATAGGTTAAATTTAACATGTTTTCCCCTTTAATGTTCATGGGACTTAAGATCTCAATATTAAAATAATTCTTCATCTGGAAATATCTAGTTAAATACATACACTAAAAATTTATACCATTTTTATCCCTAAAAAGGAAAAAACTTGATTTATTATACAAGGGTGGTCACAACATAACTTCATGTGGAAATAAGATCAACACTCTCCCTCAATTCCTTTACCATTAAAGGTTGAGTCTCAATGAAAACTCGATATAAAACCATACATGTAAAGAATATCTTATATCACATTACCCATATGGACATTCTCTCCTGATATTTTACTTAATAATAAATATATTGGCTGAAATTAATTCTCAAAAAATAACTACATTGAAGATAATTGCACATAATTTGATTCTATACAATCCTCAGCTCCCAAATTGCATCTAACTATACAGGTTGATGTGAAACCAAAAACTACAAAAATTCATATCGGTAGGGTTCATCACTAATGATACCATTTATGGGAGTGCTACGCTCTAACCTTTAATGTGTTTTCAAGATTAATATCACTTAGTGATAATATATATACACAAAACTTTTCCAAAAATATAATAAGTTATTATTCTACACCAAGTCTGAAAGAGTTTTAAGGTATCATATTTTTTATTTTTTTTGTTATATTTCTTTCATCCTATACTAATAGGGCATATGCGCCAATGTTCCTACCATAAATAAAAATTACCACATGGACCTTATTTATTAATTGTTCCTTGAATAATAGTGGGAGCATCGAATACCATATTCCTTATCCAAAAAATGATCATGTCCAAAAACTAAAATCAACCCAGTAGTGTTGTTGCCACACGTTCATGGAAACATTAGATTTGAAAATAAAGAAACATAAATAGTATCCCTAAACTATCCAACATCATACAAGAAGAAAAGCTTATTCAGAGAAAAATATACTGACCATTTATTAAAATAATAGAAACAAAATGTGCACCAAGAAAATATTACAAGGTAGAAAAACAACAATAGATCATAAAAATCATACTCATCACCACATCCATGAAAGATTATTTCCTCCGTAGTAGTAGATTCCCACTCTGAGATTTTTTAAAGCTTCAGAATCTTGGCATACTTCCTTATATGACTCAATATCTCCAAAGATATAAAATCCTTAACAGACTGCATACAACAACTATTTGATATACCAATCTTGCAATTATATAACAAATATTGTCTCAAATTTTTAAATTAGCTAGTTATACGGGCACCAAACCATAGGATAACACCCACTATAACTCCATATACCAAAACTAAAACACACAAGAAAAAACATAATCTAATGTCTATACAGAGTTGACAAGAGATGAGACTATTTAAAAGGTTCTAGCATATATACCACATAATGGATAATATTCTCTTGGGGAGATCCACTCTTTGAATGTTTATCATGATATCCTAGGTGGGAATTAGAGAGGTGGAACACTATCCACCAAGGGATGTGGATGAATTTCCCCCCTCCTATGGAAGGACCTTTAGATCCATCAGCTAAAAATATATGGTCACACAATTCCAATCAATCAAAATCACTATTAAGAGCGTCTCCCAAACAAAGGAAGAGTGTGGGTCCACCACTTATCTACTAAAGTTTATTAATCTATCTCCATCCCAATAATAATTAATCCAATTTAATCCATGTTTTTTATGTTCATCTTCAAAAAACTGGACATATAATTCTCAACCAAGGGAATCATCCATCGTGACACTACCACACCTCTCTAATCTCAATTAATCCATGATACAAAACATTGTAATTGCTAACTGAATCTCTTTGTCAAGTACTAACATGAATAAAATTAAATAAACATAGATTAAAAAACAAACTATAAAAAACTATGAACTGACATGGAAAAGTTTCTATCCAGTTGTCTCAAGAACAAAGTAAGGGCATGCATAATTCTATATTGTATCATCTGAAATCCATCATTAGAATTAAATTTGATGCTAATGTTGGAATATTATCTAGGGATAAAAATGGGTCTCCTTTTGAAGCATCCCCACATCACATTATAATCATAGGAAGATAATTTATAATTATAACCATAGTGCACAAAGCCATGCTTTCCATTTAATGGTTATATAACTATAACGTTTGTGGGTTAGAAATACTAACCATACTTAGGGGTCATACACACCATTCAAGATAAATCTCAACTAATCCACTAAACTATGTTTTTACTTTAAATTATAGCAATATATACCTAATACATACCATGTATGATACCGGTAGGTCTCATCTTTCCCATAAATTAATTCCATGAAATCCTTCTTTCATCAAAATGTAAAATTAAACATAACCAAAAGAACTGAGTGATATAAAATTATAACTTGAATAAATTCCCAAACTAATATGTATTTTAATTGAGTTCCATTGGAATATATTACTCCATAAAAAATATTATAGGAAGAATAGATCATGCTCGCATAAACCATCATGAGGGTCTATGATGAAGGGACAAATAGCCATCCCTTGTGCACATAAACCTAAATATACAAATATAAACAAAACATACATAATAAGAACTCACTAAAGGTGGTGATGGTGGGAGTGGTTAAAGTAATTTTTTCTCTCTATCCTCTATTTTACTACCAATTTCTTAATTTAAACAATGTTCTGATAGAAAAATTTGCCTATTATAGTAGACTATATGATCTCAAATAACTTCAAAATGGATGTACTTACAAAACTATATTTTATATATCCTCCAAAAAATTTCAAAAATACTTAAAAACATGGGTAATTGTCTAACAGAAATTATAAACCTACAAATGCAGCCTTAGGGACCCTGATTCTAGTGTGGTTACATAATTTCACAACACCATCCTGAATTATCTCACGGAAATCCCCTCCCAAATTATTGAACATATAAAATTAAATCAAAAATCGTGTATAGTGAATACCTTATGTCGTATAGGGGCCTCTATGCATACCTATAAACGACCATACAATCATTTTGAGGTTCTAAATTCTCCAATACTCGAACCACCATCAACAATTGTTGTCCCCTAAATAAGAGTTCAAATTCTGACCATAATAGAGCGGTGTTTCTGTGATTTTATAAAAAAAATCATCTACTAACAACTCAAGACATCATGTGGTGAATTAAATTAAATAAACCATATCTCGATAAAATGTTCCTAAATGAGATAGAATACTTGAGTTTAGTCTCCAACCAAACCTCCATCACTTAAGGACCAAGATCAACTCACATCTAAAGAGGAATATACCACTAGAGAATACTCCACAGAGTTAACATATGTTTAGTATCACTATCATGAATTTTCATTTATTCTATTCGGATGTAAATAATAATTTTTATAGGTAAATAATGTAACTATAATATTATAATAAGAATATATCTAGTTGATTCTATATTTCAAAGTTGTGTTTCTTAACTGATCAGTGAAAAGATACTTAGCTAATAGAATGGGCTTATTATGAAATTATATTTGAATATTAAATAACTATATATTTGTAGGATCTATTATTAAATAAGATAATCCTAGAGAATATTTGAATGATTCAACACATGATAGAAATTATAGATCATAACTTATACTATATGATTTTGATTACACCTTGACTACACCATGCAACTAGTTCCATGGAGTTTCTATATTGTTAATGTAATACTAAGGTCCTGGTGAATGGTTATGATTAAATTTTCATCATCTTGTGGTTATATAATATTAAAACTAATTAAAAAACGCTTAAAATCATAACCTTAAATGTCAAAAACCATCCTCACAATATTTATAAATTTGAAATCTATCACCGGGACTCAAAAACTCTAATAACACCCTAACATGAACTGACCCTCCTAGGACCAACATGGAGTGGTAGTAAGTTGATCAAGCCATCCCAATCCCACCTCCAATTTTCATGGTTTTAGAGAATATAACAAATAGTGATTAAACATACATGGGAGGCCTTAATGTATATCAACATGAAATATACATACATATATAATATGAATAACAAAAAGAAACACCTATATTATATATATATGAACAATATATATATATATATGAAATTAATGCATGGGACAACACATGATGATAGAATCACCACATTAAAAAAACTATAGAAATGTTACATTTTCACAATTCTTCAAACCCAATGAACATGTAAAGAAAAAGAAAACTCCCTTTTACTGCATAGAATCATATAATAGTTTTTAAATGTAGTTTTCTATGCCATCTTTGTGAACCACCATGTGCTACTAAGAACCAACACAAAACAATCCACACTAGTTCTATATTTTCCAAAACTATCTTGTAAATATGAATCTTATTTACATACACAACACATGTGGGAATGAATCTCAAGAAAGGGTGTTTGTAAACATACTCAATATAATTACCCAAAACCATTTAGGAAAAATAAGGTGAAAAGTTAAATAATACTAAAAATTAAGAGATTAACAAGAAGTAATTCAAATAATCCAAATATGTTTTAGGACTAAAATTCATATGAGGACATGGAGAAGTCCCAATAATATCATTAATATTCTTTGATGTATTATATATATTTAGAAACTATGAATTCATGGTTTGAAAAATATCTCAAAAAAAGTCAAAAGTATACATGTTTTAGTCGCATATCAAAGGGTACTATGAGTTCCTATGGTGTCATAATTCCATGAATATTTTTACTATTCGACCATTTAATACCACCACCCCATGATCTTGTGGTAGAAATCATGCCTTTCAAATTTATACGGGAAGTCATGGGATATTCATTCCCTGTCATAAAAAATTATTGTGTCATAAATCTTGAAATATTTTGAGGAACCCATTAATTTAACAAGAATAATTTTAGATCAAAGGATTACTTAACCAAACTTTTCATTTCTTCCCATTTTTTTGAAGACCCACACACCTCTCTAAATCTATTTTGGGGGACCCACACCTCACCAAAGTATTTATAACCGTAAATGGAGTATCAATTTTTTTTGGAAAACTCAATACCTGTTGAGAAAAAGATTCCAAATTAGGGAGTACCAAACAACATGGATAGATGACCCAGACCTTGTGAGTGGGTGAATTTATATCTCAATCATTCATATGGGGGACCCACACCATGATGGTGCCATTGGGGTACCAAACCCATATGTATTTGGAGTCCCCCATTCCCTATGAATATAGGGTAGTATTGAACACCATCAATAATATTGGGGACTTGTGCCATTTCATTGATACACCACAAGTTGAGTTCATGAATGTAATGGATTGTTCCGTATTGGTCCATTAAATTTCCATTTCAGGTTGTTTGAGGTGTTCAGGGGTGGTTCTGGGAGTTTATGGTAGAAGCTAGTGGTGCATTAAAACTGATATAGAAAATAAACACAGTGTAAGTGTATTACACGATTTGAAAGTTGGTTTCATGGCTCATCTAGGGTTGGTACATGACATTAATATTTTCAGGGTTAAATAATCAAAATGTGACAAATTTTTCAGTGAAACTGAACCCTAAGGACTACAAAACATGAAAGGAGATTTCATTTCATGTAAATCCTTGAGGTAGTACACTTTTAAAAGTTCTTTCTGGCTGGATATTCATTCATTCAGTCATGGGTTCTTCTTCCTCTCATTTTGGGAGAACCCTAGTTTCATCAAGGATCTATTCAATCCCTCTTCCTCCCACTTTGATTTTTTTTGTCCCAGTAGTTGTATTTTTGAAATTTTTGGTAATCCCTTCCTTCTTATTGAATGGTTTTCTCTTGTTCTTCTTCCATGTTTTGCTGTGGTGGAACCTTTTGGTATGGGTTTTATATTTGGGATGTATTTTTATGGATCCTTTGATGTGGTGTTGGATGATTTTTGGTTCTAATGGTGTTATTTTGGTTTTTGGCCATTCTTATTCATTGTGTGGAGTACAAGGAGTTGGATATGTTCTTTAATGTATGGATTTCCTCATTTATCATTGTAGTGTGTCATTCAAGAGGGGTTTACTTTTTTTATTTAAGTATTATGTTTGTTCTATCTTAATCAAAGATAAATAAATTGTTTAAATGATTTTAAAGGGGTAAATGGGTTTCGATTCACATTTCTTTTTTAGATTTGATATTATTTTTGATATTGTGGATTGTACGGTCATCATCCCATGCTGAAAAATTATGGCGATTGGGGGGGATTTTTTTACGCTGGATATACGTGATTATATTTCTATTTTGGTTGTTGTTTTTTTATAACACCCCAAAATGGAAATTTGATAACCACTTATATTTGGATAATAAAAAAGATGCCCTGGGATATTTCCTTAGGTGATAACGTACCTAAAATAATGCAGAATGTGATAAAGGCCCATTTGAAAATATGTAAAATAATATTTATCTATTGTGATGTGTGTTTGGGTCATGTGGGGATGATGGTTTTGTGACATGATTTTAGAGTGGTGAGGTGGTTTTTGGGTCGTTCTTCTGGTGTTGTGATGTGTTTTTTGGGTGACAGTTTTGTTCTATAGAGGTGGTTTGGGGCCATGATTTTAGGGTGGTGATATCGTTTTTCGGGCCATATTTTTGGGGAAATGAGGTTGTTGTTTCTTTGTTCTAGACGCCCTTGTAATGATATAATAAATTAACAATTATTTTGTAATATTTGAAATAGATTGGGTTGGTTTGTTTAATGAAATGGAAATGGTTAATGGATAAATAAATTATGGGTTGTGTGGTTAAATATTTTTGACACTAAATAATGAAAAGAATGGAATGATTAAAAGAAATTGGTTGGAAATGTGGAATGGTGTTGTGGATTAATGTGTGGTGTTATGCATTTAGAGGTGGAAACAAAAGTTATGGTGTTGTGAGTTGGTTGGTTTGTTTTTGAACCCATAGGATGGAATTGAGTTCATGATATTATATATATATATATATATACTTGTATATTATTATGATATCTATATGCAACCCACCCATTTTTTTCACTACATGAGGACACATGCATAGGCATGCATGGGTCTTTTTTCTGACAATTAGTGAGGAGTAAGTATGGATGGGTACCGCCTCTTTACCACACTCTAATCTAAGAAAGGTAGGTATGGGAAAAGTTGTGATGTTCAGACATCTATTACTGCATTGAATGGTGATTGTGATTGTCAAGGTTTTTGCGGGTGAGATGAGATCTCCTAGGTGTTTTTGGGAGACATATGACCATGCATATGGGCCATTATCCCATGGGTTTTTGAGTAAGAGGTGATCACACCTATGTGTGGTAGCCCATGTACTTTTGGATGATATGTATTATGATTGTGCTTGTATGGTGGTGATACCAGGAGTCTTTAGGAACGGTTTTTTTGATTATGCCTATGGGTGGTGTGATATAAAGAAGAGATGGGAGAACCAATATATACAACGATGGGTGTGAGAGTAGAATATTAGTAGAAATGTGGTGTGGGATACCCTTATCGATGTGATTCATATTACATTACTCTAATAAGTTTGTTTTATTTGGTGATCGTGCCTTGGATACATTGGGATGGTTAATATACCTTTATAGGTGTTATTTTCTAACAGGTTCATTAGTACTCTTATTTCACATGTTCTTGATAGATTGTGGTTTTTTCTACTCAGTATACTTGTATGCTCACCCTATGTATATAAACAACATTTGAAGTTACCCATAGGATTATCTGACCCTGTTAGATTGTTCTATATCGGATCTTGGATAGTATTTGTGTCGCTTCTTTATCTTTTCTTTTGGGTATTTACATTGGAGAATTTTATTGTTTTAGTTCTATTTATATATACATGTGGGATTGTTTTTTCATTTCTATTCTATGTTTCATGGAGTTTATTGTGTCCGATTATTCCTATCTATCAATATTTTTTCTTATGGAATTAAATACCACACATATTGTGATAACTTTATAGCCTTGGGGCTAGTCACAAACCCAGGGCTTACTGAAGGAGGGAGTCAGGGTCCTTATCTCTCTCCCTTCATTGTGGTATCTTTGGTGGGAGGGGGTCATGACATAGTGATATTAGTGATTTTGTTTGAGAGATAGGATGGAGTTTTGAGTTAGGCATAATTAGGAATGCATGGGTTGGTATGGAAGTAGTTCTAGTTGATCTTGGTGCATGACATTTCTCAAAAATATCAGATAGGACATGGGATTTTCGAGCCCCCCCGATCTAGTGCATGGACTCTGAGATTAATGAATAGAAAAGTGTGGTGGACATGTTTTATGGGTAGAGACCTAGGAGAGGTACATTTATCATGATGACTCATGTTCTTTTTTTAAATTGGGTTGTTTTTTAAGGATTACATGGATAAACAATTTAGTTAAATGAGTTTTAATGAATCTAAAAAAAAATACACACAATTAGGATTAGGATGTTCGTTTTTCTTTCATTTATGGCTCATGTTTGTGGTTCTAATGTGGATCACTTGGTTCATGTTTAGTATGATGGTCTGGTTGAACATTTTACAGTTGATCTAGTTGAGAAGTTTGATCAGTGGAAAAGGATGTTTCATGATTTTCGACCGAACTATTTGAGAATGTATTAGGGTATTGTTTTCAGACATGGAGATAGAGAGTTGGATGGAGGAGTTCAATATCATTTTCTATTTGATTTGGGAGCCAATAGAGTTTTGGGTACCTTTGGTAGTCAGTCAGATGTGAGGATATGTATTTCAGTGGTGGGTGATGCATTTAGGAAATCAGAGGAGGCAGCTTTTTTGTCAGTGAACTTCTAGAAGGAGGTTTGAGAAGATTTGTTTCGTCGGCCTTGAAGGCAGTAAACAGGTAGGATCATAATTTTCCTAATAAAGGGAAGATTTCAGTACGAGATCTGGAAATAATGTTCAAGGATATTCTTTATTTTCCCTAAATAATTTTTAAAATGAAGAGACTCATGTGAGATGTCTCGAGGATGCACTTTGTCTTTCATTCAATATGATGTTACTCCTTTAACGTTGTTGGCGTATCTGGAGGATCTGAAGAAGGAAAAGGTTATCAAATTGATTCACTCACAAGGAAGTTTTTTCAGGAGTGAAACCAACAAGGTTCCTTGAGGATCATAGTTTTTATTTTAAGGTCTCAAGAACCAATACATTAAACATTTCAATGGGCATGGATCCGACCTCAACTTTTTTCTTTTTGGATTTCTATGGCCAGTGGTTTCTGTTCATTTACTCTGATGTTTTTTCTCATATTTTTTAGTTATTGGTTTCATTTTTATTAATAGAACTAGTGCCCATTGGTTTGTTGGGATTAGTTTGGTAGAGGTGGATAGGTTCAACGCCATCCTCAGTAGTAATTTCCAATGAAGTTGTTTCAGTGTTAGGGGAAGCGGGTTTTTTCTCTACCAAGGAGAGATGGAGCAATTAGATGTTAGCCTCAGGATGTCCCTCATGTGTCGGGACCATGACCTGAATGTGGTCATAGTGGTTGTCATCAGCAGAGAGGTATAAGATTTGGGAAATTTTAGTTTCACATAGGGGAGGATGTGGTTTCATGGAGGCTAGAGATCTTTATAGGTATGGTCGGTATGTTTAGTACCCTTGTTGGTGAATTTTTTGATTCAATAAATTCACACTCCTTTATTTGAACCACTCTATCCCATGCTACGAGACTATACATAGAGTGGATTCCCATGTCCCTAGTGTTTACTATTCTAGCCAAAGGCTAGACCCACTTTTTTAATGTGTTCTAGGGGTGTAGACTGATGATGGGGTCACATTAGTCCCATAGGGATCATTTATTTCTAAGATTCATCCATATAATGTCCTACTCATCATAAAATTTTTATATTCTATATGTTTAGTTGTCGATTTCAGGGGAGAGTTTTGTTTTTGGATGTGGATGGCCAATTTATGGTTTTCGTTTATCTAGAAAAGATATTAGGTGGGGTAAACTAACCCATTTGTATCACCTTGGGGTGATCCTTTGTTGTTTTCAAAGAAGTAAGATAGAGGTATGAGGTTGTACAAAGACTACTAGAGGATGAATCAGATTATGGTCAAAAATATTTTCCCTCGTCTAAAGATTGAATAACTTTTCGACCAGTTGAGAGGTTTGAGTAGGTTTTCTATTAATGATCTATAGTCTAGATATCACCAGTTCTGATTGAAGAAAAGAGATATCCAGAACACAACCTTATGTTGTAGGTATGGTAACTTTGAGTTTATAGTAATTAGATTAATTGTTATGAATGAAACAACCATGTTCATGGGGCTTATTAACTCTATGTTTAATGATTTTCTCAATTGGTTCATTATCGTATTCACCGATAATATCTCAACCTACTCAATGACATGGTATGAGCAGACCAATTTTCTCAAGAAAATCTAGTGAGTTCTTCAATTCCACCAGATCAATAGAATTTAGTCCAAGTGTATGTTTGGGATCTAATAGGTTCATTCACTCAAGAATATGGTGTCTCATTTGGCTGTGGAAGTATACCCATATAGGATTTAAGTTGTTGTTTCTTCGAAAGCATCCAATAATGTGGTTGAGGCTTGTAGTTTCATTGGTCTTGCAGGCTATTATCAGAGGTTTTTACCTAATTTATCTCGATTTGTATCCTCATTGGTATATTTTACTTGGAAATACAAATATTTTGTGTGGAGTGGTCAGTTCCAATCATCATTCAATTACCAAAAGTGGGATTAGTTCAGTGCTCTACTGTTTCAGCTACCAGATGATGGTTTATTGTTTGTAGTGTTTTGCGAGGCTTCCCAAATAGGATTAGGGTGTTCCTTAATATAGAATAAGGTAGTGATATTATATGGGTATACTAATTTATTCCTTAATGAACATGAATGTTCTAACCACGATCTTGGTCTATTTCTATTTTTGTTTTTGTTGAATTTGTGGGAATATTACCTCATTGTGGACCACTTTTTGGTCTTCACAGATCATAAGAGTTTGATGCATGTCTTTTCTCAGCATGATCTGAATCTCTAGTAGTGAATGTGGGTTGAATTTATTCTAGACTATGATTATCATATCTTCTACACCTTAGGAAAGGGTAATTTTGTGGTTAATTATTTGAGAAATAAGTCATGGAATGGTGTTTTTCATGAGTTTGGAGATTCTTGGAGAGAAATTGAGGAGTTGGTGGTTTTGTGATTATATGCAAGATTTTATGGTGGTAGAGAATATTTTTTCCAAATTATGGTGTCATAGTCTCTGGTGAATAAGGTGGAGGAGTCTTAGTGGGTAGACTCAGAGGCAAAGGTGATGTGCGATCGTGTTGGCCACGTTGATTCTCTCGAGGGATGTTTGGAGGATGGTCAGAATCAGATGTTGTTTCATGGTAGATTGTTTGTTCCGGTAGTGATGAGTGGGGGAGTCCTTATTTATTTTCCTAACTCCCCCTTATTAGTATACCAATGAGTTTAAAAAATGTATTATGGCTTGATGTTGTTTTTTTGGTGGACCGGGATGAAATAGAAAGTTGTAGTCTGTTGGAAAGTGCATGGTTTACCAGTCGGTAAAGACTGAGAATCATGTTCTGAGAGGTTTCTTGCTATCCATGGATGTTCTTGAGTTGAAATGGGTTTAAATCTCAATGGATTTATTAAAAGGCTTACCTTTATCTCATGGATGTTGTGATGTAATTTGGGTGATCATGGATTAGTTGATGAAATCGACCCACTTTTTAGATATCAAAGAGTTCAGCATAGTGGATTATATGTATAAGAGTAATTTTTATGGGGTGGTGTGGTTTAATGGAGTTCCAAGGTCAATTTTATAGGATTGGAATTAAAATTTTCCCTCCTGAGTCTTAAGGTGATTAAAGCATGATTTTGGACCTCAATTATGACTCATCACTACATTTCACCCCTAGACAGATGATCAGATGGGACAGAATATGAAAACATTGGATGATATGTTCCAAGAACATGTCTTGGAGTATGGAGGATCTTTAAGAAGATAACATAATTTGTTTTAATTTTCATATAATAATAATTACTACTCTTCCATTTTCATGGCCTCGTTTGAGGCGTTGAATGGAATAACTTGAGATTCATTGTTGTTCGGAGTAGTGGTTGGGGATAGACCCATTCATGGTCCCATTGTAGTTTTGAGCACGATAGAGAAATTTCGTCTTATTCAAGAGAGGATGAATGCAGTGAAGGACAGGTAGAATTATTATGCTAATCATATAAGTAGGCCCTATGGGTTCATGGTTAGGGACATTTTTTTCATGATGTTGTGCCATCAATTTTGGAAGTAGAGGTTTGGAAGAGGGATTAATATTTCTCCTAGGTTAATTGGGCCCTTTGAGGTGTTAGGAAAAGTTGGGGAGGTTTCACATATATTATCATTTTCACCGTAGTAGGAAAGATTCCATGACATCTTCCAAACATTTTAGCCTTATTAGTATCTTCATGATGACTCACATTAATTAATTGGGGATATTTGGATAATGAGGATGACACGACTTTTATGGAATGGCTAGTAGAGATCTAGGATCACCATGAGAAGGTGCTACATAGAAGTACCATTTATTTTTTTCCAATGTTTTTAATGCATTTTGTACTATAGGAGAGTACATTTGAGTGAGAGTTGAATATGTGTTCCCAGTCCACAAGGTTGTTTGGAGTTTTTCATTGTACTTTTTTCTTGGTGACATGATTTTTGGATCCTTATGTTTCATAATATGGGCTATCTGGTTAGGTTTTTGATTAGTGTGGTGTGATTTGTGATGAATTTTTGATCTATGAAAATGGGAAGAATAGATTCCTAATCATGAAACATTAATTGTGATATTACTAACCCAATGTGGTTGAGTCAGTTCCGCCTAGAGAACATAGTATCATGACATGGAATATGGGGTTTTTTGATTTGTTTGTTCATAATGGTGTAGTTCATTGGTTATAGTGGTTCTTGGTTTTGACTTTGTGGACATTGAGATGGTTTTAATATGGTTGTGTGATTTTGTGGTTGTGTGAGAGGAGGAAACATGTGGTTGTGTTGTGTGTTTTTCAGTCATTTGGGTTGGTGTGTTTGGATAGCGGTAGTGTTTGAGGTATAAGAGACCCTTAAGAGGTTTCTCAGGGGGTGGTTATTTGGAGTCTTTTTCTAATGGGATTGGTTTTGGATTATAGAGGGTGAGACTGATTTAATATGTATCTAATGTAATGGTTCATCCCCTACCTATCCATTAAATTTCCATTTTAGGTTTTTTGAGGTGTTTGAGGGAGGTTCTGGGAGTTCTTGATGGTAATTGGGGCATAGGAGAACTGCTGCCAAAAATACATGTCATGTTAGTGTATTACTTGATGTGAAAGTCAGTTTCATATCTTGTCAATGGGATGTTACATGATGTGAATATTTTTTGGGATAATTAATTAAAAAGAGATTAAATTTGTAGAGAAATATAACCCATAGTGTTACATGATGTGGAAGTGGAACACACTTCCTATAAATTTCTGATGTAGTATAGTTTTAAAAGTTCTTTCTGGATGAATTTTCATTCATTTGGTCATGGATTATTCTTCCTCTAATTTTGGGAAAACCCAAGGTTCTTGAGTATTTATTCAATTCCTCTTCATCCCTCGTTGATTTTTTGGTCCTGATTGTTGTTCATTTTAAATCTCTAGTAAGTGCTTCATTCTTCTTGGATTATTTTCTCCCATTCTTATTTTTAGTTCTTTTATGATGGTGTGTTTTTATTTGGTTGTATTTTTTTGGATGAATTTTAATTTATGATTGGGTTTATTTTAGGTTAATCTATTGTCATCATGTTGTGGTTTTGGTTCATGGTCATTCTTGTTCACTATACGGTGCACAACGGGTTGGAAATCTTCTTTGAGGTATAGATTTCATCATTTCTCTTTATAGTTTATCATTCAAGAGGGTTTTACTTTAGTTTATCTTTGGATTATGGCAGTGATTCCTTAATCAATGATAAATAATTGGTTAATTTATTTTAAAGGGGTAAATGGGGTTTTGTTTTCATGAAATTTACATCTTTGATATTATTTGTGATATTTTGGATTGTATGGTCTTGATGCCCCACTGAAAATCGGGGCATTAGAGGATTTGTTTTCACTGGATATATGTGTTAAGATTGTTTCTTTGGTTTTAATTTTTTTATATCACCCTAAAATAGAAATTATCTAACCACTTATATTTTAATAATAAAATGGATTCCCAAGTATAATTATTTATATTGAAACACCCCTAAAATAATGTAGAATGTGATAAAACCCATTTATGTATCTTTAAAAATATCTTATTTTGTTGTGAATTGTGGTTGGGGCATGTGGTTTTGATGATTCTTATTCCATGATTTTGGAGCAATGACATGTTTTTTGGGTCATGATTTCAGGATTTTGTGGTTTTTTGTGGAATTGTTTTGGGTTAGTTAGGTGGTTTTTGAGCAGTGATTTTGGGGTGAAAGGTGGTGGTTTCTTTGTTCTAGATGACCGAGTACTAATGGAATAGAAAAATAATTGTTTAATAATGTTTGTAATGGTTTTTATTGGTTTGGTTAATGGTATTTAAATGTTTAATGAATAAATAAATTATGGGTTGTGTGGTTAAACATGGTTGATTCTATATAATAAAAATAATTGATGGATTAAATGAAATTTGTTAGAAATGTAGAATGCAGTTGTTTCTTGATGTGTGGTGTTAGTCATTTAGAGGTGGAAGAAAAAGTAATAGTGTTATGAGTTTTTTGGTACCTTTTTAAACCAATATGTTGGGATTGAATTATTGGTATTATATATATATATATATATAAACATACTTTTATATTATTTTGATTTCTATACTCACCCCATACACTTTGAGTACTAAGTGCCGACACCCAGATAGTCATGTGGGTTTTTTTTTCTGACATCCGATGAGGGGTATGGATGGATAGGTACCCCTATTTTCCAATCTTTATTCCATTATAAGTAGGTATTACACTGGTTTTCAAGGCTATAGGTTAGTTAGTGAACTAGATGGTGGTTATGATATCCCAGGTGTTTGCAGGCATGGAAGGATGGGTTAGATGTTTTTGGGTCGACATTACCATGATTGTGTGGAGGGATACTAGGTTATTTTGGGGAGATTTGTTGTGGTCATTTTTTGGGGTGGAAGTCCCATAAGTCTTCAGGCAAGGTGTATTATGATTTTTCATGGGGGTGGTCTGATATACAGAAGAGATAGGAGCTCCAGGACATATAAAATTGGGTGTGAGAGTATCATACAAGTGGGAAGGTGGTATTAGTACCCTTCTCGATGTAATTACAACTATATTATGTTCCATGTTTGTTTTATTTGGTGATAATGAATTTTTGAGGTTGGGGTGGTTAGTATACCATTATAGGTGTTATTTGGTTCTATTTTTCTTGCATAGGTTCATTAATATGATTCTTTCACATGTCTAAAATAGACATTGGGTTTTTCCTACCGAGTATACTTGTATTATCACCCAATATATATATATATATAACTATATTTAGTTACTTATTTGTATTATGTGGACTATGATGGAAATTTATAACTCAAGTATTGGATAGATTTTGTGTCGCTACTTCGTCTTTACGTTTGGGTATTTACTTTTTAGGATTTTATTTTGTCTGTTTTGTTTATACATGAATGTGGGATTATTTTTGGATTTCTTTAATATATTTCAAGGAGTTGTTTTTATTTGATTTTTCCTATCTCCAAATCTTTTTTTCTTATATATGGAAACACCTCCCATGTTGTGATATTTTTATACCCTCAGTACAGGTAACCAACCTGGGGCATCCTAGAGGCGCAACTTGAGGGTCATTATCTCTCTCCCTTCGTTGTGTTATCTTTGGTCGGAGTGGGTCATGAAAACAAACCCACATTATCACTGATCATCTCACATGAACCCACCTATTACCACTATGGATCTTAAATCCCCAATTTACCCACTACACCTTGATTATATACTACAATAGACAAGTTGTTTATACTATGACACTATATGCCAAAAATTACTCATAATATACTATTTAATTCACTTATTATAACACCCCATAAAAATTATTTGAAGAAAACAATTTATGCACAGTAAAAAGCATTTAATTATACTATTCATGGAATGTGAGCCTGATCTAAGGTTATGAATTTAATTATGTCATCATATCATAAATGGTAACTTATACATAATGTAAAGGTAGTGTACATGGAATTTAGGACCTGTGATTTTTTTTGTTTTGTATCCCTAGTATACACCAAGTGTAACTATTAAATTCTATATGGAAAATATTTTACCCATACATGGCCTATGAGATTAAGAACTAGGCAATTTTTACTATTATACTACTTGAGTCAGGTCATAAAAATACACACAATTTTTTTTCATCCTCATACATTATGTGTCTCACTCCATGGTAAGCTTGGATTTATCAAACGGAGACTCGAGTAAAGTAACTATGTACATGGAATGTGATCTTATACTAAATTTCATGTAAACACCATGAAGTACCAACATAGTATTTCCTCTAAAACACATATTTTGTTTTTATGAAGGTCCATCTATGAATGCACTATAGTACATTCCATGATATATTCTTCCAAATGACATTAAATGTGACCCATGGTCACACCCTTAATGACATTTAGAGAATGAGGAATCCCTAGCACCATAACCACAAATCCAACAGTATGTTTCATTGAGTGATTGAAAAATTATTTGTCTTTTTTTCTCACTCAAATTCACTGAAATCATTATATATCACCGTTGAACCAGCATATCTCATGAAAATATAGTGATTCATACATGTAGTCATTTTCTAGTGTATTTTTACTCTCATGGGTTATCATTTTTTATTATCTCTTAACCAATACACATCCATTAAGTCTATACAATTCCTTCACCCATAGGCATGAACTGACCTCAAAAACCAAATCACCAATACTATTTTTAACCTTTTTATTTCAATCACCAATGATTATAAAATATG
Source organism: Viscum album (assembly GCA_963277665.1). NCBI lineage: Eukaryota > Viridiplantae > Streptophyta > Magnoliopsida > Santalales > Viscaceae > Viscum > Viscum album. The sequence goes on from OY728150.1 coordinate 1,785,775,337, forward strand.
AACCATTTTTTTCCATCGATCCACAACCACCCTAGTAGAATGTTTGATTATAAACAACCAACCAATGACTATAATTTCTAAGCACTTGCCATTGTGAAGGCTCTATGAGATTTCACATAATGGGAATGAGACAAATGATAATAAATGGTAAATAATCAGTGAGAAGTGAAGTTCAATCCATCCAAGTTAAGGTTAAAAATGTGTTCATCTTTATAGATAATGGATTAAAATATCACCATAATAATCTTGGGGTAAAGAGTAGAGATTAAAAATTTATTATTTTCATAACACCATGATAGGATAATCATAAATTATTAACCATAAATTAGATGAATGTCATAAAATTAATTATACATTTAATAGAGAAAAATAGGAATGTGTAAGTCAGGCCTCAAGTTGAATCTTTATAACTTCCTAATTCGGTCATTTGTGTTGCATATGATTTCATTCATAACCACCACATAATCCTTCACTCAATACAATATCGATTCCTACTCATCATTAAATAATATCATCTCCTCCTTTGTAGACTCTATTGATATAGGGTATATATCATTGGAGTATTCTTCTTACCCTTGAGATGATTCATAATAAGAAATGTATACGCACCTAGGATGTAAGATTTGATATTCAAATTAAATTCCAAAAATTTATCGATTCAGCACTCAACCCCTAAGTGTAAAATTTACAATTTTCGCAGGTTAAATAACCCAAATAGATGTAAAAACTATGTCATAGTTTTAACATAAGATTTTTTAGGAGATATAATTATATATTCTCATAGGATATTTATTAATTAATTTAATAAATATTAAAAATCTCTAAAGAATAAACCAAAAAAATCTAACAAAAACTAAAAACTATGATGTCCATTATGACCCAAGAAAATGTATCCATATTTTTTTCTTCAAATTCATATTTTATAGTAATTATTCTATTTTACCCCTTTAATGGACCTCTAACTTCCAGAATCAAAATTAAACTAATTATTAATTAGGGTAGATGTTGGTCACTAAACTCTACACCTTGTTGGATTATTATCCAATTTTTTTTGATAAAAATCCAATATAATTCTTGATGTGACCTATTATTCAATATTTATATCAAGGAATATTCACAACAGGGAAATGATTGTCCATGGGAAAATTCGCCAAATAGTGATATAGAACATGTTAGTTAGCACCATGAGAAGAACCTATGGATATAATGAAGTATTCCTTTAAAAAATCCATATATATCTTCTTATGCCCACTAAATAAACCAATAAATTTACTTGTTTATGAAAGGAATGTTTTCATGAAACAAGTCGATGTGATTTTTGAAACAAATGGGGAATTTAAATTTTTTCTCTTTAGTGGTATGCAAGATGAAAAATTGAAATTTATCCTTTAAAAATATCTCAAATAATTTTATGACAACTCCATTTTTTTCAGAAACATGGTTTTTAATATAGAACATGAGTTAGTTTAAATTCCAAGATTATCAAATTTTGGATGAATATTTGTAATTTAATTAAATAAATATTATTTACTCACACATAATCAATTGGTTATATTATCCTTTTGGATTGTTGGATCATAATTCCATCTCTTTCATTCATTCTTGAATAGGGGTATCATCCTAAGAAGTTTATAACCTCACGTCGAACAAGTGGGTCACACCATCACCCCTTTTCTTCCCTCTCATTTTTTCTCTTTCTTTTATTTTTTCATTATTATCTATTTTTTCTGATTTTCAACCTTTCCTCCTTTGATTTTCACATATTCTCATCCCTTGTGGGTATTAATCTATGAAAATGGAGATTAATAGTGATAGAGGGATATGTAATTGCTTCCATGTGGCTTTAGTCATGATATATCGTCCTACGGTTGCTGTGGACCAAAAATCAGATAAAACATTATAAATTTTCACAAATAGGTTGTCTATTTTTAATTTTTTGTCAAAAAACATCATAAATTATTTTTTAGTATTTTAACTGTTTTTTTGGGATATTGGGGACCCCTAGAGGTTTGATCTAGTGTTTTTTGAGGGAATCAATGTGTATGTGGAGGTCTGGAGGAATTTTTATTTGGAAAATATGAACCACTTTATGAGTGGTCTGATAAAGGCACACCATGTGTTCTTCCTATTTGGTTATGATGAATATTTTTAAAATACACATTTGGTAGTATTACATGTCCCTATGGCTAAGTAATTACACATTTAGAGGATTGGGTACTATACGCCATGTACCCAAGGTACACCCTATGTTGTTATACATAACTATAAAGTCATGTTTATAGAAAGGAGAATGTTTGGGGACTATACTCCATGTACCCAGGGTACACCAGATGGAGTGGTACCTAACCATGTGGTCATATACATGGGAATAAACCCTATATAAAGGGGTATAGTCTTGTAATAGTACACTAACAGATGATGTGCTCATGTACTAGTGCACAGGTAGACCTCATGTATTCCCTAACCATGTGAAAGTGAATTTCTAGGTGCACCTTTGAGGTTACACAATGTATACTCGTAAGTAAATGTTGTTTTTTTTTCCAAAAAAATAATTTTTGGTATCCTTGTTCCCCAAAGTTAGAATTGGAATTGTGAGTATTCCATTTTGAGAATTTTTCAGATATATTGCAATGGTGGAAACCTTTCCGTTTTCAGAGGTCACTAGATGGTGTATTGGGAGAATATATATTTTTATATTATTCCTTTGAGTTTGTGATTCTAGAATAATCACGGGGGTTGGATCATGTGTTGTGAGGATTTTGTGAGAATATTATACGATCAATCACCTTGTCTTTATGATTATAGGTGAGTTTTCATAGGGTTACTTATATATATTTTCGGGGGAGGGATCAAGTTTCTTATAGGAATTGATATTTATGTTAGTTTCTTAATGATTATCTTGGGAAAAAAATCCCTCTATGTATCATTGAATCATTTTAAGGTGATTGTGTTTGTTGAAAAAGTATGCCTCCATGTTGTGTTTATTGAAAAATAAAACCAAAATGTTCAATTTTTTGACAAAGGGGATTTACATGGTGATTTTTAGAGTTCAGAAGATGTAGTTAAAAATCCATGATTAAAAGAAGAACCTTGAAAAAGGAATCAATGATCTAGAGGTGGTACAATAAGAGATATATAAGGCGATGTCGTTTTCTAGTGTTTTCCAATTTTTTGGGCCACAAAATCGACAAATGAAGAAGACTGTCTTTAGAAAAGGCACTTGCGCGCTAGGTTATTGGAGGATTATAAATTTTTGCACTATACTTTTTTCAATATCATAACATAAAAATATAAAAAGGAAAATAGGGGCACTCAAGTTTTGGTTTGGCTATGCATGATGACTAGGGTGACAAAGGCTAAGGCAGCTGGACTTGCGCGCCAGGATGAGACTTGTGTGTGGTGCTCAGGGTAACGAAAATTCCTATAAATAGAGGGATACAACTCCTCATTTTTTTGAGAAGACCAAAACTTATAGAGAATTCAAGCTCCAAAATCGCAAGTAGGTTTGGGCGTGTAAGTGGTGGTTTGGTCATGCAAGTATAAAGATATTCAGAAGTTTCGTTCCATTTGATAGTTGCACGTCAATATTGATTTGGGAGTAAAAGGGTGTAAGTCACACAAGTTTTGAGTTGAATAAGGGAGTTACATGTAGGTGGTTTGGTGAAACACACGTGCCATTCTTGGAGAAGAACACCAGGCTTGGAGTAGCGTGCCCGTCATTCTTGGGCTTCGAAAAAGTTAGAAGATTTCCTGGTACCACCAGTGAAAAATGATATTCATATATGGGTAAAGGTTATACTTCAACATAGAATATATATATAGAGGATGATGCATTAATTTTTTATAATAAAGGGATGTACGAGTCTTTAAACTGTGAGTGGATCCTTCCCAGAGTAGTGAGAAATAGAATAGGATGAAGGTGATCCTTTCTACAGGAAGTGATCTAGAGTGAGAGGAATAGGGAGTGAACCTTGGGAAAGCTATGAGAAAACCCTAAACTTTTTAAAGGTAGTTATCATGGTCCTAGAAGTTATCTATCCTGAGTAATGTAAATTGGTAGTGAGCTTTAGTGGATTTGGTACATTGGCACATAGTCGATGTATGCTCCTTGGACGGAGCCCAGTGAGGGTGAACCAAGTAAAAATATATGTGTCATCCTAATTGATTCAATGAATTGTATTAAAAACATTATCATCAGATAAAGAAGAAACGAATACGGTATTCATAAACACTTATGTGAAAAAAAGTGACCCTTATAATGAAGCGGTCAAGATCTAGTGGGGTAGGAAGAATAACATGGAAAAGAATATCCACAACCTCATTCACCCCCACCCCCATCAAGGAATCTATACCCCTTTTGGTCCTAACATTTTAGGTCTTCCAACTTGAGCTTAGTACTCGTAGGATTCTCCTGATTGGATCGACATCATGGGATGTCAAGTATTGTTATGTTCAATTTCTTATTTTTTATATACATATAAGGGGGATTCTATAAGGAATTAACTTTTTTAGAAATGGTGTTTCTTGAGGTTTACCATTTGGAAAGCTGTTATATTGGTTTAAGCTGGGAGATCATCCATCATTCATTTGAGAAGGCATGGACTGATGTTTGGTTTTTTTTGAGAATCCCATTATATAGCATCCTTCTTGAGATGTGGTTTTGTGGATGATCTCGATGTAGGGTGTCATGTTTGTGATGATGTTTTGGTAATTTTCGTGGATACCCTGTGTTTGGTTTGCCTACGATAGTATCAGTGCTTGTTTCAATGTTTTGGGTTGGAGGGTACAGGTGTTAGCTGACTATGTGTTTGATCATTTGGGCTTAGAGGTTTGAGGATATTCTTGATGTGGATTGGATGAGATAATAGACCTTTGGGATATTATTGGAATGGGAATAGGCCCTAAGGCTGATTTTTCCATCTCCCTTGATGGTAAGATATTTTCTATGAGGTGAAGATAAGTAGCTAAAGGATGCTCTTGATGACTGCAACAGTTCTAGTACAGAAGTTCTCCCTAGAAAGGGATTGTAGATTATGCAGGATCCATCACTCCTGGGGCCCTATTAATAGTATTTAAGGGCCCTTTCTAGTATCCCAGTGATGCGATGATAGGTTTAATCCCCCATCAGGTTATATAGGTTTTTTTGGGTATGATAACATGATCATGAGGTCAATAAGGAGTCCCTACTACCATTTCAGACTAATTCATTGGATTCCTAGTGCCAGGTAGATATGCTTTAGTGTAAATATGTATTGGATGAGATCCTAGGATCTAGTATTCATTCATGTATTTTATTTTGAACTTGGATCACCTTCTTGATCAATCATATATGCTTGATGTTGTGTCTATAAGAGCCACATTTTCAAATTCCTCTTGTTGGGGCCAAAATGAGGGTAGTTTTGCATCTGGGTGTTATGATAGAACTTAAGGATTATGGTTTTCCATTGTGTATATTTTTTTATATTTATACTATTTTTTATCAATTATACATATAGTCTCATTCTTCTTTGTTAGAAAACATGGTTGTTACATCTATATGTTAGAACATAAGATGTTATACCCCACATTGGGGGTGTCATACTGAGATTTGTTTCTCAACCCCAACAAGTGAACCACAGTGTACATGTATACCTTATGTATGATTTCAGTTTGAGCATAGGATGTAGTGGACCAGACAAAGTACTAATGTTTCTTAATCAAGTATTATGGTCATATAGAGTTTGATGTTCATGTGGGAATTATTCAACTGTCTTGGAAACTGGGTATGTGGCTCATCTTGGAGTAATAGATGAGACTTGTTTATTTATTTTCTTTTTGCTTTTTTTTTGTATGTGGTCCTCCCAGTGGGTGAATACTGTTTGTATGATTTTTCTTTAAGTCTATATACATCATTACATTCATTATCATTTATTTAAGTAATTAATTAATTTATGGGCACTCTAATGCTCTTGGTTTTTTTGTTTAGATTACTGTCACTATTTTTACACTCTGATCTGAGGGTATTGTCACCCCAATGTATCCTTATAGTCCCTCACCGCTATAAATTCTACCTTTAATAGTGCTAACAATTGGTTGTATCAATTTCAAAAAAGATTTTCTTCTGAAGTGATGTTAAAATCCAATAATTATCATCACTATAAAAAATCACTGATAAAGGAACCATTTATCTTCACTAAGAAAAGTACTGATAAATGGGGTCATTGTCTATACATTTTTTAATGCTAATATAGGGTTCCTTTAACAAATCATTTTTAGTGGTGATAAATGGTTCCCTTATCAGCATTTTTTATCATATATATAAGATAGATTTAAATGGAATAAAAAAGTGCTGATAAAGGGTGCCTTTATTAGATTTTTTAGTGTTGTTAAAAAAATTTGTAAAAAAATTATTTTGTTCATGCACCACAACACCTCCCTCTCTTAGCACTTACAATATCCTTTCTTAGATTTTCGTGCTCCCTAACCCACTATATTTCACCCCAACCCCTGTTAGGCACTTGAAAACACCCCTAACCCTTCCCCGATTCTTGAATGGCTCCACAAAATAATTTTTAGCACAGGGAATTAATCTTCTGAGCTCCCTTATATGCTCAAATTCTCTTTACCACTATACCAATCATGTTTTGTTTTTTATTTTACAATAGTTCTTTTTATTCTTATATATTTAAAAATATATGATATATATATAGAAACACTTATATATATTCAAATATATTATATATTAATATTCATTTTTATATATTAGAATATAAATATAAATATATCTATATATATGTTTATTAATGCACACACATTTTTATATATAAAAATTAGATATATATTTAAATATGTATATATATATATATTTGTATATGGTTATAGTGTATAAAAAATTGTTAGATATTGTTTTGAAAAAAATGGATAATAATTAATTTCATATGATTTATAAATTTATTTTGAAATTAATTTTTGTAAATTATGTCCATATATTGATATATATATTTTATACATAACATATATATTTATATGTTTATATATTTACATACATATTTACATGTAATTTTGTATTTAGATATAAATTTTTTATAATGTATTTATAAATATTTACTATACACACATTTATATAGTTGAATTTATTATAATGTTATATCCATAAAAATGCATTTATATATGATTTATATAAAGACTATTAATACACGTACACATACAGACATATTTACACACATATACACATTTAAATTTATCACATACTCATACAAATATTTACATATATATATAATTATTTACATGTATTTGAATATGCATATAAATATTTATTTTTTTATTGACACACACATGTTTAAATATAAAAATTACTTATATATGTATATATTCAAATATTAATGCCTTTTTAGATAGTAAATAAAAGTAAATAATTTTTTACTTTTAATAAAATGAATAATATATATTATTTCTTATTTAGTTTACATATTTAAATAATCATTATTATATAAATATATTAACATATATATTTATACAATTTATTTATTATAATTAAATATATGAAAATATGTATATATTTAATTTTAAATAAATCTACATTATGAAAAATGATAAAATTTAAAAAACCTTATTTTCTATATGAATGTGATCCCAAGAAATTATTTCAATCCCCACTAAAAATAAACAAGAAGACTCTATTAAATTTAGTTGAAAGACTAAAGAATATTAAAAATAATTGTGTATACCAAATAGAAACCCGAATGAAAACATATAGTCGTTTGAAGTTAATGTCATATTTTCAGTTTAAATTAGACTATTCAATAATTAATTTAATTTTTATTTCATCCAAAATTTATGAAATGACTATTACTAAATAATAATTATAACATTTATAATTAATCATATTTTTAAATAATTTTATAATTCATTGTCACTAAATATATTATATATTAACTCTAATTGTGTATTTATCCTTCTCTAAATCGTATTTTTAAAAAAATATTGTTTTATATCAATGAAATATATTTATATATTAATACATTATTTCTAAAGAAAAAAATTTTATTTTATGAAATATACCAATTTCTTGTGCTAGAAAAAAATAGAACTGATAAAGGGACCCCTTTATGAGTGTTTTTATAATAGATCTATTAAAGGGCCCCCTTTATTAGTTATTTTTTATTAGTGAAAATATCGGTTACCCTCTATCATTATGCTTTATTACCAATGATAAAGGTTCCACATTATCATCACTTTTTATTTGAACTTATAAACAGGTTCTTTATTAGTGCTTTTATATGGAACTGGTAAATAACCCTACTATCAGTTCTAAGAAAAGTGACAATAATGGTCCCCTTTATGAGTGATTCTTCTAGAGCTACTAAAAGGTACTTTTGTCAGTAATTTTAGATAGAACTAACAAAACTTATAAATAGATAAACCAAGACTTTTAGTACTGTATTCAGCTACAACTCGAATATGGGGAGACACACTTGAGGCCTTGTTATAGGTCATATAATGTGATAGGTCTGGTCAGCCTGAGTCGATTCATGGAAAAATGGTATTAGAGAACTATATTGTTATCTTAGTATTTGGGGTGTTGGTTGAAATGAGATCTAGTAATATGTCAAACCATGTGATGGATAATAGTTTGGTGATACATGAACACCTATTCTGATATGATGTCCAGTGTTATGGAATTGTTGTTCTTGGATTTCTCTATTATGGATATGTGATTTTTAATTTGAGTGATACATTTTCATTTATAGATTTTATGATTTTGAGTTATTTTATCTTATCATTTTGGTAAGATTCTTATGTTCAAGCATCCTGATGGGCATTTATAATCCTCATGAAATTTATTTGATAACATGTTTTTATACAAAAAATGTAGGTATAGTTGTTTAATGTGTCAAAAACTGATCATACAGTGTTTTCTCATATAATTACATAGTGTAATTCTAGTCAACTCAATCATGGGTAACTATCATTGGATGACTAGTCAGGTGGATCCCGTCAAGTGATTTTCTCAAGTGGTAGAGATTCATTCCTTTTGTTAAGGGATGCATGGTAACCCTTGTGGGTTTGTTCAGACCTTGGGGTTCCTATTATAGTTGATGGATTGATAAAATAAAGAATCTATATGAGATGTTTGGATTAGTACTACGTTTCCCTAAGGTTTTCATTTCCCTGAGAAGATATTTGGTGAGGCTTGGGATATCTTGGGCTTGTCTGGTGGACCACTGGGAGTGCTCGTGGTGTTTTGGTTTTTAGGTAGGCCTCATGGATTTTTAGCCAGTTTGTAGGGTATGATTGTTTAGATGTCTATCCAAGTTTTTTTTTCTATGTTGGGGAGTACATTAGGAGCATGGATATGTTCTTTTGGTTTTGGATAGAAAATTTTTTGGAGGGTGGTTATGAGGGGGATCTTAGCATAAGGGATATTATTTTTCTTCATGAGTAGTGCTGAGGGTGGTCTATTTTGATTGAACTGGCATGCATGTGGAGTATGGTAAGAATTTTAGTAATGTTATAATATATCCATTATCTCATTGTTTATTTTAGAATGAGTGTTTCTCGGTGGGTTTTTAGAGAATAACTCTGCCTTTAGAAGGAGAGTGATGGTTTTTATGGATTTTGGGTGACGAATTTTTGAGTGAAGGCATGTGGAAATAGGTAAAGCATAGTGCCGGTTGATTTGGGTGTGAGTTCACTGAGATTTGTTCTAGTCTTGAGGAATTAAGGTTTTCAGGAGTTCACCAAAATCCTTTAATGGTGATAGTTCTTTCATTAAGAGGTTATTTGGGAGTGAGAATTAATTCTTCATGACCCTATAATGGTATTCTAGTTTTGTTCATTGTTGGTTTTCAGGTGTAAAAAGTTTATCCACATCCAACCATTGTGTTCTATAGTGTAAAAAGTGCAGTCCTTGGATTTTTTGGTTTGGGTGTGGGGTAAAGACAAGGATACTCCTATGGTGGGGGTTTTTTAGATAAAATGTTGATGACTATCCCTCATATTGGGACTGTATTCAATGATGTGGGACTAATTGGTGGAATTTCATGGTTTCGTTAGATGTTCTGACATTCTAGTTGAATCTTAAAATTTGTTTGACTATTATGGATTCTCAGGGCTGAGAAGCATTTGTGGAGGTGAGTTTATCATGAACCTCATTGAGACAGTTTTTAAAAGATAGGGGATACTTGATTTTTTTTCTTTGTTGGTGTTCAAGGGGAAAATGATAATTTAACCAATCATAAGTTCTAGAATAATTTTTCTAACCACTCTATTTGTTTGAGAATAGGGTTTTTACCCCAGTATATGAGTTTTTTGGAAGTCCTAGTTGTTCAAACTTTGGCTTAATATTTAATATATAATTAAATAATTATTAATAATTCAAATGCATTCATTCAATGATATCTTTTTTTAGATTATCAAATCAGACTTTTTTCCTTTCTGTTGAGTCTATAATTGGGGTATTTTACTTAATTTGGAATAACCTTATGTTGGGTATCAGGTCCAAGCTTGGCCCCCTTTTCATCTCTCTCCACATTTTATTTTTTAGTCAATTTTATTTTCTTTTCTATATCATTCTTATTTTCCCACATTCCTAATTGTTGTGTCATGTATGCCCCTCCATTAGAGGTATTAATCTGAGAGAGTGGAGAGGGAGAGGGAGAGGCATAGAGGGAGAAAGAGGCTCTATAGTGGAGCTTGGGTCATTCTAGATCGTTATGTGGTAGCTATGGATAGTAAATCAGATCAAAGATTTGGTTATTTTCATTTTGAGGTAGTAATTTCTTATTGTTTTCAACATAAAAACTAAAAAAGTAGTTTTACATTTTTAATCTCTCTTTTAGTATTTTGGGGACCCTTAGATGGTTGATCTGGTGGTTTTTAAGAAACTTATGGGGTTTTAGGAGGTCTGGAGTGATTTCTATTTTAAGAATACTGACCACACAACATGTGGTTTGATGCACACAAGTCATATCATCTATATATTCAAGGATGTTGATGATTTTATAAGTACACACTATGTACTTTAACTACACATCTTGTAGTAGTACTTGGACATGTATCCATGTACTTGGGTATACATATATTTGGGGAATAAACACTACCTACATGAGATACACCCCGTATAGTGGAACTTGGACATGTACCCAAGTACATGGGTAGGAAGATGTTTGGGGACTATACACCATGTACCCTAGATGCACCTTGTGTAGTGGTAGATTTCCATGTATTTGAGTACTTGGGAAAAAGATCTTTCTGAGGGGGAATTCCCTTGTGATAGTACATGGATTGATGTTGGGCCCATGTACATTGGTCGACCCTAGGTCTTCCCGGGCTGTGTGTAAGTACATGGACAGGTTCACCTTGGAGGGTACATGTTGTGTACTCAAATGTACATGCCATGTACCGTTTTAAGAAATGGGGTTCTGGGTGTCTTTGTTCTATCAAAGTAATAATTTGAATTTGGAGTACCCTTTTCTGAGCCTTTTTCCACATATATTACAATAGTGTAATCATTTCCTCATTTAATGGTTGTTTGGATTTTGTTTTTTAGTGAGAGAGTTTTTAGAGGATTTCTTTGAGGTTGTGGTCATAGAATCCTCTCTATTGGTGAATCATGTTTTTGTGAGTCCCATGTGATGTGGTGATATAGTTGATCCCCATGGATTGAGGATGAAAAATGAGTTTTCTTTAGGTTATATGGAGAGATTCAGGTATTCATGATCGAGTGTATTCTTAGAAGAGATCATTAGTTAGTTTTTTAGGTTTTTTTTGTTCATATAATGTAGTTATCAGTAGGTTCTTTATAGGTGGGTAAATATCATGGGATGTTTGGTATTGTTGTGGGTTATTTTATATTTTTTACATATGTTTAAGGTACTCTTTAGTAGAGTAGCCTTTTTTGGTTGTTTTGTTTCTTGATGTTTCCCTTTTGGGATTCTATTTTACGGGTTTGAGTTGGGAGACCAACCATGTTTCCTTTTAGTAAGAATGGCCCAAGGTTTTTTCATTGAATGAGAACCTTATTGGGTTTCTTTCCTAAGTTTGTTTTGTTAGAGGATCTCATTATTGGGTTTTTTATTTGTGATGAGATATTAGGGACCGTGGTGGATACCCCTTCAATTTTTGGCATGTTAGAAGGCTAGAGATTATTTAGTGGATTTATTCAGAGTATGTGGGTGTTAGGTTGCCCTGGTATTTGAAATTGTATGATAGGATGTTTCAGTTTTTTTTATTTAAGACTATATGACATAGGTTTACATTGGGATATTATTGGATAGTGAATAGATCCTAAGACTGATTATGTTTCTCTCTAATAATGGTCATCTCAATGTTGTGAGGTGGGGATTGAGAGATAATGCACGATCTGGATGACTGAATCTTCCATGGTTCTTCTTTTCACACAGGCCAGGGTTTGTGGACCATGGGTGTTGAAATAGTGGGGTTCCTAGACCCAACTATGTAGTACTTTTCCTTAACATATCATGTGTATGATTAGTTATTCATTATGTCATCTTACCATTATAGTGTAGATTTTTCTGTGTACACTGTGATAATGGTAATCTCCAAAGACTAATTGTGGTATCGAGTGGTTATAGCAGATCCTATGCTATAATGAGAACCTCGAGATACTATGAAATTAATCTTAAATATATGTTCTATAGTCTATATACATATTAATGAATGTAAAAAGTAGATGTATGACTATCATGTGTTGGGGGTCAAAATCATTGAGACTTATTCTCATGAAGCTCTCACTTGGTGATATCTAGTAGCGAGATCATGAGGAAAAACCTGCCAATAGGAACAATACATGTTTTGGTGTCATTGGTTGTTCCTATCTACGGACATGTGTATTGGTCTCCTGACTTGAGACAATTACCAATGTGTATCATTTGATTATGTATTTTGATGTAAATCAAAAACCATGGTATTGAAATCGTGGTGATGTAGCCTCTGTTGGATGTGTCGTTGGTGGTATGACATTGGTTGAATGGTCAAGAAAAAATTTGTCACTTCCTAGTTTAAGAAGTTGTATATCTCATGAATGGTTGATCAGGATGGTGTTTCCTTATGTTTCTGGCCAAATAATTACAAAGGTAAATACATCCGGATAGATAAAAAAATTATAAAACAAGAAAAGGATGATGATAGTAGAGTGCATCCTGCTTTATGATATATTTAATGACAAAGAAATTATAGTACATAGTCAGTGTCTGTAGGTTGGTTGTCATTGCTATGAAAATACTTATCTTTTTAGGGTCCATGATGGGTTTCTAGACTCAGCTCTTTGTCTAGGGATTTTATTCACTACTATCGAGATAATGTACTAGAACATCACATACAATAACATATTCAAGAATTATACCTATTCAGTTTAATAGGTATATGGACATAGTGGGACCCACTACAGGGTCCGAGCGTTGTCCAATTTAATGATCCCCAATATAATTAAATAAATTCATTAATATTCATGTTATGAAGATTTGAGATTGAATTTATTTAATGTATTTATAAGTTTAGTGAATACGAGATAATATTAATCGAACAAATATTATTTTAATATTCAAGGTTCATTTAATATAAAGCGGGATAGTGAGTCGAGTTAAATGGCTTATATTTTTTCATGTAATATATTTTTTATATATTAAAAGTATATGATAAAATAATAAATAATGTTGACATAGTTTAGTTCTTAAAAATTATTTATTTTTTGGACGTTGAAATTTATGGGGGTCAGAAAACCCAACCATGTCTTTTGCAACAATACTATAAATATAGGAGGAGGCACTATCTCTTGGCATGCTAATCACTATTCATTAACTTGCATGGAAATAATGTTGAGAGCCTCTATCTCCTCCCGCTCCCTAGAGAGTAAAACTCTCGATCCAAGAAGCTTAGATTAAGAAATTGCTCAAGCATTGAAGGCATCTTGATGTGGTGATCATCGTGATGTCGAAAGTATGGTTATATTGCCGTGATAGCACCCATAATTTGATGATCAATGTTCGAGTGGATATTTAGAGCATGTGTGTATGATCTAGCGGGATCCTACTATGAATTCTTCAAGCAGCAATCGCTAGCAATGAGTTGCAGTCGAGTACATTTTATAATTTAAAATGGGTATGTATTTAATTTAATTTTTGTGCTCTTTATAATTTATGTGAGATCCTCGAACCTCACCAGGGCTCGAATCATCAGTGTCGACAAGTACCATTGATCCGCAAATGAAAATTTTAAAATACCCGTCCGACTATCTTGCTCAGCGAGTCCCAAAAACATTCAATGGTATTAGAGGGGATGGTGTAACTTTCTTGAGCCTATAAAATTAAATGTTTATTACTATTAAGTATAGGGTTTAAAGATGGTTCCAACGGTTCAAACCATGCATTGATCTGATGTCGAATGACTGAGTTATGGTTAGTTTAATTTTTCAGATTGATTCGAATATGTGGTTTGATCTTGGGTATTAAATTTTTTCATCCCAAAAACTAATCAAGTTCCATTGAAATTGGTTTAGTTAATCGTAGGAAAATACAATTATGTGCAAATTATAATTTTATTTTTATCATTTGCATAATATTTTTATATTTATTCTAATAATAATTATTTTTTTATAATATTTTAATAATAATAAATTATTATTTTTTCATAATAAATTTATTATTATTAAATTTAAAGGCCAAATAGCCTTTAGAAATTTTGTGTGTGGAAAAACAAAAACCGTTTTATTTGGGGGATTGACTTTAAAAATAAAATAAAAAGGTGGAGACTTAAAAATGTAAGAATACTTAATAAAAAAAGAAATAGTGGGGGCTATCATTGTGGAAAAAAGGACAAAAAAAGGGGAGAAGCCTGGCTTACTCGGTATACTAGGACTCGTAGGCCCCCCACACGGCTCCCCCCCGTCCGTCACCCCCTGGAAAGGCCGAAACCTTCCAACCAAGCCCACTGTTGTGTGGTAGCCACACCGTCACGGCTTCCTAGAAATGCCACTGGAGGGCACCCAGTATAAAGATTACACCACTCCACACCGGTATTTACCAGTGCCTCCTCCTCCCCGGATTCTCCACTCCTATCTGAGGTAGATAGTCGGGATCCCTCACCACTTCTCCCCCTAACCCAGCAGGCCCCAACCTTGCTAGATGTTGGCGCACACTTGCAAGGCCACCGCCTTGATCTAGGCAACCCATATATGGATTGGTCATGGCTGCCCAGCCACCCTGCAAGCTGCCTAGCTCGCATCATGACCCCACATGGTCCTGGTGTCTCCCTGCTGTCGAACACCCACAGCAGGCATGGGCCTCCCAATCGTAGCCTCTTAATCCACAACTGACCTTCACCACCAGTAGCACTGAAGTCCCCTTCCCTGGTTGTATTTCAGCCCTGCTAATAAGCTGACGTTCCCCAACCTATAACCCAACAGGCCCCCACACGACTCATCCTGCAGCACAAGCATCACCCACCAAGTATTCCCCCTCTTTCATAGTAGGTGTGGCCCCCTTGGTTGGAATATTGGTCACCTCGACGTGACCGCTTCTTCCGCACACCACTGCAGAAAGGCACCAACCTACTTCCTCAGCTCGCCATCCTGTGCCTCAACTTTACAACACCGGACTCCACGAAGAATCTCACGTCCAGCCAACACATCCTCTCCTGGAACCAGTGACCAGAACTCTGTACGCATGCTCCCTCTCTAGGTAGCCACGCAGCTCAGTAAGTTGTCAGCTTCCGCCACACCCGGCTGTCATCTCAGCTAGTTCCCAACTACCCTCACCTCTTATCGTTGTGTGACATCCACCTCTTCGGAAAATCGTGAGGAAGTTGGTTACTTCATACTACCGCCGAGGACCAGCTGCTCCTCCGCTCTTAGCCAGACCTACCGTGGTTGTCGGCCTCACCCCTTGTTTGCAGTCATGCAGCCTAGCGGAGCCACACCAAACCTGGATATACTCCTTTATTTTTTCTGTGTAATGCCCCGACCCCAGTTACCCAAATTTGGTGCATTATTACATAACATTGGCGTGATTACAAGGAAATTATGTCTCGAAAGACCGATCAGTTTAGTATTATTGGAAACAAGATTCATACATATGATCCAATTTACAGCTTGAAGAGAAATACAACAATAATATATTTCATTAGAAGCATCCAAGCCTCCTAGATTATTCTTGAAAGTCACTCCTAACTAACTTCTTCATATCCTGGGAAAATGAAACATAAGAAAGGGGTGAGCTCAAATGCTCAGTAAGGGTAAGTAAAACAGCATAAAATGACATAAATATTAAGCATGGTAAGTAATTGAAAACCACATACCTTTACCAATAATAAACATGAATACTTTTATGGAAAGATTATGAGATGAGTAAATAATTACATAATAAAACAGAATCATGGGTATTCTACTAATCGAATGACCACATGAAGCATTAATATTATTTCCATAATGAGGGAATGAATAATGCCAGACATTCTGAAACATTATGCCAAGGCCTTGACCAAGATGTCTAAAATGATTAAGGCCTCGGCTAAAACCATAAATCAAATTGGGAAAGGGCCTCGACCAATTCCACGTCTAGTTGTCCCATGAGACCTACCGATGCATCAAGGAGCTATAGAGGGCTCCACCCGTCACTTACTAAGTCCAATACATTCCTCATATGAAAATGTTTAAACATATCATAAACATTCCTATTAAAACTAGCATAGGAAATGACAATACATTAACCATAAGCAATGAATGGTATAAAAATAGAACATCCAGAGTCAAACATATCACAAAAACTTTAAAAAAATATGGAAGTTTTGTATCATAATAAATCAACTTCAAATAAACTTAAAATCCATCAAAGGATGTTGACATAGATGAAATCAAAACCTTTTTTAGAGACATATCTCTTTATATTTTGAAATATTTTAAGAGTCACATGAAGAAAATATTTATTTTGAAAATATTCTTATAAGCTTGTAAGGGAAGCTTTGACGATAATATAATGGCGGAAAATAGCCGCATCCGCCATATAAGTTAAAAAAACATTCTTACCTTAATTTTGTCGAAAAGGTTAAAAAAGACCTTGTATGGAAAATGACAGAAAGATTCCTTTATAAACTTCTTATAAAAAGTCAAACAAGGGTATAAATTACTTTAACCCATATTCTGTAAAATAGTAAGAATGTTTTGAAATACATTTTTACGAAACATGGATGTGGATGATAAAGAGGGCTTATTAGATAATTATGTATAAACAACCTCAGATAATGAAGAGATTGAGAAATAAAGCCTTAACTTGTAATTTTCCTTGGTTGATGGTAATTTAACCTCATGTATAATGGTGAAATAATTGTTATTGAATTATAACATAATCATATATATTAATATGATATCATATATGATCTTTTAACATCACTTTGTTAATAAAATATTAGTATTATCATCGTTTTGGGTGTTCAATTACTCGTTTAATTTTATATAAGCCGTGTTTGTTATGGATAGGTTGTATCATAATCATATCCAAAATGAGATTAAGTCCATAAATATTATTTTCAATCATCCAATAAAATTTATTCTTGAATGGATACGATGGGGAATGAATCTCATCGTGTTCGTGTAGACGGTAATCTGTACATACGCATGAGCGACAATATCAATCTTTTGATATTATATAATTGGATGGTATATCATATAGAAAAAATCATTATCATGTTATATTTATTATTTACTTGAATTATACATCATTATTATTCCCATATAAATAATAATATATTGAATAACAATTACACCACAACGTGGAGACGGTAGGTCGTACGTACGCACGTATGGTGACATGTCATTCAAGGGATGCACAGAATAATGAATTTGTTTGTTCCATAATTATAATAACATCATAGTATATATAAGGTACTGGAGTTATTATTTTATAATGGAAATAACAAGGAAAGAAGAAGTTGAAGAAGAAAGGAACTTTAAAGAGGGTGGTGAAGACGTTACCTCTTCTTCAGGTTCTTCCTTTTGATTTGATCAAAAGGGCTCCATAGGTTGGATTTATGATCAAAATAAGGATTCTAGGATGATTTGAGGGAAGTTGGGAGGATATTTGGGCAGGGGTGGGCCGATCCAAATGGCTTTTAAGGTGTGAATTAATGATAAGGGGGATTGCCCTTTTATAAGAGGGGTGGGGGGCTCTTTAGGAAAAACCTAAAGTATTATTATATAATAAAATAATATTCAGTATTAATGGATCCAAAGTGGATTATTAAAAGTCTAAGGTGGGGATGGTTTGAAATCCTTTCAATTAATATATTTTAGACAGGTTTGGGTCATTATATTAACCTTATCTTTTAGTTTTAACTCTTGGTTAATTTGTTTAACACTTACCATGTCACATTGTATTTTTATAATATATAGTTTATAAACATAATATATACATCCAAGAGACCCCCAAGTGGTCCTCTAATGAAACAAAAATAATTATATAATTCCTTAGGCTGAAACATATATTTTTAGGAATAGAATATAAATTAATAATATAATATTTGTTTTAAAAACTCATTTATGTCAATTTTGACACTACTCAATAATTGATTTTTGTTAAAGTCTTAACAATATTATTAATTCGAACAAAATTCATTTAAACAATACTAACATGTCATATTATCCAATACAATTCGTTTTTGTCATCAAAACCTTCAAATTATATTTATTTTAACATTTATAATACCAATTATTTGATTTATTCATTAATAAAGAAAATACTGCATCATTATTGTGTCATATATATTTTTACTTTTTCAATGTGTAAAAATTATAAATAAAATATAATTATGTAGGAATTTTTTTTACATTTCTAATTAATATTTATTATCGAAAATATAACATATATAACTCTATGTAAAAATTGTTTTTCTAAAACATATAAGCTTATGTCATTTTTGTATTTACTTAAACTTAATTAATATAAAGTGTCCATATCACCTACAAGTGGATTCATGGGGTCCCACAATCAACCCAATGATTCCCATGGTCGGCCATGTATCCACCAATAAGGTTAGGACACGTTTTAGGGTAATTTATTATTATTATAATATTATTTTTTACCCTTATTTACCGGATTTACCCTTTAATAACGGTAAATAAAATATTTACCGAAGTAATTATTCAAAAATTTTAAAAATAAAAGTCACCTATTTACAAAATTTGGAAATCCTGATTCCAAATATGGAATCCATTTTTCCAAATTCAAAATACATAAGTGGCAGAAATTAATTTAATATTAATTCCTGTTGTCAAAACAAAAATCGTGTTTTTAATATATAATAACTATCAAAAGATTGACAATTGTTTATGTCCGTTTTAATTGTGAAATTATGTTCAATAACCAACATTGTATTTAATGGTAAAAATATATTCTAAATATAATTTAAAACCACTCAAATTAATAATTTATCTCTATTAATTATTTTGATTATAAAAGTTGTTTTTAATTAAAATTTAGTAATTTTCACTATTCATCAAAATATAAAAGTTATCCAAAAAGTACCAAAATTTTACCCTAGGATAATTTAGATATTTAAAATTCAAAAATAAAGTCCATTTTGAAAGATAAAATGTATAAAATTTCAAAAAGTGGGTATTATTATTCATAACGACTACGTTGATTGGTCACGGTGTGTTAGAATTTCGAAGTTGCGTACAATGCAATCTATTGCATTACTCAAAGGAAAACGTATCGTGGAGGCATGGGGTGTTACATTCTCCACTACTTCAAATAATTTTGTCCTCGAAATTTCAAGAAAATTACTGTATAAAAAGACTCGGGTGGTTCTTCATCATAAGTTCCTCGGGTTCCCACGTTGCCTCTTCCATCTTGTGGTTTCTCTATAAAACTTTTACTAGATGTGTCTTACGGTTTCTCAGCACTTGTTCTCTTGTATCAAGAACCCTGACGGGCTCTTTGCAATATGATAGATTGCTTTCTAGTTCTAATTCCTCATAGGTGAGTACATGCGTTGGGTCAGGCATGTATTTTCTCAACAGTGATACTTGGAACACATCGTGTAATTTGGAGAGACTTGGCGGCATTGCCAATCGGTAAGCTACAACCCCAATTTGTTCTAGAATTTTGAATATTCCAATGTACCTGGGACTCAATTTACCTTTCTTACCTAAACGTATAAATCCCTTCCATGGAGATACCTTCAAGAAAACATGATCTCCTACATGAAAATCCAAATCCTTCCTTCAATTATCGGCATAGCTCTTCTGCCTACTTTGAGCCGCTTTGATGCGGTTTTTGATTACCTTTACCTTTTCCATCGTTTCTTCCACTAGTTCTGGGCCAAAAAGTTTTCTTTCACCAACATCATCCCAACAGGTTGGTGTGCGAGATCTATTTCCGTACAACTCTTTATATGGTGCCATCCTAATACTTGAATGGAAGCTATTGTTATAGGAAAATTCCACCAGATGTAAATATTGATCCCACATCCCCTAAAAGTCAAGTGAGCATGATCTCAACATGTATTCTAAGGTTTGAATAGTCCGTTCTGATTGTTCATCTATTTGAGGGTGGTAAGCAGTGCTCAAATGAAGTTCAGTATCCAAGGCCTTCAGAAGACTTTTCCAGAATCTTGATGTAAAATGGGGATCACGATCCGAGACAATCGATAGGGGAAATCCATGAAGTCTCACAACTTCATTAATATATAGTCTTTCAATACGTTCAAGTGGTAGATCTTCTCTTATAGAAAGAAAATGTGCTGACTTGGTAAGATGATCAATAATGAACCATATTGCATCGTTCCTTCTAGAAGTCTTTGGTAGCCCCATGAAGAAGTCCATCGTAATATTTTTCCATTTCCACTCAGGTATGGGACGAGGATGCATGACTCCTCCAGGCTGTTTCCTTCCAGCCTTCACTTGTTAAAAATACATACATCTTGACACAAAATCAGAAATATCCCTCTTCATGTTGTCCCACCAAAAATGTTCCTTTAAATATCTATACATTTTGGTGCTCCCAGGGTGTATAGAGAAATTGGAACTATTAGCATCATCCAACAATTCCCTTTTTATATCAGGTATATTGGGAACACAAAGTCTCTTTTCAAACATTAAAATTCCATCTTCATACACAAAGTCATTCAATCTCCCATCATTTATAGATTTAATCTTCTTTTGAAACTCTTCATCACCGGTCTGAGAACTCTTAATCCTTTATAGTAAAGATGGTTTGGAAACCATTTGAAACAGTATTTATGTTTCACCTTCTATGGTGATTAAAATATCCATCTTTACTAGATCCATGCATACAGGATCCTTTTCTACTCTCATCTTGTTCAAAATTCCATGATCCTTTATACTCAAATCATCTGCCACATTATTTGCCTTACCCAGGTGGTAGTGCATCATGAAATCATTATCCTTGAGTAGTTCAAGCCATCTCCTTTGCCTCATGTTGAGCTCTTTCTGTGAGAAAATATATTTCAAACTCTTGTGATCAGTATAAATCTCACATTTTTCACCATAGAGACAGTGTATCCAAATCTTCAAAGCAAATATTACAGAAACTAACTCAAGATCATGAGTAGGATAGTTTTTCTCATGATTTTTCAGCTGTCGTGATGCATAGACAATAACTCTATCATTATGCATAAGGACACAACCAAGACCTTTCTTCGATGCACCACTATAAATAATGAACCCATCATTCCCTGATGGTAGAGTCAATATAGGAGCATTGACTAATCTTCTCTTCAGTTATTCAAAACATTCTTCACACTCTTTTGTCCAAAAAAATTTAACCCCTTTACGTGTGAGCTTTGTTAATGGGTTAGCCAACCGGGCAAAGTTCTGGACGATACATCGATAATAACCTACTAAACCAATAAAACTGCATACCTCGGTTATACTAGTTGGTGCTGGCCATTCTTGGATTTCCTTGGTCTTAGAAGGATCAATAGAGATTCCATCCTTAGAGACAATATGGCCAAGAAAAGAAATCTCCTGAAGCCATAATTCACATTTTCTAAACTTCCCATATAATTCATGTTTTCTCAGAGGCTTCAATATAATGTGCAAGTGATTTTCATGATCTTTTTATCTTTTGGAGTATACTAAGATATCATCAATAAATACCATTACAAATTCATCAAGATATTCCTTGAAAACTCTATTCATTAGATCCATGAATACAGAGGGTTCATTAGTCAGCCCAAAAGGCATTACTGTAAACTCGTAATGCCCATACCGGGTTCAAAATACTATCTTCGAAATTTATTCCTTCTTCACACACAACTGATGATATCTAGATCGAAGTTCATTCCTTGAAAAGTATTGAGCTCCATGCAGTTGGTCAAATAAATCATCAATGCGATGTAGGGGATACTTGTTCTTTATTGTCATAGCATTGATCTCCCTGTAGTCAATGCACAACCTCATAGATCCATCTTCTTCTTAACAAAAAGGACGGGGGCTTCCCATGGAGAAACACTATGGAGAATAAATCCCTTATTACTCAATTCCTCCTATTGTTTCTTTAGTTCAACTAATTTCACAGTGGTCATTCTATAATGGGTTTTCGATATGGGCATTGATCCAGGAATTAAATCAATGGAAAACTCAACTTCTCTTTCTAGAGGATGTGCAGGTAAATCTTCCAGAAACACATCAACAAATTCTCTCACAATAGTTACATCCTCTATTTGAACATTTCATTCCTCACCCACAATTATTTCATTCTCTTCCTCCCCGATAATTGAATATAGTTGAGCAACTGTGGGTGGATCTAGATAAGAATTAGGTGGCGATGATTCTGCTCTAAAGATAAGGTGTTCCTTATCATCATCATCAAGAATCGTAACCTCCTTCTTCTTATAATAAATCTTCGCATCATGGTTCGAAAGCCAATCCATACCGAAGATTATGTCAAATTCAATCATCGGTATGATGATGAGATCAGCGGATAAATAACATTTAGGTGCTCTAATGGGGACTGATTCACAAAACATCGATGCAAAGATACTTCGATTAAGAGTTTTAACTGACAACTCCCTTGTTAAATAAAATTGGAAATATCTAATGTTCTTAGCAAACTGGGAAGATATAAAACAATGCGATGATCGAGAATCAAATAATGAATTTTCTAAACTGGAGGAAACCATTAAATTACCTGCCACCACATCTTTCGGGGCTTCAACCTCAGCAGTAGTGATTGCATAAGATTGTCCTTGATCCCTTGGAATTTTCTGAGGTATGGTTTATTAAAGCTTAGGACATTCATTTTCATAATATCCCATATCCCTGGAATTGTGGCATTGAACATCGGTAGTGTCTTTCTTTGCTTTACAATCCCCAGCTAGATGGCATTTCTGTCCACATTTATAGCATACTCCTTTCCCTTTTAGACATGCACCAGGGTGATTCCTTCCACAATTATTACAAGGTGGAAATTTAATTCTACCCTTCTTCCCTGTTTCCTTATTTCCTTTCCCAGAGTGTTCAGCAGATATCTTCTTCTCTTGCTTTTATTTAAAGTCATAAGACTTAGAGAATTCCTTTTTTGTCTTGATAGCACACGAGACAATATCTTCGAATGATGAGAAGGTTTGAGAGACTAATGCTCCATGGAGAAATGGTTTTAACCCATCAATGAAATGATCAATCTTACTCCTTGGGTTACGTATATAATCAGCAGCATGCCTCGCTAAACTTGTAAAGTTAGCCTCATACTTTGCGACATTCTCATCTTCTTTCTGCCTCAGGCTCAGAAATTGCCTTTTTATATCTGCTCGATGGTCTTGAGGAAAGTATTTTTCTAATAAAATCTCCTTGAACTCCCTCCATTCCATATCTGATACTTCATCATCTTCCTTCGTGTTTTTAATCAATGAACACCATTGATCAACATCTCCAGTGAGGTGATAAACTACCATGAAAACTTTTTCCCTTTCACTACTCCCCAAGGCATGAAATATTTTCTCTAAGGAATTTATCCATTGCTCACCTAATATGGGATTTTTACTCCCATTTAATGTCGGTGGTTGTTTCCTCATGAAGTGATCTAATATTGATCCTCCACGCTGTGGATCTGGGTTCTCCATATGGGTAAGGTTATTATTCATAACCTGAGTGAGTTGTCCTAGTATGGTGATAAGCTGATCAGCACCAGTTTCATCACTATCTCCAGTATAATTATCCTGAGAAGGAGGGAAATCCCTACATGGAGTGTGTGCGTTGATACAGTTTCCATTCCTTCCACTAGGTGCCATTTATAAACAATGGCATAAACTAAATTAGTTTATGAATTCCAATATATAATTCCAAACTTCGAAAAAACTTATCATAAATTAAACAGTTTCTGGATATAATCCATCATCAAAAAAATGTTTTCTTTGAGAATTATATACTCAGAACCCTTCATAATGGTTGGTAAAGAAAATGATAATTATCCTAAGCATATCCTTCAGGAGTGTCGTAACCAAGAGTACAACAAGTCCCATTGTCATGCACCAGTTCCCGTTCGAGTCATGCTCAAAGCAGTGTTTTTGGGTCTACCCCTAGGTATATATGTGCCAGAGCCGCCTCTACCTGCTCATATCCAGACTAGGATGTATTGCTCGAAAAACTCACAAAATCACTACAATACCAAAATTCTAGGAAGTTCTTCTATACTAATCCTCAAAGTCTATCTTAGGACTATGTTCTCTAATTAGAGTTTATCTAAATCTAGTTTTCAAGGTTTGTACTAAACTTCCTCTGATACCAACTGTAATGCCCCGGCCCCAGTTACCCAGATTCAGTTCATTATTACATAACATTGGCATGATTACATGGAAATCATGTCTCAAAAGACGGATCAGTTTAGTATTATTGGAAACAAGATTCCTACATATGATCCACTTTACAGCTTGAAGAGAAATACAATAATAATATATTTCATTAGAAGCATCCAAGACTCCTAGAATATACCTGTAGGTCACTCATAACTAAATTTTTCATATCCTGGTAAAATGAAACAAAAGAAAGGGGTGAGATCAGACGCTCACTAAGGGTAAATAATACAGCGAAAAATGAAATAAATATTAAGCATGGTAAGTAATTGAAAACCACATAACTTTACCAATAATAAACATGAATACTTTTATGGAAAGATTATGAGCTGAGTAAATAATTCCATAATAAAACATAATCATGGGTATTCTACTAGTCGAATGACCACATGAACCATTAATATTATTTCCATAATGAGGGAATGTATAATGCCGGACATTCTAAAACATTTTGTCAAGGCCTCAGCCAAGACATCTAAAATGATTAAGGCCTCAGCCAAAACCATAAATCAAATTGGGAAAGGGCCTCGGCCAATTCCACGTCTAGTTGTCTCACGAGACCTACCGATGCATCGAGGAGCTATAGTGGGCTCCACCCGTCACTTACTAAGTCCAATATATTCCTCATATGAAAATGTTTAAACATATCATAAACGTTCGTATTAAAACTAGCATATGAAATTTTAATACTTTAACTATAAGAAATGCATGGTATAAAAATAGAACATCCACTGTCAAACATAACACAAAAACTTCAATACAATATGGAAGTTTTGTATCATAATAAATCAACTTTAAATAAACTTAAAATCCCTCAAAGGATGTTGACATAGATGAAATCAAAACCTTTTTTAGAGACATATTTCTTTGTATTTTCAAATAATTTAAGAGTCACATAAAGAAAATATTTATTTTGAAAATATTCTTATAAGATTTTAAGGGAAGATTTGACAATGTTATAATGGCAGAAAATAGCCGCACCAGCCGTATATGTTAAAAAAATATTCTCACCTTAATTTTTTTGAAAAGGTTAAAAAGGACCTTATTTAGAAAACGATGGAAAGATTCCTTTATAGACATCTTATTAAAATTAAAACAAGGGTATAAATGACTATAACCCATATTCTGTAAAATAGTACGAATTTTTTGAAATATATTTCTTAAGAAACATGGATGTGGATGATAAAGAGGTCCCAGTAGATAATTACGTATAAACAACCTCAGATAATGAAGAGATTGTGAAATAAACCCTTACCTTGTACTTTTAATTAGTTCATGGTAGCTTAACCTCCTATATAATGGTGAAATAATTGTTATTGAATTATACAATAATTATATATATTAATATGATATCATATATGATCTTTTAACATTGCTTCGTTAATAAAATCATAGTAATATTGTCGTTTTGGGTGTTAACTTACTTGTTTTATTTTATATAAGCCGTGTTTGTTATGGATAGGTTGTATCATACTCATATCCAGAATGATATTATGTCCTTAGATATTATTTTTAATCATCCAATAAAATTTAGTCTTGAATGGATATGATGTGGAATGAATCTTATCGCGTTCGTGGAGACGGTAATCTGTACGTACGCACGAGCGACAATATCATTCTTTTGATATTATATAATTGGATGGTATATCATATAGAAAAAATCATTATCATGTTTTATTTATTATTTACATGAATTATACATCATTATTATACCCAATTAAATAATAGTATATTGAATAACAATTACACCACAACGTGGAGACGGTAGGCCGTACGTACGCAGGTAGGTGACATGTCATTCAAGCGATGGATAGAATAATGAATATGTTTGTCCCATAATTATAATAACATCACATTATATATAAGGTACTGGAGTTATTATTTTAGAATGGAAATAACAAGGAAAGAAGAAGTTGAAGAAGAAAGGAACTTTAAAGATGGTGGTGAAGACGTTACCTCTTCTTCGGGTTCTTCCTTTTGATTTGATCAAAAGGGCTCCTTAGGTTGGATTTATGATAAAACTAAGGTCTCTAGGATGAATTGAGGGATGTTGGGAGGATATTTGGGCTGGGATTGGCTGAGCCAAATGTCTTTGAAGGTGTGAATTAATGAGAAGGGGGAGTGCCAATTTATAAGAGGGGTGAGGGGATCTTTAGGAAAAACCTAAAGTATTATTTTATAATAAAATTATATTCGGTTTATAATGGATCCAAAGTAGATTATTCAAAGTATATGGTGCGTATGGGTCTAAATCCTTTTAACCAATAGATTTTAGATAGGTTTGGGTCAATATATTCACCTTATCTTTTAGTTTTAACTCTTGGTTAATTAGTTTAACACTTACTATGTCACATTGTATTTTTATAATATATAGTTAATAAACATACTATATACATCCAAGAGACCCCCAAGTGGTCCATTAATGATACACCAATTATTATATAAGTACTTTTACCGAACCATAGATTTTTAGGAATATAATATAAATTAATAATATAATATTTGTTCTAAAAACTCATTTATGTCTATTTTGACACTACTCAATAATTGATTTTTGTTAAAGTTATAAAAACTTTATTAATTAGAAACAAATTCATTTAAGAAATCCTAAAATGTCATATTATCCAATAAAATTCTTGTATGTCATCAAAACTTTCAAATTATATTTATTTTAACATTTATAATACCAATTATTTGATTCCTTCATTAATAAGGAAAATACTGCATCATTATTGTGTCATATATATTTTTATTTTTTAAATGTCTAAAAATTATAAATAAAATAAATTTATTTAGGAAATTTTTTATCTTTCTAATTAATATTTATAATCGAAAATATAACATATATAACCCTATGTAAAAATTGTTTTTATAAAAGATATATGCTTATGTCATTTTTGTATTTTCTTAAACTTAATTAATATAAAGTGTCCCTATCACCTACAAGTGGCTCCATGGGGTCCCAAAATTGACCCAAAGATGCCCATGGTCGGAAATGTATCCACCAATAAGGTTAGGACATGATTTAGGGCAATTTATTATTATTATTATATTATTTTTTACCCTTATTTACCGGATTTACCCTTTAACCATGGTAAATAAAATATTTACCGAAGTAATTATTCAAAATGCCTAAAAATAAAAGTTACCTATTTACAAAATTTGGACATCCTAATTCCAAATATGGAATCCATTTTTCCAAATTCAAAACACTGAAGTGGAAGAAATTAATTTAAAATTAATTTCCGCTGTCAAAACAAAAAGCGTGTTTTTAAGATATAATAACTATCAAAAGATTGACACTTGTTTATGTCCGGTTTAATTGTGAAATTATGTCTAATGACCACAATTTTATTAAATAATATAAATATATTCTAAATGTACTTTAAAACAACTCAAATTAATAATTTATCACTATTAATTAGATTTATTAAAAAAGTTTTTTTAATTAAAATTTAGTAAATTTCACTATTCATCAAAATATAAAAGTTATCCAAAAAGTACCAAAATTTCACCCTAGGATAATTTCGATATTTCAAATCCCAAAATGAAGTCCATTTTTAAAGATAAAATGTATAAAATTTCAAAAAGTGGGTATTACTATTCCTAACGGCTACTTTGATTGATCACAGTGTGTTAGAATCTCGAAGTTGCGTACAATGCAAGCTATTGCATTATTCAAAGGGAAACGTACCGTGGAAGCTTGGGGTGTTACATTCTGCCCTCCTTCAAATAATTTTGTCCTCGAAATTTCTAGAAAATTACTGTATAAAAATACTCATGTGGTTCTTCATCATAAGTTCCTCAGGTTCCCATGTTGCCTCTTCTATCTTATGGTTTCTCCATAAAACTTTTACCAGACAAGTCGTCCAGTTTCTCAGCACTAGTTCTCTCGTATCAAGAATCCTGAAGGGATCTTCACAATATGATAGATCGGGTTCTAGTTCTAATTCCTCATAGGTGAGTACATGCGTTGGGTTAGACATGTATTTTCTCAACAGTGATACGTGGAACACATCCTGTACTTTGGAGAGACTTAGTGGCATTGCCAATTGGTAAGCTACAACCCCAATTCGTTCTAGAATTTCGAATGGTCCGATATACCTAGGACTCAATTTACCTTTCTTATCGAAATGTATAACTCCCTTCCATGGAGATACCTTCAAGAAAACATGATCTCCTACATGAAATTCCAAATCCTTCCTTCGAATACCGGCATAGCTCTTCTGCCTACTTTGAGCTGCTTTGATGTGGTTTTGGATTACCTTTACCTTTTCCATCATTTCCTCCACTAGTTCCAGGTCAACAAGTTTTCTTTCACCAACATCATCCCAATAGGTTGGTGTGAGACATCTCTTTCTGTACAACGCTTCATATGGTGCCATCCGAATACTTAAATGGAAGCTATTGTAATAGGAAAATTCCACCAGAGGTAAATATTGATCCAACATACCCTGAAAGTCACATGAGCATGATATCAACATGTCTTCTACGGTTTGAATAGTCCATTATAATTGTCCATCTATTTGAGGGTGGTAAGCAGTGCTCAAATGAAGTTCAGTATCCAAGGCCTTCTGAAGACTTTTCCAGAATCTTGATGTAAAATGGGGATCACGATCCGAGACAATCGATAGGGGAACTCCATGAAGTCTCACAACTTCATTAATATATAGTCTTGCTAGATGTTCAAGTGGTAGATCTTCCCTTATAGAATGAAAATGTGATGACTTGTTAAGATGATCAACAATGAACCATATTGCATCGTTCCTTCTAGGAGTCTTTAGTGGCCCCATGAAAAAGTACATCGTAATATTATCCCATTTCCACTCAGGTATGGGAGGAGGTTTCATGGCTCCTCCAGGCTGTTGCCTTCTAGCATTCACTTGTTGACAAACCATACATCTTGACACAAAATTAGAAATCTCCCTTTTCATGTTTTCCTACCAAAAAATGTTCCTTTAAATCTCTATACATTTTGGTGCTCCCAGGGTGTATAGGGAAATTGGAACTATGAGCATCATCCAACAATTCCCTTTTTAGATCAGGTATATTGGGAACACAAAGTCTCTTCCCAAACATTAAAATTCCATCTTCATACACAATGTCATTCAATCTCCCATCATTCACAACTTTAATATTCTTTTGAAAATCTTCATCACCGGTCTGAGAACACTTTATCTTTTCTAGTAAAGATGGTTTGGAAACCATTTGAAAAAATATTGATGTTTCACCTTCCATGGTGATTCCCATATCCATCTTTACTAGATCTGTGTATATAGGATCCTTTTCTACTCTTTCTTGATCAAAATTCCATGATCCTTTCTACTCAAAGCATCTTCCACCTTATTTTCCTTCCCCGGGTGGTAGTGTATCGTGAAGTCATAATCCTTGAGTAGTTCAAGCCATCTCCTTTGCCTCAGGTTGAGCTCTTTCCGTGAAAAATATATTTCAAACTCTTGTGATCAGTATAAATCTCACATTTTCTACCATATAGATAGTGTCTCCAAATCTTCAAAGGAAACATTACAACATCTAACTCATGATCATGAGTATGATAGTTTTGCTCATGAATTTTCAGCTGTCGTGATGCATAGGCAATAACTCTATCATTCTGTATAAGGACACAACCAAGACCTTTCTTCGATGCACCACTATATATAACAAACCCATCATTCCTTGATGGTAGAGTCAATATAGGAGCATTGAGTAATCTTCTCTTTAGTTCTTCAAAACATTTTTCACACTCTTTTGTCTATAAAAATTTAACCCCTTTACGTGTGAGCTTTGTTAATGGGTTAGCCAACTGGGCAAAGTTCTGGACGAAACGTCGATAATAACCTGCTAAACCAATAAAACTGTGTACCTCAGTTATACTCGTTGGTGCTGACCATTTTTGGATTGCCTTGGTCTTAGAAGGATCAACAGAGATTTCATCCTTAGATACAATATGGCCAAGAAAAGAAATCTCTTGAATCCAGAATTCACATTTTCTAAACTTCCCATATAATTCATGTCTTCTTAGAGTCTTCAATATAATGTGCAAGTGATTTTCATGGTCTTTGTAGCTTTTTTAGTATACCAAGATATCATCAATAAATACCACTAGAAATTCATCAAGATATTCCTTGAAAAATCTGTTCATTAGATCCTTGAATACAAAGGGTTCATTAGTCAACCCAAAAGGCATTACTGTAAACTCATAATGCCCGTACCTAGTTCAAAATGTTGTCTTCGGAATGTATTCCTTCTTCACACACAACTGATGATATCCAGATCGAAGCCCAGTCTTTGAAAAGTATTAAGCTCCATGCAGTTGGTCAAATAAATCATCA
Organism: Viscum album; assembly: GCA_963277665.1. NCBI lineage: Eukaryota > Viridiplantae > Streptophyta > Magnoliopsida > Santalales > Viscaceae > Viscum > Viscum album. Next base: position 1,785,806,473 of record OY728150.1, read on the forward strand.
ATGCAAGGAAGGGGATACCTGTTATTTATTTTTATAGCATTGATCTCCCTGTAGTCAATGCACAACCTCATAGATCCATATTTCTTCTTAACAAAAAGGATAGGGGATCCCCATGGAGAAACACTAGAGTGAATAAATCCCTTATTACTCAATTCCTCCAGTAGTTTCTTTAGTTCAACTAATTCCACAGTGGACATTCTATAAGGGGTTTTCGATATGGGCCTTGTTCCAGGAATTAAATCAATGGAAAACTCAACTTCTCATTCTGGAGGATGTCCAGGTAAATCTTCCGGAAACACATCAACATATTCTCTCACAATAGGTACATCCTCTATTTTAACATTCCTTTCCTCACCCACAGTTATTTCATTCTCTTCCTCCCCGATAATTGAATTTAGTTGAGCTACTAGGGGTGGATCTAGATAAGAATTAGGTGGTGATGATTCTTCTCTAAAGATAAGGTGTTCCTTATCATCATCATCAAGAATCGTAACCTCCTTCTTCATACAATAAATCTTCGCATCATGGTATGAAAGCCAATCCATACTGAGGATTATATCAAATAAAATCATAGGTATGGTGATGAGATCAGCGGATAAATAACATTTATGTGCTCTAATGGGGACTGATCCACAAAACTTCGATTCAATGATACTTCCCTTAGAAGTTTTAACTGACAACTCCCTTGTTAAATAAAATTGGAAATATCTAATTTTCTTAGAAAATTGGGAATATATGAAACAATGTGATGATCCAGAATCAAATAATTCATTTTCTAAACTTGAGGAAACCATTAAATTACCTACCACCACGTCTTTCGTGGCTTCAACCTCAGAAGTAGTGATTTCATAAGCTTGGCCTTGTTCCCTTGGCCTTTTTTGACGTAAGTTTCTTTGACGCTTAGGACATTCATTTGCATAATGTCCCATCTCCCAGAAATTGTAGCATTGAATATCGGTATCGTCTTTCTTTCCTTTACAATCACCAGCTAGATGGCCTTTCTGTCCACATTTGTAGCATACTTATTTTCCTTTTAGGCAGGCACCAGGGTTCTTCCTTCCATAATTATCACAGGGTGGAAATTCAATTCAAACCTTCTTCCCTGTTTCCTTATTTCCTTTCCTAGAGTGTTCAGTAGATCTCTTCTTCTCTTTCTTGGATTTAAAGTCATAAGACTTAGATAATTCCTTTTCTGTCTTGATAGCACACGAGACAACATCTTCGTATGATGAGAAGGTTTGCGAGACTAATGCTCAATGGATAAATGGTTTTAACCAATCAAAGAAATGATCAATCTTACTCAATGGGTTATGTATATAATCACCAGCATGCCTTGCTAACCTTGTAAAGTTATCCTCATACTTTGCAACATTCTCATCCTCTTTTTGCCTCAGGCTCAGAAATTTCCTTTCCATATCTTCTCGATGGTCTCGAGGAAAGTATTTTTCTATGAACAGCTCTTTGAACTCCCTCCATTCCATATCTGATACTTCATCATCTTCCTTCGTGTTTTGTATCAATTCCCACCATTGATCAGCATCTCTAGTGAGGCGATAAACTATCATGACAACTTTTTCCCTTTCACTACTCCCCAAGGCATGAAATATTTTCTCTAAGGAATTTATCCATTGCTCAGCTACTATGGGATTTTTACTCCCATTGAATGTCGTTGGTTTTTGCCTCATGAATAAATCTAATATTGATCATCCACGTTGTGGATCTGGGTGCTTCATACGAGTAAGGTTATTATTCATAACCTGAGTGAGTTGTCCCAGTATAGTGATAAGCTGATCAGCACCAGTTGCATCACTATCTCCACTATAATTATCTTGAGCAGGAGGGAAATCCAAATATGTAGTGCGTGCATTGATAAATTTTTCATTCCATCCACTAGGTGCCATTTCTAAAGAATGGCATAAACTAGATTAGTTTATGAATTCAAATATATAATTCAAAACTTCTAAAACACTTAACATAAATTCAACAGTTTATGGATATAATACATAATCATAAGAAAGTTTTCTTTGATAAGTATATACTCATAACCCTTCATAATGGTTGGTAAAGAAAATGATAATTATCCTAATCATATCCCATGGGAGTGTCGTAACCAAGAGTGAAACAATGCCCATTGTCATGCACCAGTTCCCGTTCGAGTTAAGCTAAAAGCGGTGTTTTCGGGTTTTACCCCTAGGTACATCTGTGCCAGAGCCTCCTCTACCTGCTCGTATCCAGACAGGGATGTATTTCTCGAAAAACTCACAAAATCTCTACAATACCAAAATTATAGGATGTTATTCTATACTAATCCTCAAATTCTATCTTAGGGCTATGTTCTCTAATCGGAGTTTATCTAAATCTAGTTTCCAAGGTTTGTACTAAACTTCCTCTAATACCAACTGTAAATCCTTGACCCCAGTTACCTAAAGTCGGTGCATTATTACATAACATTTTCATGATTACAAGGAAATCATGCCTCGAAAGACCGATCAGTTTATAATTATTGGAAACAAGATTCATACATATGATCCACTTTACAGATTGAAGAGAAATAAAATAATAATATATTTAATTACAAGCATCCAAGCCTCCTAGATTATGCATACAGGTCACTCATAACAAACTTCTTCATATCCTAGTAAAATGAAACATAAGAAAGCGGTGAGCTCAAATGCTCAGTAAGGGTAAGTAATATAGCGGAAAATGACATAAATATTAAGCATGGTAAGTAATTGAAAACCACATACCTTTACCAATAATAAACATGAATACTTTTATGGAAAGGTTATGAGTTAAGTAAATAATTCCATAATAAAACATAATCATGGGTATTCTACTAGTCGAATGACCACATGAACCATTAATATTATTTTTAAAATGAGGGAATGTATAATGCCATACATTCAGAAACATTTTGTCAAGGCCTCGGCCAAGACGTCTAAAATGATTAAGGCCTCGGCCAAAACCATAAATCAACCTGGGAAAGGGCCTCAGCCAATTCCACATATAGTTGTCTCATGAGACCTACCAATGCATCGAGGAGCTATAGCGAGCTCCACCCGTCGCTTACTAAGTCTAATACATTCCTTATATGAAAAGTTTTAAACATATCATAAACATTCGTATTAAAACTAGCATAAGAAATCTCAATACTTTAACCATAAGAAATGAATGGTATAAAAATAGCACTTCCACAGTCAAACATATCACAAAAACTTCAATACAATATGGATGTTTTTTATCATAATAAATCAACTTCAAATAAACTTAAAATCCATCAAAGGATGTTGACATAGATGAAATCAAAACCTTTTTTAGAGACATATCTCTTTATACTTTGAAATCATTTAAGAGTCACATAAAGAAAATATTTATTTTGAAAATATTCTTATAAGCTTGTATGGGCAGCTTTTACGAAGTTATAATGGTGGAAAATAGCCGCACCCGCCGTATAAGTTAAAAAACATTCTTACCTTAATTTTGTCGAAAAGGTTAAAAAGGACCTTGTGTGGAAAATGACATAAATATTCCTTTATAAAATTCTTATAAAAAGTAAAACAAGGGTATACATGACTTTAACCCATATTCTGTAAAATAGTAAGAATGTTTTGAAATACATTTTTAAGAAACATGGATGTGGATGATAAAGAGGTCCTAGTAGATAATTACGTATAAACAACCTCAGATAATGAAGAGATTGTGAAATAAAACCTTACCTTGTAATTTTCCATGGTTGATGGTAGGTTAACCTCCTGTATAATGGTGAAATAATGGTTATATAATTATATAATAATAATATATATTAATATGACATCATATATGATCTTTTAGCATCGCTTTGTTAATAAAATATTAGTATTATTGTAGTTTTGGGTGTTAACTTACTCGTTTTCTTTTATATAAGCCGTGTTTGTTATAGATAGGTTGTATCATACTCATATACAGAATTATATTATGTCCTTAAATATTATTTTTAATCATCCAATAAAATTTATTCTTGAATGGATACTATGGGGAATGAATCTCATCGCGTTCATGGAGACTGTAATCCGTACGTACGCACAAGCGACAATATCATTCTTTTGATATTATATAATTGGATGGTATATAATATAGACAGAATCATTATCATGTTATATTTATTAATTACATGAATTATACATCATTATTATACCCATATAAATAATAGTATATTTAATAACAATTACACCACAATGTGGAGACGGTAGGCCGTATGTACGCAAATATGGTGACATGTCATTCAAGAGATGGATAGAATAATGAATTTGTTTGTTCCATAATTATAATAACATCACAGTATATAGAAGGTTCTGGAGTTATTATTTTATAATGGAAATAAAAAGGAATGAATAAGTTGAAGAAGAAAGGAACTTTAAAGAGGGTGGTGAAGACGTTACCTCTTCTTCGGGTTCTTCCTTTTGATTTGATCAAAAGGGATTCTGAGGTTGGCTTTCTGATCAAACTAAGGCCTCTAGGATGAAGTGAGGTAAGTTGGGAGGATTTTTGGGCATGGATTGGATGATCCAAATGGCTTTGATGGTGTGAATTAATGAGAAGGGGGAGTGCCCTTTTATAAGAGGGGTGAGGGGCTCTTTAGAAAAAACTTAAAGTATTGTTTTATAATAAAATCATATTCAGTTTCTAATGGATCTAAAGTGGATTATTCAAAGTATAAGGTGGGTATGGGTCGAAATACTTTCAACCAATAGATTTTAGACAGGTTTGGGTCATTATATTAACCTTATCTTTTAGTTTTAACTCTTGGTTAATTAGTTTAACACTTACCATGTCACATTGTATTTTTATAATATATAGTTAATAAACATACTATATAATTCCAACCGACCCCCAAGTGGTCCATTAATGATACAAAAAATAATGATATAAGTTCTTTGGCCAAACCTTATATTTTTAGGAATAGAATATAAATTAATAATATAATATTTGTTTTAAAAACTCATTTATGTCAATTTTGACACTACTCAATAATTGATTTTTGTTAAAGTCTTAACAACTTTATTAATTCAAACCAAATTCATTTAAGTAATCCTAACATGTCATATTAACCAATAAAGTTCGTTTATGTCATCAAAACTTTAAAATTATATTTATTTTAACATATATAATACCAATTATTTGATTATTTCATTAATAAGGAAAATACTATATCATTATTGTGTCATATATATTTTTACATTTTCAATTTTTAAAAATTATAAATAAAATATAATTACGTAGGAAATATATTTATCTTTCTAATGAATATTTATAATCTAAAATATAACATATATAACCCTATGTAAAAATTATTTTTCTAAAAGATATAAGCTTATGTCATTTTTGTATTTACTTAAACTTAATTAATATAAAGTGTCCCTATCACATACAAGTGGCTCCATGGGGTCCCAAAATCAACCCAAAGATGCCCATGGTCGGACATGTATCCACCAATAAGGCTAGGACACGTTTTAGGGTCATTTAGTATTATTATAATATTATTTGTTTACCCTTATTTACCAGATTTACCCTTTAACCACGATAAATAAAATATTTACCGAAGTAATTATTCAAAATGTCTAAAAATAAAAGTTATCTATTTATAAAATTTGGACAGCCTGATTCCAAATATGGAATCCATTTTTTCAAATTAAAAACACAGAAGTGGCAGAAATTAATTTAAAATTAATTTCTGCTGTCAAAACAAAAAGCGTGTTTTTAAGATATAATAACTATCAAAAGATTGACACTTGTTTTTGTCCAGTTTATTTGTGAAATTATGTACACTGACCAGAATTGTATTAAATGGTAAAAATATATTCTAAATATACTTTAAAACCACTCATATTAATAATTTATCACTATTAATTATTTTCATTTAAAAAGTTTTTTTAAATTAAAATTTAGCAATTTTCACTATTCATCAAAATATAAAAGTTATCTAAAAAGTACCAAAATTTTACACTAAGATAATTTCAATATTTCAAATCCAAAAATGAAGTCCATTTTGAAAGATAAAATGTATAAAATTTAAAAAAGTGTTTATTATTATTCATAACGGCTACTTTGATTGATCACGGTGTGTTAGAATCTCGAAGTTGGGTACAATGCAAGCTATTGCATTACTCAAAGGGAAACGTACCATGGAAGGTTGGGGTGTTATAGTCTGCAAGATTTTTATGCAAAGCTAAATTGGCCTCAAAATGGTCTAGGCTTATCTTCCCAACCTTGAAAGGGTTTGGAGTGATCGATCCAGCACATTTTATCCTTACACAGGTTTGGCTCAACCTACACAGGTCATGTAATGAGGTTTCATGGACCAGCCTTTTAAATTAATCCAAAATAATTAAATTAATTAATATAATTTTAGTATCTAAATTAAATTAATTAAAATTAATTTTGGTTAACTATTTTAATACCCTATGATATAAATTAATTTAATTTTTTAATAAAATAAAATAAATTTATTTATTTAATTTTAGCATTAAAATTAAATTAATTAGCGGACCGATATATAATTAAATTATTTTAATTATTTAAATTCATTTAATTTATTTATATCACCCTCATACTTATTTAATGCATTTTAATTTTATCATGCAATATTTACCCATTTTTTGGTCTTGAGAATCGACCCATGGATGTTTCATTTATTTAATAAATTATTTTTAATTGCGTGCGATGATTGTCTATAAGTAAATAGATGGTATTCACAAAATATTTCTTTTCCAGTGAAAATTTATGAGGGCCTACGCACCCAATTTACCTAATTTAAATTTATCTCACTATCCCCCTCTCCTTCATGTGAGTATTATAGTACTTCAGACAAAGGCGGTGAAAGATGTAGATGATGCAATATGTGATGTGGACCCCACCAAGATGAGGTGGTACTCCAACACATGACATGGACTGTAACAAGACGAGGTGATACTTTGGAGAAGCAAACATTCAAGATGATGGCAAGCTACATCAAGAGTTAAGCATCAAATCAGGTATGATTCCCCTAGGTCCTTTAGATGCTCAAGACCAGTTGGGTAGTAGTTTACCATTATGAAAATATTTATTATTTTATGCATGTTAGAACAACAGAAAAAATACATAAAATAATATATAATAACATGCACAAAGAAGTGTCATAAGTTTTTCTATTTAAGTTCAGTTGTGAGTGCGACAATATAGATGAACAAGTTAAATAGCAATGGATTTCATTCATTGAGAGAAAAAGACATAAAACCCTAAAAATAATATTAAGCCAAAATAGCTTCCCATCGTTAAATATTGAACAAAACTGAGTTTTCGGGGTGCTTGACATGCCATAATAGAGAGTTCCTCTTACTAACAGGGAGTTCTTATTAGGGTGGTGGCTTGACATAAATAAAATTGTAGAAAAGAAATAGCCATATCTAGCTTGATGTAATTTTAGAGGCAAGAATTTAGTCAATCAAGGTATGGTTTTTAAAAGATGGGAATTCACTCAACAAATCAATGAACTGCGAGTTAATGTGGCTGGCCAGCCAAAATCCTACCTTGTACCCTCTATGTAGTGGCGTAGCTATAGCTTGTAGACTATGTGGGGTGTTTTGGGGATCCTTTCCACTAGAATACTCAATAATATTCAAATACTAGTACATGGGGTTCTTATAATATGAAAAATGAGTGGGAGACATTTAATGATTAAATTAATCATTAATTTTATATTTGGTAATCAACATTAAAAGTAAAATCTATTAACTATTATTTTTAGAGAATGGAAAGTAATACCACAATAAAACTATGATAAATATTGGAAAAAGTTAAGGTTCAAATTTGTAAGAAATTCCATGTGTGGTATAGGCGTTTGTGCACATTACTACTATAATGGAAAATAAAGGTGGTTGTGTCCCAACCTGTTAAGCCACCTCAAGAAGTGAGGGTGTAAAACTGCTTATAAGAGACTCATGAATAAAGAATATGATGGTTATTTCATAATGCTATTATCAAATTATGGCGTTAGTTTTGGTCGCTACATTATTAGATAGATTATGTTACATGTAATCTCATCTCTAAGAAATTTTTGAGCAGAAAGAGAAGTAAGATATGAATGTTATGACTGCACTCGGTTTGTATAAAGTGAAAGTAAATTCACCATCTTTCATGTCATCTCACTCTTATACCTTTTACACCCAATTAATCTAGTTTTTTTTAAGATTAAAAATTAACGGTAGGGAGTAATCGCTTCATTACATTTAAGGTAACATTCTCCAAGCAATATGAATATTGGAGATAACACCATATTTTATTCTAATGTTGAATAAATTAAAAGACAAAGTGAATAGGCCTATGACATGTTATGAAAAATTCACTTTCATCGTGTCCTTCATAGTAAAGTGGTTGGCTATTTAAAAGAAGTTTATTTTCATCACATATTAGAAATAAATTTATTAATGTTTAAAAATGCAATAAACTAAAATGAAAGAGGCAAGTACCCACTTCTCATTCTATTTTTATTCATCAAATAAAAGTATTGTTTTCTCATATACATCTTGTGTATTAAATATAATAATATTTTCACATATATGTATTGAAATATAGTAACCAATTATGTATTGAAACATTATTATAAGTAAGGTATCTTCTCAAGGAATCTGAGAAAGGGTGATTCCTAAGTGAGCATTGAGAAACACAAAACTTCTATTTTCCAAGTAATTGATTAAAATTGAACAAGTTTTTGAGTATAACCAAAAAATTTATCTCATGTTATATTTTTTATTAATGAGAAATTATTCTAAATTTTCAGAATAAATGTTGTTTTTGCTAACATATTCAACAAATAGTTCACTGGTACTTGAATCAAAGGCAATACAAGATGAATATAAAATGTAAGACTTACCCAGTTGGGGCTAGATGATTCTTTGTCAAGTGAAACTAAATGTTGAAGTCAAAAATATACCCAGTTTAGTATTTATGCTTGGAACAGCTAAACACCTTTGGTATAATTGATATCTTTAGTTTAGACAAAGAAACCTTAAAAAACAAAGGCATGCCACAATGCTTCTGGGGTAGTTCAACAAAGAAAATGTGAACTATACCAAAGAAATTATAGAGGTAAGGATACTTCATAAGATACCTATAATTTGTTAAGGAATTTAATAGTGATTTATATATTTGGTAAGAAGATATATGTTTATTCGGATTGGCATGCCGAAGAATATATTATCTAAACATTGAGAAATCATGATAATGTATCATGGAGAAATTCCTAAAAACATGTTACCTTATCTACATTCAAGAAATTTATGTTCATAAAGGGGATCGATGATGAGTATTACATGTTAACATTTATAAAAAAATGTAGTGTGGAGAAATTCCTAAACACACATTTTATAAATCAGAGTTAGGATGTATAGATTATCAATGTTGCAAGTTGTAGAAACTACCCTTGTATTTTAAGATGTATTTTCAAATAAAGGTGAAAAAACATAACCAATATTCCAAATAATAAATGACATGGATATCATATGAGTCCTAGTATAATGAAAATACATTACGTTATAGGACATGTGTTAAATATGAAAATCATTTGTTAGGATATAAAAAACATGCAACAAGATAATCAGAAGGCGCATCTAAGTAGATATCTTAAAATTTTCATAGGATATTACATAAATACATAAGATAGAAAAGTTGTATTCAAGTGTTAAAATACATTTATATATAAGGGTTCATATCCATATTATATATAGTGGGAGTTTAATTTACTTAGACTAGGTCAATGCTCGAGATGCACAAATATTTTTCATAGGAACAAGTTTCACAAGTTCATGTGGAATAGGAACGTTCAAGAGACACATACAGCGTAAGAAGAATGAAACCATGGTGATGGTTTTATATTCACTCTAGCTGGTGAAAAATTATTCATTACGAATAATAAATCCTACATGTAAGTAGTATGTGGTAACGAACTATGATTGACAAGGTTAATTAAAATTAAATAATGGATTCCATGTATCAAATTAGAAAGGGGCTTATAAATTGAATAATGTGATGGTATTAAAATGAGAAGACACATTTGTGGTAAAAACTTGGTACCAATAAGGCTCGATTGTTTATACAGATTCGGTATGCCTAAATCCATTAGAATTTTACATGTCATAGTTAACTTCTAAGATCATTCTATAGGTCATTGGATGTCAAGATCATATTTCGTGGAATGTGTCAATACGACACAACCATAAAGAGATGATGAAATCATATAATTCCAATAACGGTTGTAAGTTCCTAAAATCCAGCTCTAGATTAAAGTAAACAACAAGATCTTGGGGAATTCATTTCGAATGAATCTTTGCCTTGTGTATACCAAGGGTACGTGGGATCGTCGATTTTTTCCAAGAGAAATATGTTTGGAAATATATGAAAAATAGATCATGGTTTTAGAGTTAGATTAGACCAGGTTTTAAGTAATTCTCTAGTAATTGACTTAAAGTAGTGACCTGAGTTCTAGATAATAGGGTCTACTAAGGTAGATCTATAGGTTTATTGGTCCTATTCAATCATACATATAGTAACATTTTATTGAAAAATACAAGTTGAAATAATTCAAGTTCAGAATTTTTACCAATGTCACATGTCTTAATCTCTCCATGTTGACATGTTCAAAGCATGGGAAGAGATTAATGTTTTGAATTGAGTTTCATTCAATTCAATGATGGACCAATCACACATATCATATTATAATTGATATTTCCAAGATATAAATTATAGTAAGCAGATATCAATTATATCCAGAAGCACTGTAAGTGAAGCAGTCAGAACTATCATCCTATATTAAGCGAGTAAAAATGATATGTGCCTGGTATATGGAGAAGAAGGTTTACTAGTTATGGTGGAATACAAACTATTATTCCATAGATAAATTTTATATATTATCGTAGTTAGGCAAAGGTGAAGAGTGAGGAAAGCTCAAAAAAACAAGTGGTATCCATACCTACAAATACTGAGTACGTTACAGCTTCAGAGGCAGCTAATAAGCAGTTATCAATCGCAACAATTTGTTCTAGTTCATGGATTCTGACATAGAGGGAAAAGTATTATCATAATGTAAATTATGATATTCTTACTAGCCAAGTTGTCAAGTTATGTTAATGGAAGAAAGTGACATACTCGGGGATACCTTACCTTAAGAAGTTTTACTTGAGGATATGTGCTCATATACAGTAGATAAGCCACACTGAAAAAACATGGAAAGCCTAGCAGTTAAATCCTTTTTTCCGCAGAAGCGTGATCATTATCATGTGACTAGCTAACAAGTTTGGTTAGAAAGATGGATCTAGTGAAAGTGGGAGTGTTGAAATAGTGGGTTCCCAAGACCTAACTATGTGGTAATTTTGATTACCATATCATGTGTAAAATTAGTTATGAATGATGTCATCGTTCCATTATAGTGTAGATGTTTCTGTGTCCGCAATGATAGTGGTAATGTCCAAAGATTAATTTTCTTATTGAGAAGTTATAGAAGATCCTAGGATATAATGAGAACCCTGAGATACAATGACATTAATCATATATATATGTTCTATAGTCTAGATAGATATTACTGAATAGACAAAATAGATATATAACTATTAGGTTCTAGGGGCCCATAAGCATTGAAACTTATTCTCATGAAGTTCACAACTGGTGATCTTTAATGGAGAGATCATGAGGACATACCCGCCAATAAGAACACCACATTGTTTTGGTGTAATTGGTTGTTCCTATCTACATACATGTGTATTGGTCTCCTGACTTGAAAACATAACCAATGTGTATCATTTTATTACATACTATGATGCATGGAGAAATCCATTGTATTAAGATCGTGTTGAGGTATCTTGTGTTGGGTGTGTCGTTGGTGGTATGACATTGGTTGAATGGTTAAGAAAGGATTTTTACCTTCCAAGTTTAGGAAGTAGAATATCTCAGGTCTGGTTGATCGGGATGGTGTTTACTTTATAAGTCTTTGGCCAAAGTAGTACAAAGGTATATCCATCCGGATAGATCAAAAAAAGATAATGCAAGAAAGGGACGATGACACTAGATTGTGTCCTACTTTATGATATATTTAATGACAAAGAGATTATAGTACATAGTCAATGTTCATAGGTTGGTTTTTGTTCCTTTGGCATTCCTTATCTCTTTAGGTGACATGATGGGTTACTGGACTCCACTATTGGTCTGTGTATTTTATTCACTACTATCAAGATAAGGTCCTAGAGGGTCACACACAATAGTGTATTCAATAATCCTCCATATTCAGTTGAAAAGGAATATGGACATAAAGGGCCCCGCCATGGGGTCTGAGCATTTTCCAAGTTAACGATCACCAAAATAATAAAATAAATTCACTAATATTGAATTTTTGAATATTTGGGATTGAATTTATTTAATTTACTTAAAAATTTAGTAAATATGAGAAATTATTAATCGAACGACTGTTATATTAATATTCAAGGTTTGTTTAATATAAATATGGATACCGAGTCGACTTAAATGGCTCAGATTTTATCGAGTAATATATTTCATATGTATTAAAAATATTTGATAAAATAATAAATAATAGTGATATAGTTCAGTTTGTCAAAATTATTTATTTAGTGGATGTTGAATTTTATGTGGGTTGGGGAACCCAACCGGGTATTTTTCAATGCCACTATAAATATAAGAGGAGGCACTCTCTCTTGGCATGCTAATATCAATTCATTCACATGCATGGAATGAAACTTGAGAGACTCTCTCTCATCCCGCTTCCTAGAGAGAGAAACTCTCGATCCAATAAGTTCGGATCATGAAATCTCTCAAGCATCGAAGGCATATCAATCTGGTGATTTTCAGGACGTCAAAATCATTGTCAGATCGCTGCTCTAGCATTAGGAATTCAACGATCGATGTTCCAATGTATTTTTGGAGAACTTGTGGATGATCTAGAGGGATCCTACTATGGATTATTCAAGAAACGATTTCCATTGATGAGTTATAGTCAAGTGCACCTTCATATTTGAATCGTGTACGTTTTAAACTAAATTTTTGGGCTCTTTACAATTTTAATGAGATCCGCAGAACTCAGTGGGGCTCTGATCGTTGGCATCGACAAGTACCATAGATTCTCTAATGAATGTTTTAAAATCCCTAGCACACCGACTTTCATTGTGGGCCCCAAAACCTTTCAATAGAGGTCAAAACCCTCTTGGTTACTATTTTATATGAGTTTGGGTACAGGTCAGGTAGCCCAATGATTTTCAAACAGGTTTATTCCACCCATCGGGTTCAGTATGACTTCTAGGCATAGTATCATGATCCCAAGATCGGCATGGTTCTCTACAACAAGTTCAGATCATTCCATAATAATCCTAGCAGCTGGTATATGAATGTTGGTGTTTAAAAACCTGGTATGAGATCCTAGGATATAGAATTCAATTATGTAATCGCATTAGAGTTTAGAGTTACTTCTTGATTATGAAAACACTCTTCATTTTGTTGATAAGTGAGACTCATTTTATAATTCCTCCTGTTAATTCTAGGGTGAGGGTAGTTTTACCTATGGGAGTTAAGTTAGAACCCAATCTTTTCCATTATCCTTTGTTTTGATATTTTCATTTATTTTTAGTTTCTTTTTTATCATTTATAAATGTAGTATCATTCATCTATGCTTGACTTGAGGGGTGTTTCATACAGATGTTATGATAGTAAATGTTAGGATCACTATTGGGGGTGGCCTACTAATATTTTTTCTCACACTCTATATGGGAACATCAGTGAATATGTTTATCTCATGTATTATTTTAGGTGGATCACATTATATGGTGGACTAGGTAGATGTAAAAAATTTCTTGTTTGTGAATGATGGATCTTGTGGAGTCTGAGGTTCCTTTTGGAGATTTTCATTAGTCATAGATACGAAGCATATAGTTCATCTTGGAGTTTCAAAAAAAGCCTTTTGAATTTATTTTCATCTTTTTTATTCAGTATGTGGTTGGACTAGTGGGTGACTACTGTCTGTAAACATTTTCTTTGAGTTTGTATATAGTATTATATTTCATAACACATGATTTTGTTATTTATTTATTTATGTGCACTAAGATTTTCCGGAATTTTTTTTGTTTTAGTTTATTTCTCCTATTTTTACACACTTTTATGAGAGATTAGTCACCATACTATATCCTTTTTATCACTCATCGCTAGTCATTATACTCTGATCTATGTGTATACACACTTGCGGTCTTATCGCTGACTTGATAGGGTGATGGGTCGGGTTGACTTCAGCCTCTTCATGAAAAAATTTATATCACTACACACATCCAATATTTCAACCTCTTCCATAATTATTATACATACCACATCTATCTATGTAGGAAATCATGAGAAGATGATTCTTTTTCAAATCTCTATCCTATGATGGGTTTAAAATCATTATACCTTGATATTATTATTTTATATCAAATTTTTTTCATAACACACAAGATTCTCAAACTTACATGTACATTCCATTATAATCAAATAGACATTCTCAGACTTAATAAATGATCCATCCATTTTTAGCTTCAATTCCTCTGGATAATAGATTCAATTAAAAAATTTCAAGAAACCCATCAAGTAATGACTCTTTATTCCTAATATTTCTTTAGAATATTTCTACGAATATGTTTGGATGCATGTACTGAGTTAGTTTGATATTTCAAGGCCCGAAGAGCCTCATTGTCAATATAAAAAAATATTAAATTTATTATATCATTCCTGAGAATTTTTTTAGAAATAATGGAATAAAACCCAAATGGATCCTAATATGGGTAATTTAATGCCAAAGTTGATTCTAAAACAAGGGGTTTATCCTAGACATGATATAAAATTGGTCAATATCTAACATTTCTTATAGTATTTCATTAGTGAATAAGTAAAACATTTTAATTTTATTTAATTATGTTATTTTCCAACCTAGAATTTACATTAAATTGTCAATTATAAAAAATCTACAAGGCCATATTCATGGACTTGGAAGGATTTTAGAGGGGGTATTGGTATTTTTCACTAGCGTAATGCAATAGAGGATGATGGGATATCCTATTAGAGTAGATCGAGAAGTAGAAAATGTATAATATCATCTTCATAATTGGTGAAGGAATTATTCAACAACAATAAATCCTAAATCTAGATATTTCTATTCAATTTAGGTTTCTTTTATTTTCATTCAATCATTGACTTTGGATTCATATATCTACATTTATATTTATCTACAATTATTCTCCCTTCACATGATCCAAATTTAATAAATATTATTTTTTATCTCAATATAATTATTATTTAATTTTATCAGCCGTGATTCCACGTATATCATTCATTTTCCAGAATTGCACAGACCAATGAAATATTTGCCTATGTTCTTGTGCTTTTACCCCTTATGATCTTCTAATTCTTCATTATTGTGGTATAGGGTCATGAATTAACATTTTTGGGGCTAGTTTAAGCATAATCTAACCACTGGATTCATAGTGGATTTTCACATAATTAATTATATGGTGATTTTCATATGGATCTAGATTAATTGTGGATGATGCTTCATGGATCAGGGATCTTGATTGTTTATAGTGACGGGAGGAACTATAGGCTTTGATTGGATGATGGGAATCTAATTTTTGGCCACCCTTGGTTGAGAATCAATAGCCAGATGCATTTTTATTTGATCTTGAGTGATAAAATAGTCAGATTTTATGGTGGAGAAAGAATATTAGGAAACTACAAGATGAATATGTACTTTCTATGAAAAACATTACTATACGTCATGTGGTTTGGGATAACACTTGGCATGTTCATCAAATTTCCTAGGGTTTGGAGTTTTCATCCCTATTAAAGATCACATGATGTGTGGCCAGGTCCACATGTTATGAATCCCATTTTATAGGAGACACCATGTACTCTATGAGTACATGGTCATGGCTAAGTACATGGTGAGGTACACGATCATGACCCAATATACATGGTCATGGCTATGAGAACATAGGTGGGTCTATAGTGGCAGGTAGCTGTTGTGTATCT
Organism: Viscum album; assembly: GCA_963277665.1. Taxonomy (NCBI): domain Eukaryota; kingdom Viridiplantae; phylum Streptophyta; class Magnoliopsida; order Santalales; family Viscaceae; genus Viscum; species Viscum album. Next base: position 1,785,822,535 of record OY728150.1, read on the forward strand.
TCTTTACACACTGAGTTTTATAACATGTCTTACCAAGCCACGTCTAAGGAATAAACATATAAGTAATGAGGTAGTGTCACATGCTGTTTAACTCCCATACACACTATATATTCCCTATAGAACCTCTTACTCTCATATCACCTTTTTTAGGACTCAATTGTTTGCGCATGAGTCAAATATCCTGAGTGTTCATCCATAATGAATGTGATAGTGGCCTTCCATGCATCCTACAATATAAGATGTGTGGTGTTTTGTCTATGAAACATATATATGCAATCCTTGAGAATGTAAATGGTCACTGAAGGATCATCATACTAATTCCAGACCCAGTGCTCATTGCATGATGTCAACAGAAGCGAGAGTTTCTATTTTGAGGTTCCTATTGGTTTTTGAGAACAAATGGAGAAAGACCCTTCATGGGAAATTTTTTCATGTAAGGTGAATGTTCATTGGTAGTACAAGAACATTTAAAAAATTATATCATAGTCATAAATGCAGCTGTGATGTAATATAATCACCTATCTTAGTATATGTTTTCTTTTTGGGATGTAAATAACTAAAGGTTGGGAGAGTTTTGCAACTCTATTTTTTTATAAAAGGCACTATAATATTTATAGGAATATTTTCAAATCCAAACATTGAGTCAGTATGAGATTTCAAGTCTCAAAGATCCTTGATATTGTTATAAATAAAATATTAAATTTATTATATCATGCATAAAAATTTCATCAAAAATAGTAGAATAAATATTTTATAGAGACTTGGATGGGAAGTCTAAAACCATGAATGATTTAAGAGAATGAGGGTTTGCATAGTAATAACATAACTTTAGTTATTGAAGAGTGTTTTTTGATGTTTCTCATTAGTGGATACGTTAAATAATTAAATTATATTAAAATATTTTACTTTCCAACATAAAATCCAAAATAAATAAACAATTATAAAAAATATCAAGGGTTATATTCATAACCCTTGGAGGATTTGAGAGGTGTTATTAGTATTCATCTTTTGTGGAGTGTGTTGGAGGGAAATAGGGGATCAGACCAATGTGGATTGATAGGGAGTGATGGTAGCATATCATCATCATCATTTGAAAACACATTCTTCACTAATGATTGTAACTAAATCAATGTCGGTATGTTAAAATGTGGTTTATGTCCTTATGATTATCATATTGATCATGGGGTTATATAAATACTTTTATTTTGATCTATTATTATTCTCCCTTAACATGACCCCATTTTAGTAAATTCAATTTTTTGTATCAATATATTTATTATGACACGATACCACCAATGATCCCACATATATCATTCTTTGGCTAGGATCACATCATAAAATGATGGTCTCACCTTTTTTCTTCTGATTTCACCCACATGTTTTTTGTTTTCTTCATCATCGGAGCATGGGGACACAATTAATCCTTTTAGGGGTGGGTTATAGTGTGTCAAACCCCTAGATTTGTGGTGTATTTTTACACGACATATAGTTTGGGGATTGAAATATGGATAAGGTTGATTTTCATCACCTAATTTATGGATATAGGATCTTTGGTGGTGATGACAATGTTAGGAACCACATGACACAACATGGATTCAATCTAATGATCATAATCCAATTTCCAACCATCAAAGGCTAGGAATCGATGGTTGGAGGTATTTTTCATCAATCTTTGGTGGTCGTATGGTGATATTTTAAGTCGTAGAATAAAATCATAAATTTTTTTATGTATTTATACATTACTTGAAAAATTTGACTATAATTCATATAATGGGGAAATAACATGGAATGTTCTTAAAATATCATGTTGTCTAGGGTTTTCAGTTAAGTTAAGGACAAATCACTATATGCTCAAGCCCACATGCCAAACGAACCTACCCAGACAGTCAAGTCCTCTTACAACTACATTTTCCTTGGACCCCATGTGAGAGGACATGTTATGTACTCCAAGAGTACATAGGAACATCCGGGTAAATAGATAGGTGTACATCCAGGTACATGGGCACAACTAGAAGAACCTACGAATGTCCCAGAACACATGAGAAGGCCCCATGTTACTGGTAAATGCTGTTCACCATATGTACATATAGTGTATCATGACATGGATTTTTAAGTCATGTCTATATGAGAAGATATATTTGAAACATGGTAGGGTCACTCAACATTTATACCCCCCATAAATGTCATTTATTACCTCCAAAACATCTTCCTCTCATCTCTCCTTTTCCAGAACTAGGTTTTTTCCCATCAGTAGTGTATCTGGAGTGCTTTCCCACTTATGAAGTGATAATTGATTTTTTTTGCATTATGAGAGATTATGTGAGGTGTTATGAGTAAGAATCAACTTTTATATATGGTTGACGATTTAAATGTTCATGGAAGGATCATTGGAGTGATCCTAGTATCAGTACTCCCCTATCACACCATTCACAGGTCCCCCACACTCTTTTCATAAGTATATTTAGTACTCCCCCACAATAGAAAATGATTCCTATATCTATATTTTGGTACTTCCCCATATTAGAGCTCTAGTGGTGAGAGAGTCCTCCAAGGGACTTATGGATCCCTTTTTTGTGGAGCATAGTGGAAAGGGGAGAGACCCTCTACACAAATTCATGCAATGTTGTGTGTCCTATATATTGAGTGGGACCTCCCGATCAAACTAGGGTCTGGGTCCTCTATTGTATGTTGTGTGTAACATTTAAGCAGAGAATATCAACATTGTTTGGGGCCCTCCACATATATTTTAGGGAGTATAAGTGGGATTCTTGACTAGAGTTGTGTCTCCATTGTCTTTAGAGTGCAGCGGTGATGTGCATGCCCCTTTACAGAAATTCTTATAGGACTATATGTGATTCCAGTAATTAGAGATGGAGCTTTTGATCTTCATGTTAGATCATCACTCTTAACTGATCTTTTGAGATATTGATCCTCTACTATTATTAGTTTGGCTTCTTTTTGAGCATGTTATGGTATTTATAGTGTTTGTCTCATTTTTTATTCACATTCCATTATTAGTTTGAGATGGAATCTTTTTTTATATCTTTATTTCTTCATTTATGACTTTTGGGGAATCCTAATGGGTTTGTATATACTCACCCCTGCATGAGATTTTCCCACATGTTTCATATATTATAATATCAACCCACATATCTTATATGACTTTGGTAAAGCATAGTGATACTAGGGTGCACTGACTATATACAGTGGTCGAACATGGATATTTGGAGCTCATCACTCTCAAATTTTCTTTATTCAGTTTTTTCATATTGGAATTCATTTAGGGTCATGCATGTATTTTTTATTTTTAAATTAGTTTATACTGTGGTATTTTGGTTTTTTCCCTAAAGGTTATTGTATGAAGAGTTTGACTCTTGATTATATATTATTTGTTATAATACTTTGTAATGTTACATGAATATATTTGGGAATTTAAATTTTGTTAAATTATAAAAACACCCCAAATTTAATTTATTCCTTCTTGGTCATTTCTATATCCCCTATGCTATTAGTGGTGGGCTTGGGATTATGATGGATTAGGCTTCAATCTTCCAAGAAAAATATGATGGGTCATATCATTACACTTTTAATTAATATCCTTATTATTTTCAACTTATTTAACCATTTAACTCAACCTTATATATATTCCATTTCAAAAATAAACTATGAAAAGCACTGAAAAAGTCTCTAGAATCTATAATAATGAGAATAAATGGATGATGTTTTCTAAAAATTCATTAAATATTTTTTGACCTCCATCACCTTTAAATGATAGTGTATTTTTTCTTTGAAATCTAACAACCCATAAATTTCCTACAACATTTCCTAGTCATATTCCTTATCAATTTATCATATTGTTTCCAGGACCACATTGACATGATGAGGATTTGTTTGATCTGTTTCAAATTCTTCGCATCTTTAACCAGTAAGAACTACTCTTAAGATAATTTTTCAATAATCTATAAATAATTTCCTAAAAATAAATAACCCATATATATTTTCTATAATAAAATGAGTAGGATCTCTAATTTTCTAATCTATCAAACAATAACTAGAAAAATAATGAATATTTTGTTTTCAAAAACATTTTCAAGTGATATTTAAAAGTAAATAATCATTAAATCCTTCTAACTTCATTTTCAAAGTCAATTTCAAAACTATTTTCTTAAAATATAACTATATCATGTCAAGAATGATGCATGGACACCTTCCCATATTAATTAAAACTCTTGGAACGACTGGATATATGGTTTCCACCCCAATATAGTATAATCAGACTTCTTGATAACTCTATGTTAACTATTAAAATATTGGTTATATAATTTTATGGATATTTTTTGACTCCAAACCACCAATATTGAATGTTCAGTGACAAAACAATTCCCTGATTCCATTTTTGTGATGACCTGACTAGGGTACCAATATCTTGATATCTCATTTAGACTTTCATAAGTCCTTAAGAATACACCTATATCAACAATGGGTTGAATCTAGTTTTGAGGTATAAAATATACTAATATAGAAAGATTTTACCTATATTAATTATATACCAAAAAATGATTTAATATAAACAAATTTATAAAAATTAAATGGATAAATAAACTTATAGTGATAAAATAAATTTACAAACTAAATCCATGATAAAATAATATATAAAAAAATAATGATAATATGACTCAATATCCAAATCACCAAATTTATTTGACCATATCTCAATCATGCTTATATGGATCATCAATTTAAAGGAAAGAAGTGTTACTTTTTCCTACATTATGACATCTACAAGTCTATAAGAAATATACAAGTATGGGCTAAGTATAAACATGGTAGGATTTCATGAAAATTATACAATAAACCTAAGCATGAGTAATCAAAACATGTGTATTTAATGAATGGTTTTATAAAAAATATTTTGGCATTATATCAAAACATTTTCATAAAAATCATCCCCTACTTTAAAAAATAAATAAGGATATAATAATTTAAACCTTAAATTAACCATCTCATTAATATCAAATGAAAAATATTAAACAAATATGTAATAATAGTAAAAATACAAAACTAGTATGTCATAAGTGTAAACACCAAAATATCAAAACTATTGATTCAAATGAATCTTCTATGCCATTGATAATGAAAATCATAATACAAAGATGTTGAAATACACAACACATAATAGGATGATATCTCCACATTTAATCAATGACTGATTGGGAATGATCTTATAGTGTAAGGCTCTTCCATGTAAGTTCAGATTTTTGTTCTGGTGAATTCTTAACAATACCATTCTGACTGATGTCTTGACCAAACGCAATGGGGTGCACCAAGAATCTAGGTGTTTTTGCTAAAAGTACCACAACGAGGAATCTATCTCCCATATATTCTTTGGTATCGATTAGGTATGGAGTGTTTGGTCTATGATTGTAGATTTTTTGGGCGTTGGTTTGGTTTTACCCTCCATCGATGCTATCCTCCAATAGTGGTTCCACAGTTCAAGCAATAATAAACATGAATAAATGGGGTTCTCGTCCATATTATTGGTGGGATGCTAGAGTATATTGGAATCCAGGATCCTTTCTCACCAAAAGAACTCTCCCTCCAGTTTTTTGATGAATTTTTGAACAAAATGTTTGGTGGTTGAAAAATGCAGTCTTATCGTAGTTCCATATGACTCTCCCTCTATCAGAAGTTTTCTTCCCAGATCATTTGTTGGTCTGCCCAATCCTACAGTAATGGGAAAATGGATGAGATTTCACCCACCCCTGCATGGAATTAAAATCATCATTTATTGATCTTGTAGACATGGCCGGATGTGAATAACAGGGGTATTGAAGACCCCCATGGATTAGTGGTGTTGGTTTTCAGCTTGTTCTATGGAGCCAGAGACTCCATTCACGTAGAGGATGAGGCCATGGTTAATATCCTTGAATTGTGTAATAAAAATGTAATTTTAGTTTTGATCATAGAAACATACTCAAAGATAATCTGGATTTCTATCAGCAATATTTACTCAATCCCTTGGGACATCTCCTATTTGATCTGAAGATGAAAATCTCTAATTCAAAATGGAGTTGTGCTTCTTCACAGATGAAGAGAAGGGAACCGGGTGGTGGACTTCATGGCTTCCATAGGATCCCCATATTAGCCTCACATGGAATTATCTAGTCTCGACTCCCTTCCCCAGGTATGTAATGACATGTTTATTGGGAAGCTTTTAGACTCCATTTCTTCATTCCCTTGTGATCTTGTACATCTTTCTTGGGCACTTTTTTCACAACATTTCAATAAAAAATTAATTTTCTTGTTTGTATGTACATAATATAACTTATGATCATTTATTTTTCAGTGAATTTATTTCATAAAAAAAAATTTATGAAACATAATAAACATGCAATCCACTTTTAGATCTATAGAGAGTTTCTTTATTTTGAAGAAGATGATCTGATTCTGATACCATTGCAACAGAACCCGATGATCCAAAAATATAACCATTCATGTTTTTTATGCCATCACCTATAAATTCAATCGATCATTGGTGTAAAAAGAGTATTTTAACATTAAAAATGAGTTAAAACATAAGTGAGAATCATCTTGTGTCCTGCACCGTCTCATTTATTTGATAACTTCTAATTTTACTTTTTATTTCATTCTGTTTGACTACGAGCATCCATTCTAAGAGACTATTGGGTGGATCCATTGAACATTATATATATATTGACAATTATTAAAACAAAATTTGGTTTTATTTTTATAATTAATAAAATGTTCAATTATATATATTAATTATTTTATTACTAAATTATTAATAATACTTTTTATATTGAGAGGTTTCCAATGTATAGATAGCATCTCAACTATTCATTCAGATAAAAATTATATTTTCCTAGTAAAGGAAAACGATCCCTATTTTGTAAACCATCCCTACATTCAGAAACCCCACATTGGTAATGAACCAAACATTTGGGAACCTTAAATCACTGATGATTATTACATTTGGTACCTCAATTTTAAAATATATATCACATTTAGAACCTCACATTTTAAATATTCCTTTATTTTTTGATATACCACTCATTCAGGATCCTTACTTTGGTGATATTCATCATATCATTGGGAAACCTACAATCTATTGAGGATTAAAAGGACCACTAAAATCAAGCTTCAACCTATATAAATATTAAATTATATAATATTTTTTATCATCACATGAATATATTCTAACCTCGTGAAAGTATTTTTTATCATTTTCTATCTCCACATATGCAATAATATCAAAGGAAACATTATTATAGTATATAAGATATATATATGAGAAAATATTGAACATAATACTCTCTACCTAACCTACTAAGGATATATTGAACAATAGAACAAGGCATTTTACAACTCTTATTTCATTAGATAAAAAAGAATATTACCTATAACTCATTCAACTATTAAGGAAGCTAAATAAGTCATTTAATATTCACAATTTTTCCCGAATTCAATGCTACATTCTATAGTTTATAAAATATCTTTCTTATAATATATCAATGTAAAAAAGTCATATTAAGCAGATATTTTAGTTTTTTTATATCAATTACCAGAAAAGCGTAGCCAGAAGAAGAAAACCCTGACAATTTATTAGAATAAAATTAAAGTTCAGTAAACAGGTAAGACAGACCCAAGAAAACCATTATAGATCCTCTATATCAAACCCATCACTACCTATATGGTAAAAAGATTCCTCCACAGTTGTTGTTTCCCACTTCAAACTTTCATAATGCTTTAGAACATAAGCGTAATTTCTTCTAAGATTCAACCTCTCTGGTGAGAGAAACTCATTAGTTGATTTCATACATTTATTAAATCATGTGACTGCCTCACCTTCTTTGCTGACAAAAGATCAGGTGCAAATTGAATTTGGAAGATAAGAGTTTTCCTTCCTTGTGTTTCTTCGCAGTGAATCAATCATATTCTCCCAGTTCCGAGAGAACATCTTCTTCCCCCTAGACAATGTCACTATTTGATGGACTGACCATGTCACTATCGTTCTCTTTTTCACTATCATAAAGATCCCCCCATTTTCCAGGGATCTACATCGCTTGATACTTCACTAACTGGTCCTGTTGAAACAGACAATTCATGTTAATCATAGCAAGACAATGGGGATGATCCACCACTTTTGATTTGCACATAACCTAGCTTCCATTACTTTACTCACTGCATCACCCTCTTGCGGCTCATTCTGCATGTTGTCACCACCATTCATAGAAAAAATGTCCTCTACACCCTCATTCCGAAAAACATGAAACTGATTCCCCATGGGTACTGTGATCATCACAACACCTCCATTATCAACCTACCCATATGAACCCATTATCAAAGTCCTATAGAACTCCCATAATTATACAAACCTAAAAAAAAGAATCCATCTATTTCACTGTAAGAGACTGCATGTTATCCTTGGGTATAGCCAAAGCAGACCTATGCCTGCCCATACTCACATTTCCCCTGCGGCTCCCCTTCTCTTGATTAGCCACAACATTATCTTCCTCAATCCAACTGATGTCAACAGGAGGAGGAACATCTTGTTCCTACTGAGCAGGGGCCTCTGGCTCCTGCTGAATGTCTGCAACCACTAGTCCACCTAAAATACATGACACACCACCTCCACCAACACCCTTGGAAACAATTTCCTTTGCCCCATTTCTCTAGTTCAGATATTGTCTAAGTTGATTCAACACAATAGAAACCAATGGATTATTAGGAACTCATGTAGGTGTTTCCAAAGCCAGTGTATCTTGAGATCCCCAACCAATTTCCATTCTAGTCTTGTCCACAATAGGCCTATTGTCTTTCTATAGCTTCAACCTCAAACCTAGTGACCTCCTGCTCATGGATCTAGTATGACATGTCAAACCTAGGTGCCCCAATCTCTTGTAGGTTGAGTAGTAGTCAATCAAGGATTCGTAAAAAATAGCTTGCTTCCATATGAATTCTTCAACCACAGAAATACAAATCCAATCCACTAGTGGTATTGAGATATACAACTCAACATAGAACCGAGGATTGATATGATAACTTATAGTAGACGTACGCACATCAAAATATAAGAAATGACCTACTAGGTTCCCAAGCATTCGAATAATCACTGTATTTTGAAAGGGTAAGGGTAGATGAATAATACTTACCCAAATATAAATGTAAGTGGGGTCACAGTTCATACCTATGTTAATCATCCTCTAAAGAATTAAAAATTTGAAATCGTTGCATCACCGGGGGGTGTAAGACCATGCAAAAACCAGATCTTCTTCCGAGGAAAATCAGATCATTATATGGATATTATCCAGAATTCCGACAACCATGCGGTCTCAGAAGTCCTATTTAAGAAATAAAAACCAATCAAAGTCATCAATATAAGCCCTTCAGAAGTTGAATCTAGCCACCATGGTCATCTCTAGATAACTCATCGCTTTAGAGAACTCCGACACCGAGATCAGAAGATGAATATTTCCATGATGAAGATCAGGCACCTTCGGGTTTAGCATAATTTTCAGGAACTCCAGAAGATAGTTAGGGTTGGTAAAGGGTAAAAAAGAGATCCATGGACCTAGAAGAGGAAAAACCAAACCATCCTTTACCCTCCCACCTCTAGGAAGGGGGGAAGTCTTCTTCAAACATGTTCTTGGGTTCCATCATCGCGAGCTTTGAGCAGATATGGGATCTCCTCTTTTGAATATCTATTATATTTATCTAAATGTAATTCAAATTGACTAAATCATTAATGAAATGTTTTGTGGTTCATAATATTTACCAAATCACATGATATCATTATGTTATGAATTTTTTAAAAATTTCAAGTGAAGAAATTGTGAAAATCAACGAGGATATCATTACTGAAGAATGTTTTTAGATTTAAAATTCAAATTTATCAATTTAATTGTTTGAGAATTTTAAGGATATTGTTTTTACCAGATCCAATGTGCATATCATTGTTGAGAAACTAGTTACTGATAATATTTTGTGAAGATATATTTTTAGAAACCACTTTTTCATTTCAAATTTTAATATATTATTGATTAATAGAGGATTAGTTTTTAAATTATCTAAGAATCAATGAAGAAGATACTAATAGAAATTAAAAGTAAAAAATATTTGAATTTATCAATGACCATATACGGGCTATCATGGAGATTATTTTGAAGAATATCTTATTATTCCTACATAATTACTGAATTTTCAAATATTATTATTATTAGTTACTTTAGTTTATTGAATAACTATTCTTGGAAATCATAAAATTATATACAAAAATTATAGATATAATTTGTGAATTCCTATGAATATGTTAATTAAAAATTCATGATTAGGGAGATGATGTCTTAAATGACATGAAAAGTTTTATTAGAAACATATACAGAATGATTAGAGTGAAAATGTTTTAAATGTTATATTAAAAAATGAACATCTTCAAAAAAAAGTGTTATTATCATCTTGTTTTTGTCATTATTAGAAGGAATCAAACACTTATTAATGATACATTGGATTCTTTTATGATATATGAAAGATCAAATCATTTTCCAGTTGAAAATATAATTTTAATCTAAATAACATATCAATAAATATACATCTCATTTACTTTCTATTTATGCATCAAATTATTATACTCATTCTTGGTGGAGTGTTAAATTCATGAACTAACATATCAAGGTACCCATTGAAATATCCTAAAGTCCTTGTAAAATACCTTTGGTAAGTTTTCATATTCCATTACTCAAGTGTTGGGTTCCCTAAATAAATGACCCACTTAGAAAAAATCAAAAAGCTCATGGAGAGAGTTTTGGTGGAGTGGACTAGGGGATTACTATGCCCATTACCACTATATATCATCATGTCCTATTTTTTCTAAAATATTACTAAAACTTAATAGAGGGGGACATAATATCTTTATTTCAACAGTAATGTTTTCCAATATATTTTTTTTAAAAAAATGACACAATTTACCACACCCCCATCCTCTTGTTCATGTTTTATCAAATTGTGATAATAATTTGAATCATATCATAAACTATATTGAAGATTTATTTTATGTTTAAAAATATTGACTTAAATTTCGAGATGAGGACCATTTTTAATGGTTTATCTTATTGATGGCTTTTCCATGATTTTTTATCTTTAATTCAATGGTGATAATTATGAATTCTTGAAACATAAAATGATTATATAATTAAACAAAATTGGATGTAATTTTTATCTAAAAATTATAAATTTATATAAAATCCATAAAGCTAAACTAAATATATTGGATTTCACTAAACACAATTGAAATATATAGTACTATTTTCTTTAAAAAATGTGTAGTTTTTTGAGTGTATTGTTTCCATATTATTTATATTTTGATAATCATTAAAATCCACATTATTTGTTTTTTTATAATTAATAAAACTCTTATTTATTAATATTTATTATTTTATTATTTTATTTTTACTCTCAATTTTTTTATTCAGAATTTACCAAAGTAGATAGTGTGTCTTAATAATTATTTGATTTAAAATTATATTAATTTGCCAAGGTAAAATAAACCCCCTATTGGTATCCATCCCTATATTCAAAAACCACATGTTGGTGATGAACACAATGTACAAGAAAAATATGTTTCTGATGAACCTCATGTTTTTAATATAACTAATGTTTAGAACAACCCATTTAGTATACACCTCTTGTTTGGAACTACATGTTTGTGATATACCTAACATTAAGGATCCTAAAATTGGTGGTATAACTCACAATATTGGGAACCATATAAAATTTCAAGGTCTTAAGGGACCACTGTAATCGTGTTTAATGAATCAAGAAGATTAAATTATCAAATCTATTGTATCATCACTGGAAGATTATCTCTCATCATGGATTTTTTTATTATCATTTCAATTATCTGTATATGTATTTATATGGGAGAAAACCATTGTTATAGGATATATGATATCTGTATGGGAAAATATTTAATATATTATTCTCCCCCACAGCCACTAAAGAGATCATCACCTATATTACTCATAGTTTTATAAATCCTTTTTCATTAGACATCTGATTTTATGTATAATTCATTCAAATGAGATGAATTATGAATAATTTATTTGAATTTATTGTTAACTTCTCAATATCACTAAAACATTTTTTCATTTCTAGAATATGATGACTACATTTTTTTAAGATATATCAAACTAAAAATGTGGGATAGTGGTTATATGTTTCTTTGGAAATCTCTTGAAATTATATGAATATAAATATATTGCATCAAATATTGAATCAAATGTTTTGGGGTTTTAAAATTTGATTTAATCTTATAATATTATAATAATATGAATTTATAGAAAAGTTAAACATTGGTAATTATATTATTTAATCAAGATATAATTTTGGAAGAAATTATTTTATTTAAAATTTAGAATTGAAATTTTTAAACCAGTTTAAAGAATAATTTTTTGGAGATTGTTTTTCACCAGAACCAATGTACATATTATTATTGAGAAATTGATTACTGATACAATTTAGTGTGGAGATATTTTCAAAACAATAATCATATTTAATATTAAATTACCTTGTTGATTTATGCCAGATCAGTTATGTAATTATCTAATAAGTAGTCAAGGATATATTTATACTAATTCAAACGTGAAAATATTTTATTTTTTAATGGCCATGTGAATATTATCTTAGAGATTATATTGAAAAAAATCATGAAGTGCCCGTGTAATATTTGAATTATCAAATAATATTATTATTGTTTTAACTTATTTTGTTGAATAATTATTCTAGGAAGGAATTTAATCCTTTAAAAAATTATAGAGAATTTATGGAATCCCTTTAACTTAGTTATTTTCAAATTATTGAAAATGCATACAAAGTATGTAATGGCTTGAAATTTTTTGTTATAAATATATAGAGAATGAAGATGGTGGGGATGTTACTAAAAGTATTATACAACATTGAAACTCTAGGCACAAAGAAATAAATGGGTTATAATTTTTATTATGTTATCATTCAGATATGGAAGCCTTTATATATTATAGATCTATTTACTATTCTTTTTATTTATTAAAGATAAAATCATATGTTAGTTTCTACTATAAGTATGAGAATAAGAATGTTTTAAAAAATTATATATCTCCTATAATATCTATTTAGGTGTTGAATTTTTCTAATTAGTTATGGTGGAGTGTAAGATTCATGAACATAGATATCATGGTTTCCAATAAATTAACTTGATTTCCCTGTAAAAACTGTTTTGTAAGGTATGAAATTATTGCACTTAGTTATCGAGTCACTATGATAATAGGAAATTCATAGTAAAAATCACTAATCTAAAAGAGAGAGAATTAGTAGAGTTTACTAGGGAATCTCTATGCCCCAATCCATTATACATCATTGTTTCCTTCTAAGTATATTATTTTTTATTCACTCCATTACTCTATATTAGTAGATAATGATGGTATCTATTTATTTCAAGAGGTGTGTCTTCAATTGTTAATATTTTTTTAAAGGACAGAATTCATTCAATATATTATTTCATCATTATCATCTTGATAGAATAGATATATAATTATATTTGTAATCTTTTAATTTATGAACTTTGTGTTCTATGACACTTTGTTGATGAATATTCATTATCCAATCATTGAGATCAACAAGAATTAAGGGATATAATTATGTTACTTCTAATTTTTTTTTGATATATTCTAGTATGATTATACTATATTCTTATCATTATGAATAAAGTAAGTCCCATGAATAGAGATACCTACTATCAACATTTCTATTTTAGATGACCTATGTATTTATCTAACTACTATTGATTGTCTTAGTTAATGATTTTCTTGTGTTTAGAACTTGTTAATACCTTGGATTTGGTTTATAGATCCTTCGAGTGTTCTAATTTAAAAGTGAAATCATCTCATAGGTCGTTTTTTTGGAAATATAACACCATTTTAAGAGTTTTAGGACCATCACCTTTATCCTAGTGCTTTGATTTTACATTTTTTTATTTAAAATTTTGTTCACTTTTTCCATTGTATATTTTTCTAAAATTATGATAGTATAATATTTTACTACATATTACAACTTTTTAACTTTTTTATTATGTTATTATGATTTGATCAATCATCATAACATATGATAATTTTTTTGGATGAAAATTTGTGTTTTTTCAACCTTTATCCACACCCTCTTAATGTTTCTACACATTTTCATTTGGGATAAAATTTTATATCTGATAATTTATCTTCATTTTTTATAATAAATTTTATATCAAACCATAATGAATTATTATGAATATTAACTTGTATATTTATTCACAAAAATTATATAATTTTTGAACTATTTGCATTTTCCGTACACTCACAATGTAAGATAGGTATTTTTTTCTTTAGTAGGGATACCAATCAAAACTATTAATTATTTGATTCTACAGTGTAAAGAAATTGATAATTTACTTATGGTGAAACATTTTTTATTAATTATTGACTCATCATTTTGTCTTATACATTTATAATTAATCATAATTCCTTATTCTATATCATATCATGTCTCTTTATTAAAAAAAATACTCATTTTGTTGATCTAATTTTTATTTTTATACACTCATCATGTGATATAAGAATGATTTTTTATATAGAAGGTATTCCAATCAAAACTATTGATAATTTTAATTTGATTCATCCAAATATTTTTGATGAAGCTAGATATGAATATTAGCACACTTGAATGAATATATTTACAATAACCACAAGAGTGGATCACTAACAGAAGAAGACCACATTTAGAAAAATAATTGAGAAAGAAATATCTCAACATAATATATATTAAAATTTACAACATGTAGCTATCTAAAAAGATATTAATAGAGAATATGTTTAGATTCAACCTCTTTTTTAGGTTTATAGTTGATAACCTTCATCAACATAACGATAGAAAGATCAATTATGATCAAATTGTGGATTATAACATGTAAATTCAACCAAAATAATTGGATTACTTTAAGAATTTTATTTTAAAACCATAATATTTAAATACATATTTCATTTTAAATAATTTTATGCATTCAATAACCTTCATAACACACAAAACTGAACTTTAAGTGAACAATTGTGATTTATTAAAATATTATTATTTAAATTTTAATGTTATAAAACCCCATTAAATAAGATGTATGAATAAAATTAATAAAATTATGACAAATATAAATGATTTATATAATTATCTTTTATTACATTCTTGTAGAGTCATTATATTCATTAAAAATACAATTTTTCCTCAAAAAATGATTTTTATTTCTTTTTAAGAGAATATTATTAATTATCTTTGACACATTTGGAGATTATATTTGATGAAATTAATTTTTTTTTGAAATCATAATTTCAAAATTTTCTTAATGTGAATTTTTAAAATTTTATTGAAATGTATTATTTTATATAAATAGTGAAATGTACTTATTTATATTAAAAATTTTATTTTTGATTCAAGAATTTTAAAAAATACATTTTATTTTAAAAAAAATATTCCAAGTAACATTTCATCTTTTTTTATTAATAATCCAATTAATTTAATTTTAATAAATTTTATGTTTTATTTTAGCATAAATGTTTTATTACTTATGTTTTTTTTCTAGAAAACCACTTTTCCCCACACTTTTTAGGTTTAATTTTAAATTTAATTATGGAACGTCTCTAAATTGAATTTGAAAAATTGGATTGAGTATAATTTTTTATAAATAATTGATATTATTTTTTAAAGAAAACATAATTTTTGGTCATAATGAAACGTTAAATTAGAAAACAAATGTTACTATAATTATAGATAAAACAATTTTACCATGAGTTGAACCAATATATAAGGGCGAGGCTTCCAATTATGATTTTTTAAATTAAAATTTATGGCCATAGTTATCCCACACCATATACCACCTTAAAACCTATTTATATTTGGAAACATTTGTATTAAGTATCACATTATTATATTTTAATCTTTTAAGAAATTCCAATTGTGTCTTCTCTCTCACTTATAAAGGTAAAAACTTTCTTTTCATTAGACCACATTGATACATATGTCTCAATAAACCCTAATAAATTATATTATAGAATTTCTTATAAGTGAATTAGATGTTTTATTCTTCATAAGAGACCCTAACAAAGGTCCTTAATAATGGATTTAATGGATGCCAATTGAAGGAAAGGTAATCATCCTAACCATCCTCTTTCAAATAATTTCTTCTTATACCTCTACTAATTTTTTTTTATAAATCATGAAATTATAAAATAATTATACTAAATATTGTAAAGTGTTATTTTTCTTATTTAGCCACCATTAATCACTCTCGTTTACATCAAAGTTGTGGAAAAATTCATCGCTCGTGTGAATGTGTTGTCAACCGCCTACATGTAGCGAAAAAATTTATTTTCCATCACCATATTTAATTGATAGTAACTATCATTTGTATAATGTTCATATATGATCTTTAATATATAATTATTATTTTTTATTTATAATATCATATCTTATTTCTTAACATTCTGTCCATTTGAAAATGACCACATCGCTTGAGAGTACTTTTGGGCTACCACCTCCATGCAAAAATGTCCTTATTTTTTCATTTCCTGTTGACATTTATGGTAATTAGGAAATATTAATTAAACATATATGATATATATAATATAGTAATTATTCATTAATATTAATTTAATATTTACGTTTTTTGATTCCATTCTTCAAATAGTTAAAACTGTGCTCATGTGTTTGTATAGCCTAGTGTCTCTATGAATGGTGTAGTTGATTTTACAATTTCTACCTTTCATGGATGATTATAAATATGTATATAAGAAATTTATAAGAAATTTATATCACTATTAATGGTATTTATATTCTTGATCCATGA
Organism: Viscum album; assembly: GCA_963277665.1. NCBI lineage: Eukaryota > Viridiplantae > Streptophyta > Magnoliopsida > Santalales > Viscaceae > Viscum > Viscum album. The sequence goes on from OY728150.1 coordinate 1,785,839,447, forward strand.
TAAATATAAATGTATTAAAACTAACAAACCAAAACTAACATGGAAAATGGGTCACTTAAAACTCAAAAACAATGATTTTAATAAATAATTAATAATAATAAGGTGTCAAAATATTATAAGGGGGTCATATATAATATAATAAATATATAAATGGTAATTTAATATAATTATAATACATTTAAATTCATTATAACAAAGCTTAAAATCACTTACAATGAAATTCAAACCTATGGTAAGGGTTTATTTCCCATTCTAATAATTATTCATGATTAATTATTTTTATATTTATATTGGGAAAATTATATAATCGTTATATGTTAAAACTAATATAGTTTCTTATTTGATAATAATTTATGATATTTTCTGTTGATAATACCATTTTAATCTCATTGTTAAATAAAATTATCGATATTTTTTTTCTTCAAAAAATTGACTTTATTTCATTTCATGTTAGAGAATATTTTCTTATATGTCCATGTTTTCTTGAAAATGTTTTCAATAAATTTTTAAGTATTTTAATATTATTTTTAATTCATTTTAAGACACTTTTTAATTAAATAAAAATATTTTAAAGTGATATAATTTTAATTTTCAAAATGAGGTACTTTTAAATTATTTACTAAAAATGTGAAGGGAATGTCTCTTTAAATATTCTGATTATGAATATAATTATATTTCATCATGATAGTTAAATGTTTTTAATCTTCCTTTACATGTTTCTATAAGATATTTCCAAATAGTATTTTTTAAAACCATTTTATAATTTTTAATATTTTCAATAAGTAATTTTAAAAAATATAAATTCTTTTTCCCCAAGAAATTTTTTAGTGATCATTTTAATGTATTTTCATCTATATGAAAATATTTTTTTAATATTATGATTTATTGAGGATATATTACAAGGACACCATTCACTAATTTTCTCTGCATTGTTTATGATCAGTTTTATTAGAGAAATTATTGGAATTCTAATTTCTAGTTTTTCAAATAAAGATAGTTCTTTATTATTAAGGCATGTTGATTGTGTTTTATTTTTTATTCTTATCAATAATTTACTAAAATATTTATGTAATGTCTGGGGACTGATATTATATATCCCCTAAATATATCAATAGGTATCATGTTCCAAAAAAATTGGATATTTGGTCAATTACTACCACATTTTAATAATATTTATTTGCATGAGGCCTCAGTAGTAAGTTTATGGTGTCCAGCATTATGCTTTCCATCATTAATAAATCTCATTTCATTATCCATGTAATTATTCATAAAGTTATGATATTCATGGATATGTTTAAAACTCATATTATATATTTATTTTTAATTATTTAACCATCATTTATTTTGGTCATATTATTTTTCATGGTGAAGTTATTTATTATATGGTATGTGTTTTCAGTTTTTACCTTGTCATATTGAGCATACGTTATTTATTATAAGATATCTTCCAATAGAAAAAATTTCTCACAAATTATATGATCATACCCATTTCTTATGTTTCCTAACCCTCAGATACTAGTAACTATATTGTGAATTACATTCAATGAAATTATTGAGAGAATAATGGTTTTCTAAAATAAAATACTGTTATGTATTTCATATTTTCAATTAATATGAGATTCAACTATATTTCCATTTTACAAATAGTACCAAACTATTTGGTCCATTGGGAAATGATTTTGTGTATTTAGTGTTTATTTAATAAGGTAACCACCGACTCTAGGCTTCTAAGTTTAGGGCCTTTATAGTTGTTATCAAAGAAAGTTTAGTTGAAACCATGCGAACAAGATTTGTAAATAATTGAATAGGGAACATAAAACTATTATAGACTTTAATGATATTCCTAATTATAGAATAATATAATAATTTTTTATGGTAATTTTGAGATTATATAGTTTTCCTAGTGATAAATCCATATCTAGACACTACATGTGGTCATGGTTTTGATATAAATACACATCAGGGGTAATAATTCCAAAAAGATTTTGTTTAGTATATCTAGACAATTATTAGGGTGTATAGTGAGTGTTACCATACTACACACTTGGTTTCATAATCCATGTAGATATTATTAGGTGTATAAATTCATGGATTAATTCACATTTTCTTTAAAAAATATTATGTTGGAATTGAATAGATGGTGACCATGAATAACCTATGTTAATTCTAAGGTGTAAATGATTTTAATAAGGTTTAAAAATTTATAGAAGATATAAATGATTTTTCATGACTGATCAATATCCTCAAGGATGACTAACAGCCTTGCTAACCATTTTTGTTTTAGTAATTCATTGTATATATAATAATAAAGTTGATGTGGTAATAAGTATGTTTAAATTTTGATGCTCCATATTTGACCTTATTTATAATAATTCCTCTAGATCAAGAAAATTATATAGGAGTATTAATTCATATCCTCAATGAGTATATGTTTAATTAATAGTGAGAACTCTTAATAGAAAGATAAATAAAAATCTAGTATATAGCTTCTCTATGACAAATGATTGTGGGAATGTTCTTCCTAGAAATCAAATTATTCTTTCTTGAGTGGAATTGAATGTAAGGAAATGAATGAATATTTTAATATATATCCTAAAACAATTTGAGGATGGGATGTTTTATTGGATATTTGAAATCTACTTATGATCCTATATTAGTGTAATGATTAACATAAACACCCAAAATACATTACATCCGTCATTTGGATTTCTCTGCCTATTAATGAGGGATATTTACCTTTAATGATGGGGGGACTCAACATTGATAATTTTCAAATTGTTTAGGCATAAGTTAATGTATTTCTCAAGAACATTCCTAGTCATACCCTGAATCAGTAAGTTGGGTTCTTAATAGAACTTATTCCTGGTGTTATGCCTATTTCAAATAATCCATAGAGAATATCCATGATTATGTTATACGAATAAAAGAAGAAGCTCTAGGATATTCAATACAAGTAATTAATTTGTCCTAGTGATTATCTATGGGGTTCAAATGTTATTTTTATTGACAATAATAATGCATAAATGAATATTTTAATTTATTATCTAGACCTTAACACGATCACTATTATGAACAAGTATCCTCTACCTTGTATTGATGGTATATTTTAACAATTACATGGATATATATATTTTTTCAATATTGATCATCAATATGGATATCGACATATATGTGTTAAGAATAAGGATATAACCAAGGAAACTAATAATTTAAGATACATTGTTTATGAATTTATAGTAATTCACTTTGAACATAACAATTATGCTTCTTTCTTCCTAGATTTATCAATATAGTCTTTAGATATTACATTTATAAGTTTGTGGTATTAGTTATTGATGAAAATCTTATATATTAGAAGATCATGGAAGAGCATGAAGATTATTTTAGATTTGTGCTGGATACCCTATAGAAGGATAATTTGTATTCTAAATTTACCAAGTATGGATTTTGGCATTAAAACTATTCATTCATAGGTCATATAATCTCGTGTGAGGGTATATCAGTGGATCCTTCAATGAATGAAATTATTAAGAAATGTCTTAGACAAACCATAGTAATCAAGATCCATAGTTTTTTCATGGTATGGATGGATATTACTAAAAAAATTTGTGATATTACTCAGGAATATCTAATCCACTCATCATGTTGCCTCAAAACGGGGTTAAGTTCTTATAAACATATGTATATGAAGATAATTTCAAACAACTGAAGAGAATTTTGGTCATTATTACTATAATTACAAAATCTTGTAGTAGAGAAAGGTTTCTAATGTATGGAATTTTGTCATAGAGGGGATTGTGAGGTTTCCTCAAGAATAATTTCTCGGTGATAGAATATGCCTCTCTATAATTATCAATTATTTATAAAACTTTTCTGATTCATGATTTGGAGATAGAAGAAGTAATTTTTTCATTGAGGGTATAGAGGAATTATCAGTATGGTAAAATGTGTAATATATATAATTATCATAACATTTTTAAGTATATATCTAAATTAAAATAATTTAATATTAACCAAACATGGTTGTTGTAACGCCCCGACCCCAGTTACCCAGAGTCGTTGCATTATTACGTAACATTGGCATGATCACAAAAGATCAAGTCTCAAAAGACCGATTAGTTTAGTATCCTTGGAAACACTAGATACATTCATAAATGTTATATTACATTATAAATTGAAAAACTACAATGACATAGTCTCTATAGTCCACACTCATATCCCCTTCAGACTATCCCTACAGGTCAGTCATAAAATATTTCTTCACATCCTGGAAAAAATAAAACATAGAAAGGGGTGAGCTCAGATGCTCAGTAAGGATAACAATATAGCAAAAACTTTCATAAATAAACATAAACATTTAAGGCAATGTATAACTAAAAAAGGCTCTTGAACTTGAACTTTAGAATAATATGGAAAAAATGAAATGAAATAATGCCATTTACATATTCACATGGATATTCTACTAGTCAAATAATCACATGAAATATCAATAACCACTTTCATAATGATGGAATGCATAATACCAGACTATCATAACCACGTAGCCAAGGCCTCATGCCAAGACTACAAATACGATTTTGTCAAGGCCTCATGCTAAGACACTAGTTTGTCTCATGAGACCTACCGATGCATCGAGGAGCTATAGCGGGCTCTACCCGTCACTTATTTAGTCCAATGCATTACTCATATGAACAAGTTTAAACATAACATAAACATTCATATTAAAACTTTCATACGAAATGTCAATACATTCTTTATAAACCATGAATGGTATAAAAATAACACATCCACAGTCAAACAAATCACAAAACCTTCAATACAATATGGACGTTTTTAATCATATTAAATCAACTTCAAATAATCTTAAAATCCATCAAAGGATGTTGACATAGATGAAATTAAAACTATTTGAGAGAAATATCTTTTTTTGAAGTCATTTAAAAGTCACATAATTGTAAAATATAACATTTACATTGAAAATATAATTATAAGATTTTAAGGGAATCTTCAATAATTTTATAATGGCAAAAAATAGCCGCACCCGCCATATAAGTTAAAAAAATATTCTTACCTTAATTTTGTCGAAAATGTGAAAAAGTACCTTGTTTGGAAAATGACGGAAAGATTCTTTAAAAAACATATAAAGTCAAATAAGGGTATAAATGACTTTAAACCATTGTCTAATAAAGAGTAAAAATGTTTTGAAAGAAATTTTTAAGAAACATGGATGTGGATGATAAAGAGGTCCCAGTATATAATTACATATGAACAACCTTGAATAATGAAGGGGTTGTAGAATTAACCCTTACCTCGTGTCTGACTTGACTTGATCATTCTTTAATCTCATGAATAATAAACTAGAGTTAATCTATAATTGATTAAGAACCTTTTTCAAGTTCATTATTACTTTTATATCACTTATTACCATGTTATGAACAATATGTAGTCGTTTAAGTTAATAATGGTCGTTTTGTCGATCTTTTGTACTTGAGTCAACAATAAACTTCTTATAATTACATGTTGTTCATGTGGTAAAATATCCATTATCTCCATAATTATATTTATGATATAGATATCATATATATCATATATATTCAGTATATACATGCATTTATAATATTACATAACATTTAGAGGTAAGAAATGAAATGCACCGTTCATGGATATGGTAAGCCGTACGTACGCATGAACGCTACTTTCATTTCTATTTCATATTTAATGGAATGAAATCATAATGATATAAAGTTATATTATAATTCCAATATAATATGATATAAAATATCATTTAACTCTTTCTTTTATACTTCCCACATATGTAATCAATGATTCAAATCACTTTGAGGGGGCGGTAGTACGCACTTCCTAAAATGAAATTATCTTGTTTACCCATAATGGAAACCATAAAGGTATGCCATAAATGAAAAAAACAGAAGCATAAGGAAAAAATAAAAATTAAATATATCATATATAAATATAGTGACATCTTAATGGCCACCATTAAAGGTGTTAAAATAATATTGAACAATCATTATTTCGTGAGGCAGTAATTCACCACCCACAGAAACAGTATGTTATTTAACCATTAGATGAAGGTGTGTGTAAGTGTAAGTAAAATCTGTCTCATAAAAAAATCCTAGTATATTTAATATACTGGTGTTGTTACAAAATAATGTAATAAAAAGGGTTTAAGGGGTTGGAGAAGCAAAATAAAACAAAGGATCATAATAGAAGACATTACCTTAAAATCAGGTAACTCTTTTTGATTTGAGCCAAGGGCTTCTTTGGGAAGACTTCTGCCAAAATTTAGGCTTCTAGGAGTGATAGAGGGAAGTTTAGATATTATTTGGGAAGAGGTTGGATGATCCAAATGGATTTTATGATGTGAATAAAGTGGTAGATGTGGGGGCCTTTTATAATAGGAGAGGAGGGGCTCTTTTGGAATGATTGAATGTAAATTTATTGTGAAATGATTTTAGGATTTTAAAGGTCCCACAATGATATATTTAGAGGAAAAGGAGATAGGGGATCAAAATTCACCCATCCAATAGTCTTTAGACAAGTTTATAACTTATATTTTACCTTATCTTTTCATTTTATATAAATCGTTCATTAATGAGATAATCACTGCATCATTATGGTGTCATAACTAAATTTATTTAGTTAATGTCTAAAAAAACAAAAAAAAAACCATGATGTAGGAAATACTTTTATCTTTACAATGATTAGTTATAGTCTAAGAGATCATTTATGTAGAAAAAATTAAAATTGTTTTACTTAGGTGTTAAATACTTTTGTTATATTTTCCTTTCTTTAAAATTAAATTGATAAAATGTCACTGTCACACAAAAGTGATTCCATGGGGTCCCTAAGTTGGTACAAGGCATCCCATGGTCGGAAATGACACAAAACATAGCATTAGGACACATGTTGGGGTCATTTTATATATATTATTATATTATTTCATTACCCTTAACTACCCGATTACTAATTAATCATGATAATTAAAGATAATTGTCGTCATTACTATTCATAATGTCAAAAAACAAAAGAGTCTTAATTACATAATCTGGAAATTATGATTCAAAATATGGAATCCTTTTTACCAGATTCTAAACACAGAAATTTCAGTAATTAATCTAAAAATTATACCCGTTGTTAAAACAAATAGCGTGTTTTTAAGAAACAATATCTATCAAAATATTGACAATTGTTTTTGTCCAATTTGAAAGTGAAATTAATTATAATGACCACCATTGGATAAAATGGTAAAAATATATTCTAATTATACTTTAAAACCACTCAATAGTATAATTTATCACTATAAATTATTTTGATTAAAAAAGTAGTTTTTGTGTATTTTTTACTATTCATAAAAAATTGGAAGTTCTTAGAAAAATACCAAAAAACCAACTTAGGATAATTTCGATATCCATAATCCAAAAATGCAGCCCCTTTTGAAATATAAAATTTATATAATTTCAAAAAGTGGGTATTACTATTCATAATGGTTACTTTGATTGGTCGCGGTTTGTTAGAATCTCGAACTTGTGTACAATGCAAGCCATTGCATTATTGAAAGAGAAGCGTACTGTGGAAGCTTGGGGTGTTACATTCTACCCTCCTTCAAATAATTTCAACCTCAAAATTTCTATAATATTACTGCATAAAAAGACTTGTGTGGTTCTTCATCATAAGTTCCTCGGGTTCCCACGTTGCCTCTTCCATCTTATGGTTCCTCTATAGAACTTTTACCAGACGAGTCGTTCGTTTTCTCAGCACTTGTTCTCTCGTATCTAGAATCCTGACAGGCTCTTCGCAATAAGATAGATCGGGTTCCAGTTCTAATTCCTCATAGGTGAGTACGTGTGTTGGGTCAGACATGTATTTTCTCAACAGTGATACGTGGAACACATCGCGAACTTTAGAGAGACTTAGAGGCATTGCCAAACGGTAAGCTACAGCCCCAATTCGTTCTAGAATTTCAAATGGTCCGATGTACCTGGGACTTAATTTTCTCTTCTTACCGAATCGTATAACTCCCTTCCATGGAGATATGTTCAAGAAAACATGGTCTCCTACCTAAAATTCCAAATCATTCATTCTATTATCGGCGTAGCTCTTCTGCATACTTTGATATGATTTGATGTGGTTTTGGATTACCTTCACCTTTTCCATCGTTTCCTTAAAAAGTTTAGTGCCTACGAGTTTTCTTTCACCAACATCATCCCAACAGGTTGGTGTGCGACATCTCTTTTCGTATAACTCTTCATATGGTTCCATTTGAATACTTGAATAGAAGCCATTGTTATATTAAAATTCTACCAGAGGTAAATATTGATCCCACATACCCTGAAAGTCAAGTGAGCATGATCACAACATGTCTTCTAAGGATTGAATAGTTCATTCTGATTGTCCATTTGTTTGAGGGTGGTATGTAGTGCTTAAACGAAGTTCAGTATCCATGGATTTCTGATGACTTTTCAATAATCTTGATGTAAAACGGGAATCACGATCCGAAAAAATTGATATGGGTACTCCTTGAAGTCTTACAACTTCATTAATATACAGTCTTTCTAAACGTTCAAGTGGTAAATCCTCTCTTATATCAAGAAAATGTGACGAATTGGTAAGATGATCAACAATGACCCATATTTCATCATTTCTTTTAGGTGTCTTTGGTAGTCCCATGATAAAGTCCATTGTAATATTATCCCATTTCCACTCAGGTATGGGAAGAGGTTGCATAACTCCTCCCAGAAGTTGCCTCCCATCTTTCACTTATTGACAAACCAACCATCCTGACACAAAATCAACAATATCCCTCTTTATGTTGTCCCACCAAAAACTTTCTTTCAAATCTATATATATCTTAGTGCTACCAGGGTGTATAGAGAAATTGGAACTATGAGAATCATCCAAAAATTCCCTTTTAGACCAGCTATATTAGGAACACAGAGTCTCTTCCCAAATTTCAAAATTCCATCTTCATACACAAAGTCACTCAATCTCCCATCACTGATAGCTTTAATCATCTTTTTTAACTCTTCATCATCAGTCTGAGAACTCTCAATCCTTTCTAATAAATATGGTTTGGAAACCATTTGAAAAAGCATTGATGTTTCACCTTCCATAGTTATTCCCATGTCCATCTTCACTAGATACATGAAAATAGGATCCTTTTAAATTCTCATATTGTTCAAAACTCCATGATCTCTTCTGCTCAAAGCATCTTCCACCTTATTTGCCTTCCCCAGGTGGTAGTGTATCGTGCAATCATAATCCTTGAGTAATTCAAGCCATCTCATTTGCCTCATGTTGAGTTATTTTTGTGAGAAAATATACTTCAAACTCTTGTGATAAGTATAAATCTCATATTTTTCACCATAGAGGTAGTGTATCCATATCTTCAAAGGAAAGATCACACCTGCTAAATCGAGATCATGAGTAGGATTGTTTTACTAATGAATTTTCAACTGTCGTGCTGCATAGGAAATAACCCTATCATTCTGCACAAGGACACAACCATGTCCTTTTTTCGATGCGTGACTATAAATAATGAACCCATCATTCCCCGATAGTAGAGTCAATATTAGAGCATTGACTAATATTCTATTTAGTTCTTAGAAACATTCTTTACAATATTTTGTCCAAACAATTTAACCCCTTTACGTGTCAGCTTCATTAATGGGTTAGCTAATCGAGCAAAATTATGGATGAAATGTCGATAATAACCTGCTAAACCAATAAAACTACGTAACTCGGTTATACTCGTTGGTGCTGGCCATTCTTGGATTTCTCTTTTCATAGAAGGATCAACATGGATTCCATCCTTAGAGACAATATGGCCAAGAAAATAGATATCATGAAGCCAGAATTCACACTTGCTAAACTTCCCATATAATTCGTGTCTTCGATGAGTTTTTAAAATAATGCGCAAGTGATTTTCCTGCTCTTCATAGCTTTTGGAGTATACCAAGATATCATAAAAAAATACCACTAAAAAATCATCGAGATATTCCTTAAAAAATCTGTTCATTAGATCCATGAAAACAGAGGGTGCATTAGTCAGCCCAAAAGGCATTACTGTAAACTCGTAATGCCTGTACCTGGTTCGACATGCTATCTTTGGAATGTCTTCCTTCTTCACACACAAATGATGATATCCAGATCTAAGGTAAATCTTTGAAAATTATTGAGCTCCATGCAGTTGGTCAAATAAATCATCAATACGAGGTAGGGTATACTTGTTGTTTATTTTTATAGCATTGATCTTTCTATAGTCGATACATAACCTCATAGATCCATCTTTCTTTTTAACGAAAAGAACAGGGGCTCCCTATGGAGAAACACCAGGGCGAATAAATCCCTTATTACTTAGTTCCTATAGTTTTTTCTTTAGTTCAACTAATTCCACAGTGGACATTCTATAATGGGTCTTAGATATGTGCCTTGAACCAGGCATTAGGTCAATAGAAAACTCAACTTCTTGTTCTGGAGGATGCCCAGGCAAATTTTGTTGGAAACACATCAACAGATTCTCTCACAATAGGTACATCCTCTATTTCATCATTCCCTTCCTCACCCGCGGTTATTTCATTCTCTTCCTCCCCAATAAGTGAATTTAGTTGAGCTAATGGGGTTGATCTAGATAAGAATTAGGTGGTGACGATTCTGCTATAAAGATAAGGTGTTCCTTATCATCATCTTCAAAAATCGTAACCTCTTTCTTCTTATAATAAATCTTCGAATCATGGTCCGAATACTAATCCATACCGAGGATTATGTCAAAATGAATCATGGGTATGATGATGAGATCAGTATATAATGAACATTTATTTTCTATAATGGGCACTGATTCAAAAAACATTGTTTCAATGATACTTCCCTTAGGAGTTTTGACTGACAACTCCCTTTTTAAATGAAATTGGAAATATCTAATTTTATTAGCAAACTGGGAAGATATGAAACAATTGGATGATCAAGAATCAAATAAATCATTTTCTAAACTTGAGGAAACCATTAAATTACTGACCACCACATCTTTCGGAGCTTCTACCTCAGTAGTAGTGATAGCATAAGCTTGGCCTTGATCCCTTGGCCTTTTCAAAGGTAAGTTCCCCTGACGCTTAGGACATTCATTTTCATAATGTCCCATCTCTCTACATTTATAGCATTCCACATTGACAACAACCCTCTTTCCCTTTCGATCATGAGCTTGGTGGAATTTTTCACCACACATGTAATAGACTCCCATTCCCTTCAAGAAAGTACCGGGGTGTTTCTTCCCACATTTACTGCAGGATGTATAATCAACTTTTCCCTTCTTCCCTTTATTTCCATTTTCAGAGTGGTCATCAAATCTCTTCTTCTCTTGTTTTTCCTTAAAGTTGTAAGACTTAGTGAATTCCTTTTCTATCTTGACAGCACATGAGATAATATCTTCATACGACGAGAATGATTGTGAGACTAAGGATCGACAGAGAAATTTTTTTAACCCATCAAAGAAATGATCAATATTACTTCTTGTGTTGCGTATATAATCTGTTGCATGCCTTGATAACCTTGTAAAGTTAGCTTCATACTTTGCGACATTCTCATCCTCCTTTTGCCTCAGACTCAGAAATTTTCTTTCCATATCTGCTCGATGGTCACGTGGAAAATATTTTTCTAAGAAAAACTATTTGAACGCCCTCCATTCCATATTTGATACTTCATCATCTTCCTTTGTGTTTTGTATCAATGACCACCATTGATCAGCATCTCCAGTGAGGCGATAAACTTCCATGAAAACTTTTTCCCATTCACTACTCCCCAAAACCTGTAATATTTTCTATAGGGAACTTATCCATTGCTCAGCTACTAATAGATTTTTACTCCCATTGAATGTTGGTGGTTGTTACCTGATGAAGCGATCCAACATTGATCCTCCACAATGCGGATTAGGGTGCTCCATTTGGGTAAGGTTATTATTCATAACTTGAGTGAGTTGTCCCAGTATGGTGATTTGCTAGTTAGAACCAGTTTCATCACCAGCTCCACTATAATTATCTTGAGCAGGAGATATTTCCCTACATGGAGTGAGTGCATTGATACAGTTTCAATTCCTTCCACTAGGCGCCATTTCTAAACAATGGAATAAACTAGATCAGTTTATGAATCAAAATACACAATTATATACTTGTAAAACACTTAATATAAATTGAACAGTTTATGGATATAATCCATAATCATAAATTTTATTTCTTTTAGGAATTATATAATCATAAACCCTTCATAATGGTTTGTAAAAAAATGAGAATTATCTTAAGCATATCCCCGGAAGTGTCATAACCAAGAGTGCAGCATGGCCCATTGTCGTGCACAAGTTCCCGTTCGAGTCTAGCTCAAAGCGATGTTTTTGGGTTTTACCCCTAGGTACATCTGTGCTAGATCCGCCTCTACCTGCTCGTATCCAGACAGGGATGTATTTCTCAGAAAACTCACAAAATCTCTACAATACCAAAATTCTGGGAAGTTCTTCTATACTAATCCTCAAAGTCTTTCTTAGGGCTATGTGTTATAATCAGAGTTTATCTAAATATATCTTCCAAGGTTAGCACTAAACTACCTCTGATTCCAACTGTAACGCCCCAACCCCAGTTACCCAGATTCGTTGAATTATTACATAACATTAGCATGATCACAAAAGATCATGTCTCGAAAGACCGATTAGTTTAGTAGCCTTGGAAACACTAGATACATTCATAAATGTTACATTACATCATAATGTGAAAAACTAAAATGACATTGTCTCCATAGTCCACAATCATATCCCCTTCAGACTATCCCTGTAGGTCAGTCATAAAATATTTCTTCACATCCTGGGAAAAATAAAACATAGATTGGGATGAGCTCAGATGCTTGGTAAGGATAACAATACAGAGAAAAATTTCATAAATAAACATAAACATTTAAAGCAAATGAAGAACTAAAAAAGGATTTTAAACTTGAACTTCATCATAATATGGAAAAAATAAAAGGAAATAAGGTCATTTACTTAGTCACATGGATATTCTACTAGTCGAAAAATCACATGCAATATCAATAACAAATTTCATAATGATGGAATGAATAATGCCTGACTATCATAACCACCTAACCAAGGCCTCATTCCAAGACTACAAATAATATTTTTTCAAGGCCTCGTGCCAAGATACTAGTTTGTCTCATGAGAACTACCGATGCATCGAGGAGCTATATCGGGCTCCACCTGTCACTTGTTAAGTCTAATACATTACTCATATGAATAGGTTTAAGCATAACATAAACAGTCATATTAAAACTAGCATATGAAATGTCAATACATTCTCCATAAACCAAGAATGGAATAAAAATAACACATCCACAGTCAAACATATCACAAAACATTCAATACAATATGTATGTTTTAAATCATAATAAATCAACTTCAAATAAGCTTAAAATCCATCAAAGGATGTTGACATAGATGAAATCAAAACTATTTGAATGAAATATATTTTTTTGAGTTCATTTAAAAATCACGTAACTCTAAAAGAAAATATTTACTTTGAAAATATTCTTATAAGATTATAAGGGAAGATTCAACGATTATATAACGACGGAAAATTTCCGCACCCCTCGTATAAGTTAAAAAAATCATTCTTACCTTAATGTTTTTCGAAAATGTAAAAAAGTGCCTTGTTTGGAAAATGATGGAAAGATTCCTTTCAAAAACGTATAAGGTCAAATAAGGGTATAAATGACCTTAACCCATTATCTAAAAAAGATTAAAAATTTATCAAAGACATTTTTAAGAAACATGGATGTGGATGAAAAATAGGACCTATTAGATAATTACATATGAACAACCTTTAACAATGAAGAGGTTGTAGAATTAACCCTTACCTCGTGTCTGACATCAATCGATCGTTATTTAATCTCCTGAATAAAAAACTAGATTTAATCTCAAATTGCTTAAAAACCTTTTTCAAGTTCATTATTTCTTTTATATCACTTATTACAATGTTATAAACATTATGTAGTCATATAAGTTAATAAGAGTTGTTTTGTCGATATTTGGTACTTGAGTCAACAATAAACATCTTATAATTACAAGTTGTTCATGTGGTAAAATATCCATTATCTCCAGAATTATATTCATGATCTAGATATCATATATATTCAGTATATACATGCATTTATAATATTACATAACATTTAGAGGTACGAAATGAAATTCACCGTTTATGGAGACGGTAAGCCGTACGTACGCATGAACGATACTTTCACATCTATTTAATATTTAATAGAATGAAATAATAATGATATAAAGATATATTATAATTCTAATATAATATGATATATAATATCATTTAACTCCTTCCTTTATATGTCCCACATATGGCATTAATGATTCAAATCACTTTGAGGGGGCAGTAGTCCACACTTCCTAAAATGAAATTACCGTGTTTACCCATAATGGAAACCATAAAGGTATGAAATAAATGCAAAATAACAAAGAATAAGGAAAACATAAACATAATATATATCATATATAAATATAGTGACATCTTAATGACCACCATGAAAGGTGTTAAAATAATATTGAACAATCATCGTTTCGTGAGGCAGTAATTCGCCACCCACAGAAATAGTATGTTCTTTAACCATTAGAGGGAGGTGTGTGTAAGTGTAAATCAAATACACTTCATAAAAACATCCTAGTATATTTAATATACTGTTTTTTTTACAAAATAATGGAATAAAAAGGGTTTAATTGGTTTTAAAATAAAAATAAAACAAAACAACATAAGAGAAGACATTACCTTAAAATCGGGTAACTCTTTTTGACTTGAGACAAAGGCTTCCTTGGGAAGGCATTTGCCCAAATTGAGGCATATATGAGTAAGATATGGAAGTTGAGAGAGTATTTAGGCAGAGGTTGGCTGAGCCAAATGGCTTTGAAGGTGTGAATAAGGTGGTAGAGGTGGGGGCCTTTTATAAGAGGAGAGGAGGGGCTCTTTTGGAATGATTGAAATGTTACTTTATTATGAAATGATTTTTGGATTTTAAAGGTCTCCCTATGATATATTTCGAGGATAAGGTGATAGGTGTTCTAAATCCACCCATCCAATAGGCTTTATAAAAGTTTATTTCTTATATTGTACCTTATCTTTTCATTTTATTTAAATCTTTCATTAATGAGGTAATCACTGCATCATCATGGTGTCATAACTAAATTTATTTATTTAATGTCTAAAAATTATAGAAAAAATACCACGATGTAGAATTTTTTTTAGATTAAAAATGAATATTTATTTTCTAAGATATCATTTATGTAGAAAAAATTAATTTTTTTTTATTTAGGTGTTACATACTTTTTCTATATTTTCCTTTCTTTAAAAATAAAATGATAAAATGTCACTATCACACAAAAGTGACTCCATGGGGTCTCTAAGTTGGAACAACGCATCCCATGGTTATCCATGACACAACTACTAGAATTATGACACATTTTGGAGCCATTTTATATTATTATGATATTATTTCATTACCCATAACTACCCTATTACTAATTAATCATGATAATTAAAGATAACTATCGTCGTTACTATTCATAATGTCCAAAAAAAGAGTCTTAATTACTTGATTTGGACATTATGATTCCAAATATGGAATCCATTTTACCAAATTCTAAACACATAAATTGTAGTAATAAATTGAAAAATTATTCCCACTGTCAAAACAAATAGAGTGTTTTTAAGAAACAATATCTATCAAATGATACACAATTGTTTATGTCCAATTTCAAAGTGAAATTAATCCTAATGACAAAAAGTGGATAAAATGGTAAAAATATACTCTAATTATACTTTAAAACCACTAAATTGTATAATTTATCAGTATAAATTATTTTGATTTAAAAAGTTGTTTTTAAGTATTTTTTTTACTATTCATCGAAAATTGGAAGGTCTCAAAAAAATACCAAAAATTCAACTTAGGATAATTTCAATATCCCAAATCCAAAAATGAAGTCCATTTTGAAATATAAAATTTATATAATTTCAAAAAGTGGGTATTAATATTCATAAAAACTACTTTGATTGGTCGCAGTGTGTTAGAATCTCGAACATGCGTACAATGCAAGCCATTGCATTATTGAAAGAGAAGCGTATCGTGGAAGCTAGGGGTGTTACGGTTGTTATAATTAATCAATTACTATGGATACTCTATAAATTACCACCCATGGAAGGAAAACAAGGTGGATGATTCTTTTAGTCCGAAAGAACATGATAGTTTTTCCATGATGAGGATTGAAAGAGATCCAATATTTTTGTATTTTTGGAATATGCATATTAAAATAATAATGAAAGTGGACATATATTATCTTCCTCATATGAATGTTAAACAATCCTTCTATAAGAGGATTAAGAAGTTGTCGAAGGAAGATGTTGAATTACAGAAGATGGTAATAAATGTATTGATTTTAACCATGATAATTCTAGAATGATTAGTTTCAGGAAAAAACTATGTTTCTTATCAATTCCATAGATAAATAAGGATATATTTTATGAATAACATAGTTCATCATTCCCTATTCATTTTGGAATCTTGATGATGTATAGATATCTAAAAGAGTATTTCTAGTGAGATAACATGAAAATGGATAACTACAAGTATGTATTGTAATTCCACATATGTAAAAAACCTATGTTTGAGATATATATATATATATATAAGGGTATGTTACAATCTTTACCCATGGGATAATTAATATGGGAAAATGTTACCATGGTTTATGTCATCAGACTCCCCAAAACGTCTAAAGGGAACAATGTTATATGGGTTGTTGTCAATCACCTTAAAAAATAAACAAATTTTATTTACATTAGGAAATATTTATCTATTAAAAAACATAATCAATCATAAATTAATTAAGTTGTAAGATTAAATTTATTACCACTTTCAATTATATCAGATCAGGATTTGAAATTTACATTAAAATTTTGGAGTGGTCTTCATAATAATCTGGGTACAAAGTTGAGTTTCACTAAAAAAAATTCATCCTCCAATATATGGTTAGTATGAGAGATATATTAAAAAACTATATGAAATTTTTTGATATTAATATATTTATTTTAAATTTGGTTTTTATCAACACCTTCTTTTGGTGTAATTTTAATTCAACAATATCTTTCACCCAATAATTTAAATGGATCCTTATAGAGCCCTCTGTAGAAGGAAGTGTGGTATTAAAATATTATGGAGTAATGTTTGAGATGTTAATATATTGGTTACTGATCTAGTTGATGAAATTTTAGAGATGTTTAGAGATATTAAACAACACAAAATGGCATCAAAGAGTCGATATGAAAGTTATGTTGACAATCACAAGAGACATCTAGAGATCAAAGTTGGTAAAAAGTTATTCCTATTAATATCACCTGAGAATAAGGTTATGATACTTTCAAATAATTTAAAGATGGTCCCTATATATTTCTAACCCTTTTAAATTCATGATCATATCATAATGGTATATTATTATTCGGATATTCTACTGAATCTCTCTCAAGTTCACGATGTGTCGCTTATATCTCTCTTGAGGATGTACAAACTTGATACTTCACATGTACTGGACTCAGATGTAAAATCATTGGAGTATTATTTATCCTATTAGGAACAACTAATTTTTATTCTAGATTATAGATATAGATTTATATGAATCAAAACTAATCACCTAGTAAAAATTTTGTGGAAAACCCATAAATTTGAGTAGGTAATGCGAGAACATGAGGATGTGATAAAGAAAAAGTATCATCATTTTTTTGTATCATAGTGGTGGAATTTAAACGGTGGTATTATTATAAGGGGGTATAATATAAAACCATATGATTTAAAGATATATTTATCTATAAATAATTATAAATTTTCAACATCATTCTTAACTCACAACACGAAAATTTAAGTGAACTATGCAATACTACAAAAATATTATTACTCAAATGTGACAATTAAAATGTGGACATTAGATTGGTGATATGAATAGTATTAACCATGTTATAAAAAATATAATTTATTTATATAATTCAAATTTTATTAATTTTCAATATATTCATTATATCCATTAAAAATATATCTTTTCCTCAAAAATGGGTTTTATTACATTTTGTGATAAAATAATATTATTAATTTATTCAAATTTTGGGAAGTGTATTTGAAAAAAATAAAATTACTTAAAATTAATAATTCCAAAATAATATTAAAATTAATATTTTATAAATTTCTTAAAAATATTATTTTTCAATGAATAGTGAAAATACTGATTTTTATTGAAAATTGTCTTTTTTGTTTCAATAATTAAAAAAGATCCATTTTTATAAATTTTTTTAAAATTAAAATAAATTATTTTATATTATTAATAATAAAATTTATATCATTTTAAAAAAATTATCTTAGAATTTTGTCTAAAACTTTTATTAAATAAGAAATATTTTTTATATAAACTACTTTAATTGTGTTTTGCATGATTTATTTTAAATTGAATTCTACCACTACTATGAATTATATTTGATAAAATGGATTCCAAAAATTGAATAAAAAATTTATATTTTATCATATATCCAACAATGATTTTGGTGATAATGAATTATAAACAGTTTTAAAATAAGTTATAGTGGTTACGGTTAAAACTCGTTTACCAGGGGTTCAACAGATATATAAATTAATGTTTACCAAGTAAAGATTATTAAATCCTATTTTATGTACATATATTGACCTAATCCTACCCCAAATTAAATCCGATAGACATTTAAAAGAAATTTTCAAGGGTCTAATTTTATTGTATTTTAATATTTTATGAAATTCCAACCCGGTCCTCTCCCCCACTTATAAACGTACACCTTTCTTTTATTTTTTCAACTAATTTTGAACCTTTTATATTCACCATAACAATCTAAATTATTTTATAAAATTCCATAGACACTAATTATGGGTACTTTTATTCATAAAAGACCAATCCAATAGTCATTTAGGAAAAATCTAATTGAAGCCAACTGAAGAAAAGGTATTCATCCTACCCGACCTGTTTCAAAATATTTCTTCATAAAAGTATGATAAATATATGGTATATGTCATAATATAATATTAAAATAAGTAACCTAAATATAATAAATTTTAATTTCGATTTTTGAATTACCATTATTCCCCCTATTTTTCAACAAATTGGTAGTGAAATCAACACTTCGTTTTTGTTGACCACTTCCTCCACGTATAAATACAATTCATTTTCCATCACCATATTTCATATAACGTTATTATAATGGGTTTAATTTTTATATATTATATTTATTATATTATTCGTTTTTAATTTTAATAATATATCTTCTTTCTTAACTTTCTATATTTTATAAAATCGTAATGTCACTCATGTGTTTGTGTGGACTATCACCCCCATGAAGCAATGTGATTCTATTTTCATTGATGATTTAAATTTATGGTAGTAAGGAAATATTTTATGAATATAAATTATATATATGACATAATAATTATTCTTTAATGGTGAATTATTATTTACCTTTCTTTCATTTTGTCTAGAGATAAGTGAAAATTGTTTTCATGCATTTTTACGAGTAATCGTCTCCATAAACATTGTAATTAACTTTTTTATATCTAAAATTCATGGATTATTATTAATATACATATATATATATATAATAAATAATTATTATATTTAAATAATTATTATAATTTTATATATTAAACCATGATCATAATTAAAGGACCGAAACTACCAATCTAAAACATACATGAAAAACGACACATTTAACACTCAGAAATAGTGATTTTAAAAAACTATTATTGATAAAATGAAGTTAAAATATTATTAATTTATAATATATTATATAATATGTTTTTATATTTTAAAATTATGAAATTATAATAAATTTAAATTTATTATATTGGATGTTAAAATAACTTAAAAATAACATCAGACCTTGGGTAAGTGTTTATTTCACAATCTCGTCATTATTCTTGATTATTTATGTTTTTGTCTTCATTGGTGGAATTATATGACATTTAGATATTAGTAATAATATATTTTATAAAACTATATTTATTAATTTATTTTTAAAGTTATTTTATAACACTACCCTCTCGAGTACTTAAAATGATCAATAAAATGTTTTTAAAAAAACAAACATTATTTCCTCATTGGTTTAAAAAATATTTCTTCCATGTCCATGATTTATTCTAAATATTTTCAATAATTTTTTGAAAATTTTAAAATTATTTTTTAAATTAATATATTACCATTTTATACTTTCTAAAAAAATCAATGTAATTTTTTTTATCATTTTCTGAATGAGATACTTCTGACATTTTTACCAGAAATGTGAAAGGAATATTCTTTTTAACATACTTAGCATGAATGTAATTCCCGCTATCATGAACACTCAGTGTTTTGAATATTAATTTAGAGTTTTCCATAATTTATTTCTAAGTAAATATTTTTAAATAATATTTTACAAATATTTAGATTTTGAATAAGTGATTTAAAAAATGAAAACATTATTTTCTTTAAGAACTTTTTCAGAAATCATTTTAAAGTATTTTCATATATGTCAACATAATTTATTGAATATTATGATTTAATGAGGTTACATTATAATTTTATCATCTAAAAGAATACTCTTGGGTTTTGTAATTATTTTAGATTAGAAAATTATCGAAATTATGCAGGCCGGTTCTTCCAGTAAAAATAGTTTTTAATAAATAATTCTTGATGAATAAGATGTATTATTTATTAATATAATTAATTAATTGGACTTATCATGTGATGTTTGAGTTATATAATTATGTTTCCCTTAATGCATTGGTAGGTCTTAAGAGACAAAAAAGTTTGGGTATTTAGCTATGGACTTACTCAATCACTCAATATGACCTGGAACGAGTCCCTGATGGTAAGTTTAAGATGTATGTAATTATGAATTACATAATTTTGAAATCAGTTATGGATGTCTATGTGAGTATTGGAATAATTTTTATATCAATTGGTTATTTTCAAGATCCTATTATTATTTATATGATAATATTTTATCAATATGTATTTCTTGCATATTATTATTTTTACTCATGTTATTAGTTAAATTTTATGTGTTTTCAATTATTTACCATTTCATATTTAAAATTACCTTGACTCAACACTCCCATATCAAGTGCTAAAAACATAATCTTTACATTTCTGAGTATATATTGATAAATGAGACTAAATTTTAGCTACAAAATACTTACAATATAAAAAGTAAATTGTGGTTAACATACATAACCAATGAGTATTTTAGGACTAGTTATATATTGAAGTAGTAAAAACTCTTTCATAATAATACCCATGTATTTAAGTGATAATTTTTCACAATTTCACCCAAATTTTATAATTTCACAATTAGTATTCAAAATATCCCCTAAAATTCATCACATATGAAACAATTATAAATTGAACTCATTTTTCATCATTAATCATAATCTATGGAAAATAAAATATTAAAAGGGTTTTCTCAAACACTCAGAATAGGAAACATAAACATAAACATTTAAATTTCATTAGTGAGCATAAGATGAGCATAAGGGTATGATGAAAAAATAAAAGTACATGGGCATAATATAAGGTAATACATACCTATAAATAATTATATCATTAATCATGAATCCCAGAATAAATCTATTATCCAAGTCATGAGTCATAGGATTCAATAATCATGATCTATGTGTTATCAATCATGATTAAATGACTCATTAAAAACCCTTAGCTAGTGTTAATACAGTGTGTGGTATCCAAGATAATTAT
Source organism: Viscum album (assembly GCA_963277665.1). NCBI lineage: Eukaryota > Viridiplantae > Streptophyta > Magnoliopsida > Santalales > Viscaceae > Viscum > Viscum album. The sequence goes on from OY728150.1 coordinate 1,785,861,291, forward strand.
CATTATAACCCAATTTAAACCTACATCAAGAATAATTGGAGCCTAAATAAATCCATAGGAGAACCCCTCAAGTAACTCCCTCATTTACTATTAATATAGGGAGCATTACCTAATGAACTAGAGTGCTATAATAGGGATCACTCTTCATATAAGCCTATCAGGGCTCACTCATCATATAATCTAAATATGCCTCTCCCATTCATCATGATCTATAACCAAGATCTACCCTTAGAATAAGATATATCTTTCTGACCCATTCATCATCAATAAAACCCAAATATAGATCCTAAAGAAAACATTTCAATTATTTAATTTTCAACATAGTATTAATCAGAATTCTTAAATTTCTTGATTTACACATGGAAAATAAATATGTTCCATGAAAATATAATAATCCATAATGAGGAATAATAAAAATAGTATACATATAATTTTTCCCCAATATAATTTAAATAACATCAAAGGTTGTGGATATCCGTGAGTGGAAATACCATTAAATGATCAATAAAAACATTCTTGAGGAAGATAATATTTTAACAATAAAAATCACTTTTAATAACAAAATATTCATAATTTATAGTGAAAATAATTTTACTTAGAAATAAATTTGTAATCCTATAAATAATTAATTAATGAAAAAAATGTTCATGATGGTTGTAAAATATGTTTATGTTATAAACATTTAAAATATGTATTTTTTAATCATTTTGTAAAATGGGAAGCATAAGTAGCTCATTTGGAAAATGTTAAAAAAATACCATTTCAAACCCTTTTTAATGAATTTGAAAGACCATATGAAAATGATTTAATAAAAAGGAATATAAATTATTTACAAAAAATTAATAAAACATAGATATGGAATGGAAAATTTCCTGATCTAAAAAACATATACATGATTTGTATCGCTTAAAATGACTGCCTTGATAAATTTTTAATCAGTAAGGATGGAAATTTAAATTAATCATGTAAACCAAATATAAAATATAATGAGAATAAAACATATATTTTTAACTAAAATAAGAACACATTAATTTCCCTAAAATAATCTTTAACCTAAACATTCTCTAAAAGAAAACAGATTAAGACATCAATCTAGTATTGCTTAGATACCTTTTGAATCAAGAATCAACAAAATAAATATTATTATATATAAATTTAAATACCATTAATTAAAATAATTTATTTCTAAAAATTAATTCATGGTGAAATAAGTACACCATTCATGGAAATTATGGTGCAGGATGTGAATGGTATGATAGGAAAATAAGATTCAAAAAATGAAATGCCTTTTAAAATATCATTACATTTTAAGTGATAATAAATCAATTAAATGATTGTTTGAAAATAAATAAATCCACAAAAAATTATTATAAATACAGAAGAAAGAAATTTAGATAATAATTCACACATAATCATGGAAAAGAAAAGTTAGTGAAGTAGAACTATATCCCAATGAATGGAAATTGACTTAAGACACACATTACAACTTGGTAACATTCATCTAAAATTAACATGAATTAAATAATCCAAATTTCATGTTAAAATAAAATAAATTTTAAGATAGTCCTAATATAACATATAAAAGGGTCAGTATATATACCTCATCAAAGAAATTGGGTTCATAATTTTAAAATATACTTCAATAAAAGGAAATTGGTATGAAATCCCTTACGTGAAGTCCAGAGTTACCATGTATATACATCAACTCCAGTATTATAATCTCAAATAAATTATTTTATTTTATAATAACTTATTAAAAGTATAATACATTATTCATAAATCATTCTTTTTCATTTGTTCTAATGTTATTTTCAAATACATACTCAATTTAGTCCACATCTTTCCTTTTGAATGCATTTGGTCCATCATTTCAAAATGGATTCGGTAAGATGATCCTCAAAAAATGGGAAATTGATACATAATATCCAAAATAATAATAACACAAAAATTAGTTTTTAATAAATTAATAAAAAATAAAGTAGTGATAAAATATTTTTATGAAAATTGATTTATATTACAATAATGGAGAGGGTATGTCGTACGCACGCATGAGTAATATTTTCATTTTTCATAGTACTTTATAGGAAGAGGTTAAGTAATATTATATAATTATATAATTATAATATTATCTTAAATATTATATTATATCTTTAGATAAACTTATACATTTCATCTGTGTGAGGTGGTGATTAAAAAAACAGAATCGCTTCATCAAGGTGTTAGTCCACATATATGCACAAACGATGTTATAATTTATCAATGAATGAATGGTAAGAAAATATATGATATATTATAATTTATAACTTATATATGTCATTACTATCATTTAAAAACCTTAATTCCAAAATTATAATCCTCTTTGAGAGTTAGTTATGTAAAAATAATTATATCAGTTCGTGTGGCGGTAGTATGTTGTATACACAAATGACGGTTTCGTTACACATTTGAAGGAATATTCTATGGGTATAGATTATTAAATTAATATAATAATATCCCACTATAATTAATTTAATTTTTTTATTAATTCATCAGGATTCAGTGATATTATAAATATATAGAAGAAGAAATAAATCTAAAACGATCAGTTAAGAACTATACATATTATTCCAACAATATCAAATTCTTTAAACCTTAAACCCAATAATGATTTTATTATTCCAAAACTAATACCTCTAGAATGTGAGAATATATATAATAATAATATTTCAGTAGGTATTGTTTTTGAAAATAATGGTTCTTGAGGTGTAAATAAGTGAGAAGAAGATGTATAGTTTTAAAATAGAGGGGAGGAACACTTTTGGAATTTCTTAATATAATAATTAATATAAATTATTTTTCATATTAAAAGTATATAACATGATAATATTTGAATATAAGATAATTATAAGTTTAAATACTCTTACAAAACAAATTTTTTACATTTTTGGATTACATTTTACCCGTATCATTTTGTTTTAACCCTTCTTTAAACATTTTTACAATTAAAGTGATATCAATGATTTTTACGCTTAAGTTGTTAATAAAATTACTATAAAAGGAAAAAAAATGTCCATAAATGGAGCATATTTTATTTAAAAACCCATATTCGATTCACTTGGTCATATATAAGTTGTTTAGTAATTTTAAATCATTTAAAAAAATTATTTACTATTAGAGGACATTAATATTAATTTTTAAACTAGTCATTTAATTTTATTTTTAAGACTACAAGACAATAATATAATTTGAATAAAATGAATCCATTAGTATACAATATGTAGTTTCAATAAAAATAATTTTTATAAAACAAATATTCATTTAAATAATATTATTTTATCATTTCTAATATCATTAATTTTATTTTTATATTAATTATATAATTATTATATTAGTGTTACTTAACATTTTAATGTAATAATTTTATTGATAAAAATAGAAAATTACCAGCTAAAAAATACTAATTTATGTTCAAAATTAATATTTATAACCAAACATATCCTCTCTTGTCCCTATTTTAAAAAAATTATAGTAATTAAAAGTAAGAATTTTATATTTTTTTCTTCATATTCACCAAAATTTTATAAAGTTCAAAATCTTCTCCATAAGTAAAAAGGATATATATTATACATTTTATGATTATGTAAATGTTATAGTCATATAATAAAATAAGTTCAAGTTTGAAGGTTATTTTTAAGTCCTTATTAATTTATTTTTCTCATAAATTACCCAATTTACCCTTTATCGTGGTAACAAAATTTACTAAGGTTACAAGTCATATTGACCAAAAATATAAGGGGCCTATTTTCCCAATTTTTAAATGATGATTCAAAATATGGAATCATCTATTATTAATTAAAAACAAATAATTGGTAGAATTAATATAAAATTAAACTAGAAAAATGTGATGATGGCTATTTTTTTTTAAAAAATGATCTTTTAATTATAATATTTTTTGTATAAATTCAGGTATAAAATTTATTTAAAAACCCAGAATATAAATAATTACAATAAAAATGGACTAATTAAATTTTCAATTTATTCCAAATATAATTTTAATAAATAAAAACATTAAAATAAAATACATTTTTAAATAATATTTCGTATTTTTCATTATTACCTGAAAAAACAATTTTTTCAAAAATTTCTCAAAATTTCACTATAAGAAAAATTACATATTATGAATTCAAAATAGATAAATTATTTACAAATTTTTTAAAATTTTTCATAAATTAAATTGTAATATTCTCCTTCCAAATAAATAAATATCATTTTTCATGAAAACTTATTTTTGAAGAATAAAATGTCTTTTCTAAACATTGAGTACTTATTTTAGAAGAATTGGTCAATACATTTGAATTGTTTAGGAAATTTATACATACATTATAATTAATTTAATCCTTTTCATACCTTCTAATTTAATGGCTTTGTTATAATGGTCATATTTAAATAATAATATTTCATTTTTCATTTCAACCCAGTTTTGTGTGTTGAACAATATATTGAACACGGTTTTTGTCAAATCTTTGGGTGGTATATTATCCCCCACCCCTAATAGATTGTATCCCAAAATACTTAAATATATTATGTTGATAAATATTTTAAATTTTAAAATACCTTTCTTGAAATATGATATCATAGAAATTGTTAATAAAACGTCCTCTTAGAAATGAGGAACGAGAAATATGAAATTCATATTAAATAAAACATACTAGACTTCCAAATTGGATAAAATTAGTTGGAATTACAAATAGATTCATGGAGAAAAATATAATGTCCAAATAATTATTAACATTTACAGAGACTATTGATCACAATAAAGTGAATGATTAAGATAAAGTTAACAACCACAAAAGCATAACACGAGTAGATGTGAAAAAGAAAATAGATTCTTCATAAATGATGGTAATATGACAAATTTTTTGTTTCGAGATCTTTTTTTTAGTTTAGGAATTCTTTTACTATATATACTATGAAAATATGAAAATATACTTACTTGAAAGGTGTAATTTCCTCATCTGATAAATTTCCAAAACAACGTAACATTTTTTAACATGATGAGTATTCAAGATCAATTTTTCATTTCTAATATATGAGAATCAACTTTCATCAGATCATATAATCCTAAAAATAAATATTAACATATTTATTATATATTTAGACATTAAAAAAATGATAGAACAAGGTAATATAATTCCCAAACTTAATGGACCGTTATATGAAAAAATAATTCCATAATCTCATAAATTTAATAAAAACACAAAATGTTCAACATAGATCATTCGAAAAAAAATATTCCAGAATAAGATTAAAACCTAAAAAATTATAATGATTAGATCACATGTTATTCAATGATAAATTTAACATTTATCTCTAAGTGACATCAATCATTTTTAAAGTATCCTACTAAAAATTTATATTCCTTCCACATACACACTCTTAAGATATGATAATATTTTCCACAAATAAATAAATAATGTCTCCAAAATAATAAGATTAATTAATATTTTAACCTAAAATTTTTTCTCATACTTTTTAGCTCACATCCCAAAAAGTTTAATAACATTCCGTTAAAATAATACTTCACTTTAAACATAAGGGTTACATATAACTTGACCTAATCAGACACTTCCCAAAAATATCATTAATCAACTAAAATTTCCTTAAATTAAACCCTTAAAAGGTGTGTATAAGACATTGAACATTGGATATGGTGTGAAATAATAAAACCATGATTATATCAAAAACTACTAAAATATTTATCCTAAAAACCTCATAATATTAAAAATTTTCTAAACCTTTCTCTGATAAAAACTAAAATAGTCATGAACCTACACTCCCAAATGCAATGCTAAACACAAAATTCCTATATTTATGGATTAGTTTTGATAATTGTGTCAAATTCTTATCCATAAAAAATAAAATCAAAAGGAAACATTGGATCTATTAAACAATTAAAGTCCTTTTAGGTTTAGAGTTTTATATAATTAATACAAACTCTTACATAAATATATTCATGTATTTAATTGAATATTTTTTCACATTCACTAAGTTTTTATTATTTTAAAATAAGTATTAAAATCTGAAATAAAAATATTCAAATATAAAAAAATTTTAGACTCAAATAATTTATCATAATTCTGTATAACATGTGGAAAATAAAAAAAAGGGTGAGATCATATTACAAGTAGAATTGAAAATATACATTACCGATTGATTTTCATTAATGAGAATAAGTTGAACATATGGGAATAATGACATAATAAAAAATTATATGATAATATAAGATAATTTATACCAATCAATACCTAGATCACCAAATCATGAATCATGGAATTAATCTTTTTACAAATACAAAATCTATAGGAATCAATAATAACGATCCATTTGATTTCAATATTTATCAATGGAATCATTAAAATCTAATAGTAAGCATAAAAGAAATGTTTTTTTATCTTCTAATATTATATTCATAACCCATTTTAAACATCATTTATAAGTATCTATATCCTAGTTAAATACAATTGAAAAACCCTCTTGTAACTCCACCTTTTTCCAATTAAGATAAGGCACATTACCAAATGCATTTGAGGGAAATAATGTAACTCACCATACATGTAATCTATTCCAGGATCACCCATTCATCGTGAGAAATGTTGGGAATTCACCATTCATATTATCTCTATTAGGATCACCCATTCATCATCAATAATTTTTATATATTTTTTATTGATAAAATAGTTATCATCATTCAGTTTTGGATATAACAATAATCATTATTATTTCATTTCTTGATTCACCCATGGAAATAAAATAGGTTCCATGAAAATATCATAATCCATATAGAGAAAAAAATAATATTTTTTAATTATAATTTTTCCCAAATGGAGTGTAATTAACATCAATGGTTATTGGTTTTTATGAATGGAAATACCACTAAAAGATCATTAAAAACATTCTTGAGGAAAATACCCATTTCATTTTGAAAATCAAATTTAAAAACTAAAAATATATAAAATATTGTGAATATAATTTTCTTTGAAAATAAATTTGGAAACTTATAATGTATGATTCAAAAAAATAATAGTTATGATGAAGGGAAAATCCATTTATTTTTTAAACAATAAAAATACAAAATTATTTTTATAAAAATATTTAAAAAAGGATTCCAAATATACCCAATTGGGAATCCTTAAGAAAATTAAAATTTATTCCAATTTGAAATGTGGTAAAAGATGATGTGTAATATATTTATGAGATAATTTAATATACAAATGAACTTTTTTGGAAACATTTTACAAAAATTGGATATGTATGAGAAGGATACCTAATCTAAAAGAAGATAGAACATCTGTATCACTTATGAAAAACATCCTTGATGATTCTTTAATAAATAAAGTATTGGTGAAATTTAAATTTTAAAATAAATTAAAAAACATAGGATAATAAAATATAATTAGTTTATGAGAATCATATAATATGATTTCCCAAAAAGGAATCTTAAACGTAAACAATATTAGAATGAATGGAGGTTGTAAGATAAATCATTTACAACCCTAATACCATTTAAATCAAAATTAATTGAAAGTAAGAATATTATATGGATATTAAAATACACTGAATTTTATGAAATAACATTTCCAAATTAATTCATGATTAAATAATAACACCATTTATGTAAATCATGGTTCATGACTTGAGTCATGTGTCAGAAAAATTAGGTTAGTATAATGAGAACACTTGTAAAGAGCATAATTGTTAATGTGATAATCAATACATGAATTTATTTTGAGAAAATAATTAAATAAATAAATTAAATATATAATAAAACAATATATATATCAATTAGAACATAATTAGGACACAACAATGTGAATTAAGTATAAATATAACCCAATGAATGGAAATTGAGTAAAGAAACACTTTACCACTTGGTTATATTCAAAAAAATTTCCCTTGGGTGAAATAATTAAAATTTCGACATAAAATAACATTATGTCTGAAGGATTAATTATATAAAATTTTAAATTGGATTTTATACTTATATAATTAAATAAATTATGTGCATACCATTAAATATGAATCAATGAGAAAAAATTGAGATGAAAACCCTTACCTCGAGTACAGACAGTCCATATATTCCCTTTAACTCGTGTATAATGAGATCATATATACTATTTTATTTATTATGAACCTTGTTAAGGTCTAATAACTTACCCATAAATCACTTATTAAATTAAAATTAAAAACATGTTAAAATAAATTATTAGTTATTCCACATCTGGTGTTTTGATGGCGTTTAGTCTATAATTTTAAAATAGTTTTTAAATGTTGAAAGTTGTAGCTTGACACTAAAACAATATATAAAAAACAATAATCATGAATTGATTATAATTTTTTCATATTATATATACTTTTAAAACCAACCTCAAATTATGGTTATAAAAAATGAACTAAATTAAAATCATGAAGACGGTAAGTCATAAATACACACGAGAAACATTTCCATTTCTCAACAATAATTAGGGAAAGAAGGAAAGTAATATATTATCATTATATAATGATAATTTTAACAAAATACCAAATTATGACTTTAAATACACTTATATCTATAATCCAAGTAATGTGGTGATCAAGGATGATTCACATCATTTCGTGGAGGTGGTAGTCCACACGTACGCAAGAACGATGTTATAATTTTACAATGAATAGAATGTAATGAAAATATATGAAAAAAAATTTATTTTAATAATGATAAACTATTCATTAATAACATATTTAAATATTAATTCATTCATTATATCCATCCTTTAGAGGTGGTTATGAAAAATGATTTACATTGATTCGCCAGGCTGTAGTCTTCCGTGCACACAAATTATCCTTTAATTTCTCATTTATTAGAGCAGAATACTGATAAAACATATTAAATAAACATAATAATATATCATTATATTTATGATACTTTTTATTATTTCATAATTATTTATGAATATTTTATGTTGGTATTAGAATAAATAAAACATAAATGCTCGGTTAAGAATCGTACCTTATATTCAGACAAACTCTTTTGTTTTATACCATTAACCCTCTATGGTTGGTATTATAAGAAATATAAGACATATATAATGTGTATAGTGTTGTTATTAAGTTATTTTTGTGGTTATTTGAAGATTAAAACAGTTCTATAGGTGTGAATAAATGTGAAGAAGATGATTCCTTTTATAAGAGAGGGAAGGGGAAATTTCAGAATTTCATAAAATATTAAATTAATATAAATTATTTTTTTTTGTTCAAAAGGATCTAATTTTTTTCTTATAATATAATATTAGGGAGAGTGGAAATATCTTTAAGCAAAATTTATTTTTTCTTATTTTAAGCACATTAGTTCCCTTTTTATTTTCTTTTATCCCTTCATTAACCCTTTTGAAAATTGCAGTAATATAATGTTTTTACTCCAAATGGGTTATTTTTTTATATTATTATATATGAGTAATTATATTTCAAGGATTTTTAGGAAATATATTTCATTTCATACACACTATCTAACATAGTTTTCTTGTTCTAAAAATGAAGGGATGTTATAATATTTATTGTTCCTTATTTATTCTTCGATATCATCTATCGTACACATTACCTTATAGAGCATCTAAGCTCTCCCCTTTATTATGATTCCATTACTATGGATATCAATAAGTGTACATATAATGATATAAAAACATACTAGAATAATAATTATTTTCAAAAATAATAAATATTTTTTATTATTTTTCTTCAAATTTAATATGAGATTCATATATGTGATACTTAACCAAGACTACTAAAGTATTAGGTCCTTTGAGATTTGATCACTTTTATATAGTGGTTATGTAATAGAGTAACCACCGATAATGGGATATAGGTTTTGGGGTCTATATAGAGACTAATGACACATTACATTTGATGAATCATATTATTAATGGTATAATTGGAAATCATATCAAATATGGGAGATGTTTTGGAAAGAGATACTAAGAAAGAGAATAATAATAATGTTTCTTACTTTAACATCAATTTCTTAAACTACTCATACTAATGATGATAACTCTCATGTGTCTAACAAAAAAATTTATAAAAAAATTAATATATTATATATTGAAATTTTGATAAAGTCAACATTCTTAACTTGCAAGATACAAGAATAGAATCTATAGAAAGAAGGAAGTCTAGAAATGTCATTAAAGGGATGGGAAATAAAACTATGAAAAGAAGGAATCTAAATAAGTTATAATTTATGATTGTGACAATATTGGTCACATTATAAAATATTATATTAAACTAAATAGGAAGGAAATAGAATAATAGAGAATCCCCAAATGGAAATTAAAGAAGTTATCTAGAGAACCAAAAGATAATTAAATTTATAAAAATTATCCATATTCCCATGAAAAATCATATTTATATATTGAAAAAATATAGAATATTTTTAAAATATTTTCTAGGACCACTAAAAATGAAAATCCACACAAAAAAGTATACCGGGATTTGGAGAGCCAATAAATTGAACTAAGAAGAATTTATTGAATAAATGAAAACATAAAACAATATTTTTAGGAATATAATGTTAAATTATACCCAAAATAAGATAAATAAAGACAAAAAATTCTCATTACAATAAATAAGAAAATATTCTTATCACCTCTGAATCAGTAACTGTCAACAAAGATAACAATCACTTCTAATAAAACCAAACATACTTTCCACCATCCTAGTATCATATATAAATTCATAATGCCAATATAAAAAATTTTAATCAGTACATGTTAACACCACAATAGCCTGCAACACTTGAAATAAAAAAATAATTTTGAAAAAATAAAATAATTTGGATAATTCTTTTATTACTAAACTAAATGATACATTTTTATTACCTTACATAATAGTTAGATTATAAATATGTTAATGTTTCACTAAATAATGATAATATCTTTGGTGGGAAACTAATGTAAAAAATTATTACTATAAAAAGGATTCATTCTAATTTTTGTTTTTGTGAGGATAATTTTGAAAATATTTTAATAAAATTGAAACCATATTATAAATTTTATACACATATTTATATATCTAAAAAATCACATATTTAACCAAAATATTTTTTCATTAATGCGAACCATTCTTTACTAAATTTCGGACGGGACATCATTAGAGAAAATATTAGTCTTTGAATAACTTTCAGTCATTTGAACCACATATGGATTATATTTTTATAGATCTAATAGTTATTAAAAAACATACATTTTGACAAATGTGGGATCCAAATATCATGTTTCATAAAATTAACTGACCCTAGAATGTTTGGTAACAACACTTTAAGACTTATTGATTTCAAGAAGAAATGATGATTTCTAGTACTAGAATCACATGGTACAAAGATAGAGGTTTTTTATAGCACAAGATAATATACAAGTCCAACTTCTATAGAATATATAAATTAGTGGGTGGATATGTTAATTTTGGGGAAAATGTGACTTGAAAAATTATTGATATTGACAATTGTTTTCCTCAGTAAGTCTTTCATTTATAATATAATTTGCATTCTAGGACTTAATCACAATATTATTATCACAAGATAACTATGTTTTGAAAGTTACTCCATGATTTTTTGAAATAAATAATTTACAATAAACAATTTGAATGAAATACACTTGTTATTAATTGATAGTTATGATAATATATATACTCTAGACCTATATGAGCTTAGTTTTTGTAAATTATATTACTTTAGTTCATTTGAGCATAAGTATTATCATTGGAATAATATATTTTGAAATTTAAATGTTTGGACCTACCCTAAAATTTTTCAGTGAGTACTATGGAAAGATATACCAAAACATAATTTAAATTTTCCAAGAGTCAGGGATCCTTTTGAATATTTTATTCTATATAATTCAAGCTTTAGATATATTTTTGAAGTCTCAACCATTTAAAATATATAGTTTGTGAACATGGACATTTCTGGTTCTACAAAAATATAATTTATTAGGGTAAATAACTATGTGTATGAGATAGTTTATGATTACTCCATATATACTTGGGCTTATAATATAGTATTTAACTTAGAAGCACATTCGTTTTGTAAAAAATTATCTAGTTTTTTTTTGATATGAGAAAACCTGTCCAGTAATCAATATCTTTAGTTATCAGAGTAAACAAATTATAACTGGTTTTTTTAAAAAACCAATTTACTACCGTTATTTCATAGGTCAGAAACAATTAACATATTATGTTTCATCTCATCAACATTAATTTTCTTGGACTCAAACATCCCCTTTCCAAACATTTCTTAAGTAACTCCTTTTACCTTGAGTGGACCATAATATCCAAAGGACACTAAACCTGCGTTGATTTTTTATAAAATCATTTAAAATCATTATATTTATTTTATTATTTTAATTATATCCCCTATCTATAATCCATTAACATTTCACATTGGATATTTTAAGTGAAAGATCAATAACAAGATTGTTTTATTTTTATTTATTCTTCTTATTCTAATACTATTGATAATTATAGTTAGTTTTCCACTAAGATGGTAATATTATGATAAAATCATAATATTAAGATCGCAGATAGTCACATTCTCCATAAAAAACTTTTAATTGTTTCAATTTATTTTTAACTTTTAGTTTATATTTTTTTATTTTTTTGAATTTTTCTTCTGTAACTAGACTGACCCCCCCCAAATATTGTCCCCCTAAACATCTAGAATCATTGGAATATTTTTAATTAAACTAATAGTTTGTTTTTATATTTCTAAATCCTTTGTTGTGGAAAAACATACATAAAACATGTTCTTCCGCTTATAAATATATTGTTGCCTTGATGTTGATACCAGAACATTATTGTTCTTTTGACCACATTATTGGATCAATTTTTATGAAAAAATTGAAATAATCCAAAAATATTTTTCCTTAATCTATAACTATTTTAATAATTAATAAAATCATTAATTATATTATTTTATATTCAACTATATATTCCAAAAATTTCAATATTTTTTATATTCATATTTTTTCCCCACAAACATGATATTATTTACCTATGTATCCAAAAAATATTTTTCACTGACACGTCCAATTATTTTTTATATTTTTCCCTGATATTTTATAGTAATCTCAATCCACATCATTATATAAATATTCAAAACCTATCACAAAAACTTTCTTCAAACACTAACATACTTATTAAATAGAATTCTAAATGCTGGTTTTAAAATTATCTAATTATTTTTCAACAATTTTAATGTTATGTTGTTTAATATCAATATTTTACTCCTTCATTTTAACCCTTTATTCTATTTCAATTAATAATGTAATTTCCCCATTAAGAAACTTCTTAATTTTATTAATCTCTTTCTATAGTAATGATTCTTATTACACATGAATATATTATCCCTTTCATGAATATTGATTATCTTTATTCAAATTTCCAATAACATTATCTTATTTTTAGACCTTAAAAATGCATTCCTCGAGTTATAATTTCAAAATAAAATCCATATTAGATTCTTCCTCACTCTAATTATCTATAAATTCACAAAATATAAATCCAACCTTATTAACATAAATAATCTATAGATTTTAATAAATAGAACTTGATGTATGAATAACCAATTAATCATCACTACATTAATAATCACTATACTTTGACTATAAGTTTCACTTTTTTGTAATTTTTTAAATTAATACCCTTACCATTTGAAGAAAACATTGATTTATCATGATTTATTACCTTCTTATTTTTGGATATCCTGGGATCTCATACTTATGTTTAATAAATTATTTTACTTTCACCTTTTAAAATATTTATAAGAAGTGACCAATGCATCCTCACTAGAAACACATCAGTAGAAGATTCCCAATAGAAATTATCTAGACTATTCCCATAGTAATAAAGTAATGATAAATCTATTAATAAAAACTTACATAAATCTCATCTTCATTTTCAAAACACCCATATTCTTCATCATCAAAATCATTATTATCCTATTATTTCATCAATAATTTCAAATAAATTTCCCATTCATTATTAAATTTTATTCATGCAAAATAATCCATATGCATGTCATTATAAATAAAAATAATGTATAAATCATCCAATGAAAGTTCACTTGGATCACATTAATTGAGTTTTGATACTTCTGTGTTAAAAATGGTTTAATTATGCATATAATTGCCTCAAAAACCATGTTTCCTAAAAAAATCACTAAAACAACTAAAGGAGGTCACTATTTCATTTACTAAAGTAAAGAGGTCATATATAGTTTCACCATCCATAATTTTTATGTCTTCATACATAAACATATAAACCTCTACTTTATAATTCATTATATATGAATTTATTTCATATATATTTTCAAGTGTGTCCAATATAACCTTAGTTGTCTTAATTCCATTAACCTATAGATATTATTTTCTGGAAAGAGATGATAGATTCTAATTTAGAGCTCAGAAAAAATTATATAAGTTCATCTTTCAATTTCTACCAAATAAACACTATTATCCCCAAGAGTAAATTCATTAGTAGAATCGTATGATACATGAAAAATAATTCATAAAAAGTAAGGTATGAATTGATATTTGGAAATTTAATTCACTTCCTATAAAAAAGTTTGAAACACCTTGATATTCTTCGAATTGTGGTTGTCTATATTCACAATAAAAGTTTTGTGAACAATTATCCTTACATAGAGAATTAATTCGTTTCTAAAAAAATTAATATTTTTAATGAAAGTGACTATAGTTTTATACCACTAGAAAAGGACCCTAAAATCAGTAAAAAATCACTTGGTGGGTGAATTATGGATTGAAATTTCATTGTATGATTCCTCTTAAAAATTAACTTTACCGCATCTTAAATTGATTAATATGATCACATTTAAACACACTATATCATAAACTCACACATATCACAATAATTTTTTTTACAAGGTTTACTTTTTAAAATGAGAACATAAATTCTTTATATAATCCAAATTCTCCTTAGATTATACTGTCCACTAGTTTCATCGTGTAGATTAAAAATGAGGAAGGTATTTTCTTTTAAAATTTTTATACATAATTATAAAAAATGTTTAAATTAATCCCACTTATCTTAAATGATATAAATTTTTTGTCTATAATAGTTTATTCTTCAACCAAATTATACTTTTATAAAGATTTCACTGATATTTATTCCAATTATTTTTTTTATTATACTCATGCAATAAAAAGTGTATTTTTATTCTTAAATTGAATTAAAATATATTTCATAATATCTATATATTTCATTTCATCTCATAATATTCATAAAAAATTCGCGACACTATAAATATTAACTTTTATATCAACAATTATTTTTACTCTTAAAAATCCAAATTTAAAATTCATAACGTAGAGAAATAACATCACTTCAAAATTTTTTTCACATATATTATTTTTCTATCTTATTATTCTTCAATATTTAATATATATTCCAAATTATGTCAGTGTAATTATATGTGTTTTATTATCATAAATTATTTTAAAAAAATTTCTTCTCCCTTTCATAGTTGAAAATTTTCAATCCTCATGAGATCACTTGTCTTTCCCCAACCTGAATAAAAAAATCAATTTATATTATTTAATAATCCCATTCCCAACTTTACCATCATTTTTTTATAAGATAATTCAATGATAATTTCCAAAAAAATATCCCATTGAACTTCTAGAAATATTAATTTATGATTAATTTGGGAACTTCCATTTATCAAAATTACCCATTTGGAAATATTGAATAACCCTTATGTTAGGGAGAATAATTCTCACACAAATGGGAATGAACCTTATAGAAATTTCCAAAAAAACATTAATATTTTTTCCAACACCTATAAAATTCCTCTTCTGGACTATTAAATAACCCTTATTGAAAGCCAACTGACCCTTATGGGTTTTCCCTCTTCTAAATATTTGATCTTATTTACTTTGAATGCCTGTTGTGGAAAAATAAAATGACCATTAAGGAAACTAAAATGACCATTATAGTTTTCCATTTACTGAATATTCAGTCTTATTTACGTTGAATGACCCTTATGGAATAATTTTTTCTTTAGGAAAGTCGTATCCCCATAATGGAAATCAGACCATCCTTATTCAAATCAGACCACCCTTAAAGAATTCAGTGAGACTCTTACAATTATTTAAGTATACTTTATGTACTCTAGAATAACCCATAAAAAATATTGGGTTTTTAATATTTAGCCTAATTTTCTGATTAAAATAAATTATTTATAAATTCAATAAATTCTCTAAAAATTATTTAATTCATTCCTATAATTCTTTATACCTGATTGAAACCTTAAACTATGAAATAACCATTGTGTACCATTTTGAAAATTATTTTGTGTGATTTATAACAAAAATAACGTATTTACAATAAAATAAAACATAAAGAATGTAACACAATGATATTTTGTGAAATATTTTTTCCCATATGAATTTAATCATTTTTATATTTTATGGTACATGTAATAATAATTTTATCTTATGTTATATGCAACACTGAGTTCAAACATATTATGAAATACGATTAGAACATTGTTATTTAAGATGATAAATATCACCTATCTATTGGAATTTAGAGTACGAATAAGTTAAAAAATGTAAGAAAATATAGTTTATACATTCATATATAATAGATTCTTTTGTGACTAGTTAATTATATATGAATATAAACTACATTTGAATATTAAATAAAATCTTTTTCTGAAAAACTAATTTTATGCACATAAACACAATTTATCTCAATAAATTAAATTAATAACTTTTATAGAATAATATTAATGAAATTTAAATATTATATATCTAATAAATTGTTTAACATTAATCTTATGTGTTATTCAGAAACGAGAAAAGAATATATCCAATTTTATGCTTAAACAGTATTTTCTAAAAAGTAGTTATGTCACCTTTGGAGAACATATATTAAAATTAGTTTTTTACAATTTTAAAAGATTTATTTAAATAAATAAGATTCATTTTTTGAAATTAAAATATAAAAATTGTATTATGGTAACTGGTTATTGATTTTTCTGAAAAGTTTTATTTTTTGAATGAATAGTGAAAGTACTAAATTTTAATTGAAAACTACCTCTTCATTTAATTTATTTATATATTTTAATTAAATTTTAACTTTTTTTTAATGAAAAATTTGTAAAAATATTTATAAATTAATATAATTTATTTGAATTTAATTAATTTAATATTGATATATGCTATAATAACTTTTTATACTTTTGAACTTTTCCTCTTTAAAAACATGTTTTCTGATCACATCTTTAAATTAATTATTCCCACTTATATGGATGAAATTTGGAAAATGGATTCCATATTTTAAATAAGAATAATTTATATTATATAATAATTTTACCTTAATTTTTTAATATAATTATTATTGAAAATAGTTAAAACTAATTACAACGATTAATGTAAGAATATGGTTTTCCGCATTACATGCATTTTTATTAAAAATAATTTTATACACATATAGAATTTTTATTTAATAAATTTTATTTATTATTTCAAAAAGTAGGCCTAGATTTCAAAATAATTTTAATATTAATTTTCTTCTTTAAGGATAGTTTACCTGGGTAAATAAAAATATAAAAGTTTCCAGGGTAGGAACTGAAAGGTTAAGACTGAGTTAACTTAAATATAAATTAGTAACCTAAAAAATGAGTTTATTTTGATTTTTAGAGGTTTTTATCAGCCAAATAATCGCCAAAATATTCTATTTTTCTATTTTTATGTCACATTAGCAAATATTTTCATTCCAATTGGGTATACATTTGGTTATTTAGAATAATGACACTCCTCCTCAATTATAAAAGGGCCCTCACTCCCCTCAATTAATCACACCTCTGAAGCCTTTTTTATCAACAAAAACAAACTGAAATAACTTCCAAACATACAAAACAACATACAAGTATACTTTTTTGGAATATAAAAACATCATAGTATAGATTTTGATGCAATCCTAATGAGGATACTGAAGAAGAGGTAACGTTCATTGATGACCATTTTTTTTTATTTCTAACAGAACCTCTTTAAATTATTATTATACCATTATGATTCAATAAACACAGTATATAACATATAAATAGATTTTTTAGGACAATGGTATTATATAAAACCATTTATACTACCATCAAATGGGTTATGAAATAATCATTTTTGCATTTGACGGAATATCATCTCGTAAAGAGATGTCATTCATTTTTCAATTACTAACTCTCATAGTTGGAAATAATGATTAATTTATTGTTTATATATTATATTTATGATATTATTATTCTTTAGAAATTATTATATCTCAAATAAATTAATGATTTCAATTTTTTGGAATATGATAACGCCAATCGTGCGTATGATGGACTACCTCCTTGTGAAGTGATGTATTTTATTCACATATTTCATGGAATGTAATAAGGACTATTTGAGTGAAAATATTTTATATAAATGACATTAAATGGTTATATAATGGAAAAATATAATATTTTTTATTTATTTAAATCCAAAAAAATACAACGTAATTAATGATCATGTGTATGTACGATCTATCGTCTCCCTGAATGGTGCAATTCATATTTTCCATTTAAATATTATGGATTACCATTAAAATGTATATAATTAACATATATTATATTTATATCATGTTAAAATGTTATGTAGATGATGAAACCAAAATTCAAGAATGAGTAACACAAATTACAACTCAAAACATAGAAGAAAAACAAAACAATTATTACCCAAAACGTGACTTTAACATTGAATTATTAACAAATGGGTAATAAAATGTCAAATTAAAATAATATATGTTATGATATATAAGAATATGGTTCTGTAATTTATTTATAATTAACTTATATTTATTATAAATTATTTTTTAATTTGTATGAAGTAATTCAATTCTTAAGGTATTGGATTTACATCTTGATTTTTACTTCTTTGGGGCACATGCCATATTGACGATCTATTAATTTTATGTAGTGTATATACTTATCATGAATGTATTTTATGAATAATATATTAAATATTATGGTTATTTAGATATCCATTTTATTATCTCTCTTTTAGTGGGTTTATAGTTCAAAATCTGAAAAATCAATAAGGGATTGTTTTCCCAATTTACTTTCTTTGGGACATAATTTATGTTATACAAATATACTCTTCAAGGAGGTGTATATAATATCATTATGACAAGTTATATAATCAATATAATTAATTTAATTGTTTTTTTTGTTTCATTTAATTTTATTCTTCTATGGGGATTATGATTCAAAGTTACCAAAGTGGTAAAATTTATATTACAATATCATCATTTATCGAGATTGTTTATGATTATTCTTCTAATAAAGAAATACTATGATCTATCTCTAAAACAATAATGTGCTATACTATCCTATATTATTTAATTATAATAAATGTTTCCATTTCTTACCCTCTTCATGAAGTCAATATTTAAAAGGATATTTTTCATCCAAAATCATCTTATTGGTTGAAAACACTTTTTCTTCCAAAACCATGTTTTATAAAAATATTTTCAAAAATATTTTACAATTATTTTTTTTACAAAAATTAAAGGATAAGTGTTATAAATTATTTTTAAAAACGTATTTTTTAGTTTTTCAAGTTTATTTTCAATGAAAAGTATTTTTGTAAAACTTTATGAATTTTTTTTAATAGGGTATTTTCAACGAAAAGATATTTTCCTCTAAAAATATATCAATGTGATCTTTAAAAATAATTCCCCATATAATATGACATCCTTTAATGTATATTAAGATTTTATAAGGATATTAACAAAGGATACCATTCTAATTATTTCATTGAATGTTTTATAATGAGAAGAGATTTATGAAACCAGTTCTCTTCCCCAAGTTATATAATGAAAAAAAATATGAAATATGATTAATTTTTTATTGGTTATTCTATGATGAAACAATGAAATTAATGTTAATCCTTTATCATATACATTGGTTATATTATGATGAAAATTTTATGAATCCCATTTCATTGCATGGGTTATGATATGACGAATGTTTTATGATATTTTAGAACATAAGTGTATGATTTTCTTTATGAGACAATTGAGACCTATATATCTCTCCAATGAATTGGGTAAAGATGGATAATTCATGAGTAAAAATGTTATGAATAAACTTTATTACATGTTCAAAATATTATGTCTGAACATAATTACATGTTCATAATGTTATGAAAGTACTTGATTACATCTTCAGAGTTTTATGTGTGAAATTGATTACATATTTATAATTTTATGTATTAACCTGGTAACATGTTCCCAATGTTATGAATAAACACAAATATATGTCCATAGTGTTATTAATGGACATTTATTTCATTTCCATAATATTATGTGTGGATATAGTTTCATGTCAAATTTTTTATGTGAGGGCCTGGTTTCATTTCCTTAACTGAGTGAGTGAACATTTATCTATTTATACATGATCACAATGTTATTAAAAGATGTGTATGACCCAAATATATATATTTTTCTACTGTTATGTTTTCATGTCTCCTTTTCTTTTATTTCAATATGATTCATGTTTTATGAACTACCAAGATTTATGAAGTTACTCATGTTTATAATCTATGATATGTAGGATATTGTTTTGAATTTTCATTCTCATGTTATCATACCCATATTCTCATTTCATATTAATATGTCCTTTTTTAATCCATATTGAGTATATAATCTCACAAATTATTATGTTTCCTCTCCCTTTGATATGAATAATGGTTTTATAAAGGGTATTTCTATGTAGAGTACTAAATTAGAATATCTTTTTTTTAATATATTGAATATATTTGATCAAATTAGAAGATTTTGTTCCTAGTCTCTAAAATAACTTGAATATTTTGATCCTTAGACATGTGTTTTTGTAAGGTTTTGAATATTAATATAAAAAAAATTAATATATGTGTATTAGAATCATAGGTTTCTATAGTTCCTATTAGAGGAATGTTTTACATAACCTTAATAAACTAATATGGGAGAAATTTAGAGAAATAAATATATGTATTTATAAGGCTATTTCGAGGGTTATCTATAATTATAAGTCTATGGATGAGTCAAAATACATAAAAATGTACTATAATTTTGATAAAATATATATATTTATGGTTGGGTAATAACACTAAAAAGTGGAAATTAAAATATACTTGATCATCAACAAGTGCATGAAAACTAGCCTTTCTACACACCATGTTTGACACTCCGGGGGGAGATTATTTTGAAATTCAAAAACACTTTATAAACCTTTATAAAGGATTTAAATATATAATGAACAAGTATGACCTAGTTAATTCCTAACGTTTTATATATTAAAAATAATGTTTCATGATTTAGAAATCATATAAGTGAATTTTAATTATCAGAAGGATTTTTACATTGATTAGTGTTTCTAGAACATTGATATTTGGATTTATTCAATGGAGAGATCCATAAATAATGGGGATATCATTGATTTTTATGGAAATTTTATAATGATCACCTAAATGAGATGATTACTATGGTTAAGGATATTTTGATTATTCATAATTAGTAATAATGGATCCTGATTAACAATGTCCAACTTGACCAACTCTTGGACTCACCATAAAAGGGAAGGATAGAGTTTTATTAGAGTTCAGGTAGTGGAGACTATAGAATAAATAAGATTCAATTTTCTATATGTCAAAAATGTGGAAATACTCACTCAATGGAATGTCTTAGAGAGATGAGATGATGTTTTAGGGGTGGAAAGGGGGAAATAGAGAGAGTAAATACAAATGAAAAAAATGAAGAGTTTGGTTAATGAAAAGGATGGGAATATTAGTCTCTTTAGGGTATAATCAATGGATAAATGCTTTAAATGTGGAAATTATAGCATTATTCAAATCAATTCCCTAGAGAGAAATATCATGAAGTGAATTGGCATGGTGGTATATGTATTGGTTATATTTTTAATGACGAATATATTTCACATGAAATATGAAAGGAAATAATTATTAAGGAATATTATGACGAATCCTAGTCAATGGTTTGAGAAGGAAATGGGATGATCAAAGTATTTATATATTCCAATTTCTAGATTATGTCATATGATTCAGGAAATATATAAGGAGTTTTTAGTATATCTTTTTATAAATATTTGGAAGAGTATGTTAAATAGTTTTGATGAGCAATATAGTTGATTTAATAGAAAGATTATATTCATGAAAAAAACATGGTTGAGGGAAATAAAACCTTTAATATGTTCAGGATGTTAATAAAAGTGTCTAGATTGGATAAATATATCATTGATATGGATATTTTAAATTGGATAGTACTTATGGACTCTAAAATAATAAAGTATCTATTGAAAATGTAGATTATGTTATCATTGATGGAGTTTTCCACATTTTTTATTTAAGAAATATAAAAAATAATAAATGTTTTATATAAGGAATGAAGAAGAATGTATGTCTTCATTATGTTGTTAGGGTAATTTTGGTTACTACCATGTTTCAATAGAATACATGATGATGGAATTCACAAG
Organism: Viscum album; assembly: GCA_963277665.1. NCBI lineage: Eukaryota > Viridiplantae > Streptophyta > Magnoliopsida > Santalales > Viscaceae > Viscum > Viscum album. The sequence continues at coordinate 1,785,883,861 of OY728150.1, forward strand.
TGTTTTATAGGACAATCAAGATATACTTCATGATATATGGGTAATTAAACCTTATGTTTTTTTAAATTTATTGACCTTATCTAATAATTTTTCATTTTTTAAGGGTTATAAGTTTAACAATTTATGGAATGGTTTATGATGAAATTTGGAAAAGGATTTAGGTATTCCTATATAAAATCACAAAATTAAGATTTATCCATATTGGATAACTTATCTTAATAATTTTCTAATTATAACTAAAGATATATGGAATGAATTATAATTCTAGTTATGGATATTATGATCTATTAGTGATTTAATAAAAAAAATTCACCTTTACTTACTAAAGTAATATATAAAGTGTAAATTGACAAAGTAATAACTAATGTATGAGATTGTGCTTATGAATTGGAATGAAATCAAGTAAGTATATCTTATAGTGTAAATTCATCAACTTTAGGAAAAGTATCATGAAAGAAATTGGTGTCATATTGTCAACATTTTTGATGAAATCAATGAATTATTCACACCTCTTTGGTTTATTTATTTTTGATCATTAATATTATCCTAACCATGTTCCCTATCACTCTCCATAATATTGGCATGAGGAATCGACCCCACGACCCCTCCCCAAAACCCATACCCACTGCCACCATAGCTTCCTACATGGGGAAACAATTATCATTATGTATACTTTTAAATATTCTAATTTAGGTGCTCTAAAATAAAATTTACCATATGATATATATATATATTCCTCCTATATTAATAGAAAATGATGATATTCTCTCTTCATTCAATATTAAATTCTTTAGTTCTAGTGTTTTGGATACACATGTTCATTTTCCAAATGTTATAACATCGTAATTTTCACATTTGAAATAAAGTCTATTTTTAACCTTATTTTTAGACCAATATCATCAGTTTATGCTTCCTTATTCATTATATTGTTAGATAGTTGGGGAATAATTATATAAATGTATGAATTAATTCCTCACTTTTGATTTTTATATCCAACCATTTTATTTCTAGAAATATAAAGAATCTTTAAATCCTTATCATGGATGAGTTAGCATAATCCATTCTTTTTAGATCACCAACCACCTGGTTTTCTCTCCCTAGGGAATATTGTATTGAACAATCATACTCCTTAAACAAATATAACCATATAATTTGTCCCATATTGAACTCTTTATATGATTATATATAATTTATGCTCCAATGATCTGTATATATATCATACATCATTATATATATATATAATAAGATTAAATATATAATACAAAATTTATCATTTCAAACTCTAGACCATATTTCGAGTATTTGTTTCATGGACCATTATTTTTCATGATGCGTAAGATGAAACCTTTTCTTTTTTTATGAAGAATGATCCTAGGCACTTCATATATGTACCACTATATGTTGTAAAAAAATCTTCACAACATGGAATAGTGTGTACATGTTTAGTGATGAATTTTTTATTATGATTCATGACATAATCTTTACATTATTTTGATAAAATAAACATGGATACATTTTGATTTAGCTTAACTAATTTCTTTAAAAATCATGGGAATTTTCTAATAAATAATTGGTAAAGTCATTATAATCCAAGACAATTATGGATCATGATTATAATATATGTTCTAATTAATTATTAAATTACCAAATTATTTGAAATATCTATTAATATACACTCAATTTGGATTACAATATCAAATAATGACATAATATAAAACCCAAATTGACTCTTTCTAAATTTTAAATATAGTATCTCCTTTATTAATGTCTTCAATAAAATCCAACAATAAACTTCATGTTCTAATTTTATCTTATAATATATGAGAATATCATCTATAAACACTGCCACAAAATTATTGATGAAATTTATAAAGACTCCATTCTTTATATCTATAAATATATTAGTGGAATTTATAGGTCTTAAAGTCATAACTATGAATTTATAGTATGTTATCTTGTACGAAAGGATGAATTTGGGTATATCTTCCATGTTAACTCATAGTCGATGGTATCTATCCCAAATGACCACCTTTATGAACTATTTATCCCCATGATGTAGATTTAATAATCCATCAATAATAGTCAGTCAATAATTGTTTGTGAAAATTATATTATTAAAATCACGATAATTAATGAAAATATGCAATGATAAATCATTATTTTTAATAAATAAAACCATTAAACCCCTTGGTGAAGCACATGGTTATAGAAAAACCATATCTATAATCTCTTATAATTTTATCTTAAATTATTCTAATTCAATACAATATACTATATAAGGGCTCATATATAAATATACCCCTATGTATGAGTTCACTTTAGAATTTAACCTCATTTTCTAAGGTAAGATTTGAAAAATCATTACGAAATAAATTTAGAATTCCTATATAATTGGTATATCCTAAATGTCGAGTTTCTTCTGAACTATTAATCCGACTTTGTTCCATTTTTTATACAGTGAACCATCTAGGGATTAAATGACACGTCCCCTGATCTATTCCTCCCCTAGTTCTAAGACAAATTTCTATTCACCCTTGGTTTGAAACTAGTGAAAGGGTATCACAATAGAATTCATGGAAATGTTTTCACCCCCAATAATAATAGGATCAATAAAAGGTTAAAATTGGGAACCTAGCATGACTTCTATAAGCATTGAATAACTTGGACATAATAAATAATTAGTTTTAGAAAAAATAACATCCATACATGAGATAACAAAAATAAATAATAGCCAAATTTTTTTCAAAAAACTTTTCTTTACATTAATGAAACTATTCATTAAAAATTATTTTAAAACAAAAAAAAAAATAAGAAAATAAGGAGGATAAAGAGGTCATTACACAACATGACCCATATTAGTTAAACCTAATTGAGAGATAACCCCTCCATCACCATGTGACCCTCAATCCTCCACCATCAACAAAAAATAAATCATTCAAATTGAGAGTGGTAACAAAAAATAATTTAATATAAGACCTATGAACTTATAAAAAATATTACGATTACACACCAACCAATGTGAGTATATAAGGTATGTTCAAATAGCTAGTTGGACACCAAAATGGATCCATTTCATTCTATTCATAAATAAACCCATCACAATAGTGTGTTAGTAATTGAAAAATAAATATTCTTTTACTTTACATAAAATAGAAAAAATTAATGTATATTATTTCTAGAAACACACCATTTCCAAGCCATTCATCAAATAATCTTTACCGATATTTTTTTTTCAAAAACCAAAAATTTCCTATAAAAACATATATTTCATAAAATAAATTTAAAATTACAATTTACATTTAAAAAATTAATTCAAAAAACACATTCTCATAGATTTAATATGTTTTCAAAAAGTTCATCAATGGATTCCATTTAAAACAACCACTTATTTTCCCATTAAATGATATAATTCACACACATATCAAATATCAGTTAAAAATAAATCTAATTTATAACAAAATACTACACATAGAGAGTCATAAAATTATAAAAATAGTAACTCAAGGAAATCATTGCATTATTAATACTTTCTCACAAATAACCAATACATATATTAGGGTCAAAACAGTAGATAGGAAACAAACATTCCAATAAATATTAAACAACAATAATATATGATATATAACATAAGGCAGCATCATATATACTAATGGTACAAATACTTAGTGAAAATATGTGGAACTAACTTCTGACAAGTTAATAGCCTCAAAACATGTCACCTGAATCACCCTCAACATTACTCATCAATGATACACCCACATGCTATGTCATATAATTCAACTAAGGGATACGAGATAATATTTAAATATCAACTAGTATATCTAACGTCCAAGAAATCACCACTCAATGTTCAAGGGCTACTCATTTCATAGATTATATAGGTGGACCACTATCAAGACATTGTCAATACCATAATAATCACATATCCTATGGGAAATCAAATTAAAAAATAATATACATCCCACCTCCAATAGATCCTCTTCGATAAGGACCCCCTTCCTAAATTCATAGACATGAATCAAAATTCCTATAAATATTAACACAGGAACAATATAATTAACAAAACATAAAAACATTTCTTATCTATGGTGTAAACATCAATCGATAGAATCCAACACTTACATAACATGCCAAATGGCCCTTTACCTTAAAACCAAGAACCACACATTTGGAAATAAATTTTTAAAACCATTGTTAATAAAATGAAAATCAAAGTGAATTCCTCCTTAACATAAAATCATGGTCTCAACAATTTCAAGGAAAAAAATGAATAACCATATCAATCAAGAAAACCCCCCTTAAAAAAATAAATATGTTTTTTAAAATATGGATACACCTCTTTGAAATAATGTATATCATTTTAAAATAAATAAACCCATTTTTTTAGGATACACTCAAATTTATATGAATAAAATCACCCAAAACATCATGACTAATCATTTTTCTTGAAGAAAACGATCAATGGAAATTTTTCAAACACGTAAAATTCATGAAATACCATATTAAAAAAAATTTACATTGAGAAAAGTAATTCACTCATTTTTTCATAAGGAAAAACACACACAAGAATGAAAAACCATTAAAAACAAAACTACATGTCATATAAATAATTAATATAGTTCAAAAACATTTTTAGATCATCATGAGTTCAATTAATTATTTAATAAATCAAAATAGAATGAAAACAACTACCTAAAGGGAATAAACCATTTCAACTTCAATGAAAACCACAAGATTAGGTCTAATAGGATGGTTCAAAACCATTGAAAAATAAAACCTCTAAGATAGAAAATTCTTAGATATAATAAATAATAATCTATATTCAATAGGGTTATAGAATACAATAGAAAACTTTAGAAAAATATTGTATAATGAAGGAGGAATCATAGTCTTCTAATACGAAAGGAAGGACAATAATAAATCACTCTAATTCCACCCTAGAGGGGATTGGAAGATAAAGGGAGGCACATAGAAGGTACCATAAGTGAGAGGTTTGAGTGAGGAGAGATTTCAGAAGAATCCCAAAATGATTTTTTTTTGAAATGATAAAAATACCCAAAATTGAGTAGGTTACACTATTTACCAAACTATTAGGTGCCCATTTGATAACTATTATCCAAAACTATAGATAGAACACATTTTCAACAATATGGTTTCAAAAACTATGACCCAAACCAAGATTCCCAAAAAAAGAAACAAACATTAAATTTCTACATTTGGACTCATGGGAATAACTAAAAAAACAAATATAAACATAAAAATGTCATTTCACATTGTTATTATTCTCCTCACAATGCCACTTTTATGCTTAGAATGCCATTAACACCTTGATTAAGAGAAAAAAACCAACACCAACTCAATGATAAGAAATACTGAACCAAATGGGCCATTTATTGTACTAAAAACCAAGAACTTAAGATATAGGTGGTTATATCCCCAGGATCACCATTAAAAAAAACTAAATATTTACCAACCACTAATACTCAATGAATCCTAAAAGCAGATTCATCACACAATAAGATGTTTCTATGACCACTTATATTCTAAATTTTAAATAAAATGACAATGAAATATATATATATATATCAAAACACAAAGGTTATTTCCAAGCCTCATGATAGACAATGTAAAAAATATAACAAAAAAATTTTCAACTATAGAAATCATTATAGCTACAATAAATGACACATTCCAACCAAAAATAGTTTAAAAGAAAACTCTCATAAACAAGTGATCAACAACGAGATTAGCCTAAGGTATCTACACCATTTATAATTTGTCTAAAGAGTTGAAACCATATATATATTCTACTAGTATAATGGCCATCAGTAAAATAAACATGCTTCCCAGAATCGTTAGGGGAGGAAATAAGATTACATCAACCATGGACAACCAGCTCAAAACATTGTAAGAGATTACATCCTAAAGATTTGAAATATAAAAAAGGTAAATCACTCCAAAAAAACATGTAAAACAACCTAAACATGAGAATTCATCAACATATAACTAAATGATTATTACTTTGGGTCATGAAACTTCACAAATGAAAAATACAAGATATATTCAGGGAGCACCCACCCTTGCTGATCATGAATGAAATCCACAACTCAGTAGCTATATCTGTATAAATATAAATCAAATGTTTCTTCCCTTTGACTCAAACCAGACAAAAGACATTCACAAGTTATCCCTCAAGAAACATTAAACTATGGTCCTCACCATGCATAACAACAACTAAAATCAAAAGAAATGAGGTGTGAAAAAATCAATAGAATATAACATGATACAAAATTTCTTTAATTCATTAGAAAAAAATATGTGGACCATCTAAAAATATAGGGAAACATCTAATAAAAATATGTGATTTATAATAGAGCACTACAACAACCACAAAATAGACTCCGAATCTCTTCTATAAGTAACACCCCAAGCTATAGCTCAGAACAACGATAGTTCTAAGTCTTATTCCAATGTATATTTATCTTTAAATAAATCCTAAGATTAATGAGATAGACACTAATGATATTTCTTAAATTTTTTCATAAAATAGAACCAAAAGTTCCCATACATCCCACACTGGTGTCAAACCAATGGATTTCACTTTCCACTATCCAGGTAACTTTTGAAGAAATAAGAAGGGGATAAAGAATCAATTTTCATAATTTTCACTACCATAAAAGCCTCACCTATAATGGGATTATATATCACTTCAAAAAAAGTAGTTCTCCAATTTGGAATTTAAAATAATCAATACCTGAAATTAATTTCATCCTCCGAAAGCATTAATTCCAAAGTTTAAAATATGCCAATAAAAGAAAAATTAAAAATCCGTAACATGGGTTTCAAGAAAAATAATACTTCCAAATCATAATAAATTGCTTTATAATTTAATCAAATATATTCCAAACCACTTAAATTTTCACTTTATTACTCACAAAAAAGTATCATAATTCATTAGAGTGCTTAAATTATTCAGACAAGAGAAAAAAACAAAATTCTCAACTTTCTTTACTAAACATGGTTTGGCAACAGGGTTTTTTACAGAGTGTATCAACTATTTGAATTATACTGGATGATTTTAGAATGATATTCATAACTTTCAAATTCATTTAATGACTATATTCTTTAATCGTTCACCCCTTTAATTCTTCCAATTTCAATATAAAACTAATAATTTCCCAAGAAAACTCATGGGATCTCCCTAAAAATTCATTTTTTAAAAAACTAGATCAAAATAATTAAAACGTAAATCATTATAAATATACAATTAAAAATAAAACACCTTATAAAAAATGGAAACTCAAGGTATAGAAATATGAATATATCGACTAGCACTCCACTAGACCAATCCCTTAAGCTATAAAGGTCATAGATGTCATCTATAATCAAAGCCCAAGAAATAACAGGGGTATTATAACATTTTGTAGAGAACCAACTTGGGATTTAGAGACATGTCACCTGAGTTGTTCTTCCATAATAACAATGGCACATTCTCAATCACCCATGGGTGGAAACTAGTACTGTAGTATCATAACTGAAAATGTGGAAATAATTTAACCCTTAAGAAAACTAATCTATAAGGTTTGATCGGTTTTGTACAGTTCCCACTTTTCCCTAAAAGTGGCTCTTTCTTGAAAATAACAAAAATAAAATGATTTCGCATGCTTAAGAAAACTAATATCAACAATGGGTTCCAAAAGGGAATCAAACATGAGGTATCCACGAATTGGACAACAATGATAAAAAAATGTTTTTAAAACAAGAACATCCTAACATGCTATAAAAAAGGAATGATAGAAAATTTATTTTCAAAAAATATTTTTCCATATAAATGAATCAATTTATATGAATATTTTCAAATCAAAAATATAAAAAAAACTAAAATCAAAGATGGTGTTTTGAAATGTTGATACACCACACAACCCAATGTGGTTGAACTTACTTAAAAGATAAATCCCACCATTTCAATTTGAATCTCAATCTACCACCACCTCCAAAAAAACACCAATATCCAAAATAGACTTGTATCAACAAGGAACCTAAAATCTATGACCTAAGAAGCTATATAAAATATAATGGTTATATTCCCACTAATTTGAGTATGTAGGGTGTGGTTAAAATTCTATTAGGAAAAACCATTATTCAATTACATCCCTTTTATAAATAAACCAAACCCACTAGTTAGAAAGTAATAAAAAAATGAGTTTTATTTTTCTTTAGAAAAAATAGAAGAAAAAAATACCTTATATCATTTCTTAATACATAACATTTCTAATACATTCTTTAAAAATGCATTTAGAAGGTAATTTCATTCCAAAAACACCTCGTTCCTTTAAAATATATTACATTTCAAGAAAACAAGTTAAAATTTGTCTTTTATATTAAAAAATAACTTTTCTTTAAAAAAACATTATTATAGTATTAAAATTTTTTAAAACAAGATTCTAAATGGGAGTAATTTTAAACAACCACCAATCTTCCATTCAAAAGCATTAATGTATGCACATCTCTAATAGAAGTATTAAACAAAGGGAAAACATAAAAAATAAAATAAATGGATTGCTTTAAATAAAGAAAAATAATTACACAACATAATAATTAGGTCAATAATGGACAATAATAAATAACCAATAAATAAATATGGTATCACAGTAACTGATAAACAACTTACTTTCCAATAAAAAGTAAATAAGCATGACATTGGAAAAATATCATGGGAAAAACCATAGTGAAAAATAGTAAAATTACATGGGGTATATTTATAGAATCAATATATAGAATGTAAAAATTTTCACAACTCATCACTTAAATAATGAAAAACAATACTTATCAGTTACACACTCCTCATCCAAGTTATAACATTAAACTGTGGGATATTTTCTAATGTGTAACCATTAACTAGTATAGAAAAAATCCATAAACTCCATAATTAGTATCCTAGGTTTCCACATGTCATAGATGATTGATGTGGGTAACTATCAATAAAATTAAAATCACATGACAATAATATATCCCATGTTAAATAATGCAACGTCCCTGATCCTAGTAGCCCTAAGTCATTGGTAATATTATTACATTAGTTCTAGATATAGAAGATCATATCCCCAAGGACCTAATTATAGATTAGTATTGGTAAACTTGATACATACTAGATTTTTGAATTATATTTAAAAATATTAAATACATCATAGTGATAGTAATAAGAATATACATATTTGAACACATTCAAATATTCATTCGTCATATCGAAGGAAAAACGATAATAATAAGGGTTCCCTCAGATTCCCAATAAGAATTTTGTAAAGAGTAATCTATCATGAATAAATAACTAATAATGAATTATACATAATCAATATATAAAGTTAAATATCTTAAAACACATTTCATTTAATCAATAACATCACTAGCATGATTTGATAAGGCATAAAAATATGGAAAGGTAAAAAACTGAACACTAATGACATTAAATCTACAACTTGACAAAAAAAATTCATAAATTCATAATATCAGTTAAATATTCTCATGGATGAAAATATCTAAAATATTAATGAATTAAATAATTAATATTGGATGAAATGATCTCATAAATCCGGATATTTGTACCATCAAAACCTTTAACATGATAGTTTATAACTATGGGTAAAAACACATTTAATTCTAGCTTATAGATTTACCTCATTTGAATATTTATGCATAAAGGGATATACAATTATTGGATCTACCCATCACTAAAATTCCTATACATTCCCCATATATCAAATGATCAATTTAAATCATGAAAAATATACCTTATTAATAAATGTATGCATTGAATAAAGAATACTGGATATCAATATTTTTCTAGTCAATAAATTAACTATAAAAATAAAACACCATTTTTTGAAATGATATATGGTTTAGTCAAATGCATATCCAAGATATATAATTTTTATATCTTGGGGAAGTTTAATATCCAATGATCAAAAGATAGTGAATACTTAAAGGGATATTTCATTAATACAATATTAATCAATAAATGGAATATAAATACTTTCCCTCATAAAACTAATTATAAAACATTTAGATAATGAATAAGTATTTTATAATTATAACATATCACTAGTAGAGTATAATTATAACAAAAATGTATTGATGATGATGAATATAACTATGATAAAAATATAGTTAAAAATTTTCATAGAAAAAATAGATTCTAAATATCACATTTAAAAATAAAGAATTTAAAAAAAATTGTTATAATATTTCCTTCAAAATAACACTATATACATAGAACATAATCATTATAGGAATTTGTATTCCTAATGGTTGAAATATTTAATTCAAGTTATGTACTTTAAAAATTATGATACCTTTCAAATTTTAGAAATCAAAGTAAAAAGTATCTTGTCTGGAAAATGATATGTTGATTCTTTTTAAAAAATATAAATTTAAAATTATGTGTATGAATGCAATTAAACAATAACAATAAAACACTTGTTGGAAAAAATTAGAAAGAATATATTTTCAAGAAAATTTCTTTTCGACCGGAGAGAAAAATTGAGTGAGATTTTATTAAAAACATTTTCTCATTAATTATTAGTAAAAAATATAGAAAAATAGTACTATTACTTAAAATATTCATGATTATCCCATGTAAATGGAAATTAAATGGGTTTATTATATAATGATCAAATAATTTCATTTAATGGGATTTCAAGTATAAATTATTCAAATGAAAATGAGATTCAAACATTAATCTCTTACCACTTTGGTATCTTTTGAATCATAATTTCCATAAAAGAAATAACTTCAAGTAAAATATTAAATACCATGAACATAAAGGTAATATATATATAACATATCAAATTTGAATTATATAACCATTGTAAAAGGATATAGTTATTTAATACAATATATATCCCAAAGAATAGAATTTGAGACGAGAAAACATTATAGAGATCATAATGTTTAAGTAAGAATTAGTCAAGAAATCAATTAGGTGTATCAAATGTAAATTTACATAAAATAATTTTAAATAAATCATAATATAATAAAAATTAATTACATGAATAATCTTATAATATAAAAAATAATGAATAATTAATACAAAATAATTAAAATAAATTGTGTTTTGAAATTCATTACCACTTCGTAACTTTCATGTAAAATACCCTAGAATAAAATAATTAAAATTAAAAAATTAAAATAACATGAATAATGAATTATTAATGATATTACATGAATAATGATAAGTATATAAACCATATAAAATAAATTGTCTGCATAATATAACAATATTCATTGATGAAAGTAAATTGAGATGAAATCCTTTACCTTAGGCATCATTTTTGTTGAACATCCTTCAAAATAATATAAAATGGTTTTAATAAATTTATAAATTTATACCATATCAATATTAATGTTTATAAAATAATATATAAACCTATTATAACATACTACTACCTATTCGTTGACAATACTTTATTATTATTTTCATTTCATATTTTAATTTCCTTATTTTCTCATGTGTGTTTTTTCTTGAAAGTTCCAGTTATTTTATATAATAAACAGTTCCACTATATCTTGAATAATATTTATGTTATAGATATCATATTTACATATTTTATTCATATTTAAAACTATGCATTAAATTTGGAAATAGAAAATGAGTCGCATCGCTTATAGAATATGGTAGGTTGTATGTACATATATTGGAGCGATGTTATAAATATCGTAATATGTGAAATAGTATGGAAGTGGATGGTATATCAATTTTATATAACTAATATCATTTCATATGTATTATATATATTCATTATTTCCCTCATTATTACTATCCTTGTGAGTTAGTGATTGAAAACAAATTATATTGGTTTGTGAGGTGATAGTTCACCGTACACACGAGCGATGACTTTGTTTCCCATTTGATAAAGGAGGTAATGGAATAATATTATGTTATAAAAATAATAAAATTTTAATATATTTTAGATATTTTTGTTTTTATAGTGAAATTTTTATTACTTAATTTAATGTGGAGATGGATGAATTAAAAAGAAAGAGTTTAGTAAGGAAAATTACATTCTCAAAGAAGAATCGCCTTTGGATATCTTATTAAGAACCATAGAGTCTGTACATTTAGGATTACCATAACCTATGATTGTGTATAAATATTCTTATTATATATTTTTTTTATCATTTGGTTGATCTTAATAGATTTAGGGTTGTGAATAAATAAGGGGAGGGAGTACCATTTTAAAATTGAAGAGCATAACACACATGGAATTCTTGAAAAGAATTAATAATACTCACGTTTGAGAAATTTAAAAAGGAAAAAATGGATCATTATAAAATATATGATGTGATAAATTCTAATTATGGAAATAAAATATTATTTTTATGAGTTTTAGGTCTTTTTAACCCTTATCTTTTTAGTTTAACCCCTGGAAAACCCATTTTCACTTTAATTGTGGTAATATATTTTTACTGTTCTCACTTTTCATTATGAATAAAAAATTAGTTTTCCTTATTATATATTATAAATTATACTGATTCAAAATATAGAATCCATTTTTCTAAATTAAATACCCTAATGTGTAAATATTTAATTTAAAATTAAACGTATAGACGCATCAAAATATGTGTTTTCAAAAAATGAATTTTTCAAGCACAGTGTGATATGAAATTAACTACAAGACTAGTATTCATCATGATATGAATTTATACTAATATAGTTATAAATATAATCTATATATTTAATTTAAATAAAACGTTTTTAAATATTATTTTAATTAATTAAATTACTGGAACATTATGCATTTAAAAATAGTTTTCATATAATTGTGTTTTTAAGACTAAAACTGGAATTATAAGAATATCATGAATAAATATAATTGAAATATATTAAAGAATTTTAAATATAAATAAAAAAATAATTTTTTACCTTAAAATCGACTTTGAATCATAATTGTGCTTTAAAATAATATTATTCAATGAAAATATATAAAGGTATTTGAAAATCGGTATTTTAATCACACTGCGTAAAAATAAACCCTTTCAGAAAAATCACAAAATATTGTCCGAATGTAATTTTCATGCACTAATTTAAGAAATGATAATTTTTTTTATAAAATTCAATTTCTATTATTAAAATAAATTCATTATAATTTCTAAACATAAAATGCAAAATAAAACCATTTCCGAAGAAAATTTATTTTGAAGCATAAAATGAATTTAATGAAAATTTGGGAGATTATTTAATAATAAATTTTCAAGAAATTTTTATTTTTTAATACCTATATCTATATTTTATAATTCAGTTAATCATATTTATACCCTCCAATTAAATGGAAGGTTTATAAAATTCATATTAAGATAATATATTATTCTAGTCATTTCAACTCTCTGTTGTGTGTCATACATGATATCAAAAACAATGTTTTCATTTTTAAATATTTAGGTTTCATGTACCAAAAGCTAGTAAATAGACTAAATTTATTTGAAATAAATATATTTTAATACCATTGGGTGTTAAAAACAAAACAAAACAATCACATAAATCCTATATCTAAAACATGCCAATTAATAGAAAGAACTATTTCTAAATTCATAAAAATGAATCAAAATTCATATAACTATTAAAAATTTCATTGAATAATAAAAAAAATAGGTAATAAAAGGGATCTAATCGGGTGTAAAAATAACTCGATAAAATCTAACTTTCATGAAAAATTTGAAATGGGCCTTTACCTTGAAAAAAATATCCAAACCTTTTGAAATTAAATTTTTAAAAACCATTTGAAAATAAATTCTAATTCTAATGGAATACAACACAAATAAAATCATGGGAAAAATCAATTTAATGAAATAATTAAATGATCATATCAATCAAGAAAACCCCCCTTTTTAAAAAAATTAAACCCTTTTTAAAAATAAGTAATCAATTTTTTTAAAATAATTGAATAAATTTTTAAATACGAATACACTTTTATTTTAGGGATAACCCCACTACCAAAAACATCAGTATAGAATTACCCTATACCTCATAATCATCAAACTATTACCAAAAAAGATAGATAATACTATATAAAAGGGAGTAAACTAAGGTAAGAAAGATGGATCATAGCTAAATATTCAATCAAGAAGGAAATCAACCATGAAACCACTCAAATCCAACCATGGAGGGGCTTAGAAGAGTAAGGGGTGTTTGAGAGATTCTATAGAAATAGGATGGACTAATGGGAGTGCTTGGGAGAATCCATAGATAAGAAAAATTAAAAATAAGAAAATAACGAAAACTGAGTAGCTTATATGGTTTACTCAAACAGTTTACCAAATAGTATGGTTATAAGATGATCACTACTATCTAAAAAAATAGATAGTGAACAGTTTCAAATTCATTGTTTCCCAAACCATGTATCTAACCATAAAACCTTATAAAATTTCTAATAAATTTAAAATTCCACCTTGGGACACCCATAAACTCAAGGTATGAATCAACCATATAAATATAAAATGTAATGTGGAATTACATGGTGTCACAATTGGGTATTAAGACCCATATAATTGAAGTCATTTCCATAGGGATTTTATAATCATCCTTGCATAAATACCTGAGAATAGTGTGATTTGGGACATGAAATTTGATTTCCCTATTCATATAATTTAAATGAGATCTATGATGAGAGATCCAACCAATGTCTATTATCCTATCAAATTTTATTAAAAGAATAATAATAATATTTAAGGAATTTAACTTCCCATAGGTATCAAATTAGAAAGAGTTATAGACATGAGATGGAATAAACACAGCACTGGGTTCTTTCCTTAATAATTCAATATCCAATAATTAAGGTTATGAACCAATATTTATAATGATGTTTCATGATATAAAGGAATACCAAATAATTTAAATTGTGTAATTTTTTTTATCATTATTGGATAATATGAAAACCTTTCACCACCTCATTTTCAAGAAAATGTTTCTAAAAATATTATACAACCAAAATTCCTAGTGTGATAATTAAAAACTAATATCTATAGTACAAAATAATATTATAACCAAATTCAATCCTAATAAATCATAACCCATGAATCATTTATTTCAATGTATCATAATTATTATTAATCCAATAAAACAATCAGTTTTACCTAGGATGATTTTAGTTTTGTCTTCTTAATATTCATATAATAATCCTAAAAATTAACTAAACCCCATTTCCATACCATCTCTGATAACATAAAAATTAATTGTATAAAGGTTTAGTCTGATTGGTGAAAAGTAACATATATGTCATATTTGAAAGTATTGTATACATTTATTCAAAATATTAACCACTCATTCTACCTTCTAGAAAAATAATTTTTAATATTATTATTCATTACACAAGTAACATAATACCTAAGAAAGGGGATAAATCAGGCACTCAATATAGGGTGAACCATAAGATATATCAATATAATGAACGTAGGTGATCATAAATAATATGATAGAGGTGTAATCGTAAATAAGCATATAGGTAGGATAATATAATTATAAAATCAAACACAATGGTGTTAGAAACCTGAAAAAAATGTGAATCATAATATAAATATATGTAATAACATTAGAATTTTGTATATACATACATAAGATATTATAATCATATTAAATGGTTTACGACCAACCTATTCAAATCATAATGGAGTAGTCTAACCACCTATGTCCCCTATCATAGTGGAATGTGCTCACCACTCATGTCCCGTAACTTAAAAATCTCATGAGATTTCTATACTTACCCAATTTCTTATAACGATATATACTTTTTCCCCCACCCATATCATTAAGAGATAACTATATACATGTGTTCCAAATGAACATAAAAAACAATCATAAATTCATCATCACATAGTTAATATTTTATAATACAATAGTTTATTTAGTAATTTTCCCAAGAATTAAATAAAAATTCTATAAAATAGGAAATAGATGATTCCATTAAATTACATACCTTGTGAAAACTTAATGAAAATAAAATGAGCATAAAATATATTGGTATTAACATATATAAAAATTATCTATATAGTTATTTTATATTGTTTAAAAATAAATAAAAAATATAGTTTTCATTTAATCATTTTTATAAAAAAAATATATATTATGAATGAATTTCTTTATAAGAAAATAAAATGAAAAAAACATTTTAAATGGTTACATAAAAAATCATAATTTCTAATTTTTTTTAATAATATTTAATATTTTTGGAGAAAATTATTAAGTAATAACAATATATAAATTGATATAAAAATATCCCAGTTACACTTTTATAAGTAAGTTGAATTTAATTGAAATAAACCATAAGAAATCATAGAATTTTAGATAAATATAGTGAATATATTTATGGATCAATATAAAAAATATAAATGTGGATAGAAAATGATTCCAATGTTGAAGATAGATAAATGATAATCCCCTTACAAGCATATAAATAAGTGAAGTATGAATCAATAAAAATGTAAATGGAAGAAAATCATTAAAATATAAAAAATTACTAGAGGTTAATAAAAATTGTGATATATAAGTAATGTAAAAAAATTCCCTAAATAGAAATTTAGACATATATAATATCACCTAAGAAGTGATTTTTAAGGATAAACCATTACCTTTTATTCAAACTTCCATGAATATACATTAACTCCTTGTATAAAAAACAACTTCATAATCACTAATTTAAGAATATTATAAATAATTTTTTTCCATTTTACAAATTAAACACATCCATTTATTATATAAAGATGATAGTTATTTATAGTTAATTTTTTCATCAACTATTAGTACTTTTTATTATTTCAAACTAAATTTAGTGTGGTGATTCTGATCGTCATTATTTGTTAATAAATTTATTATCTATATAATTTCACTAATATATAATGATTATAATATTTAATTGATTTATAAATTACCATGTTCATATGTTATAAGGTAAGGGTATATCTTATAGGAACATCGTTCAAAATTCGCACATTTCATGTCACTTTACCAATAATAATGTTTCACTTTATAATGATCATTCATTGGATTGTCACAATTTTGGAACCATAATTATTAGATAAATTTTTTATTAGTATCATATATTATTGTTATTTATGTTCTGATACGTATCCATAATGAATATAATGAAGATAATATATAATTATTCATGTTGGGGGACGAACTTATCTAAACATAAACATGATATATGAATTATTGAGTAAGGTTATAGAGATATATTATTAAAATATCATTTTTTGAAATGAATAATCACATAAATAATGCATTATAATAGTGGTGTATCTCATTTGTAAAGAATGAATATGTGAAGAAAATGAAAACATGGAGTGGTGCTCATTACAAAGATGGAATCAATCATATTTTTTTACCACTTCACTTATAATAAAGTATTTTTTTCTCCTTGAAACTAGGAGATCCTGAAAATTATAGGAAATGTTTTTAAGAATTCAATAGTAAATTTTACTAAAGGTGTGGGTTAGAATGGGTTTAAGACGAGTGATTTTGTATTTGATTTTTATCGGTGTATTTCCAATTTATTAATCCTTAATGGTTAAATATAGTCATTTTAATATAAAAAATGTCCAAATGTGGAAAAGTAGGTTTTACATTCCCTCTATAGAAAAAATTTATATTGATTTTTCTAATTTTACACATAATTTTTTTGTAAAATTATATTTTTTAGATTTTATAATTTACCAATTTAATTCATTATTCGCCATGATAGATTTTTTTAGCCAAAATAAATTAACCCTTTTAATTATTATGGAATGATTTTAAATATAGAATATATTTTACCAAATTTAACTTTTAAATAAAATTAAATAATACATTATAAAAATTAATAAGTTCAATTTCTTAGTTAATAAATGATATTATTTTATTTACTATCATTCCATCATTATTTAATGGATATTAAATATTCATTATATATATAGAATATATTATTTATAATATATTATTCATTTATAAAAATTGAATATATTTTGATTGCTATAGTTTTAAAATACACATTATTTATATGTAACAACCATTGGTCTAATGACTATCTATCCAATTACCATAAATTCAATGACCATATAATAGTAAAATTTCACTTTTCCATACTTATATATTACCTTAAATAATTCTGTAAAATAATATTTACAATTTCCTTTCTAAATATATCTAATAAAATTTTAATTGTTTTATTATTTTTATAATTATCATTTATAGTGTGATCTTCAAGGGAGATCATGGTGTTGAATATTTAAATCATATAACACATTTTTATAATTAATGTTTTATTAGAATAATATTTTTTATTAATATTATTTCATATAACATTATTATAATTTATTATAATTTATTTCATTTTATATTTTAATATTACACCATAATGGAATAATTTATTGTTCATTTTAATTTAGTTTTATGTGTAACATAAGTTACCTAACACATGACATTCATTTAAATTGATTTTTTTATAAAACTTATACGGTGTTACATGGAGAATATCTTAGACTTACATTGATGGAATTAGTTTTATTACTAGTTGTCTAAGTAAAAGTTCAAGATTAATTGTTGTTTATTTTTATCACTCTAAAATGTAATAATGTTTCAAAACATTCTTAGTTTGGTTTTTTCATTCAGGAAATATTTATCCAAATTCACCTGGATAATGATACCTTCTATTTATTTGATAAATATATATCTATATAACGTATAAAATTTTCAATTTCATACTTAATTTGAGTATCTAATGGAGAAAATGGACAATTCCCTTATTAATCACCTTCCTCTGGAAGTATTTATGTTCGTTGTTTATTTTATTGCTTCTAATCTTGGTTTGGGATGTGTGTTATTAGAAGGTAAAGTTGTAATATCTTATGAGTCTCATTAATTAAATCTTCATGAGTATAATTATTCCATGATTTCACTTAAACGGGGAACATTGATGCTTTATTTCATTTTTTTATGGAATTACCTCATTAAAGAGTGATCTTTTGTCTATAATAGTTAAAAACCCTATATTATATCTTCTCTCATAGGGATGTAAATTTTTTCAGTTGATATGGGTGAGGTTCTTCTAGGATTATGACATTGAGATCTCATACACTCTAAGTAAAGGTAATTTGGTGGTGAATGTTATATAAAATTAGTTATACAGTTATGTTTCTCATGAGGATAGAGATATTTGTAAAATGGTTTATGATATTATAGATTTGTATTTGGATATATTGGTAGTTAAATGTTATTTTTCCTATATAAGATTATGTTTTAATATCCATATTGCATCAAAAGATATTTCTTGCTTCTGTTCTCCCCTACTTCTATGCAACAATCAATCAAGAAGAACCAAGAGTTTGCTTTCCCATTTCCCTACCTACATCCATAAAGTCTTTTTGGGTACTAAAAAACATTCTTAAGAGGGTGTGATATTAAACATAGTAGGCCGCCCCCAATAGAGTCTATAACAATTCCAATATATGCATATTGTCTAAAGTAACGTAGAGATGTTATAGGAGTACCTGTACTAATAATAGAAGTGATATTTTCCATTCTATCAAGTCTAATTATGATCAAGAAACAATATCATAATATATAACCATAAATAACGGTAAACAAAATCAACATCCTAGATTTCATAATCAAGTATTAGACCAACATTTATAGGATCCAAGGAGTATAAATGTAAAATTCATCCTAGTGGTCTGCAAACAAGGATTAGAAATATCCAAGCCATCCTAGAGGGTCAGATATAAAGAGTTGATATTTCCAAGGCATGTTAATATTTTATTAGATCAAAGGAGTAGAAATGTCAATGGAATCCTAATAGGTCACTGTATCCAAGGAGTAGAAGTTTACAAGTCATCTTAGTAGTTATATAAAATGCATCTAATAATTAGAAATATACAATTAATCCATGTAGGTTAGATCCATTGAGTATAAATATCCATGGCATCCAAGAGGATCATCAGTGCCATATCGTAAACCCTCCATTATCATAATAACCAATTCATTCATAAATACATAAACCATTTCATTAATATTTTCAAAAATATATTTATAATCACATACAATCCCAGGGACTATCTATTTCATAAAATTCATATATAAATAGAAATATTCTATAAGGTTCTCAAATTGTTAAAAAACCTATTTTATTACCATATTCAATTTACAGTAATGTAAAATGTGCACAACACACCTCAATGGTATCATATTCACTATAAAAGGGAAGAACACACCCTATGAGAGGTTAAGGTTGAGGTCAAAAACCTCCAACCTAATTTAAGAGTTATGTGACAGGTCTTAAACATGAATTTAAAAATTAACCATTGGGTTTATTAATTTGGGAAGCAATGCTAAAACATTTCAATGTGAGGCACCACAATAACATGGTATAAACAACTAGTCATTGTGGTAAAAGGTATGGACCATCTACCATAAGTACGTAGAAGAAAATTCATCCAATATTATCCATTGATGCATTCTATATTAGAAGAAAATTTAAGAATAGACAAACACCTTAAAAATATGTAATATGATCTCGTATAAAAATAGCATCACTGATATAATGAGAAATGATGAAAGGATCCTAAGGGGTTAGGAACTCCCCAGTAGTTATACAATAAAATAAAGAACTATTGAATTGGAATATAGAATGAATAATTATCTCAATGCCTTGTTTTGTCTCTGATTTAATCTTCAATGAAGGGGAGCGGGTTTGGCCATAGGAGAAAATAAGAAATAAAAATTAGGGTTATGTTTTCAATGAATTGGGTAAAATTGGCCTTTTCACCCATTTAATGCTGGGTCATATGGTTTAGCCACATGTTATTTCAATCTGTGCCCCAATCATACTCTCAACGCTACCTCAAGGACCCCCTTGCATGGTCTTGATGCCTAGTTAGAAAAACAATTTTCCGACTACACATTTACTCACTATTAATAATTATGAAACAATCATACAGGAATGTGACATGGGTTCCCTAGTTAGGGAAAATTCTGCATCCCATAATAGTGCACTAGAAACCTTGTATGGTTTACTCTAACCATCTAAATAGGGATAATGGTGTCAACTAACTATGTCACCCAGATATTCCCTCTAAATAGTAGGGCTTTGTGCTACGATCAACCCCCAAACACCCTAGTTACATTCATACACTTACAATGTATTCCTATTATGTCAAAATGAAGGAATTAAACGAGAAATAAAATTATCCATACCTTCATAAAAACTCAGGTCATTAAAGCCTCTACTTTTTAAAGTAACTCATTCTCATGTTGACCTTCTAGTGGTATATAGGAATCATCTAAGAAAAGATCCATCCACTATGAACATATGTTGGATTGTTGCCCCTAGGTCTCATATTGTACATGGTTTGCCATCTACAAAACTAGTACTATAGGAACTGACCATCCAAGAGGAACATTCATACCTCAAACAAAAATATTGATAGAATTATCCTCAAAAGATATATATACCTCCAACTCTACCTCCTTGTGATGAATAATGTGTGAAATATAAAAATGATATTGGATAAGAAGAGATACATCGAGGATATCGTTCATGGCCTGATACTTATGAGGTAACTACAAATGATAGGATACTAACTCGAATCTCTCTAAAATCTTGAGGGGCTCTACACTGAAGTCTTATATACAATATTAGGACTATGTAACACTCCCTCTCATACCACTAACCAACACATGAGTGAATTGAATGACCTACCATAAAGGTCCTCACAATGATCCATCTATATAGTCTCCAAAAACAATGTTCTTCTAATCAAACACAACTAGGGTTATATGTTTCTCCCAAGAACCCCCAAACTCAAGGACACATGCACAGAGAATTTCTTCTAACATGTGAATTGTACGATCTATGTTCCCATTAGTCAAAAGGTGATAAGTCATACTCATAAGCACCTATGTAACCATGGCCTTCTGCATCCCCTTCCAGAACCATGATGGGAAACAAAAATCCCAATTAGATATGATATAATATATAGCTCTAGGAAGTTTTATGACCACCCTAAATCTTCCACTGACAAGGTCTCTTGAATAGGTATGAAGTGGGTGACCTTTTCTAACCAGTCAACAACTGACCAAAATGTATCATTTCTTCTTTGCGGTCTTGTAAAACCTGTCTTGAAATCCATGGTGACATCATCCCATTTACTCTATAGAATGGATAATGGATGTAAAATTACTTATGGTTACTGATGTTCCCCTTCACCTATTGATAGAAGGAAAACCAAGTAATAAACCTAATTACATCCTTCTTCATCCCTGACCAACAATATTGATGGCATGAGTTAATATACATTTTGGTAATACTATTATATGCATCCTATATAGAGGCATGAGGTTCTTAGATCAACTCCTCTCATAAATCTCTACAAACCCAGATTCATCAACTAATAAAAAATTTATCTTTGTCATCAATGCCCCAACTAGTAGGATAATTATCTCTTGAAATACTCTCTTTTATGATGAATCCCTCAGAATCAGATAGTTACCTCATATTCACTATCTCCAGAATTGAAGACGTCATAGATAAATATACAGGTATAAACTTTCCATGATGGTCATATACCTCTACATGTATCTCATAAAATAAGTCCATTAGTTATCATTCACCACTCATCTCCTAAACCACTTGTGTTTAAGTCATCTAGTTTAGTGCATCGAAAAATGAATTTCCCTTTCTGGGAATATATGAAAGATAGAACTCAATATATTATAGGTATTCAACCCATATAAATTTCCTAATATTAATATCACATTGTGTAAATATGTACTTGAGGCTTGTGTGGGTTGTATATATCACAAAATGATCTCCCATTAAGTAGTGCCTCTAACATCATATGGCATGAAAATCAATGGATAACTCAATATGATATGTAAGGTAGTTCCTATCATGTGGCCTCAACTAACAATACGCATATTCTATGACTCGCGCCTCCTATATCAAAAATGTTCACCCAATACCTAATGCATCATAGTGTACTGTAATACTTGTTAGTAGCTCTAGAAAAATTTCTACTAAAATCAATGTTTGTCTCTCTTTCAACTCTTTAAGGTTTTTCTCATTGGATTCATACCATGAGAACTTCACCCCCCATTCCAATATGTTTTTTAGTGTGAGTGATTTTTTTATAAAGCACCTGTAATAAAAATCCATCCCCAATAAACTCTTTCTATCAAATACATTCATTGTATTCTTCCGAAAAACTAAATATTTCTCGTTCTCTTATTCAACTAAAAGTCTTGTCCCTGAGATAAAGTTTCCTTGGAAGTAAATCTCATCCATCCAAAAGAGGAAATTTTTAATCATAGAAAATAATTTATTCTCATTCAGTATATCCCATATGATTTCATGATTTTTGAATTTTCATGCCGAGTGTTAGAATAAACCAAGACATCATCAATGAATACTACCACAAATGAATCTAGAAATGGATAGAAAATATAGCTTATCAGTTCCATGAAAACGATTTCCTTTTTAGTGAGAATTAACAAAGAAACCATAAACTAGTACAAACCATCCATGATATAAAAGGATTTACAAGTTATGTATAAAGGTATAACACACACTAGATGATAACCTGATCTCTACTAAATCTTATAGAAACCCCAATCTTTTCAAAGCTAGTCAAAGAGATCATCTATATGGGAATAATGATATCAGTTTTTAACAGTTATCTGGTTAAATTTTTTGATAATCAACATATAATTAAAGGGTTTAATCCACCTTCTTGGGAATAAATACCAAGAACCCCATGTAGTAGTATTAGGTCATATAAAACAATTTTCTTTGATGTATTTTAACTACCTCTTAAACTCATGCAACTCAGTAATAGACATCCTGTAAGGAGGAATGAATATCGGTGCAGGCCTAGGAACTATCTTTATGGGAAACTCTAACTCTCTATCTCTCTAGTGGTAGTCCTAAACCATAATCTAGAAAGAAAAAACTGAAACCATCAACATCTGAAGGGGAATTCTCCTAACTCATTCCCTAAACATCCAGATATAAGTTAAAAATACAAGCAATCATCCCTCTCATCAAATGATGCTCAAGTCCATCTATTCTCACCAACATATCTCATTCACCCTTGTGAATAAAAAATTATTCCTTCTTCCGGTGTCAAAATCACCCTTTAGTGATAGCTATTAATAAAAGCATGATAGGGAACTAAATATAAATCTCACAAATGAAGAAATACCATCTCATATTGAGGAAAAGGTGCTCCCATATGAATTGATGACTATATATCTCAAGGAGTCACTCCCTATAGTAGCATACACTCTCAGATTTAATCCCCAACTGACTATCAAGTGTCATCACACAGTAGGAAAACTAAAAAACGAGCCAAAGGATCTCAAAAACAAGAACAAATTATAATTAATGATATGAACCAATATCAAAATGATAATATACTATCATAGAGTCTACAAGGATAGTATATATCACTATTTAAGGTCTAAAACTCTTATCCTCGATTATGGACTCTACTTTATATATATGTTCTAATCCACAACCCTATGATATAACCCTAGCACATTGAAAAAATCCACTCTTTTGGGACAATGAGACCAGTGTCTGGCTACCTTGGCCATGACCACCATATTGAATAGATTGATTGTTCCCACTCCATATACCTGGCTGGACAAATTATATTGACCCCACACTTGAACATGGAGTTATTGAAGACCCCCTATCATTAGCTACTGGAAAAAATGTCCTACAAAACTACTTTAAATGGACTATCCTATCACACTCTCTCTATACCACTAGGTTTCTATCACACTTGATATTCAAGTCTCCCTTACTCCCACATTGGTGATAAAAACAACTACTAGAACTCATGATCTAGCTATTTTTCCCTCACAAGTGATGTGAAATAAGAGCTTCCTACTTCTAGACACAACACCATTAGGCCAAGAAGGTGAACTACCCTACTCTACTCCCTTATCTTCCCTCTAGTTTCATTTGATAATTTTTACCTAATTTTTTATTTTATTTATTATTTCAAGGTGAAATAAAGTCAACAGTGATAAAATTTCATACCAGATATCATCCTACAAAATCCAATATTTAGAATTGAAAATGTTGGATAGATACGAAAATTAGAATAAAATGGCATAAAAAATAGCTATGAAATGAAGGACCTCTGTAAAATGGGTAGAATATCATAATACTGATAAAGTAACCTTCCCCAAGGACATAAACTCTTTCTCTCTATCATCCCTCAAAGTATTGTAACAAAAATAATCATATAAGTCTATATAAATATACTTCCAAGTCATTTCTGAATGAGGATATGTATAAGGCCCCAGCCTTAAACCTTACTTAATCTAGAGTTATTACAAGATTACACATTGAGGATCTTTTTAGGTTTAGAGTTTTAGAGAATTAGATCATGAAACTTGCATTACATTCCACATTTAAACAAAGTGGTTACATAAAAGACAATATTCATTATTCCCATCAACGGAAACATATTTAAAATAAAACACGGATTCTTTCTTGACACATCCTTAACACTATCATCACATCATGTACCTTTCCCTTGACCTGTGAAAAACATTTCAAAAACTTCAGATGAGCATAAAAAGCTCAGTAAGGGTTATAAAAATATGGAAAGGAAACATGAGTTCATATATACATAAGAATCAAATCATACTTTACCCATAAAACATAGGCACTTTAACATACCTCATCAAACCATGAATAAATCATAGAAATCATAAGACATAAAGGTAACTTGAGACATTCATAACATTCTTACGTAGGGAGTAACCCTCTTGGTTATGTTTGGAATACCCATCACAGTATATTCCCTAAATATCTTCGGAGAAACCTTAATGTTTCACTCCTTCGCATTACCCAATGCATTGGAGAGCTATATCGGGCTCACCCGCCCTTAGTTTATCACGGAACTACCCGTATTCATAAACAATGCCCAAGAACCATAACATAATCATATAACATAACTTAAGCACAAACGAAACATAACATTCCCACATTGTAATAACAATATAACATTTTAAGATATTGAAATAAAGAATCTATTCTGAAAACCATTTTCAAAACCATTTAAAATATTTAATAAAGATATTTTTAGAATCAAAGTGTCCCATACCACTTTGAAGCTTTTAACATTTTAAACCATTAATATCCACATAAATAAATCCTCAAAACCATTTTGAAAACATGGATATTAATGGGAACCATTTATAAGAATAAATCATTAAAACATTTAAAATGATATTTTATTTAAAGTGTTTTTAACAAAATGAGAGACACTTGAATACAATAATTGAGGAATATAATTTAATCAGAACTTTATAATATCATGAGAATAAAGTAATTCATGATATAATATTACAAAGGACAGTATATACACCATACAAGAGTGAATTGGTGCATAACAACAATGAAGTCTCAATAGAAATGTAAAATGAGATGAAATCCCCTGTAAAGAAGGTACCCTTAAATTAAGAATAAATCAATCTCATAATTATGTGTGACAAATATAAATACACCCAATATAAGTGGATATTAAGTGTAAAACACTCAGAGGTAATTCACACATATTAAAAGAAGGACATATTCAATAACTACATGTTGAACCCAAAGAAATCGAAATTGGGTTAAGAAGTTCCCTTGGTAAAATTCGACAGCCTAACGGCTTCAGTTTAAAATTCAGAAAATGAGTTGATGAGAGATAAAAAGGGTATTTCATCACTTGGAGATAAAATTTACATCAGTAAGGATATAGAAGAACATATCCCAACTTAATAGTATGTGAATTAAAAGACATAACAAAAGAATTCTTTTAAAAAGAGGAGGGTGAAAGGTTCTCTTACCGACATGGGTATCTTTCGAAAACTCGGCAGCCAAACAGCGCCACTAAAAACTTCCAAAAATGGATTTATGAGATCAAATAGGGTCTCTAATCATATTAAAATAAAATCTAAAGCAAGAGGAATATAAAATAACATCCCTCATCATAACAAATAGGAGCTTAAAAGAAGTGACATAAAGGAGAGTAGTTAAAAATAATGAGAGAGGTTAGATCTCTTACAAAAATTCGGCAGCCTAACGGCGCCACTCAAAACTTCCAAAAATGGATTGATGAAATAAAATAGGGTCTCTCACCATATTACAATAAATTTTACAGAAAGTGGAATATAAAATGAAATCCCCCAACATAACAAAGAGGAGCTTAAAATAAGTGACATAAAGGAGAGTACTTAAAATGAAAGAGAGAGGTTAGATCTCTTATAAAAATTCGGCAGCCTAACGGCGCCACTCAAAACATCCAAAATTGATTGATGAGAGAGAATAGGGTCTCTCATCACATGAACATAAAAATTACAGTAAGATAAATATAAAATAACATCCCAATAACAAGAAAGATGAGCTTTAAAAGGAATGACATAAAAGAGTGTACTTAAAAAGAAAGAGTGGAGTTGGATCCCTTACCTCGGGTCCGACTTGACTCGATCGTTCTTTAACGTCCTGAATAATAAACTTGAGTTAATTTTCACTTTATTAAGAACCTTTTTCTAGTTAATTATTCCTTTTAGATCACTTATTTCCATGTTATAAACATTATGTAATCATTTAAGTTAATAATGTTTGTTTTGTCGATATTTGGTTCTTTGGTCGAAAGTGGACTTCTTACAATTACATGTTGTTCGTGTGGTCAAATGTTTATTATATCCAGAATTACATTCATGATTTGGATATCATATATATCATATATATCCAGAATATACATGTATTTATAATATTACATAATCATTTACAGGTAAGAAATGAAATGCACCGTTCATGGAGACGGTATGCCGTACGTACGCATGAACGCTATTTTCATTTCTATTTCATATTTTTATGGAATGGAATAATAATTATATAGTGGTATATTATAATTACAGTATAAAATCATATATAATAAATTTAAATCCATCCTTTATATGTCCCACATATGGCATTAACGAATCACATCACTTTGAGGGGGCGGTAGTCCGCACTTCCTTAAATGAAGATATCGCGTTTACCCATAATGGAAACCATAAAGGTATGCCCAAAATGAAAAATACAGAAGCTTAAGAAAAACATTAAAATATTTTATATCATATATAAATATAGTTTCATATTAATGGCCACCTTTTAAGGTGTTAAATGAATGTTGAACAATCATCGTTTCGGGAGGCCGAAATTCGCCATCCACGGAAACAGTATGTCCTTTAACCATTAGATGTAGGTGTGTGAAAGTGTATCTTGAATAATTCTTATAACAACATCCTAGTATATTTATGATACTGTATTTTTTACAAAAGAAATGAATAAAAAGAGTTTAGGGGGTTGGAGAAGCAAAATAAAACAAAAGGACTCAAGTGAAGACATTACCTTAAAATCGGGTAACTCCCTTTGGTTTGAGCTCAAAGGCCTCCTTTGGAAGACTTCTGCCCAAAGTGAGGCTTCAAGAAGTAAGAGAGGGAAGTGGAGACACAAAATGGGCAGAGTTTGGCCGAGCCAAAGGCTTTGGGAGTGTGGGTAAGGAGGTAGAGGTGGGGGCCTTTTATAAGAGGAGAGGAGGGGCACTCTTGGAAGGTAAAGAAAAGTCACTTTATTTTAAAATGGTATTCGGATTTAAGAGGTCCCACATTGTTGTGTTTCGAGGATAAGGTTATAAGGGATTTAAATACACTCATCCAATAGGTTTTGGACATGTGTAAGTCTTAGATATTACATTATCTTTCCATTTTATTTAAATCGTTAAATAATGAGGTCATCACTGCATCATCATGATGTTATAAATCATTTAATTTATTTAATGTCTAAAAATTATAAAAAAAATACTATGATGTATGAAATCTTGATATCTTTCCAATGGATATTTATAGTCAAAAATCTGATTTTTATAACCCCATGTAAAAATTGTTTTAGTAAAACATTTCATGTTTGTCTCATTTATACTTTAACTTTAAATAAAAAGATATTAATGTCATTTTCCAACCAAAGTGGCTTCATGGGGTCCCCAAGTTGACCCATGAGTTTTCTTGGTCGGCTATGACACATCTAATGAGGTTAGGATATGTTTCAAGTTCATTTAATATTATTAAAACATTATTTTTACCTTAAACTACACTAATTACCTCTAATCGCGATTAAAAACTTAAAAAGTTACTATTCATCAAAAAATTATTTTTATCCCATTGAACCACATTTTACTTCTTAATTACAACCATTTATGTCGGATTTTTGAAATTTGAAACACAAATATGGCAAAATTTCATTTAAACGGAAAAATCAGTTTTTATAAGTACCACTTAGTGGTTTCACTATTCATCAAAAATTGAAGTTTTTCAGAAAAATCTCAAAAATTCACCCTAAGTTATATTTGATATTCCGAATTCAAAAATGAAGTCTATTTTATAAAATTAAAATAATATAAGTCACTTTAATTAATTTAGTAATTAATTCCCGCTGTCAGAGCAAATAGCGTGTTTTTATGAAACAATATGTATCAAAAGATTGACACTAGTTTTAGTCTGATTTCAAAGTGAAATTAATTCCAACGACCACTATTGGATTTAATGATAAAAATATATTCTAATTTCACTTTAAAACCAATTCAAAAGATAATATAATCATATAAATAAATTAGATTAAAAAGGGATTTTGAATTAAAATACAACATTTTACACTATTCATTAAAAAATGAACTTTATCAGAAAGATACCAAAAATTTACACAAAGTAAATTTTTATGTCCCAATTCTTAAGAAGAGTTTTATTTGGTCCAAAATGATGTATAAAAGTGAACAAAACTATATTTAATAACGGTTCTCCATCAAAAGGCGATTAGTGAATCTTTAGTGAAAACTAGGGTATATACGCCTAAAATTGAATTCCTTCCATATTTTATGGCTTTATCTTTTATTGGATAAATGTAAAAACATTTAAAAACATATATAATTATATTTTAGTTATTTCTATCCATTCCCGCCAATACAACGGCTACATGTTAACTACCATTTAAAATAATATTATTTTATTATTAGAGTGCAACGTAAGATTCCCGAGAAACTCGTTGTTGCGTGTTGGGTACGCCATCGAGCATATCGTCCCCTTTAAATTAATATTAATATTTTATTCACAAATATAGATAAATATGAAAATGTCATATTCTTTATTTACCTGGGGTGTTACATCCTTCCCCCCTTTTGGGAATTGCATCCTCGCAATTTTTAAAATTGAGCTTTGAAACATCCTTGAAAGTCCCACATCGGAACAAGAGTCGGTAAAAAAATCACTTTAAAATAAAGGAAGATAAGTACAGAGGTCACCCGTGTTAATCCATATGTATAAAAACATGGACATGGAAGAAAAAGCAAAGGGTCATGTTCTTGAGGGAGAGTGATAGTAAACTTGTCTAGGAGAAAGTTAACCATAAGAAAATCACAAACTTGTGATGGGTTAAACGGTATTCGATTCCCCAGTAGGAAAAGTTAATAAACAACATTTTTGTTTTATGTTACTTTTTATTGAGGAATTTATTCATAAGGAAATATAATCACTTATCATGTTGACTTTCAACTTTTACTATATTCCTTAATCAAACTCATATTTTTTTCCAAAAGACGAGTATTTAGGGAGACTTGTTCGCATTAAGAGTACTATAATCACCTTCTAGAGAATCACCTAATCCACCAAAGAGAACTATATACATCCCATTTATTTAGGCTTTAACCAAAACCAAAACCAAAACCAAAAAGGTTAGTACAAGGTCAGATAATCCAGAAAAGGATAACCCAATAAAAATAAAATCTATGCTTAATCTCCAAAATTTGTCCAACAAAACCCAAAGTTCAACGAGGACCATATGATAAACAATTTGTCCATTAAATTCTTCAAAGTAAACCAATCTAAGATTGAAACCCAAATATTTGAAGGATTTAGTCACATAGTCTTCCAAGTAAAATCGTAACATTTATCTCCAAACAACATCAGTTGCTCCTAAAGTCTTGTATTGAAAAGTAATTAACCTAATCACATATCCTCCATGATAGGTTAATCATTTTCATAAATAACCCAAAATCAACATACTCTTAACTCATAAAATCATATAACTAAATAGAATTAGTCAAACTAACCAGGGACTTCACGTAGTCCAGTGGTAGGCGATAAATACCAGTCACACTTTGGTTGTGGGTTCAATTCCCGCAGCTTTGTCCGACGCGACGGGTTGTCACACGGTCTGCGTGTTGTCCTTTTTCCAAAACTATATAATTCTTAAATCATTCCTTAAAAGGAGATAAAATCATCAAAAATGATCATAACATATTTTAACCTCAAGTTTATCTCATGCCTTTCATTTTCCAGCATATCATATAATAACCCATAATTACCTCAAAAGTAAGGATAATATAAACTCTAATGGTTACCTTTATAATTATTACCTAAACCTCCACATCGATTGGTCATCTCATACATGATGCATTACAGAACAAACCAAGGTTCAAGTGGTTGATCATGAGTCCTTGATATTTGGTTTAGAACAACCACGAGTTTCCTCATTGAATCCTCCATTTTATCTAGTATCTTAATCAGAGAACCACCACAGTTTCCTTCAAACCTGTTGTCTCTTTGGTGCCTTCTAGATCCATCCATTCACTAAAAACGGAAATGTTAGTGTGATTATATCAACAAAACCATCATGTACTAATGAGTAAATTAAACACTAAGATATACTTACTCATTAACTTTATCTAAAACTTGGACTCTTTCTGAAATCCTTACCATTATGGTAATGTCACTTATACTTAAAGAATACCCTAACCTCTAAAGTTATCTAAACCGACCTTTGATACCAACTATAAGGCCCCAGCCTTAAACCTTACTTAATCTTGAGTTATTACAAGATTACACATTGAGGATCTTTTAAGGTTTAGAGTTTTAGAGAATTAGATCATGAAACTTGCATTACATTCCACATTTAAACAAAGTGGTTACATAAAAGACAGTATTCATTCTTCCCATCAAAGGAAACATATTTAAAATATAACACAGATTCTTTCTTGATACATCCTTGACACTATCATCACATCATGTACCTTTCCCTTGACCTGTGAAAAACATTTCAAAAACTTCGGATGAGCATAAAAAGCTCAATAAGGGTTATAAAAATATGGAAAGGAAACATGAGTTCATATATACATAAGAATGAAATCATACTTTACCCATAAAACATAGGCACTTTAACATACCTCATCAAACCATGAATAAATCATAGAAATCATAAGACATAAAGGTAACTTGATACATTCATAACATTCTTATGTAGGGAGTAACCCTCTTGGTTACATTTGGAATACCCATAACAGTATATTCCTCAAATCTCTTTGGAGAAACCTTAACGTTTCACTCCTTCGCGTTACCCAATGCATTGGAGAGCTATATCGGGCTCACCCGCCCTTAGTTTATCACGGAACCACCCGTATTCATAAACAATGCCCAAGAACCATAACATAATCATATAACATAACTTAAGCACAAAAGAAACATAACATTCCCACATTGTAATAACAATATAACATTTTAAGATATTGAAATAATGAATCCATTCTGAAAACCATTTTCAAAACCATTTAAAACATTTAATAAAGATATTTTTAGAATCAAAGTGTCCCATACCACTTTGAAGCTTTTAACATTTTAAACCATTAATATCCATATAAATAATTCCTTAAAACCATTTTGAAAACATGGAAATTAATGGGAACCATTGATAAGAATAAATCATTAAAACATTTAAAACGATATTTTATTTAAAGTGTTTTTAACAAAATGAGAGACACTTAAATACAATAATTGAGGAATAAAATTTAATCAGAAATTTATAATATCATGAGAATAAAGGAATTCATGATATAATATTCCAAAGGAAAGTATATACACCATACAAGAGTGAATTGGTTCATAACAACAATGAAGCCTTAATAGAAATGTAAAATGAGATGAAATCCCCTGTAAAGAAGGTACCCTTAAATTAAGGATAAATCAATCTCATAATTATGTGTGACAAATATAAAGACACCCAATATAAGTGGATATTAAGTGTAAAACACTCAGAGGTAATTCAAACATATTCAAAGGAGGACATATTCAATAACAACATGTTGAACCCAAAGAAATCGAAATTTGGTTAAGAAGTTCCCTTGGTAAAATCCGACAGCCTAACGACGTCACATTAAAATTCAGAAAATGAGTTGATGAGAGATAAAAAGGGTATCTCATCACTTGGAGATAAAATTTACATCAGTAAGGATATAGAATAACATATCCCAACTTAATAGTATGTGAATTAAAAGACATAACAAAATAAGTCTTTTAAAAAGAGGAGGGTGAAAGGTTCCCTTACTGACATGGGTATCTTTCGAAACATACAGTCCGTGAAAGAAAGACAATACAAAATTGATGTAAATACTCATAAATGAAATTATATTAAACAATGAGTAAAATAATGGTCAGTACATACACCACTCAAAGGAAATTGTGGCAAATGTGGCATAAATCTCACGGGAATAAAAGTGAGATGAAAAATCCCTTACGAAAACTCGGCAGCCTAACAGCGCCACTTAAAACTTCCAAAAATGGATTGATGAGATCAAATAGGGTCTCTCATCATATTAAAATAAAATGTACAGAAAGAGTAATATAAAATAACATCCCTCATCATAACAAATAGGAGCTTAAAAGAAGTGACATAAAGGAGAGTACTTAAAAAGAATGAGAGAGGTTAGATCTCTTATGAAAATTCGGCAGCCTAACGGCGCCACTAAAAACTTCCAAAAATGGATTGATGATATCAAATAGTTTCTCTCACTATATTACTATAAAATTTACAGAAATAGGAATATAAAATAACATCCCCCAACATAATAAAGAGGAGCTTAAAAGAAGTGACATAAAGGAGAGTACTTAAAAAGAAAGAGAGAGGTTAGATCTCTTACGAAAATTCGGCAGCCTAACGGCGCCTCTCAAAACATCCAAAATTGATTGATGAGAGAGAATAGGGTATCTCATCACATGAACATAAGAATTACAGTAATATTAATATAAAAGAACATCCCAATAACAAGAAATATGAGCTTTAAAAGGAATGACATAAAAGAGTGTACTTAAAAAGAAAGAGTGGAGTAGGATCCCTTACCTCGGGTACGACTTGACTCGACCGTTCTTTAACGTCCTGAATAATAAACTTGAATTAACTTCCAATTTATTAAGAACCTTTTTCTAGTTAATTATTCCTTTTATATCACTTATTTCCATGTTATAATCATTATTTAATCATTTAAGTTAATAATGTTTGTTTTGTCGATATTTGGTTCTTTAGTCGAAAGTGGACTTCTTACAATTAGATGTTGTTCGTGTAGTAAAATGTTCATTATATCCAGAATTAAATTAATTATTTGGATATCATATATATCATATATATCCAGAATATACATGTATTTATAATATTACATAATCATTTAGAGGTAAGAAATGAAATGCACCATTCATGGAGACGGCAAGCCGTACGTACGCATGAACGCTATTTTCATTTATATTTCATATTTTTATGGAATGGAATAATAATGATATAGAGGTATATTATAATTACAGTATAACATCATTTATAATAACTTTTAATCCTTCATTTATACATCCCACATATGGCATTAACGAATCACATCACTTTGAGGGGGCGGTAGTCCGCACTTCCTTAAATGAAGATATCACGTTTACCCATAATGGAAACCATAAAGGTATGCCCAAAATGAAAAATACAGAAGATTAAGGAAAACATAAACATATTATATATCATATATAAATATAGTGTCATCTTAATGGACACCTTTGAAGGTGTTAAAAGAATGTTGAACAATCATCGTTTCGGGAGGCCGATATTCACCATCCACGAAAACAGTATGTTCTTTAACCATTAGATGTAGGTGTGTGAAAGTGTAGCTTGAATACTTATTATACAAACATCCTATTATATTTATGAAACTGGTGTTGTTACAAAAGAAATGAATAAAAAGAGTTTAGGGGGTTGGAGATGCAAAATAAAACAAAAGGACTCAAGTGAAGACATTACCTTAAAATCGGGTAACTCCCTTTGGTTTGAGCTCAAAGGCTTCCTTGGAAAGACTTATGCCCAGAGTGAGGCTTTAAGGAGTAATATAGGGAAGTGGAGAGACAAAATTGGCAGAGTTT
The DNA here is from genome assembly GCA_963277665.1 of Viscum album. Classification (NCBI taxonomy): domain Eukaryota; kingdom Viridiplantae; phylum Streptophyta; class Magnoliopsida; order Santalales; family Viscaceae; genus Viscum; species Viscum album. The sequence goes on from OY728150.1 coordinate 1,785,919,133, forward strand.
TGCTGAGACAAAGGCTTTGGGAGTGTGGGTAAGGAGGTAGAGGTGGGAGCCTTTTATAAGAGGAGAGGAGGGGAACTCTTGGAAGGTAAAGAAAAGTCACTTTATTTTAAAATGGTATTCGGATTTAAGAGGTCGTAAATTGATGTGTTTCGAGGATAAGGTGATAATGGTTTTAAATACACTCATCCAATAGGTTATGGACATGTGTAGGTCTTAGATATTACATTATCTTTCCATTTTATTTAAATCGTTAAATAATGAGGTCATCACTGCATCATCATGATGTCATAAATAATTTAATTTATTTAATGTCTAAAAATTATTAAACAAATACTATGATGTAGGAAATATTTGTATCTTTCCAATGGATATTTATAGTCAAAAATATGATTTGTATAACCCCATGTAAAAATGTTTTAGTAAAACATTTCATGTTTGTCTCATTTTTACTTTAACTTTAAATAAAAAAAATATTAATGTCATTTTCCAATCAATGTTTCTTCATGGGGTCCCCAAGTTGACCCATGGGTTTTCTTGGTCGGCCATGACACATCCTATGAGGTTAGGACATGTGTAAAGTTCATTTCATATTATTAAAACATTATTTTTACCTTAAACTACACTAATTACCTCTAATCGCGATTAAAAACATAATAAGTTACTATTCACCAAAAAATTATTTTTATCCCATTGAACCACATTTTACTTCTTAATTAAAACCATGTATGTCTGATTTTTTAAATTCAAAACACAAAGATGGCAAAAATTTCATTTAAACGGAAAAATCAGTTTTTATAAGTACCACTTAGTGGTTTCACTATTCATCAAAAATTGAAGTTTTTCAAAAAAATCCCAAAAATTCACCCTAAGCTATATTTTATATTCCTAATTCAAAAATGAAGTCTATTTTACAAAATTCAAATCATATAAGACACTTTAATTAATTTAATAATTAATTCCCACTGTCAGAGCAAATAGTGTGTTTTTATGAAACAGTATGTATCAAAAGATTGACACTAATTTAAGTCTAATTTCAAAGTGAAATTAATTCCAACAACCAATATTAGATTTAATGGTAAAAATATATTATAATTTCACTTTAAAACCAATTCAAAAGATAATATAATCATATAAATAAATTAGATTAAAAATATGTTTTGAATTAAAATACAACATTTTACACTATTCATTAAAAAATGAACTTTATCAGAAAGATACCAAAAATTTACACAAAGTAAATTTTGATGTCCCAATTCTTAAGAAGAGTTTTATTTGGTCCAAAATGATGTATAAGAGTGAACAAAACTATATTTAATGACGGTTCTCCATCAAAAGGCGACAAGTGAACCTTTTTTGAAAACTAGGGCATATACGCCTAAAATTGAATTCTTTCCGTATTTTATGCCTTTATCTTTTATTGGATAAATGTAAAAACATTTAAAAACATATATAATCATATTTTAGTTATTTCTATCCATTCCCGCCAATACAATAGCTACATGTTAACTACCATTTAAAATAATATTATTTTATTATTAGAGTGCAACGTAAGATTCCCAAGAAACTCATTGTTGCGTGTTGGGTACGCCATCGAGCATAGCGCCCCCTTTAAAGTCATATTAATATTTTATTCACAAATATGGATAAATATGAAAATTTCATATTCTTTATTTACCTGGGGTGTTACAATATGTCTTTATAATAACACCCCCGTTATTTGGTGGAATCCTAAAGAATATGTATAGTGAGCTTCACTCTCCTCTTGGGAGGTGTCTAGAGAATCTTGAAAATAGGTATCATATCCTATAGCCATGAATTTTTAATATTTTTTCCACCATCACCCCAAATAATGGGAAAAGGCTGCTGTTGATACTCATGTTTCAACTCTAGAATAGTCGAAGAAGGTCATATGGATCATTAAAAAGTGTACATAAAGTATATGAAATCCTCTTATAAATAAAAATATGAACACATATTAGGTAAAAATGGCAGTTCCTCAGGAGGCAATACATATGGTTATACTATGGTCTTAGGTCCCACAACCTCCAAAGCATGGTCATCACAATTCACATGGAGCACAAATCGAGGTTTTTATGGTGGAACGTCACAAAAAATACTAAGAAATCCCCTAAGTCAAGTTTTTTTAAAAAAACATTGTGTATATATGAATATGATGGGTAAAAGACTTTCTATATATGATTTACACCTCTCTTCCTTCTCATGAATCATGGTATATGTGGTATGAAAATCCTCAAAATGCAAGAGTTGGTTCTTACGTGACACTATTAAGGGTGGGTCTATGCCAAGTTCTCTATTATAAGTCCAAGGTCCAAGTACACAATGTGTCAATTAAAATTTATAGGGGAAAATAAAAAATAAATTTATATTCGTATCCTAATTTAAGGGTTACTATTTCTTTTTATAATTCAATTTCCTTTATATTTATTTTCATTTACATAGAAATCCACTTTAAAATGATGAAATGTATATATCATCACATCCAATTTATAAGCGCTCATACAACTTCTATATTGGTATGTGGTTTCCATTTAATAACAAATATATATTTATCATTCCTCTAAATGAAATGTTAGAATAATTTCATGGACATGGAAATAATGCCACAAAACATGCTACATGAAATGCACCCAGTAAGAAAATGCGTCATGGAATAATTCATGACATATAAATCCGGAAGTCCCTATGATGATTCATGATGTAATTTTTTATTTTCCATAGAAGTTTAAGGGTAAAAATACGTAATAAAAAGGAATATAAAACATCATGTGTGTCACACGACAATGAAGAAAAATAAACTATACGATTCCTAAACATTAACATCATATCACATTCTAATTAATTTGGATTTCTCCTATATAAGGATTTTATACTCCTAGTAACTACTCCATACAAAACTTCAACACCTTCCCAATCTCCTATAAAATATTCCTAGTGATAAGAAAAATGAAAATAAACTAACTTTAATATCACTTTCTTACATCTCATCCCAGGAGAAACTGAACAGTTCCCCAATTTGAAGGGTCACAAGGCCCCGATCTCACTTCACCATACACAAGAATTCATCAACTTGTAGTGGGTTTATTTGATGGTATAATGGAGATTATATACCCTCACTTTCATAGAAACACAATGGTATCATAAATGAATAAAAATTGGAATCATAATATAATCTAGCGAGAGAAGATAAACATCCTAACAACAATAATAATATTCAAGATAAGGGAAGAATTATATAGAAAAATTATGTGTATTTCATGAATTTATACAAAATATAAGTAATACATGGAAATATGTAACCATTGTAATACATGTATCAAAATTATTACAAAAAATAAACTAGATAGCATCATGATCTATGGATCAGTATTGTGATCACCTTAAACTATGAAATAATAAATGAATCCTCACTATGTGGGAGATTTCCCTTTATCCTAAACTGCATTCATGAATTCATTATTGGTAACAAATGGTGTCCCTGATAGGGTGTGATATGACACTATGTGTGCCACTAGTAGTGGTGTTTGTAACATGTCAAGTCTTGGCATATAATTTGAAGTTGTGTGAAGATATAATAGGAGTATAATTAATAATAGTATAAGTGATTTTGTCCAGTATATCAAGTCTTATTATGATCAAGAAACTATATAATAAGAGAAAAATATAAATCATGATAAACATCATCAGTGGCCTAAATTGTGTAACATGTATTACACTAACATAGATAGGATCCAAGGAGTAGAAATGTCCAATGAAACCAAGTAAGAAAACTAAAATGAGTAAAATAGATCCAAAGAGTAGAAATTAAATGTCATTTTAGTGGTTCAAATATAAGGAGTAGAAATGTCTATAGAATCCTAGTAGTCTAACTGCATTGAGTAGAAATTTTCATGGAATCCTAATAGTTCATCAGATCCAAGGAATATAAACTTTGAATGCAACCTAACAAGTTGTCATATTAAAATAATATCTATTTCCCAGTCATCCAAGTAGTTATGTAAACTATATACAAGGAGTTTAAATGTCCAAGGTATCTATGTAGGTTAGATACGTGGATTATAAATGTCCATGGCGTGCAAGTGGTTCGTTAGTGACATACATCCAACCTTCCACTATAATTATAACTAATTAATTTATCAATACATAATCCATTTCAGTTATTATTTCAATAATTCCTTTATAATCATATACAATCCATGTTATTACCCATTTCATACCTTTTATAAATGAATTTAGAAGTTCTATAAGGTGCTTATAGCCTTAAACAATCCACTTTTTTAACATATTCAATTTTAGATAATATAAATTGAGACCAAAACACCCCAAGGGTGGAATATTAATTGGAAAAGGTAATAACACACACCATTGGAATTTCATGTTGATTTCAACAACCTCAAAACTTATAAAAGGGTTCCACAACATTTCATAAACATGAATATGAAAATTAACTCAAGATTTTATTAATTTAGGAAGAAATGAAAATAATTTTATATGTGTGGAACCATAATAATAGGGTTTAAAAAACTATACATTGATGAGAAAGGTAAATACCTCCTACCTTAATCTCGTAGAAGAAAATACATCATGTAACAGTCTCTGATTAGGTCCATATTAGAATAAATGGAAGAATCGATGAAAACCATAAAAATATAGTATATGATATCATGCCAAAATTGCATCATTGATATAAAGATAAATGTGAAAAGATCCTAAGGATTGAATAACTCACTTCTGGCTATCCAACAAAATAAAAATCTCTTGAATAGTACGTCGTATATAAACAATATCTCAAATCTTATGTTAGGATTTGATGAAAGCCTCAATGAGAGAGAGAGATGGGATGGTCGTTGAATGAATTTTTAATAAATAATAGTGATATGTTTTTAAATAACCATGGGAAATATCCTTTTGACCCCTTCAAAACTAAGTCCCATGGTTTGGCCTCAAGGATGTGAAAATAGTGAGCCAATTGTGCACCCAACAATGCCACAAGATCCCATCACATGGTCATTATGAAGGATTAGAAAAATTGTGTGTTTATTCTATGTTTCTACTCTATTCAAAATTATATAGAAATCACATGGGAATGTATCCTAGGTTCCATGGATATAGAAAACTGCGTGACCCTGATAGTGAAATGGATCACCCCGAATAGTTTGCTCAAATCTTGTGGACTGAACTATATGTTTTCTACTAACCTGTGACCCAGTTTTTTTCTCCAAAAATTAGGTCTACATGCTCCAAACAAGACTCATACATCCTCATTTCCTCCATCACCTTACTAGGAATTAATATTAGTCCAAAAACAATGATAAAAAACCATAAAATAAAAAATTCATAACATTTTAAAAAAGGTGGTTTATTGCACATAGAAAAATGAAATTATGAATAAAATGGTCCAAACATTAGTAGAAATATTTTAGCTGTTTTCCCTAAAATTTCCAAGGATTTTGGGTAAATAAATTTAAAGTGTTTAAGTTTTATTATTATAATATTTTCCCTCTTCTATTCTATGGAATATTCTGAGGCATTTAATTAGTGGTCATGTAGATCACATTTATTCTATAATAAATATTTAAATGTAGTGATCATCATTCTAGGAACGATATAGTGTATGATAGAGAAATTTTAGGTTATTAAGTATAGGATTAAGGTTCCCTATGATAATTATAAATATTATAAATACTAATGGTTGATAAATTTATATTTCAATGTTAATGTTCTTGTGTTATTTTTTTCCACATCATAGAAAATAATAGTTATATAGAGATAGTAGGGTTACCCATGATTTTTTGGAAATGTCTATGAGTTGGAATAGATTGATGAGTTGTTATATATGTTTTATCTACCACCATAAATATATTAGTCTAATAAAATATTTTATGTATAATAGTTTTAGATATAGATTAATGAGAATTCAATCATCATAGATTGGGGTATGCTAAATATTTTATAGGTTATGATAATAATAGAGTGTCGCATAAATAAATCAGATCATTAAAAGATGTTTTTATTAATAAGTTTTATACTTTTGGTGTTTATAATGTAGAGGCATGGTGTTTTGTAGGATTATACATCAGAATATGAGTTATATACCTGGATTCAGAAACATGGGTTATTTTGAATCTTGAACCTTTTAATGAATTTGAGATTTTATTTTGAGTTTAAGTGATTAGAATTGTATTTTTATTTAATTTTTTTTCATGGGTGTTTTGATTGATATATTCCTTTTTGAGAGGTATATTTCATGGAATTTGCATTTTTGTTCCTTTTTTGTTTCATCATGGTTTTTTTTTATTCTCATCGGAATAAATAGTTTCACAATTATATAATATATAATGGAAAGGTTTTTAGTAAATTATATTTTGAATTATGTGTCATTTTAGGAGGAAGGAGTATCATTATTGTTGTATTTTTTGTGTAATGTTGAATTTTGGGTTCTCAAATTAACTGTTTTGTGGTTTAATTCCCAATACATTTTGGTTTCTTAACATTATCATGGTTTTTGGTCCCATCCTGAGGAAGAGGTTACATTTTTGGGAAGGATATTTGAGGATCCAATTTTTATAGTAAGGAGTTGAAAGTATATCATGGTATTGAATACTATGATATGGTTTGTGGAAAATGGTCATCGTCTATTTCATTATTTGAATGTGTGTATTATTAGAGATACTATTGAAAATTGGGGTAGATTATATAGTGTTCTGTTATCATTATTGGGAGAAAACAATATGGTTGGGTGAGGGACCACATCATTTAATTGTATAGAATGAATAAAATTTAAAGAAACCATTTCATGTTTTATTCATCTAATTTATGATTTTGGTTAAACAATTATTTTTGAAATAAAATGGTTAGATTGTTATTTAGTGGTTTGAGTTTTATGTATTTGTTATGTTTGGATAAAAAACTAATAAAATAGTGTCATGTATAATGGAACCATGTTTAGAATTAAAAATTCTTCATTTAACTATAAATAAACCTTACACTCCCATTTAATTCACATTTACTTCTTCTTTGATTACTATTTATTAATTAGAGAGACTTGTAAGGTTTTATTGATGTTCCTTTGTGAATTTTTGATCTTATTTTATCATTTGATTTATTCCATGCGAGTTAACGTATCTTATGTCATGGTCATTTCTCTATTATTACATTTTTTGAATATATATAGGGAACTGATAATGTATATATGTGGAAGAATGTTGAAATGAGTTTATTGGATTATCTTTTTATTAGAGAATAAATTTACAATTAGGGGATTTTATCATTATAATTTATAAATCAATGACACAATGATTTCAACATCATTATTCTGTAGGTGTTTTATACTATTAATTTTTATTTACTATTATTAATGTTAATTTATAATTATTTGGATTCCTTGAGTCATTATATGAGATTAACCTCAGAATATATAATGAATTAAATATTAGTGAGAATATTTAGACTTATATGACTTAGTTTATTTGTTTTTTTATTTAATTCATGATTGATTATATAATTTATTATAGTAGTTTATATTTAATAGATATGATCAAGTGACAATATAACATAAATATCATAATGTATCATGGTTGGGGTTACTTAATAAATGCTATTAATGATATTTGTATCGATAAGATGTCAGATATATATGTGCCAAAAATTTGGTTATGGAATGCATAATGAATTAATTGAATAATACGAATGGTAAAAGAATATTTTTTGATAACATAATTAATAAAAAAGTGTTAAATAATTTAATTTGTTTGAAGATTGACATATTTATAAATTTTTAAATAAAAATTATGTAATAAAATGAAGAGGTTAATAAATTATGTGGGTTTTTGATATTGAGTGATTTGATAATTTTTAATCAAGTATGTAATGAGTAAAATGAGTTATTTGAATAATTGTCACTAATTATGATGTATAAAAAATTTGAAGCTTATGGCTTCATTAGATATAAACCTAGTGATGGGACTTTATAGTTGTTATATTTCATTAAATATTTTATTATTTCTTATAAAACACCAACTGGGTCTTGTAACCTAACCATAGATTATATGAAGTCATGGGTACAAGGTAAACCTCCAAAAATCATGATACAGTGGTAATGGGTACCTAGAGGCTCTAATTTATCACTCTTCTTTCTGATCTTACCGATGGTAGTGGTTGAGGTATGCGGTGGGAATGGATATGATATTTCATTTTTTTATATGGATATAGTATATAATTTTGTTATGTGTTTATTTTTTGATGTTGTGATATGTAGAAATTAGAAGGAATGGGAGTGTCGAGATATATATCACTAGGATTTAAAGGAAACTAGATTAGCAGGGAACTAGCTAAAAGGTGAATCCATTGAAATATTTTAGTAATTAAAATACTTATATAATATATATATTTTTGTTTTATCTAATTATGAGGTAGGTATGTAGATAACCTATAATTGGACGACAATATGTTTGGATATTTATTCTTAGAGCTGTAGTATGATTGTTCGACATTATCATGAGAGTTTCTAAAGAGGAAGCTATTGAGTATACATGTATGATCACCCATACACCTATTAAAGTTTTTATAGATATATGAGATAAATTGTATAATTATAGGGTATTTACATTCCTATGATGTAGATATTCATGAATGTTTGTAGGGTTTCCACATGGTTAGGATATTTTTTATTACTATTGATATTTTCTATTTTTTTATTAATTTAAATTATTAGAATGTTTATATTATTTTTATGATATTAGATCTATTTTATTCATTGTGTATAGTATTTATTGGTCATTAGTTTTGAGTAAAATGATAAAAATATTGTATTTGTACTAGTTGTTATTTTTTTTTCAAAATATCAACATAATTACCAAGCTATCTCCAATAGTTGGGGGCTTTGGGGGTCACTCTTGTCTTCTCTATAGATCTATGAGTTGTTTTAGTGGAATTGGGGCTTGAAAAAACATTCTATAGGCCTTATAGTGACCTATTAATTTCATAATTATATATTATATCTTTTATTTTAATATACATTACCTTACACAAACAAATGAATGAGGATCGTAAATGTATAGTGTCTTTGGAAGCACAGAAACATAAACAATTGTTTCATATGTTAACAACATCATCTCTAACTAAGTTCTTCATATCTAGATCCCTTATTATAAATATCATAAATAATACATTTCTTAATACCCTAGGGAATGAAAAAATTATAAAGGGTGAGTTCAGATGCTCAGTACGGGTAAACCTAGTAGATACGTAAGTAAAACATGAGGATAGGGGTATGAGAACATGAGCATAACATTTTAATTCCATACAATTCATATCATAGATCATAATCTGGTCTCACAACATAATTATTGGATGTTCATAAGACATGAATCATAAGGTAATCAAATAAAATTAACCCTGAGTGAATAACATTTATAAAATCCAATGAATTGTGAATAAATAGATTCCTAGAAATTCATTTCAATTTTAGTAAAGGATCGTTGCCAAGGCTATCATAGTGAAATGGGTTCACTCTCTAAGACATCGTAGTATTCAAGGTCCACTACCAAGAACATCATAATAGAAAATGTACAAAACTAAACTGGATTCACCCCCCTATTCCACTCTTTTATATCACATGAGATATAAATATTTAGCCAATGCATTAGAGGGAGATATTGGCCCCACCCATCATATAATGGAAATCAAATTTTTGTGTTCCAAAAGATCACAAAACATTCATCATATCATAAACCATGAAATAAAATGTGTTTTGGAAGCATTTCATTATATTATAACCTTTGTAAAAGAGATTAGTTTCATATTCATTTCATCATTTCTTCGTAGCATAACCCACTAAAAGAAGAGGCTTTTAGAAGAAATTATCATGGTATAACTTAAGGAAGAGAAATTGCTTTCATAAACATAATTCCATAATAAACATAAACCATTAAAATAAATAATAACAATGGTATAATTTCATCATATCCCTGGTAAGGTATAGGTAACATCAACAAAATTCATTTTATATGGAAAATTATTTTGAATGATCATTTAATTTATTTCATTAGGAAAATATCCTTTCTTCTTAGAAAAAAGTTTACCTCACAAAACATTCTCAAATTAATTTTCATTGTAATTAATCTTGGATGATTATAAATTATTATTCCATGAAATAATGATTATAGTGTTGGTGAATTACATTCATACCATACACTTTAAAGGGAATATTCCATTAAAAATTTCAGTAAAACCTGAATAAGAAATTTTTCTAAAATTATAAAAAGATTTGCTAAAAAATGGAAAGTAAAATATTCACAAAAATTTATTGAATATATATTTATAAAAATATTAAAAACATTAAAACACTTTCACCAAAAACGGACTTGGAAGAAAAATGAATTTTTGATAGAAATGAGAAATAAAGAAAATTTTGCATAAAAATATTCATTTGATCTCTTGAGTATAAAAAGAGAAAAATATAGGTAAAATAATTATTCTCATGACATAACCAGAGTATAAGAATAGCTATGAGTTTTTTTAGAGGTGTATCATAAGATTTTATCATTATAAAAATAATTATTAACAATCCAAATAAACAATGAGATTATGACATAAAATCGTTACCACTTTTGAAACATTGAGTTATAAGACCAATTAAAGAATAAAATTATTTGAAACATAAAATAATTTTAGAATAAATAAATTAATGATATTTAATGTAAAATATGGATTATATAAACATCATAAAATAATTTATTTGAATAATATAATATATGTTATGAGGAATGAAAATTGAGATAAAAATATATTACTGATTTGGAAACTTTTGAACCATAAACCCAATATTTGAGAGATATTAAAATTGATATGTAAAAGAAAAATAATATTTAGGATAAGGATTGTAGAATATATTCATGGGCTGTATATACACAACATTAAATAAAATTGTGGTGAATATGGAATGTGTCTCACATAAGTAAAAAGTGATACAGAATTCCATTACATTGTCTATCCAATTTTTTTATACATGTTCAAAAATTATATATAATAAATATGAGTTTATAATAAATATAAATAAGAATAATTATATATATTTACTATATATTATTTTATTATGACCTTTTATTTCCCATTTATTAAAAATTACTAGGTAAAGTCTTGTTTTAGGCAACAACATCTTTTCTTTTTATGTATGTTTTGATTTTTCATTTTTATTTATCTTAATTTTATTAGGCATAAATAATCCCTAGGTAACATGATATAAATAACATATATATTCATTATATATATTTTTAGATTAATCCATAATATTTTCATATAGAAAATGAAATACACCATTCATAGAGAGGGTGGGTCATATGTACGTATTAATGTTGTTTCCCTTTTCATGAATGATTCAATGAAAGAAAGTGAAATAATATATTACCATTAAATTATTATTTATATTTCATATATATCACATATTTTAACTAAAATAATTTCTATTACCTTTCATGTAAAGTGTAAACGAATTGCATCACTACGCGAGGTGGTAGTCCTTTGTACACAAAAGTCGCGTTATCATATTCCCATTGAATGAAAACTATGAAGTTATATATGATATAATAATTCCAAAAGTATAATAATATCATAAATATCATTTATACAAATTTAATACATATTTATATACATTCGTGTGACGTGTTGTTGGAAAAAAAAATAAAATCAGTTTCTAAGGTGGTATTTCATCATACACACGAATGGTGATTTAGTATCCAATTTAATGGAAGAGGAGATGGATGATTGTATCTCACTAAACACAAATAAATATAATTATATGTAATATATTGTGGTTATTATATCATAATTTATAAATAATAATTGAAGAAGGTGAAAGGAAAAAAACAAAATGCTCGGTTAGGGGTGTAACATTTTCTTCAGATAACTTCTTTTTTTTCAATCAAAAGGATTAATATGGTTTAATTACTTCCAAAATAATGATTCTATATTGTTATTAGGGAATAAAAAAAATTATTTGGGTATTTATTAGATTAGACAAACGGTTTTGGATGTCTGAAGAGGAGAGGAAAAGGGGTGGTTTTTAACAAGTGAGGTGAGTGGAACACTTGTAATTTCTAGAAAAGAAAAAGGTGTACCAACATTTTTAATATAAAACAAGGATATAAAATGGATAGATATATATAAAAAATATATATAGTCTAAATATTTCCATAAAATGCATATTATATATGTTTTTAATAATTTTAACCCTTATGTTTTAGATTATTCCTTGATAAACATATTTTTACCTTTACCTATGTTAATAATTTGGAATATATTTAATATTGATTATGGAAAAAATTCGGTTAACCTTATTATATATTATAAATTATATTTATTCAAATTATGTAATCAATTTTCAAAAACACCATTCACATAAGTTCAAAATTTTTATTTCAAATTAAATTAGCTATTATGATGAGAAAGTGGTCTTCCAAAGAATTTTTTTAAAAAGTTTTAAAAGTTTTTATTTCAAAATTAAAAAGAAAAAAATATAATAATGAAATAAATTGGAATAATTTATATATAATTTGGGTAATTTTACACTTAAATACATTTTAAAATAAAAACCAACCTTATAAATTTATTAAATGAAATGAAACTTCTCAATAAAAACCATTATTTGAAAGAAATCACTAAACAATTAATATTTCCCTAAAAACACAAAGAATTTACACTAAAATAATTTTTTTAATATGATTTATAAAATTATGTTTATTTTATTAAATTAATATTATGAATATTTAAAAAACATGTCTTGTTATTCACCAAAAGAAACAAAGAACATTTTTTGAGAAAATATTATTTTTGAAATATATAATGACATTCTGAAAATTTACTTATTTTTTATAAATATGTTTTACTTATATAAAACCACTATACTTAATATTTTAAAAGTATTTATTACTATTCATATCTCTTATTTCATCATCATAGTTACAATAGTCGCATTTAAGTAATATTATTAACAATATATCATGGTTTGTTAAAACTTGTCATTTCATGTAACACGCGATAAACTCATTATTGTGTGTAATGAAAGATATAAATTAAATTCAATTTATTCTTAAAATAATAAATCATTAAAACATAGGTTGTTACATTATATCACATTTATAAATAATTTTTCCCTCAAAATTCTTTACTCTAGTATAAACATATTTTTTTTCTTCATTACATCATTAGTTTACCATGTAGATTCTTCAATCTATAGGTTTTGACACAAAAATTTTATTAAGGGAGTGTTCTAATTTTGAAGAATGTTTCATCCATGATAAAAAATATTCATATTTTGTTCCTCATAAAAAATTTCATTCTCCAATGATACAACCTCTAAGTTCAGTACATGTGACGGGTCATATATGTAATTCCTAATAATATATCCCTGGAAAACATCATAAACATGAGATAGGTTTGGGGTATGAAACAATCAATAAGCTAATATCCTGATATGATCAATAATTTTAAAGGGAATTTATACCAAGGGATTACTTTTCCATTATTTCCAAATATTACTACATTCTTCAGTGGAATAATTCTTTGAAGAACCTTGTCACAAAATTTGAATTCTAGATCATGACTGCAATTATCAGAAAAAATTTATATTCAATAGTTTCTTTCATAATGTGTTTATTAATGGCCTCAATCTTATCAACCATTTTTCAACTATATCAGGTAACAATAGCATTATTTCTCCAACTTCATTCTAGCATGTTCGATCTCTACACTTATTTTCATAGAGGGATTCATAAGGATCTAATAGAATAATTGAGTTAAATCTATTATTGTTTGAACACTAAACAAGAATAATGTCTTTATTTAAACCAAATTTTAAATCCATATAATAAGATCAGATAATATTCACTTGGTTTACCATATTTCTCTCGGGCTGACCATCTATTTGAGGGTGATACACACTACTAAAACATAACATCATATTAAGATCTTACTATGGACTACTCCAGAACACTTAGGTAAAGCTTGGATTCCAATAATTACTATTGGAATAGGGTACTCCATGTAACAATAACACTTCCCAAATTTATATTATTGCATTTTGATAATGATATAATTATTTTATGATAGCGATTAAGTGTGATGACTTTTTTAGGTGATCGACTACAACCCAAACAACGTTATCCCATTTAGAAATTTTGGGTAGTCTAACAACTAAATTCTTGATTATGTTTTCCCATTTCCATTCTAGTATTGGTAATTATTGTAAAATAAACTTCGAATATTGTCTCTCATCCTTTATATACAGACATATCATGTTTCTAGATACTAATTATGCAATATCATTCTTCATTCCATATAATCATAAACACTCTTTCGAATATCTATACATCTTCTTAAATTAAAGATTAATTGAGAATGAAGAAAGGTGAAATTCATTTAACAACATAATCTTCAAATTTAGTATGGATAGAACACATACAAAATTCTGTAACCTCATTATTCCATTAGAATAATGATTAAACTCAACAACAATCCTAACATTCTTTTATAGCTCTATATTTTCCTTTTGATCCTATTTTATCTTCACATGGATATATGTTTAAACATTGAATTAGGGAATAAAATATGTATCCCCTTTATTCATTATTACCATATCAAACATTTTAAAATCCATAAAATATTTGATCTTTTGTGATCCTCCTCATGGATAATCTAGAATGATCTTTTCGACATAAATCATCGGCCACCTTGTTCGATTTCCGAGTGTGTTAATGTATTGAGAATTCATAATATTTAGTAATATCTAATTGTATTCTTTGGTACATATTCAACTCCTTCTATGTGAATATATATATTTCACTTCTATTATAATTAAATATATCAAACTTCTCTCTATAAAGTTAATGGTTCCATATCATTAATTAAAAAAATTGAAACTAACTCCAAATCATGAGTTGGGTAATTATTTTCATGAATATTTAATTGTATTCATGATGGTTATATAACCATTTCATTCTTCATAATAATTCAACAAAATCCCTTCTTGTATGAATCAATAAATATTAATAACCCTTCTCCACTATGGGTTAATGTACGAACAGGTTCACTAACTAATCTTCACTTCAATTACTTGAAATTTTTCTCACACTCATCTATCTAGAGGAACATGTATTCCATCTAATTTAATATGGTTTGTGGATTAGATACTTATGATAAATTCTCCACAACTAATCAAAAGTTTCAGGAGAAACCAATAAAACTATGAATATTAGTCACCAAGGTTGTTTTGGGCCAATAATAAATAGAAAACATATTTTAAGGATCAATCGATATACGCTCTCTTGATATTATGTGACCCAGAAAAGAATCATTTTGCACAAAAATGGCACACTTTGTAAATTTTTCATATAGTTTCTACTTACTTAGGGATTTATGTATAATTATCAAGTGCTATTCATGCTATTATATCCTCTTTTAGTAGATAAGAATATGGTCTATAAATACTACAAAAAACGCATCAACGTAATATCTAAATAATATACGTAATAAATCTATGAACATGAAGGTGTAATTAGTAAGACCAAATAGAATCACTATATATTAATAGTATCTATTCCTTATGCGGAATGTTTTACTGGTTATGTAATTAGTATTGACCATCTATTGACGATATTTAGAATTAAGTTCAATCTTGGAAAAGTATTCAAATCTATGTAGCTGATCAAATAAGCATTCAATATGGGGTATTGAATACTTTTTCATGGTCATAACCTTGTTCTGCTACAAATAATCTATGTAAAGAAAGATCAATCCATAATTATTTTTAATAAAAAACAAGTCCACCATTAGGTGAGAAACTTGGCCAAATTAATCCCTTGTTAAAGTAACCTTGAAGTTTAATTTTCAATTCATATAACTCGATCAAGGCCATCCTATAGGGGGCTTTCAAATTGTTATGGAACCAAGTATGAGTTATATTGAGAACTCAACTTCACATTTTAGTGGAACACAATGCCACACTTATGGAAAGACATAAAAAACTATTAAAAAGTAGTTGTATTATAGATTTTCTGTTTCTCCACGACTATTTGAGATAAATGAAATTCTTGAATAGGAATGAAAACTCATACAATGGATGTGATTCCCATCAGAAGTTCATATTTATCATCATACTGATAGAAGATCACTACTCTATTTGGAATTTCATAAGTGACATCCCTTTCTTAAAAATTAATGTAATATTAATGTGGATAAATTCAATCCATTCCTAAAATAACATCAAATTCATCTAGAAGAAGAATAAAAAGAGTTTTCAAAAGAACAATCGCATAAACATCAACTGTAGAAGAACCATAGACTTAAGATGCGGTCATCATACCATTAGGGGTTTTCACTAATACTTTTACATCTAATCATTTTAGTGGTATCTTCACACCCTTATAGAATTATTTAGATATGAATTATTATATAGATCCATAGTTCAATAAGACATTAGAAGTTATATAATAAATGTTATGTTTACCTTTCACCACATCATTGTTCCACCCCTCATCAGAAATATTGATCAAATGATATTTCCCTTTTTATCCTGCATTAAGAGGTTGATTATATCAGTTATCATGATTGACCTTTGGAATTTTCCACTAGTTATCATAATTACCATGTTCCATGCATTTGAAACATCAGAGTGTTAGTGGGGAATTTTGTGGAGATTTCTCTCTATTTACATAATTATTTATCTTTTTTACAACAATTTATTATTTTATTCCCCAATGACTTTACCTTAAACAATTTAAACATTTACTAGTCACCATAAGATAATTTCCATTGTTATATTTTCCATAATTTGAGCATAAAGGAAACCACATAATTTTCCCTCTATTGTTTCTTAATTTACCTTTGAATTCCATTTTTTCTTCATATAAAAACTATGAGATTGATACAAAAATACAACCTCCATTTCCACCTTGACCAAGAAAATATGAATCTATTTGTGGATACTAAATTATCTTATGAATAACACCCTTTATAGGTATTTTTTTAAGACCCTAAGGAATTCATCAACCTTACCATCAAGATAGACAATAATACTTGATGTGTACCTTACAAGTCTTGTTAAATTTGGAATATAAGTACCAATAGATACATCATATTTTTTATTTATCTCAAGGAAATCCTTATCTATCTTCGTACAGAGAATAATTGGAATATACTTACTAAAAAATATGTTTTGTATCTCTTCTGAAACCATGGAGTCAATTTCATCATGTTCCTTAGTATTCTTGATCATGGTACACCATTGATCTACCTCTCCTTTTGAATGAATGATTTCCAAAATTAAATTTTCATATTCTAATAGTAATGATCCATTTATTAACAACTAGTGGACCAATGGATCCACTGAAGGAAGGTGGATGTTGTCTCATGAAAGACTCAATAAAATTCTTTTCCCTCATTTGTTTAATTGGATTTTCTATATGATTCATGGACTGAGAGACTTCTGTGAACATAGAAACAATATTATTCATTAAAAATCCCATGATGTTTGACTTTTACAGAGGAAAATAACTGTATTGTACATCATACTCATTATTAACACATTTTCATTATGTTCCATCCACTGACTAAAACCAAAAGTCATAGTGTAAGAAACAATAATCATAGAAGATAACCACATTATAATGAAAATTTACTTGTAATGCGCCTAAATCATGACACCTTGTTTTTAATATATGAAGCCTTAGGCTTATCTAAGGTCTTCCATTTTCATTATCTATTTAAATCCTTCATGTTGGTTCATAAAGAGTTTTTCCATTCCCAAATCATATCCCCCGATAAAGTCAAATGATGTTTGCAGAAAAGTATGTTTTCATGCACTAGGTGATGACCAAGTCTACCACAATGAATCATTTTCATATTTGTTACACTTAGGTACATTTTTTCTATAGCTACATCCACTTTTATTGTAGTTTCATTGGTTTTTACATGTTATACTTTGGAATATTTCTAAGAATATTTTTGAAGCCACACATTGAGTGAGAACTGGATTGAAGCTCCTGGAGAGCATCGATTTGATGATTTGAAAAATATTAAATATATTTTATAATGTGTTGTTTTTATATTGAAATGCGCGGCGACATATAATAGGATTCTTAATGTAAGAATTTGGATACCACAATTGAGTTTAGAATGTGTCATTTACCCTAAGCATGCTATACTAGTTTTTGGTGTTGGGTGTTGGGTCAAAAGTGAGTCATGGGATGGGTGTTAAATGGAGGATATTATTTTAATAAAATTAAAAAATATCCCCTCTATCTTATGTAACACCCCAATATTTCATAGTACATTATCTCATTGAAGTAATTCTATAGCTTGATTAATACGCAACACCGAGTTTGAGTGCACCACAACTTACCAAACTACCCGTTCAAAAAGCAGTTATGAATAGTATTAACTAAATTTCATATCTTATATACTCTATATAATTATAACACCCATATTAAGTGTTTATTAGATATAATATAAGAACAAGTTCAATTTTTCCGATAAAGGAAGTATTTTTCATAAATGCAATTTTACTACCCACAATTGGTGAATTTTCTTTAAATGCAGTATATAACACTTTTAAATTAAATTTGTCAAAATAAACTTCTTATTTAGATTTCAGACATACAAATTTATTTTGGATCAATTTTTTGGTGTTTTTTTTATAACTTTCATATTTTGATGAATAGTTAAAGATGCTAAATTCTAATTGAAAAAACATTTTTAATCAAAATTATTTATTGTGTTAAATAAACATTTTAATGGTTTTGGATTATAATTAAATTATATTTTTATCATTTAATAAAATTTATGTCATTATAAACAATTTTACATATAAATTTGACATAAACACATGTCAATATTTTGATAGTTTTTACTTTTTTTTAAACTTGTTTTTTGGTTTTGACAATGGGAATTAATTTTAAATTAATAAATAAAAATTCTATGTGTTGAATTTGGTAAAATAAAATTTCTTTTTTTAAATTGTAATATCAAAATTACCTTAGGGTGATTTTTTTTGTATTTTTATGAAACGTTCATTTTTTGGATAAATAGTGAAAAACACTGCATTTTTTGTTTAAAATTGACTTCTTATTTTAATAATTATTTATTTTATTTAAATTTATTTGAAGAAAAAATAGATAAATAATAACTATATTAGTTCAACGTAACTCATTGAGTCATTTTATAATAAAATAAGATGTATAAAATTTTATTGAATTTTTTAACGTATTTTAACCCCCTCTAGGCACATAAACAAATTTGCATAAAACATAATTTTACCACTTTTATGAGTTGAATTACAATAATATGAGAGAAATAGTTTAAATCAGTAAGTAAAATGTGATTCAATAAGTTGAAAATAATTTTTTGGTGAATAGTTAGTTTTCACTTTTATTTAACACGTTTATAAGTAAATTGGGTAATAAAAGGTAAAAATGAAATTATAATTGCCAAAAAACATGTCTTAATTCTATTGGATAACATTATTTCGACCAAAAAAAACCTTAGTAATAAAATATGAATTTTTAGTCCTACTTTGATTAGATTATAGCATTTATTATTATTTTATTTAAAGAAGAGTTAAAAGTGATAAATTCAAAGTTTATTAAGTAAACCATTTTTAATATAGAGTTATACATAAGATAAATTTAACTATAAATATTCATTAGAAATATAAAAATATTTCCTACATAATGGTATTTTATTTATATTTTTTTGATATTAAATAATTAAATTTATTTATGACACAATGATGACACTGTAATTAAAATCATAATGAAATATTAAAACAATTGATATTAAAAATATACAAATAAATATAATTTGAGACTTTTTATAAATTCCACTAATTTTATAGGTTAATATGATATGTTAGGGTTGATTATATAAATTTCTTTCGAAGTTATAAGATTGTTATTACTTTCACAAAAACAAAATTACAAATATTTTCAAAATTGACATAAATTAGTTTTTAGAACAAATACTATATTATTGGTTGATATAATATTCTTAAAAATATGAGGTTTTTCCAAAGGGATTATATAATATTTTATATGTCATTAATAAACCACATATGGTTCTCTTGTAAGTCTATAATAAGTTTATTAACCATATAGTGTAATAATACAAGAAGACACCGTGAAAGTTAAACTATTTAACAAAGTGTTAAATCTAAACGATAAGGTCAAAATGGTAACCTAAACTTGTTTAAAACCAATTTATTGATATTATTTCGACCCATAACTACCTAAAGCTCAAAATAAATTCATTTGGAGGCATTATAAACCAAATATGATTGTATAATAAATTAATATTTTAATCTTTTCTAAAAGTGACCCTCAACCCTTTTATAAAACGGCACTTCCCCTTCTCCAAAAAACACATCTCCAAACCCACTTGTCTCATCCAACCCCTACCAAAATATCCACCCAACTTATCTCACATCAACCGTGAGTACATAACACTAGTAGAAAAATGGTCTCTAACGTAGGTTTTTTATTTTTATTTTTGACGTTGGTTTTTATCCGACATTGAAGTCACCGATGTAAAAAATACGACTTCTTACGTCGATTTTTGTAAACAGATGCCAAAAAACGAATTTAATTTGCTTTTAGCATCGGTTTTGTAAAAACTCGAGGAGAAAAATAGTCATTCACATCATTTTTCACATATTTTTTTAAAAACTGACGCAAAAAAGTTGAAAAAATAGTTTCGGCATCAGTTCTTTAAGAAAACCAATGACATAAATGAGAAAAAATTGTTTTTGTCGTCTGTTTTTACAAAATCCGACGATAAAGGTAAAAAAATTTCTTGTATGTTTTATATAATTTCCCAAGATTCGATTTGACAGGTCGTGGAGCTAAAATGGATTTACGGATCAAAAGTTAGGGCCGTCGGAAGTTGAACCTGTCAAAGTTTCGATTGATACAACTCGTTGTAAAAAAACAAGATAAACATGAATTAATATCACATTAAACAAATGATATAAAATAAACATAATACTTCAAACTTATTTCAATGGTTTTTGGAGCTTCCATTGAATTGATGTGTGATTAATCATCATATCTCTTATATTTAGTGTAGAACTCATGCGATAATGAAAACGGTGATCGATAATTAAATTTACACCATGGTTGGTAAATCTCATCTGAATGTTTTATATTTGTAAGTAGATAATATAAGTAAATAATCAGTATAATAAAGATAATCTAGTTGTTTATAAAAGAAGGACAATAATAATAATGAAAATAAATGAATAAAATAGGTATCGTGATCAAATTAACAATTATAGTCGCGTTGAAAACTTGATTGAATCGAAGAAGTTGAAAATGATAAACAAAGGAGAAATGGATTTATATATAGTAAAAGAAAATATTTTCAATTTATTTGTATGAAAATGTTGGTGGTATTTTAAAAATTTAAACGCGCATTGTGAAAAAAATTTAAATATTGATCCTGCGTATTAGCGAATACTCTTCGGCATTGGTTTTTTTGAAAACCGATGCCAAAAATACCAATAGATATTATTTTTGGCATCGAGTTTTAAATATACTGACGTGAAAAAAGTTAAAAAAATATACTTTTCGCGTGGGTTTTTTAAAAAAACCGATGCCAAAAAGTTAATTTTTTTGTTTTTGGCGTCCCTTATTAAGTAAACCGATGCTAAAAATAAAAAAAAACTTTTTGCGTCAGTTTTTTTAAAAACCAAAGTGAAAAGTAAAAGTAAAAATTATTTTGTGGTGACGGTTTTTAAATAAACCGACGTCAAAAAATAAAAAACAATTTGGCATTGTTTTTTATGAAAACCAATGCCAAAAGTAAAAAAACAAGTTACCTTGTTTTAAAAAATTCATTCAGCTTTGAATTGACTAGTCGTTGAGCTAAAACGGAGTTATGGATTAAAAGTTATGGCCTTTGAAAGTTGGACTTCCTTAAGACTTATCTTAGAGAAGATCAACTTCCAACATCCATAACATTTAATCCGTAACTCCATTTTTGCTCCACGACTAGTAAAATTGAAGTAAAGGGAATTATTTATAACATTATAAGTTTTTTAAAATTTTAGCATCGGTTTTCATAAAATACGATGCCAAAACATTTTTTTATTTGTTTCGCATCGGTTTTTTAAAAACCGACAACAAAATAATTTTTTTAGTTTTTGGCAACGGTTTTTAGAAAACCAGCACAAAAAAGTCTCAAAAAAATATTTTAAATCAGTTTATAAGAAACCAATGTCAAATTGACGATGTTAAAACCCATTTTTATACTAGTGTACATTGATTAGAAAGCTAGCCTAAAGAGACCTTTTGACTAACTCAAAAGGAAACACCCGAAGGAGAGGTAATAATTTCACCACCCTCTTTCAAGTTCTTTTCATCTTCCACATCCTATTTCATTATTGTTTCCATAAAAAAAAATAACTCTAGTACCCTATACATACTATGATTTTATAATAAATATGGTACAACCATATTCGTTATTCTATCTACCCAAGAAATAACAATGTCACCATACGTGCATACGTATGGCTTACCGTCTCCACATCGTGGTGTAGTTTTTTATTCAAACACTCCATTATTTGTATGGGTATAATAATGAGTATAAAAAACATAAATAATAAATATAACATGTTAATTATTCTGTATTGATGATATACCATTTAATTAAATATGATTTCATCATCAATATAATGATATTGTTGTTCATGTGTACGTACAGATTACTGTCTCCACGAACGCGATGAGATTCATTCCCCATCATAATCATACAAGAATAATTTCCATATTATGATTAAAAATAATTTTTACGAACTTAATATCATTTTGGATATGAATCAAATACATTCTATCCAAAACTAACATGGCTTACGTAACCAAGAAAATAAAGGAAAACAGATCAGTTAACACTAGAAATGATGATGCTACTAAAATATTATTAACAAAGCAATATTATAAGATCATATATGATATTATATTTATGTATGTGGTTCCAGTATAATTCAATAACAAATATTTAACTATTATATAAGAGGTTAATGTACCCTCAACCAAGGAAAATTACAAGGTAAGGGTTAATTCCCAAATCTCATTATTATCTGAGATTGTTTAAGAGTAAGTATTTTCTGGGACATATTTATCATCAATGTCCATATTTCATAATAATTTTTTCAAAAGTATTCTTTTATGGTTTTATGGTATGTTCTATTTAAGTATATCATAATTTTAAATGATTTAAATATGTATTTTTCTAAAAAAAATTAATTAATGTCCATATTTTCAAAATGATTTTAAGGATTTTTTTATGTAGACATAATTTTTTTAAAATGTTAATTCATTTCAAAGTTTCAAATTTGTATGGGACACACGGATTGAAAAATGTCTTTAAATTTCTTCCTTTCTAAATTATGTTACTTTTAAATTCATTCAAAAAAATAAAGAGATATTTCTCTCAAATAGGTTTGATTTCATCTATGTCAACATCCTTTGATTGATTTTACATGTTTTTGAATTTGATCCATTATTATACAAATCATTAATATTGCATTGAAGGTTTTATGATATGTTTGATTGTAGATGTGTTATTTTTATACCATTCATGCTTTATGTTTGATGTATTAACATTTTATATGCTAGTTTTAATACGAATGTTTTTGTTATGTTTCAACCTTTAATATATGTAATGCATTTGACTTAGTAAGTGACGGGTGGGCACACTATATCTCCTCGATGCATTGGTAGGTCTCATGAGACAAACTAGTGTCTTGGAACAAGGATTTGACAGAATCTTATTTGTAGTATTGGCACAAGGCTTTGACTATGTGGTTATTAATTCTTGTATTATGCATTCCATCATTATGAAATTGGCTATTGATATTTCATGTAATTATTCAATTAGTATAATATCAATGTGAAAAAGAAAATGGAATTATTTTAATTATATTTTCCATATTATACCGAATTTAAAGTTTAA
Organism: Viscum album; assembly: GCA_963277665.1. NCBI lineage: Eukaryota > Viridiplantae > Streptophyta > Magnoliopsida > Santalales > Viscaceae > Viscum > Viscum album. The sequence goes on from OY728150.1 coordinate 1,785,943,148, forward strand.
AAGGCTTATGTTTTAGTCTTATATATTTCCTTAAATGTTTATACTTATTTATGAAAGTTTCTGCTATATTTTTATCCTTACTGGGCATCTGAGCTCACCCCTTTCTATGTTTTATTTTTCCCAGGATGCGAAGAAGTATATTATGACTAACTTGCAGGGATAGTTTATGGGATATGAATGTGGTCAATGGAGACAATGTTTTTATTGGTTTTTCATTTTATAATGTAATGTAAAACTTATGTATGTATCTAGTACTTACAAGGCTACTAAACTGATCAGTCTTTCATGATTTGATCCCTTTTGATCATGCCAATGTATTAAAATAATGCCCCGAATCTGGGCTTCTAGGGTCAGGGTGTTACATCCTACCCCCTTGGTCCACATAATAGGATCCAATACCTTTCTCCCCATTTAGAGTGACGGATGACCCGACTCCGATTCAAGGGGAGGAGTTATTGTTGAGACCCATTTTTACACTCATTGTAGCAAGATGGTCCAAAATCATCTCTCTACCTACAATTTGAACTTTATTCTTCTAAGTTTATACACTAGGTACAATAATTTTATTTTTAAGTCTCAGTCAACTTTTTATGCATCATTTTAATGTTATGGAGCCCTTCTAGGATTTTGATAGACCCTATGAGGGTTGATCTCGAGGATTTGATGAAAACTAGGGTGATTCTGGCTACTTGTAGAGAAATCCCTAACATAATTCCCATATAAATGGCATATAATAAATTAGAGAATGTTTCTTATCATCCCATTTGGGTAGGAAGGTTTTTAGGGACTACACTTCATGTAATAGGGTTACATATTGTGTTATAACCCCAAGTTATGTATCCATGGGTCATGGCCAAGGAAGCCATGCAGACATTAATGGTCATGTGAAATTACACCACCAAATAAAACAATATTAGGTTCTTGGAATGGGAATAATACATGAAAAAGGGTGTTGGTTTACTATGACACATGATTTACTATGGGTATAGGCCATGTGTGATACTTGGATGGTCGAGCCATGTGAGGGAATAAATTGACAAGTGGATGGGGTGAGGCAATAAATGTTGTGTATAAACTTTACACACCATGTACACCCATGTGGCTAGCCAATCCATGTATTAGAGGACACAGTCAGGTGATTAGGTGGCGTCAAACATCATGTAGACCCTCTTACACATTTTGTTGTATCCTCTAGAATATTCCACATCTTCTCTTATCTTCTGCATTAGGGATTGGATCCAAGCTGGTGAGTATCCTATCCTGAGAAGTTTTCCATGTAAAACGCAATGGTGGCCATGGTTTGGGCCTATGAGATGTGTTGTGAGGAAATTTTGTGGGTCTCTTGGGTTAGATATTTTTAAACCATCATTGGTTGAGTGATTTCCCTTGGTCCATCTATATGAGGGTAACTTGTGGAATTAAATCCTAAGTATAGGATTGTAATCCCCTTTATTATATGATCCTATATATATATATATATTATTAATATCCCTCCCAAAAGACTAGTGTGGGATCCACTATCATATCATTGGATTTGTTGTATCCCTCCGGAGAGGCCGGTTTGGTATCCTCTAAAGTATCATTTTCCCTAGATCAGGTTTATAGTAATGACAGGAAAACACTATATCGGTTGTGATCTCTTATCTAGCATGATAGCCCTGTAGGATTTGTGGGATCATTGGTTATATGATCCCCTACATGGAGGGTGGGTTTTAGTATATTTGAGGCATCATTGGGTACATGGTCCCTTAATAAGAAGAAAATTTATGTAGGTATAGTGGTATAATTTATTATTTGATTCCCTGCATCATGAGTTATACTAGTTGGGGTTTATGGAATCCTTGTGACCAACACTTCACGATATACGATCCCCTTTTTCAGTGATATGTTCTTTGGGGTGCCGTATAGGGTATGTGGTGTCCCCCAACTTATCCTAGTAGTAATTCCTATTTTGAGTGGGATCTTTTGGTTACAAGATTTAGTTTATCATGTCCACCTGCAGATCCTGGGATTGATCCCCTATCCAAGGAGGTGTGGTATTCAATATTCTAGATGGGTTTAATAGTGTCCCCTAGTGGATCATGAGAGTGATACCATTTCTGGGAGATGAGACAATATGATGGTTCCAGTAAGGTTAGTAGTTCCCCCACCCCTTAGGGATGGTTGAAATCCCCTATCAAGGTATCAAGATTCAATTTGGTCTAGTGTGATGTTCTTTTTCGAGAGATCCAACGAGAATGTTCTCTTAGTTGTACTCTCTTGGGTTGGTGGTGTTGTGTCATTAGTTATTTTGATACCTATTTGAGTTGTATCTCTCATATATTTTATCAGGGAAGGTAGAGTTGTACCAGATGAAGTGTATCTCTTGGAATAGTTTTATCTAGGCTAAAAGAGCTCTCAGAGTGTGTACTCTTGCTCAAATATTTCCTTTGAGTGCTGAGTAGAATCATTTAACTAGCTATGAGGTCGGAACCTCATGAGAATTTGATTATGATATGAGTATATCTGGATTTTTAGTCTATGTTTTCTTATAGTTTTTTTACATTTCATGTTTAAAATTTCACATGGACTAGTCGGTCTGGTCCTATATATATGAGGATGTTTGAGATGGATTTTTTTCTCAGGTTTGGTTTTTCTAATGTCCCAGTTTCGGGTTCCACCTAGAGGTTCCCCATACCCAGTTGGTCACATGGCCTCAAAAACATTTCCCCAAATTCTAGAGGCTTCCGAATAGTAGTGTGAGCTTTTTTTGTGGTAGTATGGAAGCTATCCTCTCATTGGCAGAGTAACACAACAAAAATAAGTAGATAAAAGAATCAGAAATAGTAATTACCATAAAATAGTGAACAGTGGAATATTGATAGTAAATAAATAAATACTATATATATATATATAAATAATTATGCATTTCACAATATCTAGTAATGAATACAAACAAGTCATAATGCTGAAATATAGTGCTAAGCCAAAGCACAAAAGAAAAAACAAGTAAATTACTTCAATAGCATCACAAACCTCAGCATAGTTCCATGCTCTCTAGCTCCATTTTAATTAAGTACCTATAGTAGAAGGTTGCATACCCTTATCTATATTTGTAGCAATATAATCTATTTGGGACAAAACTCATTACCCAAACAAGGAGTGAGATGAATCCCCATAGAAAAAAATCGAAAGATTTGTGCCTAACATTCAGTGAATACATATAGAAGATAATTAGAAAAATGAAGCAATAAACATGAAAGTACTCAAAAGTAAACTCTCCTAGAGTTTCAATTACAATCATTTACATTCGTCAATTTTTCAACCAAATGAAAACAAGAAACCATCTAGGATGTTCTCACAGCCTATCCCCTCTAGTTCAACCAATCAAACTCAAGTAACCCTTTGGGAAAGTTCTCACAGCCTAACCCCTCTAGTTCAACTTATCTTTTAATAATAATGATATAGTGACCCCGTTGGGATAGCTCACATTGGCGAACCCCTTTTGTCTCTTGAAAAACAAAGACTCTCTTAGGAAGAACTCACCATCAATTCCCCCTATAGTTTTCTAATGATAAACTACAAACACTCTATGGAACCACTCAACAACAATTCCCCTTGTGGTATCGTAAGAGAAACTATAGAAACTCTGAGGGAGAACTCAATGTCAATACCCCCTATGGTCTTGCAGTGTGATAAAGAATAATAGACACTCGGGGGAAGCCCTCAATGTCAATTCCCCCTATGGTCTCACTACAATAGGTTCCCACGACCCTGTTTAAAGAAATCATGCACAAATGATGTTCAATAGTCAAATTAAACCTAAAAGTACTACTTGGATAAACAACTATAAATCATATCATAGCATCAGATAAAACACTCCATCATAACAACACATGGCATGGAAAACGAGATGCCTAAGAAAAAAACTAGAGAACACGGTCAATATCAAATCAGACATGGAAAACACCTCTATAGCATGGAAAAATAACCCTATTTACAAACAAGAGTCATAACTCAAGAAAAAAAGCATAGCAGGCATCAACAAGGTTTAAATCCCTAAACATGGGATAACCCAATCTAGGGTATTGAGAACTTTTTCACATAATATTTAAACACTAACTCTATAAAGGCACATACCACCTACCTCGGCATTTTATTATCGATATACTTTGGTGTCGTCCCTTGAATCGGCCTTGAACGATGTAGATCTACAAAAACAACTAAAAAGTTCACCCAAGGATATCTCACAAAAGAGGAGAAATCATGGAACAATTCTCTAGATGAAGGAATAACTCACCTTGGAGATTCTAACAAAATTAACGGTGGTTAAATCGGAGAACGGGTGGTGGTTCTGGGGCTCAGAGAAGAATCGTCGGCTTTGGTCGCTCCTAGATGAGACAAGCCGAGAAGAAGTGTTTTTTGTGAACCAGATGAAAACTTAGTCCGATTTAACAAATAAAAAGAAAATTATATGGAATGTATTTTAAACATACATGACGTGTATATTCCACTACGATGCCTGTTTTAGGTAGCCTCTAGGTCACCCCACATGGCCATGTACTCAACCGATACACGACCAGTACACGGTCACCTGTAGAAACAGGGTACATGGCTAGTAATATTAAGTACATGGCATGTGCTCCTTAAATTTCAATATTCTCATATTTTTCTCAAAAACACCAGAAAAGAAAAACCCATACCTTAAAATAAGTTATGGGTTCTTACCAGCATCCCCCCTTAAATAAATTCATCCCATAATTTCCCAAATAAGGCGGCATAGAAGAAGAATCCTCAAACAGATCTGACCACAACGATCATACATCATCCTCTCTCTCCCATGTCTCGTCATATACTCTCCCATGTTTCCATATCACTCGTACCATAGGAACAGACTGGCCACGTATAACCCTTGCATTACAATCAATAATCTGGATAGGATGCCCCTTGAATGTTGCATCCACCTCTAACTCAACCTCCTTGGGTTGAAAGACATGATTTGATTCTGAGAAGTAATGTCATAGCCGAGAAACGTGGAAGACGTCATGCACACCCAATACCTATGAGGTAACTGCAACTGATAGACAACCAACTCAACTCTCTCCAAAACCTCAAATAGTCCAACATATCTCGACAAAATATTTCCTTCTCTCCTAATCCTCATGTATCCCAACCTCGGCATGACACGCAGGAAAACCTGGCCTTCGACCTTGAACTCAAAAGGTCATATTATTCTATTACCATAAGACTTATGTTGTGAGTATGGAGTATCCATCCTCTTCTAAAACAAATTTATCTACTCAGTGGTCTCCTAGACAAGATGAGGTCCTAGCATAGCTACCTCTCCTACCTCGAGCCAACATAGGGGTGATTGGCATGGCCTACCGTAAAATGCCTCGTAAGGTTCCATCTGAATAGTGGTTTGAAAATTATTATTGTAGAAAAACTACACAAGGGTTATGTGCTTCTCCTAAGAACCTCCAAAATCTAGGACGCATGCTCAAAGCTTGTCCTCCAACACCTAAATAGTATGCTCGAACTGCTCATCTGTCTGGGGATGGTAAGATGTACTCAGAAGTAACTATGTACCCAATTCCCTATGTAGCCTCTTCCAAACACGAGATGTAAAATGGGAATCCCTATCTCAAATGATGGAGTATGGATCCCCATGTAAACATGTAGTCTCCCAGATGTACAATATTCCAAGATCATTAACACTATTGGTCTCTTTAATTGGAAAGAAGTGTGAAACCTTTTTGAGTCTGTCACTAACGACCCAAAATACATCATTCGTTTGAGGAGATCCCAGAAAACATATCACAATGTCCATCACGAAATCATTCCACTTCCACTCGTGAATGTGTAACTACATCAAAATACTTATTGTTCATTGATGCTCTGATGTCACTTACTGACTGGTGGAATACCTCAGGACAAAACCAGCAACATATCTCTTCATATCAATCCACCAATATTGATGTTGTATATCTCGATACATCTGGGTGACACCAAAATAAACATCTCAAACTGAGGAATGAAAATCTTGCATCAAATCTTGACGTATGTTAGCCGAAACCCATATGCACCCATGAAAACACATGATCTCATCCTCACCTACGTTACATCCAGGAATAGGGCCTTCTCTTGACACACTCTCCCGTAGAGCGAGGCCTTCATAATTTGATAGCTGCCTCATTCACACTAAATCAAGTAGAGTAGAGGTAACAACCACATAAGAAAAAAACATACCACCCAGTCTTTTGTGAACCTCTAAATTCATCTTAGAGAATAGAGCCATAAGTTTCCACTCACTACTGCTCTCTTTAAATTCTTTTATCTGAGTCCTACTCAATTAATTTTCCATTGTGTTTCCACTCACAAGAGTATATACAACCTCAATGTCAAACGATTGGAGGTACTTAAACAACCTTCCATATCTCAAATTTAGATCTCGCTGAGTGAATATGTACTTGAGACTTTTTTGGTTGGTGAAAACTACAAAATTCTCTCCCAATAGATAATGTCTCCATCAACTTAAATAATGAACAACTTCAGCCAAATCAAGATTGGGTGTTAGGTAATTCCTCTCATATGGCCTCAACTGCTGAGACCCTTACTCAATAAATCTTTCCCCTTTCATAAGTACTGATCCCATCCCAATACCTGGTGCATAACAGTAAACAATATATCTCTTTCCCATCTCTAGAAAAACAATATTTTTTCTGAATTAAACCTCCCCTTTATCTCTTGAATGGCTGAATTTCAGAAATCTGTCCACAGGTACTTCACAAACTTCTTAGTTATACCCTTCAGTGGAACTTATAAGGATTAAATTTTCTTTATAAAATTCATTTAGTATCTAGTAATCCCTAAATAAAATTTCACCTGAAAGAATTTCTTCGACTGCTACTAGGAAAAAACTGCTCTCACTTTCTATGGGTTTACTGATACTCCTTCTTATAAGATAACATGACCCAAAATGTGAATCTGGTCCATCTAAAAGTGTCATTTTGAGAGCTCAGCATATAAATGATTCTCTCTCAGTGTACTCAAAACAATCTCAAGATAGGTATCATGGTCGTATCAAGTGTGAGAGTACACCAAGATATCATCCACAAAGACTATCACAAAAAATCCAAGTATGGATGGAACACACATTTCATCAGTTTCATGAAAACTACAAGTGTGTTCGTGAGACCGAACGACATAACCACATACTACTACAGAAAATACCTTCTCTGAATGTCTATAAGAGGTATATCTGATGGTCTAACTCACAACTGATGATAAAAGCATCTCATGTCAATCATTGAGAATAAATGGGATCCTAAAAGCTAATCAAATAGATCATAAATCCCCGAAATGGGATATCAGTTCTTGATTGTCCACTGGTTCAACTTCCAATAATCCACACAAAGTATGAGGGTTCCATCCACCTTATTTGCAATTTGGACAGGCAAACCCCAAGGAGAAGTATTGGGTCAGATGATACCCTTTTCTTGAAACTCCTCAAATTACTTCATCAGCTCATGAAACACTGGTGTAGCCATCCTATAAAAACTAATATAAATCATTGTAGCTCCTAGCGCAATCTCAATAAAAAATTCCATCTCTCGCTCCAGAGGAAAACCTGAATTTTTTTTCTAGAATGACATCCCAGAAACAATAAACCACTAGAGGAATTTCCATATTTGAAGTTCCCTTATCATCCAAATATGGAGTAGAAATATGGGTTGTAACTCCTCCCAACCCATGATGCTTGGGTCCTGTTCTACTCTATTTAACATCCCATTCTCCCTTTTGTAGAAACAATCTTCCCTCTAGTGATGTAAAACTCACCCTATGGTGATAGAAATCGCCAAAATCTTGGAAGGGAACTAATCATTCCATTCAGATAATGACATCAAAGCCTATCATCAAATAGATATCCCATAAGAAGTGACACCCACCAGCCTTAAGAGGGAAATCCTTGCTCTGACGTACACTAGTTTTTCTTGTCCACAATGGAGTGTCTAGCATAAATATATAAATATAAGTAAGGATACAGAGCCCAAGGCTCTCCACAACAACAAAAGATATGAAACTATGGGAAACCCCTTTATCGAAAAGTGCAGAAGCTAAAACTAAGGCAACTAGAATCATACCTTGAAAAATAGAGGGTCTAGGATCCTACTTTTGTTGGGGTTTCTCCCCTGCAAATTTCTATCCTATACTATAGCCCTATGACCCTACATGACCACTCTGAGATAATCCACCCTGTTTTCATTCAAAGCCTGCCAAATGTCTACCACGGCCATGACCTCCACCTTGGCCTGAACGGTCAAAAGAACTCCAATTCCCAGACTGATGAGAAAATGGTGGTGCTGCTCTGGGATGAGGGGTCATGGAGGAACCTCTTTAACTAGCTGTCGGTGAGAAAAACTGACAGAATCGCTGAAGAAGGCCCATCTTACTGCAAGATAAGCACTCCACTAGGTCTCTAGGTAAATGTGGCCTTATATGAAATCCCTTCCCACACTAGTAGCATAAAACCTTGCTACCTGAAGGTGTATATCTCCTACTCAGATCTCCACGTGTAGAATCCTTTTGGGGATTCCTAATATCAGCCGGAGAAGCACCAACTCTTGATACTGAACCACCCTGGCCCACAACTTCAGAATCCCTATGGTTGTGCTCTATGATTAGAGCCTGGTTAAATAAGGAAGATATTCCCGTCATCTAGAATATGTTAACCTAAGATCGGAGGTCATGCCTAAGACCATCCTAAAACTTCCTGGATTGGAAGAGCTCATCACCCCTATAAAGGGTGTGAAACACTGCAACTTTGTGAAGTGAGAAGAATACTCCATGACTGAGAGAGTACACTTCTCCAAACTCATGAACTCTTAGGATCGATCGGCCCTCAATGTCTCTTGGTAGATTCAGTCATAGAAGCTATGAAGGAAATCACCCCAAGACATAACCTACTGGTGTCCTACCTGTGAGATCACATCCCACCATATCTTGGAGGAATCCTGAATCATATGCATAGAGAGATTCACCCTCCGCTCTGGAGGCACCTCCAGAAGCTCAATGTTCGATAACATGGCTTCTAACCCTAACTCAGTAGCCTGAGGTTATCTGTCCCCTGAGAAGGGAGAAGGTTGCAGCTGTTGAACGACCCGCATCAAATCTACCATAGACAGGGCAGGATACGATGCTCCATGTAAGGTCAGCATAAACCTCTTGAATCCTTCTAAGAACTGTGCATCGACACATGTATCTAGAATGATGGCTAGTGACAAGACATGCATAATGGGATGGTCTGCTGGTAATCCCTGATCAACCATGTCCAGTTTCTGATCACTGCCCTGTATCTGGCGTAAAATAGGAGGACGTCTCGGTGGCATGACTCTATGAGTTCAATCGTGTACCTTAGTTCAAGATTATTGGTGACTAAAACATATAAGTGAAAGAAAGGAATATGATAAGGAAATAATTCATGTTTTTGAAAATAGGGATACACGTCCTATATTACCCATACACATTTTGTTTCTTTAAGCCTTCACATGGGAATGTACTCTTGCAAACCCTGGTCATGTAACTCCCCATACACACGACATGTTCTCCCAAGACACGGAGTATACTTGAATCGTTTCCCCCTACCCATGTTCTTCTACACAACTAACCCACACGGTTATCCTAGAACAAGACTACATGGAATGTTCGTGCCAGACACAGTGTGTACTAGAAGGATTTCACCAACCCATGTTGTTAGTCAAATGTCCAGACACAGGGTCCCTACAACACAACATTTATGTCATATACATGGTGTGTTCCTCCAAGTATTTTCTAACCCCGTGTCTCTTCCAAAATAGCCAGTGACACAGTTTGAGACTACACAATGTGTACATACAGTACATGGTGTGTACTTAAAAAAAATAGTTCCTTCAGAAACAAAAGGATACTTGTTGTGTATTCAGAAATACACACTATGTATTCAGTGTTTTTTTCAGACATTAAGCCTCATAAACTACTCTAGAACCTATAAAAACACAGAAACAAACATTAAAGTGACAAATTATAGTCGGTGGGGGCCATACTATTTTCGAACCAAATCTTGACATCTTATTCATGTACATCATAATTTATAACAGCGCAATCCATACATGATCCACCAAATTCTGATCCATGAGGGCCCATAACACCTTAGAGACCAAAATTTGGCACTCATTCAAATAAAACCTTACCCAATAAGCAATGACCTATTAAAAATGTAGGTATTTCATCAAGGCATCTATCAAAAAAATATTCATATCTATCACAACATCTATCACAACAACATAAAATTAGTAATGCACCCTAAATGGAATGGAAATAATGAATGGCATGTGATCCCTAGGAGGTGCATATATGATGAATGAGATGGTATACCCTCATATCATCGTGTTGAAATAGAAATAGAACCTCACTAACATAAAAAATAGTAGTAAAAAACATGTTAATCACCCAATGGTGAAATCAAATCAACTATAATAATTGAAAAACTAGAAAATTTTGCAACATACTAGGTCAATTGGATTTTCTCTATACACAGGCTAGCTACTCTCGAGCAGAGTTTATTACCAAATACTTATTCCTTCCTATCTTTGTCTATAGTTTAAAAATATAAAGTAATGAAAAAAATATTCCCTTTGATTCAACTTTGTATCAAACCGGTTCCGGGTGCCGTCCAGAGGTTCCTCATACCCAGTTGGTCACATGGCCTCAAGCGCATTTCCCTGAACTCCCGAGGTTACCAAATAGTAGTGCGGGACTTGGGTGTCATAGTGAGAAAACTATTCCCTCATTGGTAGAGTAACACAACAGAAATAAATAGATAAAAGTATCAGAAACAATAATTTCCATACAATAGTGATCAGTAGAAGACTGAGAGTAAATAAACAACTGCATCATATATATAAATAATGATATGTCACAATATATATGAAAGAATAAAAACAATTAACAATATATAAATACATTAATAATCCAAATTAAAATGAAAAAACAAGTATACAACTCCAAAATCATCACATGCCTGAGCTTGGTCCCATGCTCTCCAGCTTCAAAACAATCAAGTACCTAATGTATAAGTGCAGCTTCCATTATCTATACCAGTAGCAATAAATTCTATTTGGGACCAAAATCATGATCCAAATAGGGGATGAGATGAATCCTAGTAGGAAACCACCCTAATATCTATGCCTAATAGTCTTTGAATATATATATCATTTAATAAGAAAAATGAATCAATAAACAAGGATGTACTCAAAAGTAAACAATCTTACAGTTTCAATTACATTTATTTACATTTGTCAATTATTCAACCAGATGAATACAAGCAACCCTCTAGGAAGATATCATAGCCTATCTCCTTTGTTTTAACCAATCAGAATCAATTAACCCTCTGGGTATGTTCTCACAGTTTAAACCCTCTAGTTCAACTTACCATTTAACAATAAAGATATAACGAGCCCCTCAGATAGCTCACTTAGTGTACCCCCTTTGGTTTCATGAAAAACAAAGACTCTATGAGGTAGAACTCACCATCAATTCCCCCTTATAGTATTGTAATGATATAATATAGACACTCTAAGAAAGCACTCAATGTCAATTCCCCATGTTATCTCGCAATGGTAACTATAGACACTTTGAGGGAGCACTCAACGTTAATCCCTCCTACGTTCTTGTAGAGTGATAAAGAATAATAGAGACTATGGGGAAGCCCTCAACATCAATTCTATAGAGACCCAACCTTTTCTTACATTACTATTACATAATTTTAAAGATAAACAGCATAATAGTATTACACATAGAGGATCCAAAGGTTTTGTGTCTTGGGAAAACTAAGACCATACATAACAATTACAATATCAATCATAGAAATTTATTTAATTCCTTCTTCTCTAGGTTCTTATTGGAACATGACCTCTCCTTAGTACATGTAGTCACCTGAGGATATACATCAAAAGGGGTGAGATAAAAGCCTAATAAGAGGAAAAATAAGAACAATATAAAATTGGGTGAGAATTACCATAACATAGGCAAAGAATCATGAACATGTGATGAAACATTAATAAGAGACTTGAAATGTAGCAATGCATGAAAAATGAAAAAACATGTCTTAGTGGTGAACTACCACACATACTTGTGAAAAAATATAGCATCCTGTACACACATCATTTCACATAACTCATGAGATTCATCACTTTACCCAATGCATTGGAGCATTGTATAATTCTGGGTGCACCCGTGACATTGAAACATTCATATTGCGCTATATAATTTCTGGTGTACCTGTCACATCATAACATTAACATTTATCATGCATGGCACAATGAAACTATATAAAAAATGAACATAGAAACTCAATTTAAAGGAACGGGTTTCATCTCATAAGAACACAATCATAAACTTTGTGTTCCCAAAAGAAAGAGGGAATAAAATATGTGTTACAAGAACTGTCAACCTTGAATGAGATTTAAAAGTTGTGTTTTTGAAAGAAGATATCTTTTGGAAAACATTTTTTGGAATAAACATCAGTAGAAAACATTTATATCCTAGAAAAGGTAATATAATTATGAAAAATAATATTTTTAAGGAGTTACCATACCAAAAATGGAGTTAAATTAGGAGAACCTGAAGAACGAAAGGTGGGTTTGAGATTTTTCCCTTACCTTGTATCTGAATGGTTTCTTCACATTAATTTCCTACGTAACAACATAGGCTCATTAATTGACAATTAAAGAACCTTTTTTACAGGAATATGGTTCATTGTGGTTTCATTAAGTTATTTTATGGGCCTTTGTATGAGTTATAGGGTTTAAAAATATTGTTCGAGAATGTTCATTTTTATGGTTTTCTTGAGCTGTTCACATGTATTCATAAATGAAAGTTCCTATAGAACATGGATAAACATACAGAGCTAGTATTTCATGTTTATTATGATATTCCATAATATTAAATTATTTTATAATTAATTATATTATATACCATGTGGATGAATCATTAGATAATAATTAAATGATGATTGTTTGGGTTAATTGGGGTGGTTTTTCGACCACAATAAACTTGACTTGATTAATAATTTAGTAATATGTACATAAGTTAGTTTCAAAACATTAAATTGGACATAATAAATATATAATATTTGGTTTCAACCATAAAAATGGTTTCATGACCAGATATGATGGTATAAATGGGAAAAATAAAACATGTTGTTCTTGAAGGTTATAGATTAAAACCTCACGAACAACGTTTTCTTTATTAAAATAAAAGGAATAAAAGAAGTGGGTTTGATGGTATAATATCACATTAGTATCATAATATTCAATTATATGTATTATAATGGAGTTACCATACCATTTTAATTATGATAGGTGGGGAGTGAATAATAAATGAACATGAAATTGAAAGGAAATTAACGGAAAATACGGAGAGAAAATACTTCTTGAATCCTCCTCTTGAGATCCTCTTTAAGAAAGGTAGGCTTGGTCTTTTAATGAGACCATAATCTCTTGGACGTGGGGGAGGGGATATGGAAGATTTTTTGGTAGAGATTAGACAAGTCTTGAAGCTTCATAGGTGTGATGAAATGAGGGTGTGAAGGGTGGTATTTGTAGTGGAGGATAGAGGGTTTTCTTTAATATTTAATTCATTAGTTCAATAATTTATATTACGACAAGGAATAGTGATTCTTCCTTGACCAATAATAGTAAATAGGTCATTTTGGTTTTATAATTGGGTTCATACATCACTTTTGATGTCATCACTAGTTTGTTTAAATTATAATGTATTTATACAATAAATTAATGTATTTTACCATTCACAAAACATTCAACTATTTCAGAAAAATCCCAAAAATTCACCCTAACCATTTTTTTCATGTAAAATCCAAATATAAAGTTCATTTTTAAAAAATAATATTTTAATATGGTTGATTTAATTTTTAATTAAAATCATAATTCACTTGAAAAATACATTTTTAAAAATTAAAATTGATTTTATAATGCTTCCAAAAATTACGTAAGGTATTATAAAATTATCATAAAATGAGAAGAAATATAATTTTTAATTTATGAAAACATTTTAAGATAATAAATTTTATTTCAAATTATTTAATTATTTATAACTTACAAAAGAAAATACCAATACTTTTACTATGGTCAAATTGTAACTTTCTAAGATGCCTAAATTTTATTTAATTATTAATGGGTAAGGTTAATCTTATTTTGGATGATTTAATATTGATAAGGGTCATATTAATTTTCATAATGGTATGTTTCTATTCATAAGGGTGGGTTACTATTCACCAAAAATTGTGTTTTCCTTATTGGACTACAAATAACTTACTGATTGCTACCGTGTATGTTAGATTTTCAAAATTCAAAAACACAGAAGTGACAAACTTTTATTTAAACGTTAATTACCACTTAGTAGTTAATTATGTGGTGTTTTCATGTAATTTTATGACATATATATAAGAATGTAGTATCCATTCAAAAACTTTGGGTCGTTACAAATTCCCCCCGTGGTCTTACTATACCAGGTTCTCACAGCCCTGTGTAAGAAAATCGTGAAAAAATGATGTTCAGTAGCCAAAGTAAACCTAAAAGTAATACTTCATTAAATAGCTACTAATCATATCACAACATCAAATAAAACACTCCATCCTAACAACACTTTGCATTGAAAGAAAGCATCCTAATAGGTAAAACTAGAGAACATAGTCAATATCAAATCAAACATGGAAAAACCTCCATAGCATGAAAAAATAACCCTATTTACAAATAAGATCCCTAACACAAGAAATTAAGAATAGCAGGCATAAACAGGGTTAAATTCCCTAAACATTCAATACCACAATCTTGGTTATTGTGCACTTCTACGCATAATATTCAAAGAATAACTATGGAAAGGGAAAAATCACCTACCTCGACATTCTATGATCGATATGCTCTTGTGATGGCCCGTGAATCGTACAAGAATTATATAGATATACAAAAACGTCTAAAAACATCAACCAAGGATCTCTCAAGAAAGAGGAAAAATCATGGAACGAGGCTCTAGAAGAAATAAGAACCCACTGTGCCAATTCCAAAGAAATTGACAGCGGTAAAATCGAAGAACGGACTATGGGTCAGTGGCTCAGAGAAGAATCATCGGCTTCGGTCGATCCTAGATGAGACGAGGCAAGGAGAAGTGATTTTTGTGATTGAGATGCGACCCTGGTACGATTTAACAAATAAAAAAAAGTACACAGTGAGTGTTTTAAAAGTACATAGCGTTTTTATGCCTTTACCAGTCCCTATTTTAGGTGGTCTAGAGGTAACCCCACACATCCATGTACTCAAACGTTACACGGGCAGTACACGGTCACCTATGGAAACTCGGTACACAGCCTGTACTATTAAGTACATGATGTGTATACCTTAAATTTCAAGATTCTATTATTTTTCTCAAAAAAACTAGAAAAGAAAAACCCATACCTAAAAATAAGGTTCAAGTTCTTACAATTTCCATCTGGTTGGATCGAGTGGTCTCCTAAAATTCAATTTTCCCTTTTATTTTGGGTAATTTGGGTTCTTCTTGGGAATTTTTATAATCACCTAAACACATGATTTTCCAACACATGTTGTATCCTTTGTAGACCACAGAACGTTCAATGGAGTCCTAAGAGGACATGGATGTGTGGTAGCTTAGTGAGCTAGATTGAATGGAGTGTTTACCAGAGCTTGGATGAAGATATTTTTAGTAGTTTAATTTGGAATAGATACCATCTATTTGAGAAGTTTATACACTTTTTCAATTTTCTTTCAGTGGTCCTGCATTTTTTCTTTTTTGTACTTATATTGTACTAAGATTGTAGTATTGATATATGAATGCATTTTTACTTTCAATTTTTTACCTCTATATTTTTCCATGGAGGTGTTGTTGGTGTGTGCTTAGAAGTATGACAGGATGAGGCATCCCATTTGTGTGTTATGCATAATCAGAACTAGACACATGCCCCTAACCTATGAAAGAGAGTTTGGGGAGTCACAGTTTATGCCACAATGAGATGGGTCATGACATAGTTGTATCAAAAAAGGATTCACCTTGGAACAGTAGTGTTGTTATCTTGTTTTGGGATACATAAAGACCTATATGATAGTGTTTAATGTTTGTATTTTAAGTGAAAGACTCCAATTTTGGTGCAGTGGTCAATGTATACATACACCAGAAATATGATAACCTTCTTATTTATGTGGTACATTAGAACACTGGTTGTAATGAAATTTTGGTAAATTTATCAAATATGACTGGTTCTTTTTGTTATTCCTGGTTCTCCCTAAGTCAGATCCTTAAAAATACTCTTTGATCATGGTGCGTATTTATTGTATTTTAGGATACCTCTATGGTGATAGCTAGATAGGGTTTTGTTGTGGGATTGTGATGACAATATACCAAGTGATGAGGCTTCAATGTAAGGAACTGGTCTCAAGATAGTATCTTTGGGTGTTCCATTAGTTTATCCACAACCCATTTAGCATTGGGGTATGTTGGCAGCGCTGGCAGTGTAGGTTGAAGTTGTATATTGGTTGAGTGTGTTTTACGAGGTCCATAGGCATCTACCTATGAGGTATCATGGTGAACTAGATCCAAAAGTAGTTGATGAATGGATTGAGGTAGTCACACACATTTTATTTATTGTGAGGACATCTCTTGATCAGATGTTAGTCCTAGAATTAAGTCTTCAGAAAAGTTTTTCTAGGTGATAGTGGAGTCTAGTGATGTAGACCTATGATGAGGTGATGCTTAATTATGTAGCGTTTTAGTGGATCTTAAGGGAATAGTTTTATTTGGCCACATTGAGATCAGTGTGTATCTAGGATCTTATATAGTTTTAATAGAATAGTATGGCCATGGAGGAGTTATTTATGAGGTTCACAGATTTTTCATGTTAGTCATGGGATATGTTTCAGGATTTATTTTCAGAGCATAAATTTTTGAGTCTAGCTTGTGTTGTGAGATCAATTAATTGGTGGACCCTTGTGCATTCCCAACTATGTTGGAGTGCTTGACAGAGCACAAGTGGCGGAGAGATTTCTGTCTGAATAGAATCCTATTGTTAATGATCAAAATGCAACTGTTGATACCTCAAAATCTTGTTGGTGATGACAAGATCAATGATCTAGGCATTCAAGTCACATCTAGAGGAGATGATAAAATGTACCTTTTGAGGCTTAGGGTTTCCAAGACAAATTTGTTTAGCCACGGAAGAGGTGGTATTATGCTTAGATGGTCAGGTAAATCTTACTAGATATTGTCTGGCTTATTGTGATACTAAGAGGAAGATAGTTTATAGACCACCCTGGAAGGGGTAACGTCTGGAGTATGGAGTTACGCATAATGGTGGATGTTGTAGTGGAGTTGGGATGGGTGTAGGAGGTGGATGATGGTAAGAGTTTCCACCACCACCACCCTGGTGCTCCACTCTTGGCTTAGCAAGTTACTAGAAAAGGTTGAGGATAGTTGTAGTCCACCATGTTTTATGACCTAGGTTCAGTCAATGTGTATATTTATAAAAAATTTCATTTTTACTTTCAATAGTAGTATAGTTAGACATTGTTGTGAGGTACTCTTTTCATTTTACTTCTTGCTTGAGGATTGTTCGGGTGACATGGGGTGTCGTTAAAACCATGTGTTGGTGTGGTTCAACATATATTCAAATACACATAAAATAAGTACTCTTCCTCCACCAAGAAACATTTTTATTATATGATTAAAATTGTGATAGTGAGTCTATGCCGCCCAAGGTGGATATTATCGAGGGGAGGTGGACGAGTTCCTTTGATTTTTGTGTTCAGAGTGAGGTTTTGTGTTGAATGTTTTGTGTGGTGGGACATTTAATACCTAGTGTGTTCACACGGGATGTCATTTGTTGTTTTCTTGTATCCTCATGTACTTGAAATCATATTTTTATAGAACATTCTTGAGGAGGATGTGGTGGGTTTTGATGTGGCTTTGGACACACAAAAATTTGTGATGCTTTCCCCACTAAGAATCATTCTTGGAACGTGATGAAAAACCTCGTGGGTGAGTTAGATCCACCCAAATTTGATATTATTTATGTGAATATGATGAGTTCCTTTAAATTATGTGCTCAAAGTAGTGTTCTATAGGTATTTATTTAAGGTTAGTTAGGTGGTGCACCACTACCCCCTATGACTATAGAAACACTAGGTTCTTAGAGTTACCCACCTATCACAGTTTTGGAGACATTGGTCATGTGATTCATGATTTAAAACTAGTTCTAATTGGATGTTGGGTGTGTTTTGGCCTTATGGTTCCCCTGACTATGTACTTAGAGGCATCACGAGAACCCTTGGTGAGATCGCTGGTGTGGAGTTTCGATAGAGAGATCATTTTTCGATCCTTCTGCCTTGGATTTATCTTTTCAGGGTTGAATAAACATTAATTTGGGATGATTTATTTACTTTTGTTTTGACCTATATTACATTGTAATATTTCTAGGAAAATTTCTGATTCCATGAGCTGAGTCAGCGTAGGATTCCCCGGCTCAGAGATCCTCGATGAAGTGATTTTAAAATTATTAAATATATTTTATCTTCCATGTGCAGTTTATTTTGAAACATGGAGTAACTTTTAAGTGAATTCTCATATTAGTATTATGATACTGTGGCTGATTTCATAATGGGTCATTTACCCTGGTACCAACAAAAAAATATGCACCATGTGTCAGGTCATAAGAAATTCGAGGTTTGGGTGTTAAATGGATGATATTTTTTTAACAAAATTAACACAATATCCCTTCCCCCAACCCTTTGTGCTCACGATATTAGTTAAAACCCTTCTCCCCCTTTGTAGAGATGGAATACATGAGTCCTTTTTTTTAGTATAGTAGGTTCCCTTGAGCCCTGTTTTTGTCATTGATCATCACTGGATCATGCAGTAGCCACTCTCAAACATCGATTTGACTGTGAAGCTTTAGCGTGTCAACCATAGGTAGTAGGATTTGAGATTTACATTCCAATCCATATTTTATGATTTTTTTTAATATTAGATATACCTTATACGCTTACTATGGGCCATGTGAGCATTTATATGGAGGTTTTAATGAATACTGGTGTGATTTAGGTTTCTCGCAAGAGAATTCAAAAATAGAATTCATTTCTACATAGTGTGTTTTGTATTATATAATAAATCGTGTGTTATTATAATTTTTATATTATGAGTTTTGGGGGAAAACACATCATGTACTAGGGTTCTAGGCCATGTAGTGTACCCAATTAGGGTGGCCATGGGAAATTTCTAGATGATCTATGTGAGTGTAAAGAGTTGTCTAAAAGTACATGGAAAAAGTTCCTGGTAGGAGGTGCGAGGAATGGGCATTAGACATAGCTAAGGAGGTTTGTTTTCCAAGACACACCATGTAACATGGGTAAACATCATTTGTGACAAACATAAGGACATGCTATGGGAAGGAAGGCACAATCAGGTGGCCAGGGTGAGGCAAGACACACCATATGCATATTGTACATGTTGTGTATAATCACATTCTTAGCAAAGCGATGTAGTAGAGCACATGTTCCGGTGTTGAGGTGGGGTCACCCACTATGTAGGCCCCAATACATGTTGTGTAGTATCCTCTTGGATATTCTTCTGCCTTTTAAATCTTCTTATTTAGGGATCAGATTCAAGCTAGTGAGTTTCCTATCTTGAGTAGTTTTCCACGTATAACACATTTGTGTCCATGGTTTAGGGTTGTGAGATACAATGCAAGGAAATGTTTTGGGTCACTTGGGTTATAAATGTTTAGACTATTAGTGGTTGATTGAGTTCCCTCGGTCCATCCCTGTGATGGTACAGTGTGGAATTACTTCCTTTATATATGATTATGATCTTCTTGACAGGATGAGCTTGGATATAGTTGTAGTATCTATCTGTAGAAGTAGGGGAAGGATCCTCTATCATATCTTTAGAGTTGTTATATACCATTGGGTGGGTTGGGGAGGGATCCTATAACATAACATCTTCCCTAGATCGGGTTCTTGGTATCATCATTTCTAACACTACATGGGCCGCAATCCCGGATCAAGAAGGATAGCCCAGTAGGGTTCGTGGAATCCTCGGTAACACAATCTTGTATGTAGAAAGAAGTTTTTAGTAGGGTTATAAAATAATTTTGTATTCAATCCCTTGAATGAATGGTGGATTAATTAGGGTTTGTGGTATCATTGGTTATACGATCCCCTACTTCATGAGTTATACCAAGTGGCATTTTTGGAATCGTCATGACCAACAATGTATGGGTGGTGATACCCTATCTGATTGATATGATCTTCGATGTTTCATATATCATTTTTGGGGTCCCCCATCAGATCCTGAGGGTGATACAATTTCTGGGTGAAATCATTGGGTAACTGTATTGGGTATTTTGTGTCCCATAGTAGATTCTATGACTGATCCTCTATCCGAGGAATTATAGTCTTTAGTATTCCAAACTAGGTTCATAGTGTCCCACAACGGATCCTTAGAGTGATCCCTTTTTTAATATATAATACCTTTTCAGGTTTCCTATACTATTAGAATCATACCCCCAGGTAATGGTGATATCCCCTATTTGAGTATCGAGATGTTCTTTTTTCTAGCAAGACTTTCATCATCACAAGATCCGGCAATCATGTTATCTCAAAGGTAATCTTTTGCATTGGTGGTGTGGTTCCATTGGATTTGTTATAACCTATGTCTTTGTATCTCATCATATGTTCCATATAAGAAGGTAGGGTTATACCTAATAGAGTGTATCACTCAAATGAGTTTCATATAGGATGATTGTGATCGTGGAGTGTGTACTCTTAGTCAAGTGTTTCCTTTGAGTGTTAAGTAGAATAATGTATTTGGATATGATGTAGAAACCGCCTAAGACATGGATTCTAAGATGATTATATCTAGTTTTTGATTATGGGTTTCATTTCATTATGGTAACATTTCTTTGTTGAGATAACATGTGGACTAAGCGGAGTAGTCGTGTATATCCAAGGATGTTTCATATTGAGTTTCCCTCTTCTTTGGGTTCCCTCTAGCTAGGTTTAGTAGAATATTACCTTTTATTTTCTCCCTTTTATTTTCGAATTTTGGTCACTTATTAGGTATTTTTATACTAACCCCTACACATTCTCTTCCCACACATGTTGTGTCTTTTGTAGTCCATAAAAATTTAGATGGAGTCCTAATAGGACATAGACTAGGTTGAGATTAGTGAGCTAAACTAATCATAATGTTTAACAGATCTTGGCCCTGGAGCTTTTCAATAGTTTCATTTGATAGTGGACCCCTCCATCAGATCAAGTTGGAAAATTTTTCTGTTTTAATTTTGTGGGAATAAATTTTTTGTACTATTTTTGTACTCTGGTAGTCAGATAGATGTATGAATGCAATTTTACTTTTAGTTTTAAATAAATTGACTTTTTATTGGAGGAGTTGTGGGTGCATAAGTACCGGTAGGATTTGTTAGGGCCTCAAATGTGGGTTTTATGCTTACTTAGAGATGTATTACATCCCCTGGCTTATAGAGTTAGTCTTGGGGAGTCGTGACTCAGGCCCCGCTAGGATAGGTCATGACATGTATTATCAATACACGTATGTATTTTCCAAGAAACCAATCACTCTGTCCTTTAGCAAAATTACATGGAATTTTCAATTGCTTTGAATCATCCTTATACTTATCCTTAAACATATCCTAATGGATATCACTAATTTCTTCTATTTCTAGTTTTTAATGGTTAACCAAAACAATCCAATGATACCAACTATAGGGACCCCAAATTTTTTACATAAATATAACATATCTTAGATTAATATTTCTTAAATTACACAAACACAAGCTTGGTGATCATAATTGTATTGTGAATTTAGAATCATATAAACATAAGATAATAGTTCATATGTGAACAAGATCATCTCAGTTTATGTTAATCACAACTAGCCCAACTCTAAGAACTATCTTACAAAATAAATTACTTCATAAAATATTGAAAAGAAATATAATAAAGGGTGATCTTAGATTATTATTATTAAGGTAAATAAGGGAGATATATAGACATAGCATGAGAATAAGGGTATGAGAATATGATCACAACATTTTAAAACCACACCCTTCATATAAAATATCACAATCATGAGTCATGGAATAAGGATTAAAATTTATTAATACACAAATCATAAGAAAATAAAAGGAAATAGGTCATGAGTGCATAAAATTGACATAAATAATGAAATTTAGGCATAAAAATAGACATAGAAAATCATTTCTATAGTATTTAAGTATCACTTACAAGGTTGTGTTAGTGGAATGGGTCACTCCCCACATCATCACAATAGTCAATGATCACTATCCGGACTATCTATACGGAACTATCCTTAAAATGTTTTATAATCTTGAGTTTTAGTTAAAAATTAACTTTTCTTAACATATAGGAACATTTATGTTTTAGAGATTTAGATAATTACAACATTATATATACCTAAAAAACCACAATCATTCAAATAGGATATTAATAATATAATTTCTATTTTTTTAAATATTAAATATTTTTAAATATAAAATGAATTCTTTGACAAATATTCATTACATTTAACTTGACTTCATATTTTTTCTTAAAAAATATTTAAATACAAAGAAAAACATTTAAAAATATGGGATTATCACAAAAAACTTAGTAAAGGATATATTGAAATAAAAACCATTTGTCCAGTGAAAACAACAAAACCCATTAAAAACCCTTTTCTCAAAAACTAATAAGCATGCATAGAAGCATTATTTAGTTTTCTTAGGACATATTTAACAAATCACCAATATGTTCACCCTTATGCATGGAATAACCATTCGATCAACATCCATCTATAGAGTACCTAATTCATTGGATAGCTATAATGGGAATCACCCATCATATCTTTATCTATAATGGGCTCAAACCAACAAATATTAAGCTATAATGGGACTCACCCATCATAACATTACCTATAATGTATCAAAATAACATATAATTCGATATAATGGTGTTAAACCAACATAATTTTTTTTTCAGTGACCATATCATGAATAAAAATCTTGATTACTCATTTAAACCCAATAGAAAAACACATTTACATATCAAAATATCATTTTTTTCATAAAAATAAATTTTATAAAAATATATTCAAATCATGCACATAATAATAAAATGATATTCATAATAAATATTTATTAAAAATATAAAGGAATAATTATATTTATAATCTTCCATGAAATAAGAAGAAATTGATCATTCCATATGTATAGAAACATAATCTATTTAAATTTTCACAAAAGAGAAATTTAAAATGATTTCAAAAGAAATCCCCTTCTGTAAAAAATGAAATAGATCCACATTAAATAAAAATAAGTTAAATAAAATCATTAATAACCATATATATACATTCATTAAAACCATTTTCAATACCTAATGATAAAATAAAATGATTTAGAAGAATAAATCTTTTAAATGTTAAAACAATGTTTTAGTAAAAGGGTCACTTACCTCGGGTTCAAAATCATTCAAATGTGTACAAATATCATTTAAAATTGTTAAAATAGTGTTATTAATATATTTAAGAACCATATATATATATATTTATAATAAATTATATGAACTTTTCATAATATCTTTTCAACCATTTATTAAGAATACTTTTGTAATTTTCATTGTACCGGGTGCGTTCATTACCTGGTTTCCATGGTTCCTTCATTATGGATTTTTATGTCCAAAGGAATAGAAACTCCAAAAGTGGTATCAAATGGTATTTATATGTTTCAATAACTTTAAATTATACCATATATAATTTTTTAAGATAATATGATAAATCATTAGATAAAACATTAATGATATGCATTGAGATCATTTTGGCGGTTCTTTGATTATCGCACACTAGTTTCTTTATATAATTAAATATTATGAATATATGTTTATTAAAAAACATAAAAGAGGTTATATAATAAAAATTAAAATCTATTTAAACCATTAAATGTTTTTATTACCATCCATGAAGGATGTAACAGAAATTGAAAACACATTGTCCACAATGTTGGTAAATCAACACATCAGGGACGATATTTATATTTTTAGAATAAAAAGAACATGAGAATGTAGCGACCCCCAAATACCGGGGTGCTTAATGAGACATGATACACTTAACACTACATCATTACAAACAAAATATCATGTCTCATCACAACAGAGGATCGTGAGGCTCGGGATCCTGGGAAACCAGCTGCTTTTGTTTAGCTTCATTAATATCAACCGTACCTGAAAAATTTTAAACAAAACGTAGGGTGAGCAAAAATGCCCAGTAAGGGGTTTAAAAAACATTTTTAGGAAAATCCTTTCATACATAAATCCTTTGAAAAGAATACAAATACTTTTCTAAAACATTATCATTTAATAAAAACATGAAATCCAACTTTCTTTGAAAACCACTTGCACAAAGAGGCACGTACTTGCAATAAGTCTTAATGTAAACATGGTCAGAGTGCGCAAAATAAACAGAGTAAGCAATACATAAAGTTAAAACAAGGTTACTTCAATTCCAAGGGAATTACTATGGCTAGGTAGGAAAACATGCATATCATGGTTCGTGAGAAGAATGCAGTTCATTTAACAGTTCACCATAAGAAAACAGTTCTTTTCACGTTAAGTACGGTTTCATGATCAAGGGAGCATTTCAAGGCAGACATTTTAGAAAGTGATAAAACATTACATTAAACAAGACAAAGACACGTAAAGTTCTTATGATACCAAACATATGTTTTTCAGTTCTTATCACATGTTTCCTTTCTCATAGTCTAGGGGAATTTACCCAGTTAGGGATGTCCTGTTAGTTGAACCATCCCCTGGTTCACCATTAATCTTCATATGTGGAGGGAAAGTATAATGCCGGACCTTGTCAAGACCTTGCGTCAAGACCATAAAAACATAACTTAATACGGGTCAAGGCTAACCGCCAAAACCGTAGCACATAACGTCTCATGAGACTCATCCTTTACCCAATGCATTGGAGCGCTGTATAATTCCGGGCGCACCCGTCCATAACATGTAAGTCCAATACTTCCCTCTCATATTTAGACATGGTCATACGTTCATTAGGTTTCATTCATATATTCATAGTCAAAGTCTCTCATACATATTCACCATTTGAAGCAGATCATGTCATGAGCATAAATAAAGAATCAGAAGCAGATTATGTCATGAGCATAGATAAAGAATCAGAAGCAGATTATGTCATGAGCATAGATAAAGAATCAGAAGCAGATTATGTCATGAGCATAGATAAAGAATTTGAAACAGATTATGTCATGAGCATAGATAAAGAATCAGAACTGGAAACAACAAGCTTATTACACAAGAAATAATAACTTAAACACTCAATGTATTGGTTTGTCATGTAGAATTACATTATTACTAAGGGCCACTTCCAGGCTTAAGGATATCTTTAAAACATCTCCTTTTGGAACCATAATGTGCTAGAAAATTAAAAACAAGGCAAGTGTCATTTCTTGTAACTATTCGGAGTTCTAGAAAAGGATAAGAATTAAAACAATCACCAAACAATGTTAACTTTCGTTTGCCAAAAAAAAAATACTGTCAATCAGTCCACATTTATGTATATATGTAACACACGAAGCCGTGTATTGTGTCTATGTGTCTCAGTGGTTTAGTTAATTAAATAATACTCAATTGATTCATTACATGATTCACATATTCTTAAGAACATAAATTTTCTAACAAAAGGGGTAGATAGGGTTTTATAAAAGCACACAAGGAAATCAACTTAACACTTTTCAAGGGATTCAGTTTTATTCATACTTTGGATTCCCACAAATCTTGTCTTAATTTGATGTACACAAAAACAGTTCTGATTTGGAAGAGGTTTCATACAAAAGAAAAACATGTATATGTATATAAGTCGAATTGTAATAAAAACATAACTTAAAATTTGATCTTCCTCGTTTATATTTCAAAACATAAAACATGTATATTTATATATATGAAAAATATAAAATAACATAAAACGAAAAACAAAACATGAACCCAAACCGAGTTCAAAAACAAAGGATTGAAAGTTAAATCCAAATATATATTAATATGTTTACATATATAAGCGTATATAAAAAAAAGAAACACAAAACTCAACTATCCCTTACCAGCTCGACGAGAAGGAGGAGGAGCAAGGTGCAGCAAACCAGATCTAGAAGCCGAGGGCATAGAATATATATATATATGTTTATATATATCAAGTGAAAACGTGTATATAACTATATACACAACCGGTGTTTACACAAACTGGAAAAAAAACAACCCTTACCAGAACTCGATGAAGAGGAGGAGGAGAGGAGGAAGGCCGGAGCGTCGCCTGAAGGTCGGAGAGACTTCGGTCCTCGGTGCAAAACCTTCCCAACCGGTGCAAGAACCATCCCCCTTGCCTGCGGTGCAACCAGGTCTTAAAGCCGGAGGGAAAATCGTGCAAGGGAGGCGACGAGGATCCAAGGCCGGGGTCAGTGTCAAGCTGTGTGGAAAGATGGCGTCGCTGGGTCTACACGGCGAAGAAGAAGAAAGAATAAAGGCAGAAGGCTACTGGTTCGGCGCGAGGGAGATGAGCGCGACGTGGAGAAGAAAACGCGAAACGCGATGAACGACTGGGATTAAATGAGGGAGGGATCGGACGGCTGAGGGGTGTTGCGGTTTTAAAAGAAGGGACGGCTGGGATTTAATCGTCCCGATCCAACGGCTGAGGTAAGACGCGGCGCAAAAGCAAGAGGAAACACGGCCTCCCCTACCCGCGATTGTTTCCTTTTGTAATTTTTTTTTAAAAAACCTATTATAAACTTTAATATTTTAAACATAGTCAAGATTCTTTGGTGATTTATAATTGACTATTATTCTTATCTAATCTTCAATTATTTTTAACCTTTATTATTTAAAACGTCATGGGTCATTTAATATAAGTGTATATTAATTAGTTCATCCCACCCCGCTTCACATTAACAACAGTTACACCATTACACATTCAGCACAACATAACATTATTATTTTAAAATAATTAAAGATTCAAGATCACCAATTATAGTTGCAAGCAGTTAATTATTCTGTTAGATATTAGCATTTTAACATTATACCACAAAATTTGTATAGCAAGAAACCAAAACGTTGACATAATTTCAAAATATAAAAGCAAGTGATCAACATTTATATTATTATCACATATATATATAATAGGTATAATTCAGTTAACATACAGTTTGCCACTACATAAATATATATATATAGGTACATCTACAACCGAGAGTGTGCACATTTATATTTGTGAAAGAAGTAAAACCTCACCAGAAACATTAGTCCACCATTTTAAAAGAGAAAATAAATTAAACAAATAATTACTTGCTCAAATTACATATATATATAACAAATAATGGAAGAAGACAATAATATTAATTATTTCCTTTTAAAACATAAAATAAAATTCTTATTTTGGAAAATAAAGGATAATTAACATTGAGGTCATTTAAAATAAAATTAAAGAAAAACTACCCACTTATCATTCCGGTCATTTTATCCCCAACGGTCAAAAAGGATCATTGGGTTCTTTGGGAATCAACGGTCGGATTTATGGCCGTTTGAGGTTCAACGGTCAGATTTGTGACCGTTTGAGGTCCAACGGTCATTTTTGGTGCTTATAAAAGGATTGGGTCTCGGTGACCCTTACCTCAAGTGGCTGAAGGAGAAGCAAGGATGGTTCGTATGATCCCCTTGGTGCTGAGCACGGTCGCGGTGGCTTCAGCAATCCTTACGTTCCTTATGATGGATGCTCGAAATCCTTACCGCATACTCGGGCTCCTAGTGGTTCTAAGCAGTCTTCCCATTGTTGTAATCGGATTCTTGGTTGGAATCCTTGGTTAGTTATGTTTTGATTGTGGGAAGTTGTAAACGTCATGTTTCTTAATAAAGGAGTGTTCCATTCATGCTTGTTGTTACGTTTTTCATTTATTTTCATTTTATTTTAAAAGCAAGATGGTCCAACTAAAAGGGGAAACATATCATTACACAAAACATGAATTCTCAGGTTGTTACATTATCTCCCCCTTAAAAGAATTGCGTCCTCGCAATTCTATTCATAAAAAGACAAGAGAAAGACTTCGGTCGTACAACATTACCAAAACTGAAGGCCTGGCTCAGTTAACGGAACCCCTAGACTGGTACACAGCTCCTCTGTTTCCCTGACCCAGATACACTTCGAGCAATAAGACTTGTACTCCTGCTCATGGGCACTACACACAGGCTTCCACAGGGAGGCTCGTGCAATAAACAGCTCTGAGACGTCCGAGCGGACGAATCCCCTAGTAACCCTTCGAACTTCATTACGCTCGAGGTAGTTGAGGGGTACAACGCGATTGAGAAGGCTGGCGTTCAGGATCTGAAACATGTAGGCGGCTCTGAGGTTGCCGTCCTGAGCTGCTACGAGAAAGCAAGCTCTGGCGGAGAAGTTCCGTGTCATAGAGAAACACTGAAACAGCCCTTCCTGGTATCTCCCCCTTCGCCTATAGCAGGGGAGCTGGGTGGTGGAAAGGAGGTGGATCACATATTCATTCTCCTGACACGCGCGGAGAATTTCTGGACTGTTTGCTATGTCCAGAAGACGTTGACAGGACCCTCGCAGGTGGAGAAAGGAGGGAAAGTCCTCCATACAAGTTCTGATCAAGACAACCTCTATTAACTCATCAGGCAGAGACGAGAGGTTCATCTGACTTTCCATCTGGAAGAAAAGGTAAACAAGAGAGGTCACTTAACAACACTAAGAGGAAAGAGATCATAAACTTTTTAATTAAGAAAGTTTACACATTAAAGTATGAGTTTTCCAGACGGACACTACAAAGAGAGGCGAAACTCTCTAACTCCACAAACCATACACAAGATGAACATACAGGACTAAAGTCATGGGGACATTTATAGCGCCTCTTGAGTTTTGCGTGAGGGGTGTGGAGTTGGGAAACGTCGGTGTACACTTCTTGCCTAAGAGACACACGAGTGGACTCATTCTCCAACGCTTCGAAGTCCATTAACTGGCCCCAGAAGCCATAGTGCAGGACCTGACACAGATAAGCCGCTCGAAGATCTCCGGCAGCAGCAGCTTCTTGGAAAGGGTTATTTAGCATTGTGCCAAACTCCTCGCCCGCAGTAAACACTCGGAAGAGTCCTTCGTGATACCTTCCTCGACGTGCATACGAGGGAAACTGGGTCATCATCATTAGGAGATAATCCATTCCTATTCCCCGGTGGAGACTAAGCACCCTAGATGAGTTCGACACATCGTATAGGTGCTTACACGTCATGCGAATGTGAGCGTAGTTCAAGAAGTTTTCACGGCTAACTAGAGATATAATGTTCTCTAGGGCCTCGGTGGGGAGTGACAAAAGGTCAGTAGGTACATCAGCCATCTGAAAATCATAACGTTTTTACTTAATTAGTCTTAGCAATATATTTATATCACCTGGTTTTCCAGAGTTTCCTGAACCCATCCTCTGATACCAACTGTAGCGACCCCCAAATACCGGGGTGCTTAATGAGACATGATACACTTAACACTACATCATTACAAACAAAATATCATGTCTCATCACAACAGAGGATCGTGAGGCTCGGGATCCTGGGAAACCAGCTGCTTTTGTTTAGCTTCATTAATATCAACCGTACCTGAAAAATTTTAAACAAAACGTAGGGTGAGCAAAAATGCCCAGTAAGGGGTTTAAAAAACATTTTTAGGAAAATCCTTTCATACATAAATCCTTTGAAAAGAATACAAATACTTTTCTAAAACATTATCATTTAATAAAAACATGAAATCCAACTTTCTTTGAAAACCACTTGCACAAAGAGGCACGTACTTGCAATAAGTCTTAATGTAAACATGGTCAGAGTGCGCAAAATAAACAGAGTAAGCAATACATAAAGTTAAAACAAGGTTACTTCAATTCCAAGGGAATTACTATGGCTAGGTAGGAAAACATGCATATCATGGTTCGTGAGAAGAATGCAGTTCATTTAACAGTTAACCATAAGAAAACAGTTCTTGTCACGTTAAGTACGGTTTCATGATCAAGGGAGCATTTCAAGGAAGACATTTTAGAAAGTGATAAAACATTACATTAAACAAGACAAAGACACGTAAAGTTCTTATGATACCAAACATATGTTTTTCAGTTCTTATCACATGTTTCCTTTCTCATAGTCTAGGGGAATTTACCCAGTTAGGGATGTCCTGTTAGTTGAACCATCACCTGGTTCACCATTAATCTTCATATGTGGAGGGAAAGTATAATGCCGGACCTTGTCAAGACCTTGCTTCAAGACCATAAAAACATAACTTAATACGGGTCAAGGCTAACCGCCAAAACCGTAGCACATAACGTCTCATGAGACTCATCCTTTACCCAATGCATTGGAGCGCTGTATAATTTCGGGCGCACCCGTCCATAACATGTAAGTCCAATACTTCCCTCTCATATTTAGACATGGTCATACGTTCATTAGGTTTCATTCATATATTCATAGTCAAAGTCTCTCATACATATTCACCATTTGAAGCAGATCATGTCATGAGCATAAATAAAGAATCAGAAGCAGATTATGTCATGAGCATAGATAAAGAATCAGAAGCAGATTATGTCATGAGCATAGATAAAGAATCAGAAGCAGATTATGTCATGAGCATAGATAAAGAATTTGAAGCAGATTATGTCATGAGCATAGATAAAGAATCAGAACTGGAAACAACAAGCTTATTACACAAGAAATAATAACTTAAACACTCAATGTATTGGTTTGTCATGTAGAATTACATTATTACTAAGGGCCACTTCCAGGCTTAAGGATATCTTTAAAACATCTCCTTTTGGAACCATAATGTGCTAGAAAATTAAAAACAAGGCAAGTGTCATTTCTTGTAACTATTCGGAGTTCTAGAAAAGGATAAGAATTAAAACAATCACCAAACAATGTTAACTTTCGTTTGCCAAAAAAAAAATACTGTCAATCAGTCCACAGTTATGTATATATGTAACACACGAAGCCGTGTATTGTGTCTATGTGTCTCAGTGGTTTAGTTAATTAAATAATACTCAATTGATTCATTACATGATTCACATATTCTTAAGAACATAAATTTTCTAACAAAAGGGGTAGATAGGGTTTTATAAAAGCACACAAGGAAATCAACTTAACACTTGTCAAGGGATTCAGTTTTATTCATACTTTGGATTCCCACAATTCTTGTCTTAATTTGATGTACACAAAAACAGTTCTGATTTGGAAGAGGTTTCATACAAAAGAAAAACATGTATATGTATATAAGTCGAATTGTAATAAAAACATAACTTAAAATTTGATCTTCCTCGTTTATATTTCAAAACATAAAACATGTATATTTATATATATGAAAAATATAAAATAACATAAAACGAAAAACAAAACATGAACCCAAACCGAGTTCAAAAACAAAGGATTGAAAGTTAAATCCAAATATATATTAATATGTTTACATATATAAGCGTATATAAAAAAAAAGAAACACAAAACTCAACTATCCCTTACCAGCTCGACGAGAA
The DNA here is from genome assembly GCA_963277665.1 of Viscum album. Classification (NCBI taxonomy): domain Eukaryota; kingdom Viridiplantae; phylum Streptophyta; class Magnoliopsida; order Santalales; family Viscaceae; genus Viscum; species Viscum album. Next base: position 1,785,974,826 of record OY728150.1, read on the forward strand.
GGAGGAGGAGCAAGGTGCAGCAAACCAGATCTAGAAGCCGAGGGCATAGAATATATATATATATGTTTATATATATCAAGTGAAAACGTGTATATAACTATATACACAACCGGTGTTTACACAAACTGGAAAAAAAACAACCCTTACCAGAACTCGATGAAGAGGAGGAGGAGAGGAGGAAGGCCGGAGCGTCGCCTGAAGGTAGGAGAGACTTCGGTCCTCGGTGCAAAACCTTCCCAACCGGTGCAAGAACCATCCCCCTTTCCTGCGGTGCAACCAGGTCTTAAAGCCGGAGGGAAAATCGTGCAAGGGAGGCGACGGGGATCCAAGGCCGGGGTCAGTGTCAAGCTGTGTGGAAAGATGGCGTCGCTGGGTCTACACGGCGAAGAAGAAGAAAGAATAAAGGCAGCAGGCTACTGGTTCGGCGTGAGGGAGATGAGCGCGACGTGGAGAAGAAAACGCGAAACGCGATGAACGGCTGGGATTAAATGAGGGAGGGATCGGAAGGCTGAGGGGTGTTGCGGTTTTAAAAGAAGGGACGGCTGGGATTTAATCGTCCCGATCCAACGGCTGAGGTAAGACGCGGCGCAAAAGCAAGAGGAAACACGGCCTCCCCTACCCGCGATTGTTTCCTTTTGTAATTTTTTTTAAAAAACCTATTATAAACTTTAATATTTTAAACATAGTCAAGATTCTTTGGTGATTTATAATTGACTATTATTCTTATCTAATCTTCAATTATTTTTAACCTTTATTATTTAAAACGTCATGGGTCATTTAATATAAGTGTATATTAATTAGTTCACCCCACCCCGCTTCACATTAACAACAGTTACACCATTACACATTCAGCACAACATAACATTGTTATTTTAAAATAATTAAAGATTCAAGATCACCAATTATAGTTGCAAGCAGTTAATTATTCTGTTAGATATTAGCATTTTAACATTATACCACAAAATTTGTATAGCAAGAAACCAAAACGTTGACATAATTTCAAAATATAAAAGCAAGTGATCAACATTTATATTATCATCACATATATATATAATAGGTATAATTCAGTTAACATACAGTTTTCCACAACATAAATATATATATACAGGTACATCTACAACCGAGAGTGTGCACATTTATATTTGTGAAAGAAGTAAAACCTCACCAGAAACATTAGTCCACCATTTTAAAAGAGAAAATAAATTAAACAAATAATTACTTGCTCAAATTACATATATATATAACAAATAATGGAAGAAGACAATAATATTAATTATTTCCTTTTAAAACATAAAATAAAATTCTTATTTTGGAAAACAAAGGATAATTAACATTGAGGTCATTTAAAAAAAAATTAAAGAAAAACTACCCACTTATCATTCCGGTCATTTTATCCCCAACGGTCAAAAAGGATCATTGGGTTCTTTGGGAATCAACGGTCGGATTTATGGCCGTTTGAGGTTCAACGGTCAGATTTGTGACCGTTTGAGGTCCAACGGTCATTTTTGGTGCTTATAAAAGGATTGGGTCTCGGTGACCCTTACCTCAAGTGGCTGAAGGAGAAGCAAGGATGGTTCGTATGATCCCCTTGGTGCTGAGCACGGTCGCGGTGGCTTCAGCAATCCTTACGTTCCTTATGATGGATGCTCGAAATCCTTACCGCATACTCGGGCTCCTAGTGGTTCTAAGCAGTCTTCCCATTGTTGTAATCGGATTCTTGGTTGGAATCCTTGGTTAGTTATGTTTTGATTGTGGGAAGTTGTAAACCTCATGTTTCTTAATAAAGGAGTGTTCCATTCATGCTTGTTGTTACGTTTTTCATTTATTTTCGTTTTCTTTTAAAAGCAAGATGGTCCAACTAAAAGGGGAAACATATCATTACACAAAACATGAATTCTCGGGTTGTTACAGAGAAGATGTATGATGATAAATTTATTACAAAAACTGAAAAAAATAAATTATGTAAAAGATAATATATTTTTCATTCCTCTTGGATAATTTGAGGTGAAGATATTATAATAAAATAAAAAATAATTGAAATGAAAATAAACAAACATGAAAGAGTCTTTTTAACTCTTGAATTATCTTCCTTGAGAACCTCCATAAGGCCCATGGTTTTCGAAGTTTGTGATATTAGTATGTATTAGATGGGGGGAAGAGGCCTGGTATGTGAAATTGGAAGAATTTTGATGAGGATAAATGATATATTGGTGTGGGAAGAATGGGGGTGAGGGTTGGTATTTATAGTGAAGGAGAGGAGGGTTTTCCATTATTTTAATCATTATTTTATTATTTTTCTAAAGAAATGAAATACTATTGGTTATTGTGACTATATATAGTAATTATTAAATGTGAGTTCAAACTAAGGGTGATCACACAAGCAGAATATCATCTATGTGTAAAAAATTCATGTATTTATCATATTTCGTAAATTATCATATTTCACTATTCACCAAAAAAATCAAGTATTCCAGAAAAATATAAAAAACGTCACCCTAGTGATTTTTAGACATGTAAAATTAAAAAATTAACTAACTTTTTGGAATATAATTTTCTAAATATGAGAAATTTAATTGAAAAATACATGTTTTAAAACTACTAGAGATTGTATAACACTTTGAAAAATTCATAATGTTCTCATAAATTTATCTTATGATCATAAGATGATAAAATATATATTCACGAATTTATTTTATAAAAAGGTTTTTTCAAATCATTATATTATTTATAAAATTGTAAATAAATATTTATTTCTCAAAAAATATATTAACATTTAATCTATAATTTTTAAACCAATTATTTACTCATTCCATGATATAAATATAACATATTTTCACATATAAGATACATATTTTTTATAAATTTGTAGGTTTAGTTACAATTCAAATGTCCAATTTACTATTTATGAGGGTCATATTACTATTCTATAGTTCAAGTCACTAATCTATCAGAATAGATTTATCAAAATACCACATATTTCATTATACAATTACAAGGAATTTAACTATTTAATTTCAAAAGGAAAATAATTTATTTTATAAGTAATTGGATAGTTACATTATCCTCACCTTTGATAAATTTCATCGACCCAATTTTTAATCACTTGTTAAAAAAGTGAGGATACATATATCTCATAGCATTTTCAGATTCCCATGTTGCTTCATCAACCATGTGGTTTCTCTACAAAAGCTTAACCTGGTGAATTTCCTTATTCCATAATAAAATATGTCTATGATCAATAATCTATACTAATTTATATTCAAAAAAATGTTCTCTACTTGTTGAACTACTTTTGCGATCAAAACACGTGATAGATCTGGCACATACTTTCTCAACATCAATACATGAAAAAAAATTGTACGTAAGATAAAATCGGTAGGAAACTGGTCCAACTTTTCTAGGATTTCAAAAGTTACAATGGATCATGGAATTATCTTTAATTTCTTACCGAAACGCATAACAATTTTACAATGATATATTTTAAGGAAAATATGGTCACCTACATCAAATGTAGTGTCTTTCCTCATGTTATGTGTATAATTTTTCAATCGACCTTAAGCTATCCTCATATGTTGCTACATAATCTTAACTTTTTTAGAAATTTCCTCTTCTAAATATGGTCCCATCAACTTTATTTCCTCAACTTCATCTCAAAATTTTGGAGTCTGACACAACTTCCTATATAATTCTTGAAATAGTGACATATGTATACTGGAATGAAAACTGTTATTATAAGAAACTCAACTAAAAAATATGTTGTTCTGAACTTCCCTAGTAATCCATTTAATAAGATAAAATAATATCCTTTAATGTGTAAATATTTCTATCAGTCTATCTATCATATTGAGGATGAAAGGATTTTTTGAAATTCAATTTGGATCCCAATGACTTCTGAAGGCCTTTCCAAAAGATATAAGTAAAATTGAGATCATGTTCAGATAAAATTAAGATAGGTACTCCATGTAACCTACCAATCTTCTTTAGATAGAATTGAGAGTGTTGATATTGATATATGGTGTATTGAATAGTATGAAAATGAGTAGATTTAGTTAAATGAGAAAAAATGATCCAAATTGCATCATTAACTTGAGAAATCATTCATTGTCCCACCATGAAATCCTTGGATATATTTTTCTATTTCCACTATGGAACTTGAAAAATCTTAAGCATCCCCTTTTTCAACTACCTATCTACTTTAACCTGTTAACAAGTCAAACATTTCAAGGAAAAATCATCAATATCTCTTTTTATTCCTTCCCACATGTAATTCTCTCAAAGGTATTTGTATATCTTTCTATTTCCAGGATGAACTGAAAATTGAGAAAAGTGAGCTTCACATAACAATTCATTCTTCTATTGGGAATCACAAGGAAGACATAATCACTTCAAAAACCTAAAAAATACAATATTTATCAACATTAAACATAGGTAACATACCCTTTTGAACGAATTATAACTTCTTATAAAACTCACGGTCTTCTTTATGGGAATCCCTAATTCTATCTGACAGATATGACAACACTAACACCTGAAAAAAATAGAGGAATTTCATGCACTAACAACTTCCAAAACAAAATTCATCAAATAATTAACCAAAGGGTCCTGTTCTAAATGTATCATTATTAATGTATTATTATGTTTCCTACTCAATGCGTCAACCACTTTGTTTGCTTTTTCATGATGGTGATGAATTGTACAATCATAATCCTTGATTAATTCCAACCATCTTCCCTGCCTCATTTTGAATTCTTTCAGTATAAATACATACATTGATCATTTATTTCCAGTATATATTTCACATTTTACTATATAAAAAATGATGCCTCAAAATTTTTAATGGAAAAATTGAAGCTAATTACAAATGATGTGTAGGGTAATTTAACTCACGAGGTTTCAACTAACATGAAGAATAAGCAATTACCTGATAATTCTGAATTAGGACAAAACCAAGTCCTTTCAATGAAGCGTCACAATAAATGAAAAATTTACCATTTTAGGAAGGTTGGGTCAGATCTAGATAATTCACCAATTATATTTTAAATTCATTAAAACAATCATCCCATTATTTTTACAAATAAAACATAACACCTTTTCAAGTTAACATAGTCATTGGGAAAGATAATCATGAAAAGTTTTCAACAAACCTCCAAAAATAGCATTCCCAACCAAGGAAACTATGAATATAGGTTAAATTTGTGGTTATTATCCTTTCCTAAAAACCTTTTTCTAGAAGGATAAAGTATTATTCTATATTGAGAAACAAGTTGACCAAGGAAAGAAATTTATTGTAACCAAAATTCACACTTGATGAATTTTCTATACAGTTTCATTTCTTTTATGGTTTTCAAAATATCCTTTAGATGTATTTCATTATCCTATTTATATTTAGAATATACAATAATTTCATCAGTAAAAACAACCAAAAAATTATCCAATAATTCATGAAATATTCAATTAATAAGATTCATGAATACATATGGTACATTAGTTAACACAAACGACATAACTACAAATTAATAATTCTTATATCTAGTACAAAATGAGATCTTTGAAATGAATTCTTACTTTAAATTCAATTGATGGTTCCCCAACCCCAGGTCAACCGTCAACGAATAATATACTCCCTTGATCTGGTCAAAAAAATCATCAATATGAGGAAAAGGGTACACGTTCTTAAAATTGATTGTATTCAGAGCTCTATAATAAATAAAAAGTTTCGTTGAACTGTTTATCATTTTTTAAATAATATAGGATCAACCCACAGTGAATTGCTAGGTTGTATGAAGCATTTATCTCATAATTCATACAACTACTTTATCAACTCTAAAATTTCCATTTGATCCATTTGATAAGGTGTTAAGAAATTGGATTAGTGTCAAGAACTATGTCATCAGTAAACTCAACCTCACAATAAGGAACAAATTGGTGAAATCATCAGTAAAAATATCCATAGAATCATTTACCATATACGCATCATTAATCTGAATAGTTTCTTTATTTTAAACAATATGTTCAAGGTAACTTTCATTTCTATATATCAATAGTTTCTTGGATTCCTGATATGTTATCAATTGTATACGTTCATTCTTGGACATAAAATGAAAGTAATTCTGAAAAAAACTTATTTATCTCTACAATAAATATTAATATGATAAATTGAAAGTCATTACATTCCAATAATAACAAAAAAAATCTATTAGAGAAAATACAATAAGGTTTTTAGGAAAAATATTTACACAGAAAAATATAGGTAGATTCTTATAATTTCTTTATACCTCAATATTTCTTCCATATGTCTTTACCATGACTTCTAGATTTATCTCTTGAGGTGGAATTTCCAATTCAGTAGAAAATCTCTCCAAAATGAAGGGATTTATATACCCTGAATCAAAAATAAAATTGGAATATTTAGTAAAAAAAATAAATATACCTAAAAAAACTTCATTTTATGGTTAAACATATTCTAAAGTAGTTTTATAGGATTTTTTCACACCATTCTACTTTCAACCTTATTGATTTCCTACCATAGTGACTAGCTTTGGACACAAAATAGCAAAATGAAACAATTCTTTATAGTTAATGAATCTCAACATTTTCATCATGTTATTTTTTTGACAACTCTTCTTACACTCACCATACATATAATCAAAAATCCCACATCGGTATAATTTCTGGGAATTTATATGAAATTATCCAGAATTCTTTTTACCAAACTTTTCACAAAAAGGGAAATTTAATTTATTACATACAGATTTCTTGGATGAATTCTTCCCTAAAGGCTGACAATATGATCACTTCTTATTGTTGTCACCATGAGTCATATACCTATCAGCAAACTGCATCTCAACGTTTTCACCACCAGAACAGGTTTTTCATTGCTTTTAAACTCTCATAAATCCAAATTTGTTCATCAAAATGGTCTCAAACCAGAGTAAAAAATATTAATCTTACCATCAATGTCCCTAAAAAAATATGGTATATACCTTTCTAGTCTCATAAAATTGGAATTATACCCTACCACAAAATAATTATCTTTATACAGTAGTTCCAATATTTTTTTTCCATTCGGAGTTGAAAAGTTATAAGAAAATAGTTTTAAAGAAAAATAATATGAAAATCATTCCATTACAAAGTATCCTGATCATATTTTTCTCTAGTATTCTTAACTATATACCACCATTGTTCATCTTCAACCTCAAAAAGATAAAAATATAGGTTTACCTTTTTTCATTCTGTATATCCCATGACATCAAATATCTTTTTTAGAGTATTGATTCTCCCTTTGGTTATCACTGGATCTTCGGTTCCACTGAAAGCTGGAGGATGTTGCCTCATAAAATGCTCCAAAAAATAAATGTTTCTTTATGGTAGATAATGTTCCTATCTAGCATGGATACCACCATTGTTTATCACTTAAGTTAAAAAAATATATTTAGATCACAGACTAACTGGTTCCAATTCCCACCATTTCATGCTACAGATTCGGAAGGATATCATTTTGTCGATGACTTTTAACTTATGCATCTCAATTTCTTCTGTGGAATTTCATTATGAAAAAACAAATTTTTTTCTAATAGACATGGAAATATTTAAATGAAATATCATTTCAAAATAACAATAAACTAAAAAAATAATTTATGGTGTTCTATTAATAGTATCCTAACCCATATGGTTATAAAAACAATCCTATGATACCAACTATTAAGACCCAGCCTTAAAACATTACGTAATCTTGAGTTTTGGTAAAAAATTTACTTTATTTTACATTGAAGGTCTTTTAATTTCTACTTATTTAGATAATTTGGGCATAATATATACATAATAAACCTCATTCATTCAAATTGCATACTACTATAATAGTATCCATTTTTTCAAAATATAAAATATTTTTAAAAAACATTATTTATTTGAAAATCTTAATAACATTTCAGTTTACTTGCTATTTTCTCATACAAATCCTTATAACCTATTAAAAAATTTAATGACATGGTCTGATCACAAAAATATTAGTAAAGGAGATAAAGAAAGAAACCCATTAATCTAGTGAAAACATGCAAATCCATTTAAAAACATTTTCTTGAAAGCTCATAAGCATGTAAAGAAACATCATGTAATTGCCTTGGGACATATTTACCATATCAATCCTACATTCACTCTTACACATGGAATAACCATTAGGAAAACTTCCATATCTAGAATACCTAATGCATTGGGGGCTATAATGGGGCTCACCCATCATATCTTGAGCTATAATGGGATCAACCCAACATATATTGATCTATAATGGGGCTCAACCCATCATATCTAGGGATATAATGATATCAAACCAACATATTGTGTGATTTAATGGGATAAAACAAACATAAATATTTTCCAAGTAACATATCATGAATAAAACTATTAATAATACATTTAAACCCATGAGAAAAACACATTCACATATCAATATATAATTATTTTCATAAAAATCACTTTAAAATTTTAAAAAAAATCATGCACATAATAATGAAATAATATTCCTTAAATTTAAATATGAACACATATAAAGGAATGAATATATTAATAAATTTCCATGAAAGTGGGATAAATTTATCATACTATATTTATTAAAAACTAATATTTAAATTTTCATAAAAGATACCTTTAAAAAGATTTCAAAAGAAGGCCCCTTACATAAAAAATAAAAGAGATCCATTTTAAAAACACATAAATGAAATTAAAACATTAATTAACCTATATATTCATTCATAAAAACCATTTTTATGATATATATATAAAATAAAAATTATTTATAATAATAAATCTTGAAAACATTTATAACAATGTTTTAGTTAAAGAGTCATTTACTCTGATTTCAACGTCTTTAAAGAGTGTTCAAACCAAATTTATAATGGTTAAAAAGTGTTATTAATATATTCTAGAACATAATTTATATTTATAAAATATTATATGATCTTTTTATAACATCTATTCACCCATTTATTAATAATAATTTTGTAATTTTCATTATTTTGAGTGGGTTCTTTACATGGTTTCCATGGATGGTTCGTTATGGAATTTCTTTTTGAATGGAAGAGAAACTCCGTAAGTTAGATTAAATGATAATTATATCTTTCTAGAACATTAAATTATACCATATATCATTTTTTCAGATATGAGTATGATTCATTAGATAAATCATAAATTATATTCATTTTTATCATTTTGGAAGTTTTTTGATCATCACGAACTAGTTTCTTTATATAATTCTAAATTATGAATATATATTAATTGATGAATATAAAATATATAATATAACAGAAAATATGTTTCAACCATTAAAATGGTTTTATGAAAATCCATTAAGAAACTAATGGAAATTGAAAACACGTCGCCCATGATGTCTGTAAATCGACACATTAGGGATGTTTTTTATATTTTTAGAATAAAAGGTTGGGGAGAAGATCTATAAGGATGAATTTTTCCATAAATATGAAAAAATTAATGTATATTGAATATAATATATTTCTCATTACTCTTGGATAACGGGAGTACAAGAGAGTATAATAAAATAAAAATAATTGAAAAGAAAATGAAAGTTGATTTTTACTTCTTGAATTCTCTTCCTTCAGAACCTCCTTAAGGACCTTAGTTTTGGACTTTGGGTTAGACCACCATGTCTTTGACATAGGGAAGAGAATTTGGAATAATATTAGAAATAATTTGGTCAAGGATCACATCTTGATATGTGTGAGGAGAATAGGGGTGAGGGGTGGTATTTATAGTGGAGGAGAGGGTTTTTCCATTATTTTATTATTTTTCTAAAGACAAGAAATAGCGTTGTTTCTTGTGACTAAATATACTAATTAGTTAATTTTTGTTATAAATAATTGTTATTACACCATCATAAAATCATCCATGACTCAATAATTCATATATTTAGCTGATTTTGTAAATTATCATATTTCAATATTCATTAAAAATCATGTATTTAAGAAAAATCTCAAAAATTTACTCTAATTTTTTTCTATGTGTAGAATTAAAAAAATGAACTCCAATATATGAAAGTATTTTTCTAAATATGAGAACATTAAATTTTAATTAAAATCATAATTTATTCAAAAATACATGTTTTAAAACTATAACTCATTTTATAACACTTTGAAAAATTAAAGTCTCATAATATTATATTATAGTCATCAGAAAATAAAATATTAATTCATGAATATATTTTATAAAAAAGAATTTTATTTTAAATTATTATATTAATTATAAAATTGAAAATAAATATATATATTTCAAACAAAATAAAAACACTTAATCTATCATTTTTCAAACATTTATTTACTCATTCCAAGATATAAATATATCATATTTTCACATATAAGTTACCTAAATTTTATTTATACTTTAATAGGTGTGGATACTATTATCTTTTCCAATTTACTATTCAAAAGGGTCGTATTACTATTCTTGAGCTCAAGTTACAATTCCACAAAAAATATTATTTATAATACCACTTATTTCATTGTACATTTTTAATGGATTTAACTATTTAATTTCAAAAAAGGGAAATTTATTTTACAAGAACCCTCACTGTATAGATTCATGGTGTAAAGTGTCCCTAAGTATAACGTGCTTACTCTCCATTCCTTTCTATTTTATCTCATGAGATATAAATCTTTACCCAATGCATTTGAAAGACATATAGGTCATACCTATAAAATAATGAAAATCATATATATGTTATCTACAAGATCATAAAATATTTATTATATCATAACCCAAGAAATGAATTGGGTTTTGATACACATTTCATCATATCATAAAATATATAAATAAAATATATGTTTCGTAATCATTTCATCATTTCATCATATCATAACCCATGAAAAGAATCAACATTCAAAAGAATTTTCAAATCATATAATTCATGGAAGAGAAACATGGTTTATAAGAATTATTCCATCATAAACATAAACCATTTTGGGATATAATAAGAATGGAATCATTTGACCATATCGCTAATGAATCACAGGTAACATAAATGGATTTCATATTGGATGTAAAATTATTTTCAATGGTTACTTAATACATTTAATGAGGATAACATCATTTCCACATAAAAAACACTTTTTAAAAAATAAAAAAAATAAAAATTTGATTTATTTGAAAATAAACCCAGATGAATTTAATGTAATATTATATGAAATGGTTTTCTAGGATGGTGGATAATCATTTCAATGCATTAAATATTAAAATAACTATTACTTTTACATTTTCATTAAATCTACACAAATTTTTTGGAAAATTAAGTGATGGTTATTTTCAATTATATTTTTGAAAATTAAAACATGGGTAAAAAATTATTTAAAAGTTCATTTTTATAATGATAAAATAATTTTTTAAAACACTTATAGACTCTATGATTTTGGAATAAAAATGAGTTTTCCACCAAAGAGATAAATAATGTTTATTTGTCTTAAAAAAAGTCTTTTAAACTATCCTCCAATGGATCGAAGGCCTTCATTTTTATATTGATTTTGATAATACATCTTTCAAGGGGTGAGGTGTAACCCTTACATGGCCCGTAGGCGTATGTATTACATGGATCGTAGGCCTTAGATGGATTCATTTCCCGTAGGCTCTAAAAATTACATACAACTCAGAATAACTACTTGGAACTTCTCCTCCCCTGTATCTTCATCATGAAATTAGCTCTCCACCTTCTCATGACTATTATGCTAGGCTTTCTCATGCATACACATGCTTGTCCCAATGGCAGGTGTCATACCCTCTCATTCTTTCAATCTGTTTAGCTTCTTCTATGGTGAAATCTCGTTATTAATCCTCCTTCTGGAGCTTGTTCATTATAGGTTGTTTGGTTTTTATCTATACTTAAGGTGGATCGAAGGCATTGAGGTGGCTGGAAGGCGTTACTTACCCGAAGGCCTAGCTGGGGCGAAGGCCTTAAAGGACTCGGAGACCAAATCGGTGGCCCGAAATTCCAAACGGGGGAATAGTCTCTACTGCTACCGTGCCAAACAATACCTACTATAGTCCTCGCTACAGTACTTCTAAAGTTCCCACTACAGTTCCTGCTACAGTACCCCATAAATATTCCTCTTCCTGAATTTTATCTCGAGTCACCCGGATTCACTAAAGGAGTCCTAACCAACCAGGCTTAGGCTCATGTGCCAATATTCTAAAATATTAAGTTCATAAAGAGTAAAAAATTAGCGGAAAACATTTATTCTAATGAAATAACTATAGGGTAAGATAATTCATGTATTTCTCAAGATATGTCTCATAATATTTTATCATTGGAAATATAATCATAAAACATTTTGATAAATAATGAGATTGTAACATAAAATATTTATAACTTTGGAAACATTGAATTGTAAGCCACATAAAAGAACAAAATTAAACAATACATAAAATATCATGAGAATAAATAGATTCATGATATTAAATTTTCATTGGATTCTATATTTTTCATAAAATATAATAGGTGTGTAACTTAACATATATATCAATGAATCAAAATTGTGACAATCATCCCTTACCAATTTACTAAAAATTGAACCGAAAACCCAATGAAAGAGATATCCTCATATGGATATATTAATAACAATAAATTTCAGGATAAACATTATAAATTTCATTCATGTGTGTTATATATTACACATAAAAGGAATATGTGATGAATATGAAATGTGTCTCATGGAACTAAAAAGTGAGATGGAAATCCCTTACATTAATTCTCGACTTCCATCTTTCTTTTTAGGACATGTTTTAGAAAAAATACAAGTTTATTATACATATATTACATAGCCATAAATTTATAAATATATATAACCATTTTTTACTTTCATATTACCTTTTCTTACCCATTTATTAATAATTTCATGTTAAATTCATGTTTCGGTAAATAACTGGTTTCTTTTTCATGTATGTTTTGATTTTTTATTTTTTCCCCATGCATTGATCACGGTTCCATAATATGTAAAATTTTAAACAAGATATAAATATCATATATATTCTTTATATATGTTTTTAGAGTTATCCAAAAAATTTAGATATAGAAAATTAATTATACTATTAATAAAGACAGTAAGTCGTACGTATGCATGAACATTGTTTCCATTATCTCGATGGATTCAAATAACGAAATGTAAATAATATATTAACACTAAATAATAATATTAATTTTATATATATCACATATTTCAATTAAAATTGTCATTATTACCTTCCACGAAATGTATGAATGAATTACATAGCATTGTGAGGCATTAGTCCATAGTACTCATGAGCGACGTTATCGTATTACCACAGAATGAAAACTATGAAGGTATATTTTATATAATATTTTAAATATTATAATAATATATTAAATATAATACATAAAAATTTAATCTATCATTAAATATATTTGTGATAGGTTGTGACGTAAAATGAATTAGATCAGTTCAGAAGTCGGTAGTCTGTCGTACGCATGAAAGATGATTTCGTAACCCATTTGACAGAAGTGTAGATAGTATTAGGTAATTACCTTAACATAAAAACATATAAGTATATTGTATAAAACAAATTATTTCATCATGTTTTAATAATAATTTATGTAGGTGGAAGAATAAATTAAATAAAATCCATAATTAGGATTGTTGCATTTTCTTTGAACAACAACTTTTGGTTTGCATCAAAATGATTCTTAGGTTGGATTTAAGAAAACAATAAGGCTTCTAGGATGGTATAAGAGAAGACTTTTATTTTTTAGGTATTTTCCAAACTAAATGATTTTTAAATCTTAAGTGGATAAAATAAGTGGTAGTCATTTATAAGTGAGGTGAGTAGCAATCATTTAATGTTTTGAAAACAAAAGAGTGTACCCAAATTTAACACATTTCATAAGGATACAAAATGCATAATTCTGAATCCATGATTATATAAGGTTTAAATATGTCCTTATAATGGGTTATTTAATTTAATTTTTGTCATTTTCAACCCTTATCATTTTAATTTAATCCCTAGTAAGCCCATTTTTAACTTAATAGTGGAAAATAATTTTTACTCTTTTTGATATTAATTATGGTCAAAAATTATGTTGACCATATTAGATAATATAAAATATTATTATTCCAAATATGACATAATTTTCTCAAAATTCAATTCACTTAAGTGAAAAAAACTTATTTAAAAGTAAACACCAAGGCGTGAAAATATAGTGGTTTTCCAAAGAGAAAATTTTCAAAAGTTTAAAGAGTTTTTATATCAAAAGTTAATATGGAGATGATTAAAATTTCATTAATTTAATTAATTTATATATAATTTAAGTAATGTTAAATTCATACACATTTAAAAAAACGGATCATTATAAACTCTTTAAAAGAAAAGGTAGTTTTCAATAAAAACTAGTATTTTTCACCATTCACTGAAAAAATAATCTTTTTAGAAATATCCAAAAAAATCACCCTAAGATAATTTTGACATGATAACTTCAAAACTGAGGTTTATTATACCAAATTAGTTTTATAAACATTTTTTATAATTCATTTTATTAGTTTCATAAATGTAAATAATTTTTTTTGAGAAAATTCTATTTTCAAAACATATAAATACATTACCGAAAATTATTTTTTTTACAAATTTTTTTTTATATATAACAAGTATAATTAATATTTAAAAATTATCTATTACTATTAATATATCTATGATTAGTATCTTAGTAATAACTATTATTATTAAATAATTATATTTATAATATATCATAGATTGTTCTAACTATATTTTTCATGTAATGCAAGATAAACTCGGTGTTACATGTAATGAAATATATCAAATAAATTTAATTTATTTGAAATAAAAATAATTCCAAAAAATAATGGGGGTTTATTGGTTTAACATACAGAATAATATTTTGGATCATCATGCATCACAATGTGGCATTTTAGATCATTGGATACATTATTTATATTTCAGGTTTACATATGTGTAGTTTTTGGGACAACAAACGTTTTTAGTTATATGTGGTTAATTATGGGATTAAATTCATTTATTATGGAGGCCCATTATGATCTGTTACTATTTTCTATATTTTTATTTATGATTTCTCTCATTGTAATAGTTAATTTTTTCATCATATGATTTTTTATACTTCTGATCTACAAATATCTCAAGAATATTTTTTTATAAAATTCCATTCGAATGATGATTTGTATTAATAATTGAAAAATAAACCTCTATGATTTAAATTTAACTCTTAGACCATTCCATTAACCACTATAAATTGGGGGATAACATATGAGTCTTTATGATGGTATAAATTAAGAATTGATTCATAACAAAGATCAAGTGGTTAAAGCTATTATATACGTTATAATTCATCATTTTTTAAATTGATATTATACATTATTTAATCATGATATGAATAGTTTGGAAGTTTAATTTCTCCACATATGTTCTTTTATGAGTATTTTTTTAATGATCCTTAAAGTGAAACATTTTAAACAATCTATCATCTATGACTTATTTAAATAATAATTGTGTATGAGAACATCATATAAGAATTAATTATTTCTAATATGAGACTATATAATATATTCTTGGGTATGTATTGATAAGTAGTGATCAAATAATTTATTTATTACTATTGAATTAAGGTCACATACACCCATTATAGATACAAACTAAATTTTTAATTTGAGGGAATGAAATTTTAATTCTAGTCCAATAAGTAATTATATATTAAGGTATAATGGATTATACAATATATAATTTATTAATAAATAATTTATAGGAAATCATACATAATATTATAGATACCAAAATAGATATATTTATTGAATGTAAAAATTAGGTTTATATTATTACATTAATTTTTAAAGGACCATAAAATTTATTCAAATCCTTTACCATGAACCTATAATAAATTAATGATAACCTTATTAATAAATAAAATCTCTTGGTGATATAAATTAATTAAAGGGGTGCTATAATTAAATTAATAACATGGATAATTTAAAAGAAAAAATAACTTGAAGCAAAATGAGTTCATGAATGATCATAATTATTTTATCATAACATGGACATGAGATAATAAACATAAGAATATAAAAATCATTGAAATGAGGAATGGAATTTTTCACATGCCTAATAATGAAACATCATAAAAATAAGCTTAGGTGCATGACAAAAAAAATAACATAGTTGAGTTAATAAATCTTTTAATACCTTATATATAGTATCTCATTAGATAAAGGACTAATCAATAAATTGGAGGGCTGTATAATTTCAGGACCACCCATCACATTATGATATATTAAAAATCATTTTTTCTTATAGAAAATAAATAATATAATGATAATACATAAATCATTAATAATACTGATGAAAAAATATGATAAAATGGATACAAGTTGTATAATTATCTTATAAATCATAAAATATCATCAATAGAGAAGTATTTAATAGAATGTGGGGTATATATAAATTAGTATAAATAGAAAATTTTTAAGATGCATTCAAGAAATATTAATAATCCATTATAATATTATCTAATATAATTTCAACTGATAAGATAATGGATCCTAAAAATAATTATGATTTAATTATGAGGGTAATTTATAATTGACCTTCTCAAAAATGTCATAACAAGTGATAATAGAGACTAAACTAAGGAAATATTATAAATAAATTTAAATCCCAAAAACATCAACAATAAAATACATGTAGTATGTTAAATAAATAATACCCACAATACTTATAAAAAAGATATAGAAAGAGAAATGTTTCTAAGAGAGGGAGAAAATAGTGTCTATAAAATATAATAGTAAGAATAATGAGTATATTAAAGAGAAAAAATCCAAAATGAAAATAAATATAAATCAATAAACATATACGAGTGAGAACATAGTACATAAAATAATAAACAATTATATAAAACAATTCAATACCAAAATTGAGAAGATTTTTAAATAATATTTTTTCTTAAGTTTCATGTCTCTTTTATTCACTTAAACATATTAATGTTCCCATATTTTAATAATAAAAAATTACCATATAACTATTTTATACTCTTTTAAGGTACCTTTTATCATTAATTTCTTTTAGTAACAAGTTATTATATTTTATGTGTAAAGAAAATCCAGGACGAGATATTTTTTTAAAAGTATTTCATGGTTTCTTTATTATTATGGTATTGATCATTTAAATTTATCAATGAGTTTTAAAACAAATATAAGGTTAACCAAATGTAAAATTAAATATTTATAAACTGTATATTTTTAACAGCTAGGAATGAAATATATGATAAGTAATTAAAATACAATGACTATATATAAAGTAAAATAAACCATATAAGGATGTGTTGAATGATTAGTGAGATGATATATATTATATATATTGTTTGTAATAATTTTATAAAAATGTAAAAAAATTATATGATGATGAAAAACTAATTACTTAATTTATGAATATATTTTTTGGAAGTAAAAATGTGGAAATAAAGAAAATATAATGAATGGAAAGAGATATGGGATGTAACCACTTCTTTGAAAAACATTTTCTAAGTTCTTAATTCCTTAAATAATTAGGATATGTTGATACTAGAAAATTCCTAATAAGAAAGCATATATTATAAGACAAACTATATGTAGTGTTTTTTCTGTAGAATTTTTTTTGAATTTTTTTGTCAAAGGGGGGATATGCAGTATTTATAGGTACTAGCAACATGAGCCTTAGCCCAGTTGGTGAGGTATCCTTAAGTGAATCCACAAGACCCAGGTTCAAAACCTGGTAGAGGCATATTTCCAAGGGTATTATAGCAGTACTATAGTAGCACTGTCATAGGCACTGTAGCAGTACTGTAGTAGATTGTACAAAGTGCGGTAATATAGTAGAACTGTACACTATACAGGTACTGTAGAAGAACTTTACACTATGGGGTGACTGTAGTAGGAACTGTAGCAATTAATGTAATAAGTATTGTTCGGCACTGTAGCAGCTGGAACTATTCACCTTGGGCCACTTGTTTAAGCTTGGAGTCATTAAAGGATTTCGGGCCACCCATGACATTGGGTCAGTAGGGCTTTCTAGACACCACTATGGCCTTCCGGCCACCTCAAGGACTTTGGGCCACATGTAGTTTCCCCTGACACACTTCAAAAAAAGAGGATCCCCAGAAGAGGATTCAAAGCATGTGCACTCACAAGAGCAGAGCCCAATGGATTTTTCCGAATGAGAGGGTATGACTATGCCATCAGGACCAGTCTATGTTTGCACGGGAAGCCTAGCCAGATGGCTATGTAAAGTTCGAGAGCTAATATCATGATTTAGATGCTGGGGAGGGGCAGTTCCTTATATATATTCTGGTTGAATTCCATAAGACCTTCCGGTCATAAAATCTTCTAAGCATACGGGCTATTTAGTCTCTGATCCTATAGTCTTTGTAAGGGTTCCCCCTTATACCTTGGAAGGGGGGTAATCAAAAATCAATTAAAATGAAGGCCTTTGGTCCATTCGGGTATAGGTAATAGGGAGGGGTATTTTGGGATAAAAAAATGCATGCATTTTAATATTATGACCAATACATGTAATTGTGGACTTATTTGTTCAATGTGATATTATTTTATTAAATATATATACTTTATTTCCCTATAAATATATCTAAACCCAACAAAAATCATTTAAACAAATTATCCAAATGAATGAATTAATTATGATAATAAAAAATATTTTTTAAATTGAGTAAAATAAGTTTTATAATTTTAAATTTACTTTAATGACTTATATATTGAATTTATTATTTTTAAATATATTACTTGACATATGAAACATGTTTTTGGACATATATTCAATACTATAAATCCATATATCATTTTTACATTAATATATTATTATAAATCACATTGTTTTTGAAAGACTATATTTTTATAATTCACCCCGAAAATAATTTTTTTCATAAAAATATACAACTATCATTATTCAATAATATTGATATTCTAGTTCCAAATTTTCAATAAATTTTACAAAAATTAAAAATTAAAAATAGTTAATGTGACACCCTATTCTTTTATTTAGGTTATATATTATTCTAATAATAATTTAGAAATAAAAATAATAATAAATTTTATGTCTTAAATTTTTTGAATAATGTGTGGTATGTACACATTTAGAAGAATATTTCATAGTGATGTTGTGTCTTGGTATGTTGATTCTATGAGTGATGAGTAGTTATTTTATGGTTTGGGAAACCATACAAGGAAGTAGTGCATCCCTATAATTGACCTAAAAATCGTTTTCATCCCTCTACATAAAATAACCCTTTATAATTTATTAATATAATATTACAATGTTATTATTTTTGTGTTATTTATGGTTATATAATTTTTAAGTAATATTAACAATATTCTAGTTATTTTAATAAAAAATATGTTTATATGAAATGACATGTATATTTTTTATATTTATTGATACAAGTTTATTAATATAATTCTTTTTTAGTATATTTATTGTGGTTATACTTTTTTATTTGAAAAATGGTGTTTGAAAATTATTTGTGGGGAGATTAATGGGTAAATATGGGATTTATCAAGAAAATATAAATTTGTTATAATAAAAATTAAAATATAATAAATATCATTATTATATGACTAATTATAAAGGGGTACTTCCCCTACTTCCTCCCTCATGCATAGATGACACCCTTTGGCAGGCAAATCTCCCTTTTCTCTCCCCCTCTTTTCTTCATAAATAATCAAAGTGGATACATTATGATTAATTCTTAGTATGTTTTTATCTCTCTTTCTATTTGTTAAATCCATTTTATTCTCTTCTTACCCATGTATCTAATTTAGTGTTCTTTTTAATTTTAGGGTATTCTATGTCTACGGGAACCCCAAAATTTTCAACTGTATTTTGGTTTTAAAAGGTTGTAAACAGATTTGGAAATTCAAATTCATATTATCACCATGAAGGTATCAAGGATTCCTAAACATACTAGTAACTGAATCAATGAAATTATTTTTAGTTAAAATTATTAAAATTTTTGGGATTTATAAAATATTTCATTATTAAATTAGTGCCTAAATAACATAGATTTGATGAGATTATAATTTTTAAATATTCTTATAGGTTTCAAACTAGAAAATAGTAGTATATGAATAGTTTTATGGTCTTTTTTTCTTGAGTTATATCTCCTTGAAAAAATGAGTTTGATAAAGTTTATGAAAGGCCCATTTTAATTATACTAATAAAGTTTTATTTTTAGGGGTATTTCAGTGGTTATCAAATGTTATATTTCAATAGATTAATTTTACACACTAAAAGTGGTCAATGAAATATTTTTGAGAGTTATTTTGATTTAAATAAATTTACAAATGAATCTAGAATTGTGTTTGGTTTATGATACAGATCATATTATCATCGATTTTACTTTACATTTCAATGAATTAAGACAAAAAATTGTTATTTTAAGGATAATTGTATCATTTCATGAATTGCGGAACATGTTGGTGTTTGTTGTCAAATTTTATCCCTTGTATATTAATATGTTTTTTTGGAATTATTTTTAAAAACCAAAATATTATTTTGATTTTGTCACTTTTTTGATGATAAATAATTTTGATCTTGAATGGAAATATTTTGGATAAGTTTCAGTTCATATGTTTGGTGTTCAGTGGAGTAGAAAAATGGTAAAAAATTGACGATATGTAATATATTGAGAAATGGAAAAGTGAAAAAAAATCCCATATTCTTTCATAACAGAAATAAAACATATTATACATTCATTGAAATTAAAAATTTTACAAAATTTTAACTTCTTTTATATTGAATATCATCATACGTGTGAAGTAAATAGTGATTTTGGTAAAATGGATAATCCAACGTGTCATGTAATATAATATTTATCTAACATATCATTCAAGATAAAACCTATACATCCCTTAGAATAAATTTATTTGTAAACTTCAACATGTTATCTATAATTTAATATTCTCATCTACTTATGTAACATTGGTGGCCATAATTTTCCAAATTAGAATTTGTTATGTACAATTTAAAAATTGTACATATGAAGTTAACCTGATGTATTCATAAATTTAATATCTTACATATCCTGTGATATGTTCATCATCAATTTCATGTAATTTTTATTATTTAGAAGAATTTATGCTGGCTATTAAACTTTGTAAATTTCTGACTGATATGTTCCTATGAACTTTTATCCATTGTAATTTTAGAGAGATAAAATCATGTTTTTCCTTACGATGTATGTATTCATGATGAAATATAAATAAATATAATTGGATAAGGATAATATTAATATTTTAAGGGAATAATTCACATCCTGAAGACAAATTGAATAATTCAAGGGCCACTTCAATTCCATAATATCCCACACCAAGAAAATTTTAGTTATACAATGAGAGATAAATAAAAAGAAAAATATAGAAGGTATTTCATGAGCTGGCCAATATTACCACACATAATTTCTAAATATTATTTAATATATTTCTATATCTTATCCATGTGATTTCATTTAAAGGGTAGATTAGCAATCGATGACCTTGGGATAAATTCCTAGAATATTAAATTCACTACAACTTAGAAGAAAATTCTAATAAATGATTTTCCACATGAATTTTACTACTTCTTAATCCATGCATGCATGAATAATATCTAGGAATTACTAAAACCCATAGGTGTCTGTAGGGGGTGTTTTAGAAGGTTAAAATGTCAGTTTGGGTGAGAACTATCCAATGAAGTGAGTGATGGATGAGTATACTGTTTTTTTTTATTTTCAACTATATTCTCTTCTTATATTGTAACCGTTTGCATAGAAGGAGAAACCACTTTTGGTTATTAAGGTAAAGAAAAGAACCTTTTACTATTGTGGAGTTTGGAAATTAATCGACATTATTTTTCTGACCATTTAAACTCGGTTTCTATTTTGTTTTGTTTTATTCAATGTTTTTTTATTTATTTGGTATTTCATACTTTTTATTGCATGGAGTGTTAATAGATTTTCTACCTCGACATTATATTTCTCATATATGATGAAATTCATATTATTTTTTCGTGATGTATCTATAAATAAATGGTATGTGTGTAGAAATAAGTAGATATTTCTACTTTATTAAGAGTTCCTTTGGCTAATTGAGTGTTTCTTAAGTAGTTAATTTTGAACTTATTTTCTTTTATACTAAAAATAATAAGGATCTCTTATAAGTGATTACTATTGAATGAAACTCATATTCATTATTACTCATTCATGAGAGATGAAGAAATTGTGAATTATATCATTTATCAAATTTTATTACAAATGTTAATAAATATAAGAATTGGATAACATATAAATTTGTGATATAACTCCTAACCAATCCCCTAATTCATCATTTAATGTAAATAAAGTCAATTTTCATAAATTTTCATTTTTTACTGAGGAAAAATAAAATCAAAATCCCTTTATTTCATTTTAATAATTTTTATACTTTGAAGTTTTCTTCTATCTATAGACACTACCTTTAGCCTCCACTTTACTATAGTTTAACCTTAGGTAAATAAATTATTTTAATACAAACCCATGATTTTTGTATTATAAACATATCACATTTACTGGGGAGGTGATTTATAACTGAATATCAATAATTTTAATGAAGCATTTTAATAACAGCCATATTTACTCTACTAACCCAGATATTGAGATAACCATTTTCTAATGGACATGGAAACATAAATTAATAGTCATATTTTGAAAACATTTAATCAACACACTCACGTGAAACATTTGGTGTTCATCAATATGAAACCTTAGAGAAAACAACAAATCAAACTATTAGATAAAATTGTGAACCTCATTTAATTAATCAAAATAATAAAATATTTATTCATAGATTAAATCCTAATCCTGATTTAAAAATTAGATTGATTTAAAATTTTCTAATTTTTCATGGACTTATATGGAAATATCCCAAGAAACATATCAAATAATCAACATTGGTTTTTTTTCTACACTTATTCAAGAGGGATTGGATGATGATTGAGTCTCAAAAATAGGCTTTCCATTTTCCTGGGAAGGAGAAGCTAATGAGTGTATTTATAGTTTAAAATATAGGAAAGTTAATGATTGAAATGATATTCAAAGTGGATTTCATTAATGATTCCATATAAACTCAAGGTTATCTACTATTATAAAAGAGATCTATTCAATAATTCAATCCACCCATGGGACAATATATATTAATTGTTAAAGATTCAATAAATTGTGTCAATTATTTCTACAAGAAGAAATTATGGAATGCCATTTTTTTAGGATCGATCACAAAATATATTCTTTATAGTGATAGGAATATATTTGATAAAAGAGAATGAATAACTTTGATTTATATGTCACCAGATGAATATAATGGAATGATTGAAATGATTACTCAAAATTCATAGGAGTTTAGTAATAGAGGTATGAGAACAAGAAGATCACATTATTTAATATCAACTTAATAATATTTACTTGTGTATAAATTTGACAAACTAACCATTATAATTAGACAGATGGGTCTAAATAAATAATGTAATAAAATCAAACTAGGATATGTTTGTGGTATTTTTTTCCAAATATTATTATACTAATCAATGTGGAAAAGTTATAGACACTAAAAAATTAATTTTTTATCATTAAAGACACTTTTAACATCCAAACCATGGGTGGATAGAAATATCTATAAACCAACATATATTTATTAACAATTAAATTAATGTTATAGAACTTTTTTAGAAACAATATCAATTTTAACTACATTTTACATTTTACTGAAACCAAATAGATTTCAAATAACTTACTTTGAAATAAAGGAAGGTCATTTAACATCCCACAAAATGGTCAAAACCATATCTAGAAAAATAATCTAAACCTATGATAGGGAAGTTAGAAACTAATATGGAAGAACACAAATTTCACATAAGAGACCTTATTGAATTTATGGAAAATGTATTGGGAAAATTACCTATCAAACCCATTTCAAACCTCAAGATAGATGTGAGTGTAGTTTTAAAAGGTAGTGTTATATAGATTATTCCCATTTTAAAATAAAATTAATAGAAAGAACCGAACAATATTTAGAAATTTTGAGTTCAAAGTTATGAAAAATTATTACATGGGGTAAGAAAATAAATCTAAAACTGTCTGAATTAAAAATAATAAAACAAAGAGGAATATGAAAAATAAAAATTGAGAAAATAAATCAGAATCACCCATGAAAAAGTAACTTATGGTAAATAATGATCTTTTAGTGTCATTTTCCACAATAATGTTTAAAACCAATAACAATCATGACTAGTACATTCAAAAATAAATCACTGAAACTTTTAAAAATGATTAAATCAATAAAAATATTCACGAAGCTCCAAAAAAATATACCAAATATACTAATTTCATTATAGAAAATTTCACTAGAATAATAATTTTTCAAGGAAATAGGAGAGTAAATTTAGAAATAAATATTACAGACATGATCACCCCAAAACTACTGAAAAAATATGAAGATCTAGTGACATTCCATGTTTATTGCAAAAATTGATTAATGAATTTTAGTGATTCAAGATAGGATCTAGGAGAGTATTTTAATGTAATTACACATTCTATTTTTTTTATTTAAATAGGGGAGAGTTATTTTTAAATTGGAGAATATATCCATTAAGTTCTTAGCCATGGAAATTGACGATTTTTTAGTTCAGGTGTATAATTTTATTTTTCGAGATGAATTCTATGTGTTAAAAATGGAGGTGGAAAGAATCACTACTTAGAAAACCTATCGTAATGGTATGAAACATATTAATAAAATATATTGACATTATAATTATACATAAAGGTACATTGTTAATTAATATTTGTGAGATCATTATCCACTTTCATATTTTTGATTCCTTTATATACCCATAAGCACAGAATGCAATTTTCTCATTGTCAGACATTTATGTGTCGAATACCATTGAGAAGAGATGTTTTGTATTAGATCTTTTTAAAAGGGGTAAAAAATTCATTTACAATCTATATGAAAAATAATTGGGAGAAACATTAAAATTCAATCAAACCATATTAAAATGGAATAACATCATATTTGTTTTGTGATTCCCCAGGCCGGATTGACCACTGGTGGTAAATCAATAGTCTATTTTTGTTAATTATTCATTTTTCATCCAATTTAACTAATTATGGTTCTAACCCAATAAATATAAAATCTTATCCACTCACTATAATCATATAATTTAAATAAGGCATAACAAAATACAATTTTTATGGCTTTGAATAAAATCCTACTCCATGTTGTGATTGGTCATTTACTGAAATCACGAATTATCCACTTTATCCATAAGTGGTTATAACTATATTAAATTTAAACATAGTGTCACACTATGTTATGGATCTTCATTCACATAGTTGATTCTAAATATTAATATTTCCGACAATAATGAAATGAGACAAAAAGGGATACCTTTGGTTTAATCTCAGGGTTCTCTACACATATTTGTGATGGTACTCCCCCATAATAAAATGAATTATAAGTTTTTCACATGAATTAATTCATGTATATAAACCAAATAAATCATTAAAACTTTAATTTATGTATTTCTCAACATTCCAATACTTTAAAAAAATTATTCTCCTATACAATTGGAATACTTAGGCATAAAAAATTCCTTCCGCAAATTTGTATATATATTAGTATCAAGTTCTAAAGTCTTCACAATTCTCATACTCTGAAAATTTTCAAGAAATATCAATGTTCTTATCACATATCATTAACAACTGTATGATTTTTTACTCATTAAATTCTCTTAATATTTATTTGAAATGAAATTTTTTAATCTACCTCGAGTCATAAATGGTAGGAAAACCTTTTAAAAGATTCTAAAAAGATTTTTCCTATATTAATTATCCATTAAAATCTCTATCAAAATATCCAATAAAATCATTCATTTGAATTTTCAAAATACATGTAATATTTCATTGATGACATATTTAAATATTTAAATCTTCTTATTATTCCTATAATGTCTATGCTTTTATCTTTTATTTATTTCCCACATGCGTGGAACTATCACATTTAACCAGTTCCTTTAAATGTGGAACTCATCTCATGTCCCACATTATTTTTCATCTAGTCATATACAATCTTTTCTTTAATTAGGATCCATGTTGATTGATCATTATGTTTGAATATTTGAATAATAAGTCATTAAAATAATTGCAATTAATTCTTCATTTTTATAAATGTGTTATTTTGTAATTTCCTGTAATTTCATTTTTTTCTATTTTGTTTGTATTTCAAGTCATATAAATTCCAAACTAATATTCCATTAATTTTGGATGGATTTAAATTCATACAATCTCTCCAATGTCTGATAAAAAAGTCATATGTTGATACAATGTAGTACACTCCCTTCAAAAAGTCATACAGTAATAATAATGTCTTAGTATTTTTTCTCAAAGACATATTTTTGGTCCTTGAACTCAAATCCATACACTGATGAATGAAGCACCCCTAAAATTTTTATATTGAAATCATATTCTCCAAAAATTTCATACAAAATATACAAATAATTATGAAATAATAAAAGCTAAATGATGATGTCTTCTGGTTGGTAAAAGTAATACTCTTAGACTTAAATTCTTAGTGAAATTTCCTGAAGTTATACAATCTTCTCAAAATTTAAAAATTATAGTCTTCTTAAATTGACTAAAATACTTTTTTAAATACATTCTAGGATTATCCAGCCTTTCAAAACACATCAGAACACTATCAAATGTGTCTTCATTATAATTTTATTATTCCTCAAGACCAACACTCCAAGGATGGATTATCTATTTCTTTAGATCGTACACCTTCCATTAAAACATATTGAAAAATATTTAATAATATCTTATGAATGATCTAATCAGCATCCAATAGTTATCCATACATATTCTAGATAGTTTCCTCAACTCAATGGGAACCCTTCATATCTCCATGGAGATTTCCATAGAAAATCACCACCTGTTTGTTGCTACCTTGAATATGTCCAATCATGTTTTTAAAGCTAGAATCACATCTCACATTCTCATTTCCATTTAAAATGGATTAAAATCACACAATTTATTCATAACATCATATCCTTTTTAAAACAAATACAACTACCATCCAACTAGGAAAAAAATACCCCCTTCGGTTTTTTTGATACACCTTCCAAATTTTTCGATAAAATTTGTTATTCTCTCCCATTTTCTTCTCCCCCTTATTGACAATGAAAAAAATTGAATATAGTGGAATCATTATGTAAATTGGTTATTCTCCATCTTCAAATATTAATGAAATTCATTATGAACTTTTTTGATTGAAGGATGATATCATGTACATACATAGACAAGATCCATGAGTAGATCTACTCTAAGTGTATATGGGTTAACCTTATGTAAAAACAATAAATATTTAACCAATATATCAGGGACTTCCAAAAAAATATTCAGCATGTGTTATCAACTTATATTATCACTTTGGTGATATTTAAAAATATATTATGAAGAAAACCATGATTCATACACACATGAAAACAAAACCATCAAAATAATTCATGTGAAAGTCCTAAAACTCCTATTATTATCACATTATCAATATTTAACACTCCCAATTAATAAAATAATCTTATAAAATAAAAAATAATTATGTAAAGTTTTATTGGAATACCATATTCTCAAATTTTGTACAGTGATCTAGAATTTCCAAATCCACTGCATCACAACTTATTCTCATTTTTATCCCCCTCAAGGTATACACTCAACTTATCCTCTGAATTGTAGTTATTATTTCCAAGAAAAAAACTTATTCATTGTCTAATGTGTAGAAAACTCAATGTTATCATAATATTATGTAATTTTTATCAAAAATAAATAAATAATAGGTAACAATAAAGAACCTCTATGATTTCTCATATGTAATAATACTATTGAGTGTTTTTTATCATCAATTCCACTCCTTTTTATCAGAATTATAAATTTTTTATTGTTAATATCATATGTTTGTTTCATGTTAATCTATATCCATTATTTTTTTTATTTTGTGTGGAACAATATTATTTTCCTCAAAGAATAAGGAAGCATCAGTTCTTAGTGATTTCATTATTCATTTCAGCATTTCTTCATGGGATGGAATTAATGTCATAAAACATTCCCTATAATGTTTTGTTGATCAACCTCATCAGTTATTAGTGTTTCATTATTTTGTGGTGGTCTTATCATTATATCTCTTCCTTATTAAAGTCTAAAATAATACCTCTCATTTATATTCTCAGTCAAAATATGTTTTTTCATTCATTTATCACCGGCACTTTTAAAGATAGTTGACTTAAAATTGAAGAGTTTGAGTGTTGATTTTTATTTCTTTTTAGAGAACCTCATTCAATAAGTTTTAAATGAAACTTCATTAAAATCATAAACCTTATATTTCTTATCTAATCATTTTACTCATTTTTATAATTGAGACATATTGATTGTGTCTTAACTAGTTCATCTTCCCTTGTAACCATCTTTTCTTCTAGATCAATTACTATATTTTCATGTTCATCCACCATAAATATATTATAATTAATTTTATTAAAAAAATATTTTTCTTTTATATCAATCTTATCCTTTTTAATAGATATATTTTTGTTTTTATTTACCAAATTTCACTTTTCATTCCTGAGAAAGGTAATCTGTTAAATAAAATATTCCATCTCATCTTTTAGTTTCCACTCAAGTTATGTAATTTCATATCCATCATCATCACTTAATGATTAATAAAATTCTGTTATTTTCATGATAAAATTTATTAAATTCAATATTGACTTCATTGAATTATTATTCATAATTATTTTCTCATTAAATGAATTTTATTTCTTCTAAACACATTGTTACTTTTACCCTTTTTATAATTTTTATACTACTAATCCAACTCATTTATCTGTGTGACATCAAATATCATCACAATAAAGTTATTATAAGAAATTTATAATACCATTATAGTTATATTACCTTGGGTTTTTAAAAAAAATTCATTTTCAA
Organism: Viscum album; assembly: GCA_963277665.1. Lineage (NCBI taxonomy): Eukaryota > Viridiplantae > Streptophyta > Magnoliopsida > Santalales > Viscaceae > Viscum > Viscum album. The sequence goes on from OY728150.1 coordinate 1,786,003,882, forward strand.
TTTACCTTCAGGGTTATCTTTTGAAGAAGGTCAATAATCCTTTTGAATTCTTATTTGTCTTCCTAATCTTTGGAATAACTTTTTTTTATAACTTCTTCTTATTTTACATTTCCTCTTATCATGGCCACAAAATCCATCTCATCTTTTTTTATTATTCTTTAATGTTGTTTATTTAGTAATTGTATAATCTATAATATTGTTTTGAATCTCATCTAATGATAAATCCTCCCTATCTTATAAGGCTAAAAAATTATGATCAAATCTCTCAAGAAAAATCTTCATATACATTTGGAAAATGGTGGAGCCCCTTAGTTTCTCCTTAAACACTCAAATATTACTCAAAATAAAATTTAATATTGTAAAATAGTATTCAAAATTCTCATCATAATCCATCTTAATATCATCAATCTTTTTTCTTTAGACTTATTATTTCCCATCTTTCAATTTGATATTACCTTCATAGTTAATTCTCAATTTTTATTGAATATTATTGGCGTTTTAATCCCCTTTACATTTTTCAAATTTTTTAAAAATAGATATAAGAAATTATTTTATGATGTTTCATCATTCATGGTATTTATTTATTTAGATAGTTTCATAAAAACATCTTCAATAGTTTGTGGAAAACCACCTATGTAAGTATTTCTCACTTATAGGATAAGAGATATTATGTAGGAAAAAATATAACTCCTCAAACTATTTTATTTCATGGAATTATATTTAGGAACTCCTATATCTATCATGGATATTTTATTTTCTATACTTAAAAAATTATTGGATCACTAAGAAGGAACTTGTATTTTCTCATATATCACTTGTAATACCCCGTTCTAAATTGAACATAGAGTGGGAGGGGTGTCAATGGTCTAATTTTATGAATTCACCTATTCAAATTCAACCTATTAAAGTTATTATCCACTCATTATATACTCTTAACCTTACCTTTAATACATTATACTATATATAAGTCGTAACACTCAAAGATTTACAGGGATCGGGGTAAAACCCAACACCTTTCCAGGATATCTTAGTCACCCCTATCATTGATTCTTTACTATATACACATGTTGTTACAACTATAAATATTGTTTAAGTTATCTCAAAATATATTCACATCATGGTGTATCTCCTGAATCACATAAGAGATATTTTAGATTCACAAATCCAAATATTCTGTGATGATTCCAATACAAAGACCAATGGTTTGATCCTGGTATTCTATATACGTCTTGAGGATGTCCCACCTCTATGAGAAGGTGGATCATAAGGTCCAGACATTTATTTCTTAAATTATTTATGCCCATTTATTCTTCATAAAATGATCTCCGGGAGTTCTAAACATTCCAATCTATCACGTGAACTGGTTCACCTCAATGCTTAGAATACTCAGGTACATAGTAAGTATTCTTCCTCTTAGATGTTCCTTGAATTCAGACTCTTCTATTTCATACTTTGACATAGATTTTTATCAAGTCATTTGTTCTTCTAAATTCTGATACTCATATTTTATGTGAGAACTATTAATGTTCACATGTCCTTCCATTACTACCTATGCTATTTTATATTAAAACAAATATTAAAAATATAAATCAACAATTTGAATTTAGGAATCTCCGTTAAGTCTCATATGGTAGGAAATTTCACTATTTAATACTGGAATATTTTTATTGTTTTAATTATACTTAGAAATAATATTTAGAATCCCCAAAAAAATCCTTCTTCTGAATTTCTTAAAGAATCAGAATATTTCCTTCATGTGATATTTTAATATCATAATCTTCTTCTTATTCCCAAAAAAAATCTATTTTACTTATCTTATATTCTACACGTGTTTGTAACAATAATATGAAGCATATTTCTTATATTATGGAACTCAACTCACCCCCAACTTATTTCAATGGATAGTCCACATTGAACATGGATTGTATCATCATCCATGCAAATTTATCATTATTTTTTAATTCTTAATGAACAATTCAAGATAATATTCCTAGCCAATCCTCTCTTTTTCACCATAATAAATAGGCTATAATTTCTCATAATTATTTATTACCATTTTTTATTTCATGAATTTCATATAAAGTTCATAGTCACATACTCTTCATTTCATAGGAAATTGATGTTATATATGATCTTCATAGTTTTGATCTAAAAAAAATTCATATGATTCTTTAATTTCACATAATCCCTTCAAAATTTCTAACAATGATATAATGGTTAAATAATTTTACACAAATTCTTATGCTCAAACGTTTCTCTCGAAGTTTTACATGGAAGTCTAATGTTCTTTTTTAATGTCGGACACTGAATTCAATTACTCTAGTAATGTATTATGAAATACCAAAAGAATTACAAAATGGATGAAGATCTATGGTGAAGTCTTACAAATTGGAAACTTCATTATCTCATGCTCAAATTCATGTACGATTCCCTTGAGATCATACAATATTCATAAACTCCAAAAGTAATATAATTATTTAAATAACAACGAGTAATCTTCAAATACACTTTAGGCCTTTCTATCCTTTCCCAGCACATAAAAACATCATATAATATTTCTTTATAAATAATTTATCATTACTCAAGCTTCAAATAATATGTATGGATTCTAAATTACTTTATCTCTTCAAAGTGACATTCATATAGCTTGAAAAGTCATTATTAACAAATTATACAAGCTATAATCAACATCCAACAATTTAAAATACATATTTTATAATTTTCTCAGTTGTTCATCAAAATTTCTCATGTCTCCAAAAATATTAATGTATACAATTTTCACAAGTTATTAATTGACATAAATCTATACATCCATGTTTTACAAGGAAAAAAATATCACCTTCTCTTTCCATGTATAATGGATGTTGTTCTCTCACCTTATTCACAATTTCACAACCTTATTGACAAAAATAAAACTACATTCTTATTGGGTACAATATACTTTGGATTTTTTATCAATACACCTTCTAACATTTTCCATAAAGAAATTATTCTCACACTTTTTTTCTCGCCCGTATTAAAAATAAATAAACATTTAATATAGGATAATCCTTAATTAAACCACTTCTCGACTTCATCAAATCAAAATTAAAACCATTATTCACTTTATAAGAGAGGATCATACAATATACACACATTTCCAAGAGTCTTTATGTTATCTCCCTAAGTCTGTTTGGAATAAACTCATATAGAAAACAATATATATTTCACCAAGACATTAGGTATGTCCATAAAATATTTATCATTTGATATCAACGTAGATCCTATCTTTTAAACTATTTAAAAATATATTATTGAATAAAACCATAAATCGTACACACATCACAAAAAAAATCAATGTAGTTCATGTGAAATCCATTAAAATTCCCTGTTTTCTTGTGTTATCATAAACCAAGACCCCCATTCAAAAAAAAGTTTTATATAAAAAAATAGGGGTGTAAATGTGATATGATTTCAATTTTTTCAATATTTTTAAAATTCAGTTGAATTTCTCAATTCACTTCATGATAGATTTATCTCATTTTATCCCATTAATGGGTTCAATAAACTATTGATTTTCAAGGTAGTTAGGATTATCATTAATACCATTTGTTTTAATGTGTACAACACTCAATATTCTCTTTTAATTCCATTCATGTTATAAAAAATAAAAAAATAGAAAATAAGGAGGGATCACATTGATTCCTTTAAAATACCACTAAGATTGAGAGTTTCCTCTTATCCAAGTCCACTTTTTCTTCAAAACTCATCACTTGTTTCTTATCAATATCCTTAGGTTTCATGTCTATCACCTTCATGTGAGATATTTTTTTTATTGAAACAAACATATTTTCCTTAGAGATCATAAAAGATTTATTTCATTGTTCTTTCATCATTTCTATTATCTTTCCATCATGGTCTAGTATTATAGTCTTAAAACATTTCATATCATTCCTAAATTATCCAAATATTTCACACAACTTCTACAGGATATTCAAGTCAAATATAGATCACTTATCATGATTCATAATATTCTTATCTGAGGATACATTTTTTTCAATGTAATTATCCTTCATTTGAGAATTTTCTATTTTTATTAAATTTAAATTAATCTAGAAAAACAACTATAAATTCCTTTTATAATTTTAGTATGGTTGTACATTTTACATGATCTGATATCATTCTCAAAATAGAATGAATGATAATTATATGTCAATTAAAATTTCTTCCCTTTATTTTCATAAGGAAATTGCCTTAGTAAGTTGAACATATATACCTCATCTTTCTATACTACTTTATCACATATTCCACACAACGTTTTGAAATATTAAATTTTATTTTGAGTGGATTTATTTGGTGAAATTATTTTTACACATTGTTTTATTTTATAATTTTCTCTTGTTTTCCAAAGAAACCTCTCCCTTGGTTCTTACCTCTTCCTAGAAAATGACATATCTTACTAATAAGAGTAATATTTGTTACCATACCTTCTGTAACACCCAAAAATGCTCTCAACTCTATTCTTCTATGTTAAGTAAAAATTAGTCAGGATTTTTTTTGGGTTGTATTATATTAGATTGAACACTACTTTTTCTATGGGAAGTGATATTCTCAACATATTTATTCCTTATTCTACTAAGGAAGATTACCAATAATTTTATTTATTTTTCTATATAGGTTCTACCATACATTTATCCTCTTCACTATAAAAAAACAAATTTAACTTTGAAATGATTGGATTCCAATTTTTTTCCGATTGGAATACCTCATTCATATCCCCTGAGATTATTCTTTTTTAACCTCAACATCCTCTATGAAGTATTATTTGACATTTTCAACTAATATTTGGCATTAAGTCATTTAGATTGTGTCTCATCTATTTTTTTCCTTTGTATCAAGATTATGAGGCAACCCAAGATTTACATTCCTTAATAGATCATAATTGTAGTTGAATATTTAATACATAATGTTAGAATCCAAGACAGAACCATAATTTTTTATACAATTTGGAGAATATATACATAAACGTATTATTTAAATATAATATTCAGAATCAATCATAATTTTCTTCTCACTTTGAAACCTTTTAAACATACTCTACTAAAAAATTTATTCATCATCTAGGGAATGGAACCATAATAATGGGTGAGATTAGATGCTTCTTAATGGTAAACATGTGAGATATATATAGATGATCATATGAAATCACAAGATAAATATAATAGTGTTTGATCATAATAATAACATAAAAAGTTTACAACTGACCTTTCATAGATCCAAAAAATGATTCATGGCATAAAAAATATATCATATCCAAATAAATGAATCATAAGAGTGATAAATCATCATAAATTGATCTTTAACCGCATGTTCAAGTCATAATAATAATAATAAATCATAAAATTTTAACACTATAATTGGCATAAAAACTAATTCATATGTAATGGTTAAGTATGAAGGACATCAAATAATTATGGATCAGGAATAAACACATCTTTCCCATAGTGGATGAAGAATTACAACCTATTTCTCATAGTAAATCAGGAATCCATACTTATTTCTCATTGTGGGTCTAGCACATTAACTCATTTCCCATAACTATACATTGATATATAAGTCTTTAAAAAATAATACTGAGAGATATATAACCTTATTCCCACCCATATCATAATCACAATCGATGTATATTTCTACCATAATATCTTAAATCATTCATCATATCTTCATATCATAACCCATGACAATAAAATGATGTTTATCAATATGTCACCAATTAATCATAGCATAACCCATTGATAATGAATGTGTTCCATTGAAATATATTCATCATAATAATAATCCATCAAAATAAAAAAATAATGGTTGAATCATTAGATCATATACCCATAAAATAATAAGTAACATCAAATAATGTTATCACGGTGAAACATTTTTTAAAAACAACACAGTAATATTTCTTTAGACAAAAAATACACTTTTCATTTTGAAATGAAATATTTAAAATAATATATATATATATATATATAATTTTATGAAAAAAATAGAATGAAATAAACAAGAAAACATGTAATGGAATAATAAATTAATTTAGTGTTCATGATGGTATGAAATTAGGTTTATTTCAAGTACATTGAAATAAATATTCCATTTATATTTTCGATGAAAAGTAAAAAAGTACCTCATTTGGAAAAGGGAAAATGATTAATATCAAATAAAATTATAAAAAAATAAAACATGGTCTAAATTAAATTAAATAAATCATTTTATAACATTAAAACATTCTTGAAAACAATTTGATAAATCATGTGCAAGTAAAAAAATATACCCTTCCCAAGAAGAAATAAATTTAACTTTTTCTTAAAAAAATTCCCTCGATCATTCTGAGTACCAATGATAGTAAAATTGTACTATTACTTAAAAAATACATTCATAACTAGAGGATTAAAAAATTAAACTGATTTATCAGATAAGTATAGTATTATTTTCTTAATGAATATTCAATCATAAACAATCTTGATAAAAATGGTATGGAAATATAAATATATTTCCTCAAGTCTCGCCATGCTTCATACGCATTTAAACCTTAGGTATAATAAATTTAGATTTATTTTTAAAATATTATATAAAAATATTAATATATATCACACTATATATTATTTAGTTATATAATATTATCACTCATTCCATAATAATTATTTATTAAAATCATTATTTCAAGTGATAACTGTTTGTTTTTTATGTATATTTTAATTCTGTAGTCCCAATCCTTATACATTGACCATGATTCCATATTATAAAAAGTTTTTATCATGTCATGAGTTTAATAATTAATCAATATACTCACATTAATAAAAATTATTTTAAGGCGATGATGAAAAATGAATTACATCACTTCCTAGAGACTGCGGTCTTTACGTATGTATGAGAAATGTTTCCCTTTATTGATGGATGAAAAGAAATAATGGTAAATAATAATTTAAATTTAAATAACCATAAAAATATCATATATATATATTATATTCATTAAATTTATCATTATAACCATTAATGTGGAGTGATGATGAAAAACAAAATGGATCGCTTTGTGAAGATGGTAGTCCACACGCACAATGGGGCAACGTTTTCATTCCCCATATGACACAACAGAGGTGGATAATTAGTGTTAAATTACCATAATAACAATTAAAAATATTAAATATACTGAATATATTATTTTATAAAAGATATCATTTATTTATATAAGGAATAAGAAGAAATCAAATTAAAAGTATAGATTAATAGTTATACCTTTTCGTTAAGAAACCTCATTTTCATACAACTTAATCTTTAAAAGGATAGACTTATAGAAAAATTATAATCATTAGGAAGTGAGTAAGGAAGCTTAAAATTTATTATTATAATTATTTTATGAGATATAGTGCTCTAAATGTGTGAGGAATATAGTAGAATATGTTCCCTTTTATAAATGAGGGGTGGAGCACTTTAAGAAATAATTAAAGTATTATATTAATATAAATTAATTTTTAGGTAAAAGTGACTCAAAAGTGATATATTTAAAATATATGGTAATTATAAGTATAAATAATCTCATAAAATAATAATTTTAGTTGATTTTTTGAATTTTTAACCCATATCTCTTTGTTTTAACCTCTATTAACCCTCTTGACAATTACCAAAATATCATTGTTTCCTACATTTTAATGGACAATAAGTTTCTATAAAAAACAATTTAGATATAAATGAACCATTTTTTATATTTTAAACCATATCACATTTACGTTGATGATGATATTTTTTTAATATATTTAAAATAGTTTTAAAAAATATCATTTATTATAAAATATCATTAATGTTATTTTTGGAACTATTCATTTAATTTGGCATTAATGTCATCAAGATAAAAATATTATTCCAATATAAAATTTTAAAAAATCACTATTATATTATAATTATATAAAAAATTAATGGGACATAATAATTTACAAAAATATTATTTTTTAAAACAGTTTTGAAACAATTTATATTATTTTCTATTAATTGAGTAAATATGTAAACAATGTTGTGTAAGAATCTAAGGTAATTTCTCAATCACAAAAACTAATAAGTAAATAAACATAATAAAAAATAAATTAATATTTCAATAATCATTTATAACTGAACATAAACTCTTTCTATCCTTTTGAAAAAAAATATTATAGATATTAAAGTCATGAGAGTGGTATTTTTTATTTATTATTTTTTATAAAATAATTTAAAGGTCGTAATCAAAGTAAAATGGAACCATGTGAACATATTATTTAACCTAATTTATGGTTTTTTTAAATAAATTAAAACAATAAAATTTTATGTGTTTAGGTGTTTTTTTAAAACTTATCTTTTAGATTAACCTCAAAGTTTACTAATTTTAATCCTGAACATGGTAATGAATTTGTCAATTTTAAAGGGTTATAATTTTTCCTACTAGGTAAAAAAATTCACATAAATGGAGAATATATTATATATTAAACTATTTCTCATCCATTATTTTCAATTGGATTATTTTTATCATTTTTATATAATTTTAAAAAATATTATTTTCTATAAAATTTTATTAATGTAATTTTACACACTATTCGTTTACATGGAATTTAAAAACATATAGATAAAAAATGAACTAGAATAAAAACTATTTAAATATAAATTATTCATTTTTATTAAACATTATATAATTCATAAATCATTATTCGTTAAAAAAAATATTAATTTTTATGTTTTTGAAATCATTTTTGCTTATTTTTCAACTACTTGTGCAAGTACTATGTCTTTGTTTTATAAGAATTTATAGTAATTATATAATAACTAAAAAATTACCATCATAAATATAAATTAACAATGTTAAAAATGAAATTTTATATTAATTTGTAAGATATTATTATCCCTATGTCAACATATAAACGAAATTACAAGCAAGTGAGTGGCATTTTTTTTGAATTTTCTTTACATAAAATAAAATATATCTAATTATCATGAGAAAATGGAAAAAAATTATATTGATATAAATAATTGATTTATATGGTAGAATAAGTTTCATACTATGAAATAAATTCATATTATGGGTTGATTTTAATACCTTATCTCTTGGTTTTGACCTTGTTTTTTTTCATTTTAACCATACCAAGGTGACAAATATTTAACAGAGTTATTATTCATAATGCAAAAAAATAATAGGGGTTTATTACCAAATTAAACCATCCTAATTCCAAACATGGTATCATTTTTTTAATATTAAATCTCTAGAACTAATAGAAAGCAATTATAATATAAATTCAAATAACAAAATGAAAAACTGTCTTTAGAAAAATGTTCTTTAAAGAATAAAAATTACATTTCAAAAAATTCATTAAAAAATACTATTTAAAATAAAAATAATTATATTATTCTAAATAAAATGGGTCATATGTCACTTTATCATAAAATTGAAAATATAATGATATATTTAATTTCATTATTTACTAAAGAGAAATGAAATTACTTAGAAATAGGTATTTTTAACAATTCACTAAAAAATCAAAAACAAAATTTCAATCTACGTTAATTTTTAAACAATGATTTTAAAAATAAGGTTTATTTTGTAAACAAAAATCCCAAAAAAAAGATGAAATGAATTATAATTTCTAGACACAAAATGAAATAAAATTCCCTTTGTAGAAAATTCATTTTTAAGCTTAAAATAACTTCACAAAAGAAGAGTTCTTATATCATAATAATAAATCAATAAAATTTTATTGATTAATACCTTTATTTATTTATTTAATAATGTGATTATGTTGTGCCTCGGGATGGATAAACCATAATGAGTGGTGAATTACAAGTTTCTTTTTTTGAATTATCTTTTCTTTTAAATTTAGTCTCTCGAACTTATCAAGGTTCTTAATCCAATCAATGTTATGTGTTAATATAACTTTATGTGTAGTTGTATTAATAATAAATAATCATACAAGAACGTACAATTTTTAGCATAAAATCATACTCATTTTTATATTGTATGACCCCCCCCCAACATCGATTCTATACTATAATCTTTATATCAATTACAATTTTTTAGGAAGAAACTGGTTATACCCACCAGTGGTTTATTCTGGTTATACCCCCACCGCAGTAATCTAATTGTTCTCCATTAGTTTATTTTACCCCTTACTGTATCCTAATCCCAACTTCAACTAAGAGACATTTACTTATATCTTTAACTGAAATAATTCCTCTGATCCTAGATCCAACTTAGTGACAATAACAATTCTTCAAGGCTTGATATACTACAGAATGATTCTTCTGACCTTCAAATATTATCTAGATATATCAGACATTCTCATGTACAATTTAAGTACTTTTGGATCTTATTATTACTTTTCAATTATAATGATCACTTGTATCTAATCAGTTTCCTCCTTAAAGCATTTCCTGGGCTATTCTTCTTTGTAATGTTGAATTTCAGACCTCAATTAATATATGTTCAATAAATTTATACAAAATATTTACTATTATTTTATGAAATAAGGGACTTGATAAATATCAATTCACTTATTTCAAGTACACATCTGGCATGGATATTTCTATCTATACTCATAAAAACCAAGAACATAAAATTATTATTTTTTATTATTTTATGTTTTTACTTTCAAGTTATTTTATGTTTATCTCAATGTTCTAATGGATTTTAGGTATTCATGTAAGCATGCACGATATTCTTATATTTTTGAATTCACCCTCTACAATCTAGTCTAAAACAGACTTCATGTAAGTGTTTTCAATTGTATGGGATTTTACAATTCTTTTTCATTCTTTTTAACACAGTGATGTATATACTATCACATGTTGTCCTAACATTATTTGGGAAATAAAGGAAGTTTCAGTTATTTTGTTATCCCATGTTACTTCATTGAAAAAGTTCTTTATAAACCAAATATATTTTTCTTTAAACAAGTTGAATTCATGTGGATTTTCTTATTACTCATGATAGTATAATCTTCAAAGATTATTTCTCAAAGAAGAAGAAAACATCATAGTGGATCTAGTTTTATGAAAAAACAATCTTTATCAATATCATGATACCTATTTCCATCTAAAAGATCTTCACTAAATCATTGATATTGAAGTGAGTATCATTGTTCCTCACACTACCTTAACTCTGAAAAAACATCCAAATTAAATATTCAATATTTAATTTTTGTCACATCTTTGAAATCACCTGTAGATTTTTTTTATTTCTCATAATAATTTCACTAAAAATAGTAGTTTATTTTGTTACACTAGTTCATGTTCCATTCCTCACATGCATGCGTTGATATTTGCATGTATCTTTTGATCTAAAACTCATCTACATTTAAAAAAACCCTTTGTAACTTCATTTTCATTTTCCTAATTCATGTCTTCTCATTATCTAAATTCCCGAAAGTTGTTGTTTCAGGAATGATTCCAAGACTATTATAAGTGATTCATAAGAACTTATAATGTTCACTATCGACCGTTTCAATAAATCATAGGTCCATTCATTTACTCTAGTTATACTGGTACACAACAATGAGGGTCAAGGAATAAGATTCTTTCTGGCTCCAATGAATGGTTCACATTCAATAGATCAGACGATCGAGGTTATTTCTATATATTTATAATATATAGAAATAGTAAAAACATTATACATCCCTCACTAATTGTGTTTCCACTTTATTTCATCCATATAATCCTATACAAACCACAACCTTTTCGATCTATATGTGTTCTAATAGCACCCACAACAAACAAACTCCCCTCAAGGGTCACACCAACCTGTTTTATCCCATCGGTACCATATTCTATGATCTCTCACTTAATCATGCTCTAGTGGGCCTATATAGAATTTTGTTTAGCCTAAGCACCCTCACATAAGAATGCTCTTATGGGACAATACAGTAGCATGTTCTACCTCTTTCATATTTTGAGATGTCCCATCCAAGCTTCCTTGTGTGTGCTTGACCTCTGATCCCACAATGCCTTGGTTGTACCCAGATTAGGCTAACATGTGTTATTAACCTGTTTTTAATAAGTCCACCAAAAAACACTTATAAAATTATATGTATATAATTGATAAAGTAATCATATTACAAAATTATTCATCAAATACTATTCCTCCCCACCTATGTTTCATGTAAAATGTAAATACATTTTACATGGCCTTATATTAAAATTATCTTCTAATTCTCATGGAAATTAGTATTTTACAAGGCCTTCAGTTACTCTTAAATATTGTAGTAGTGTGTCACTATTGAAACATGTCATTGAACATAAGATAACTTCAATAATCATCACAATTACAAGGATAATTACTCATGCATGATATCCAATTTCATTAAGTGAATCCATAACAATTATATAGGAATCACTTCTTCTCACTATAAACTTTCCAAAAACATATTGACACATCATTGAAAACAAAGGAAAAAATGCACGCCAAAATATCCCCCTTTTAATGTTGTTATCAATATCTGTAAACACATTTAGAAGTCAATAATGTGCTCAAAACATTCTCCCCTGAATTAGAAATAAAATTAAAAGTGAAAGTTAGGGCTTTTCAAGTCTCATATAACATCCAATAATATATTCTCGCTGATTGTATGATTATTATTTTTAACAACAGTGAGAGAGGGATCATTTCACATGGTTTAATTGGAAAATAGCCTTTACATAATCAAATATATGTATATGTTAAAAAACCGAGTTCAGAAAACAAGAGAGACAAAACTATTTTTATGCTACCAATAAACTACTATTTATGTGAAATCATGCTCTGAGATTCTCAATATTAATTTTAAAGGATGTATAATATCATATTTATAAATAAAATGATAAATCTTTCACATAATTCAATAAACACATCAAAAATATTATGTTACAAAGATATATCCCTCCATTTATATCCTTTCATTAGAACCAATCACTCCACTTAATTGATATTATCAATAGAATTAAGAATGAGGATGTAATGTCTTATTGGAATACCCAATCTTTAAATTTTATATATCTATTTATAAGTTACACATTAACTATGCAGTGATGATTTAATAGATTTATCTCATCAGTGCTCCCCCTAAATGGATGAATCTATCTCCTTAAAATCCTTGAATGTTAGTACATAATCATATATATATATATATATTGGGGAATAAGGGAGGACCTTCTTTAGTTTTTAGAAATAACAATCAGGTCATGAACTGCCTCTCAACCTGAGCCTTTATTTTCTTTCAATATAATTCTACTTCTATCCAGCATTTTCTAGAATAAATTTTTTCACCTCATTTTATACAACAACATTAATTCCTTTATATTTAAAAATTTATTAATATTCTTATAATTTCTTATCCAATTTCAATTGATTTGGAAAACCATACAATTTTCCAGACATTTTTTGTCTTCTCGAAATCATATCATGACTTTGAAATTATTTTTATGTTGATAACTCTTATCTTTTTCATAATTGGAAATAAATCCTAGATTTATTTTCATGCATTTTTAATTTGTTTGACCCTTCTAATTACGTCTTCCACAAACTTATTTTTTTCCTTAATATCTTTTCTTTCTTAGAATAATAGATGAATTTCTATTTATAATATTCTTTATCAGAGAACCTGTTATCATACATTCACTATGACTCTCTCATGATTTATTAATCTTCTCTAGAAATCAGATGTTATAGTTGTATGAGTAGGATTTATGGACATACATTTCACAACACCAGAAATAACATCTAAACTTTAATCTTTCACCATGATATGCATTATGTCCAAACACCTGGTGTTATTGTACTTCTTCAAACCAAGCCTTCTTTTTTCTAAGGGTAAATTATTTTCCTAGATGATTTATCTATCCTTTTATTTTTTTAAAGTATCTCCCATTATTATTCATTGAAGTCTCTTTTATAATAGTCTTCTTATTTTGTTAAATTCTCAAGGTTGTCTTATCCCCATTATTTTTATATGGATTTCTCTTCTCTAGTGTTGGACATACCTTTCCTTCAATATTTTCCCATAAATCCAATACATATATTATTTTATTTAATTTTCATATTATTAAAATATTCTAATTCCTTGTTCCAGAACATCTTGAAACATAGATAATAGCCTAGGATCCTTCTTCTCTTCTTTTGTTGTGTGTTCTATTTAGATTTTACATATTGTGAACATAACATCTTTTGTGTGGAACCACCACTCAATTGGAAATTTCTTGGTAGCTATTATTTATGATACTTTTCACACCAAAGCTTGATTTGGTGGGGTTATCCACATTTTTAACCATACATCCTTTCTTGTAGTTTGGTTTGAAACTTGTACCATCATTTTAAATAACATTGGTACAAATTATAATTTGTGAATTATGGGATACCATATTATTGTAGGATGTTTCCATTTTATTAGAGGATGATGTCATCATATTATTAGTTATATGATACTCAATGAAAACTTGAGTGGAATTATATATTCTTCCAGTAATTTGGGAAGTTTCAACTTGTGGTGATTCTAGATTTTTCAATGTTACATCCATCTCTAAAAACATTAGTTTGAGAGAGTTATTCTCATCCTCAACTGATCTCAGTTAGAATTTTAAGAACATTGTTCTTCCTTTGAGGTATGGATCTTTTTTTTAGTTTATACTTATGAAAATGGTGGAAAAGAGGTCAAGGTATGGCTTCAGGCCTATTACAAGATGAGACTGAGAACTAAATGCCATGATCTTTGAGGTACGTGTTGTGTATGGTTCATTACACACCAGGTAATCCAGATACACAGCCATGTAACGGTATAGCTAGAAACTGTACAGAAATGGAATACAGACTCATGTATAGGTAGTGTAATTTTTTATTGATTAAAATGGGTTGTAGCTTTGTTTTTGTGAAAATAGACAGAGGCTCTCCCAGATTGACTAACAAGCAGTGCTGAATAGGATTTGTCCTCCCAAATCATCATCTGAACTCTGATTCCTTCTCTATAGAATGAGTTTAAACCCAATAGATAAGCTCTTGATTCTCCTTGAGTAGTTCTTCATGATTTTTTTCTCGATGAAGTTATTTAACATTTAGAGTTTATCTTCTTTTTTTAGATCTACATCATTCTAGATTAAATTGGACATTAAGGGTTTATGAGGAGAGTCGTACTATAATGAGGTTGGTGATATTGTGCCTCTAAATTATTATTGAGCATTTAATATGTTTTGTATTGTAATTCACTGATGTTTAGGGTGTATCTGTCACGACCCGTCCTCAGGGCCCGTGTCGTGACTACCCCAATCCCGCCTTCTATAGGCCAGGTGCTGGCGACTAGCACCAAAGGCGTAAATCCCGATATCTAGGAAGGAATATCCTTTATAAAACATAAACACATCCAACCAGAGTACAAGCAGAAGAAATACACTAAGTACAAAAGAAAGTGATGAAATGTAAATGGGTCAGAATACAAACCCAACTGAGAAATACAAATACAACTGAACAAAAGTACAACAGAAAAGGAAAACAACTAGAAAATAGAAGCAGCTCCTGGGTCTTCCACCTAGGATCCTACCTGAAGGGTAGGTATAGATAGCCTCCTCAACGCTCTCGCTCGCCAACCTCCTCCGTGTACCATATCGTCGTGAAGTCCACCTCCGGGTACTGTCTCGCCGTGAGGTCCACCTCCAGGTACTATCTCGTCCTAGTTCTCTCAATCTCTGTCAGCGATGTCCGTCGTTTGTATCCAACACAACGAGGTGCGGGCATAGCCCGTGAAGGGGTGAGTATAATGATACTCATTAGGGACTCCGAGACTCTCAAGGTCTCACTAAATCAAACAAGGATAACCACAAATAAGGATCTAAAAAAATAACCCTTACTTAAAAATAAGCCCCTACTTATACCTAAGTTATCAAGTATCCCATCTTAATCACGAGGTATCACACAAATATGAAATCAATGGATAACCAATTAATAGGTATATGCCCATACATATACCTATGTTATCAAGTAACTCATCTCAATCAAGAGGAATACACAAAGGTCATTGACTCAGCTCAAACCAGGATATTTGTTAATAATACCAAAACCACAACTACTGGAGAACTCCTCCTCTCTCGAGTACCGTAGCCCTGTCATGACTCAGAGGCGCTACTCACTAACCTTAGACAACTGAGGTACTCCTCCTGTCAAGTACCAAGTGTCTGCACCCAAACACAGTAGTGCTCCCTGCCAGGGGTCTCCCGCCCAAACACAGTAGTGGTTCCCCTAATAGCCTACAGAGGTACTCCTCTTGTCGAGTACTGCAGGTCTGCTTCCAACTACCAGGCGCTCCTTCCGTCATGGGTTTTCCACCAAATACCAGACGATCCTTCCACTGGGCTAGTCAACTCACTCCAAGTCGAATTGGTCAACCAGTCGTCAAGTTCACAACTACTATTTCTCCGCACTCCATATGGTCGTCTCCAAGAGGATCCGCTCCACGAGGTACTGGTTGATACTCCATGTATCACAAAGTCCCACAAAGAAGTATTACAAGGGACCGCCGCATCACAGGGGTATCAACGCAACAGATGACACGTCAATCGGACGCCCGATATATGAGTTATTAGCATTTTTGTCCCGGGGGCCCGGTTGGATTCGTGTACAAACCAACCTGACCGTATCTCAACTTTACCCCGAACAATCATAAGGTATACTCAAAGAGACCGTTTCTCAATGATATTACCAACACCGCTGACGGTTCATCAAATGGACATCCAGTCTGAAAGTTATCGGCTTTCCCATTCTAGGTGTCCAGTTGGTTTCTAAGGTAAAACCAACCCGACCGTACTCCAACTACGTCCAAACTTCTGGTAAAGTATGCCAAAAGATCCGTCTCATAAAAAGGAATCCAACATAATCGACGACACGTCAATCGGACGTCCGATCCTTATGTTATGAGTGTTTCCGCACTGAGGGCCCGGTTGGTTTTGTGTCTGAACTAACTTGGCCGTACATCAAATGTCACTGGTTAACCAAACCGATCAAACCATTTCGATCCATACCAAAAACCACACGAGATGGACTACCCATTGGTCCAAAAAGGATAGTCGGTGAAAAAGATTCATTTCACCACAACACACGCGAACCGGGCCTCGTGGGGCCCATGCCTCGACCTTGACTTAAATATCCAAAATTGGTCTTGAAACATATGTCTTAATTCCATCGTCACAACTTCACAGATGGTTCGTCATTCCGAAACCGTATGAGAGAGATATGTCAGATAAAAATCCTGTAATAATAATAATAATATTATTATTTGGTGTTTCGTGGACCCGAGCCACAAAACACAATTTAGTATCCAACATTAGACTTGAACCAACCGTATTATTGATAGGATTACATCGCCACTGATGGCAAGCTAATCGGACATCACACACATGAGTTATGGAGGGTTAAAGATTTAATAATAATATTAAATCAACTATTTTTCGAGCGCTTCGGGAACCCGATCCAAAAACCCAAAAAAACATTCAATATTGGACTTGGAATGTGCGTCTCATAATCTGGGTTGCACTACCGCAGACGGTTTGTGAAACCAAGGTCGCACGAATAAGTTGTGGTCGAAAAAGTGTTTTATCAACAATAATAATAATATTATTATTATATTATTATTTTTAATTGATTTTACCTCAAAAGAACACAATGTCACGCACCACCACTCTCTCTCTCCAATTGGTGCGCCTCCCTCCATTTCACGTATGGAAATCCCTAATTAAATGGTGTGCATCACATTCATTGGATTCTATTTCTTTCTTTTAGGTTTTAATTTATTTCCTTTAAATGTTTTCTCTCTCCAATCTCTTTCTCCATTCACTGTTTCTTCTGCACCAAACCTTTCCAGCATGGCCTTTCCGCGGCTGCCTCTCATGCCGGATCTGCCACCTCCGGCCTACCACCATCCTGGCCTCCCGCCGTGATACCGCACCGCCCCCAGCCACCCGCGTCGGCGCACCTCAAACCAGCCGCATTGCCTGGCCCCCCGTCCGCTCGCCACGCCACCTCCCATTACCACGCACCCGACCCCATGCTGCCGCACATCAAGAACAAGTTGACAGTGGGTCTGGACTTGTTCGTAGTCCGTACCCACCGTGTTAGTAGTTCGAATAAACACCCAACAGAATATTATTCCATGCTCAAGGGAAAGAATCACGTAAACTTAAATAAAAAAACCCCATACCTCAGTAATTAACATCACACATCATTGATTCGCAGAATGCAGTGTCACAGAAGATGGACGTCTATTCCGTTGACGTCAGGGTGTGTCCGAAGTAGAAACACCATTGGAGAAATCCCCCGCGTTCTTCATGGTGGAGTCATTCTTTGTTGAAGGTTGGTTTTCTTCGTCAAACAAGAACAATTCCTTCTAAGTCTTCTCAAGCGTTCCTCCACCAATATTTCCAACCTCCAAAATAATAAAAAGGCTCTCCATAATATATCATGCCATGTAATTCAAAACTTTGATGGAATATTAATTAGGGAGGTGATGGGTTGCCATAATAAGGGGAGTTTTCATATTAAATTGGAGAGGTGTTGAAGGGCGGTTAGAGAGAGTTAAAGAAGTTTAGAGGTTAGGGATTGTGTGGGTCCCACCTCTCATTTATCCACACTTTGAAGAGTTTAACTTCCAATATATAAAAATAAAATTGTTCAACAATTTTATTTATTATAAACTAAATCATCAAATAATAAAATTCAACCCGTTTAAAACGCAACTGTGATAAAGGTTCCCTTGAAAAATTACCGGCGCAATGAGTTAATCGGTGCCCTCAGATTTCAATATCGAGCATCGGTTCAAATGATAGAAAAACCCACATGTACGTTTACTGAACGTACCTGAAAAAAAGTTCGGAAAAATATTATCAGTCACCCTCGACCCGCGCTGGTTGAGGTTAGGCTCTACCTAAGTAAAACACGCCCCAATGAACCCATCGATACTATCAGATTTTCAATTAGAGTTACCATTTAGATGTTATGAATTTTACAATAAAATAATTGTTACTTAATTATTTTATTTGCGGCCAGAAACTAACTTTTTCTGGTGGCCCGTGGCCGCCAAAGTTATTATCTGCTTAAATAAATCATTCCATCATGAGTTCAGTGGTGGTCTCAGTTTTTTAATCCGAGCTACCTTTTGTGAGTTATAACCATTCGAAAAATAAAATAATTTATTTAATTATTTTATCTATGGTTATGCCATTTTTGGAATTTCTCATAAGAGGCCCGCACCGACTAAACATAAGTCGCGCCTGGGGTAAACCCGCCATTCTGAGTGCAACAGTGCACTCAGATTTCTGATCTGAGTAACTGTTTAATAGTTATTCCACTTTTTCAGAAAAAATGCTTACGCACGTTAATTTTAAGCTTAAGAAAACGTCAGAAAATTATTCCTGGCACATCGGGCCTCAGAATCAAGTGCCGTCAAAACTGCGGACTCATAAAATTCCAAATAATTTATGAAAAAAAAATTTCTTGAATTTTACGGGTCTTTACATTACCCCCACCTTAGGGCTTTATGTCCCTGTAAAGCTTCAACACACGCTAGGGAAAGAAAAAGAGGGTAGTAAGCACACATCTGAGTCTCCCGCTCCCATGTGCTCTCCTGGAGGATCCCGTGTTACCGGCGAATGTGAACCAGAAGAATCGACCGTCCACATATGACCTGCACCTCTCGGTCCTCGATCTTCACTGGAACCTCCGAGAATGTCACCCCGTCATCAATTTCCAGCTCCCCATGGTCGATGATGATGGATAGGTCATGCACGCGTCTTCTCAGCTGAGATACGTGGATGGCATCGTGCACCCGGTGCAGCTGAGGTGGAAGGGACAGGTGGTAATCCACCTTGACTACTCCGTTGATGAAGAAGGAGGTGTGAATGTAAGAGACTGAAGTTAGGCTGCACCATCTCTATCCACAAAGGATATATTTAAGGCAGCCAGCTGCTATATCGCCTCTTCTAGTAGCTAAATACCAGTCCTCCAGCCGAGTGCATCTGTAACAAAGTTCCCCTTCCCAATAGTATAAACTATCTCAAACTCATTTTCCTGGAGGAACTGAATACTCAAAACTCTTGCAACCACAAGGGTAAATCTAGCCGACTCAAGAGTGATCAGCCGCACCCTCAAAATCACATGTTTATCATGTGCTGCCTGGGATTCCCTTTTAACCGACCAAGGAAAAACCCCATCCCATTGTTGTAGATAAACCAAAACCTTTTTGCCTAATATAGTCAATCTGAGGATAAAATGTGAATCCAATCCATACCCAGACCAACGTCGTAAGGCCTCGACGCTGCCACCAAGAGGTTCCAACCGAAAATCTCGCCTCAAGGGTCAGATCACACCGTCAGCGTAAGTGTGATTATCGAGTGTCCTCCCAAAGGTATCTCCAGACATGAGGATCAAGTCAACGGTTTTAACCAGAAACTCTAGGTATGAGACAAGATTCGTGAAAAGAAGGAATGATTGGTACCTAAGTTTATTGATACGACAGCTAGTAGTGGACACAAACCGTACCTCGAATCATTCCCAGAGCCCTTGGGTCACACTCCTTGACCGCAAGAAGCTACTCTCTTCCCCTAACCTCCTACTCCATGAGCCTGGAGAGGACTAAAAAGGTGGGTGGTTATAACATGTCAAAATGTATACCACCTCATGCTGCTCTCCATGCTCTGCTTCCACGTCTACTGCTATGCAGATTCATCTGTCCTTAAAAATTCTTCTCCCAAGTCTCTAAGACTTGTGCCAGTTCGCATCTTCCCACTGCTAACATTCACTGGATATAACCGATCATCCAAAGAACATTCAACCACAAAGGTTCTCTCTAGCACCCTAACATAAGTAGGAATGCATAATGGAAAGAGTACATACTCGGATATCTTTAAACACACCTCGCTCAGAGTTCTGAGCTCTAAATCACTAATCATATCGTATTTATCAAGTACCCGGAATGATTGGTACACCTCGTTGAGTACTCAGCTTCTGACATGTCTTCCTCCCGAATCTGTGTAAGCTCTAGAAAACTCTCTTCCACCTCCTCAAGCCAGTCCTCATCCACCTATGAGTCAGGATTGCCTCGGAACTTGAGGGATATCTATTGATAAAACAAATTTAAGGCACTAAGACAAAAACTCTCATCTACCGGTACCACCGGTTGTAACTGATGACCAACAGGTAGTGATATAGCTGGAACACTACCCAAAGGTACTATCTCAGGAATCAGTCCACATACCAAATCCTCATCACTATATAGACCAAACTCATGGTCACTCACTGGAAAAAATAGTATCTAAGTCCAAAGTCCACTCTAACGGTGTCTCAACTCGGCGGAAAACTCTAGAAATCGCTTACATCCAGTCCTCTGCTACCTGGGAATCTGCCTCACCTCGTAACCTCGGAGGCCTCTACTACTGGAACTTGTGCAATGTGCTCTGTTGGCATGCACTGTTCGCTAGTATGGCTGGTGGAATCTACTGGCCAATGGGAGGCGGTGCTGTTGGT
Organism: Viscum album; assembly: GCA_963277665.1. Classification (NCBI taxonomy): domain Eukaryota; kingdom Viridiplantae; phylum Streptophyta; class Magnoliopsida; order Santalales; family Viscaceae; genus Viscum; species Viscum album. The sequence goes on from OY728150.1 coordinate 1,786,025,393, forward strand.
ACACCACCTGAAGGTGCAAATATTGAAAAAGGGCCCTACACCGAAGTCACATCGCTCGGTGGGCCGTCATCGAGTACTCTCTTGGAACACTAACTGACTGTCTGCGTGGAGACATCCTGAACAGATGTGACATGGTCAATGATTTATACTTGGTGAGCTGACCTAGTTTGAGTTGACTTTAAAACCTTTTGGAAACACACATGCAATCAGTGTTTTCATGCACTGAGTCAGAAATCAGTAGTCAGGGTCCTGGTGTGTGGATACGTCAACAACCGCACCAACACTGGACTCCCTGAACTAAAGACCACACTCGGTACCCTTAACACTATTGCTTCACAGAAAGGAATTATCAGAGTTCTAAGTTCTGTGGTAGAACCAACTTATTTGATACCAATTTGTCATGACCCGTCCTTGGGGCCCGTGCCGTGACTACCCCAAGCCCACCTTCCCTAGGCCAGGGGATGGGGACTAGCACCAAAGGCATAAATCCCGATATCTGGGAAGGCATTGCCTTTATAAAACATAAACCCATCCAACCAGAGTAAAAGAAGAAGTATTACACAATGTACAAAAGAAAGTTCTGAAATGTAAATGGGCCAGAATACAAACCCAGCTGATAAGTATAGCTACAACTGAACGAAAGTACAAAAGAAAAGACAAACATCATGAAAATAAAAGTAGTTCCTGGGTTTTCTACCTCAGATCCTACCTAAATGGTAGGTACAGATAGCCTCCTCAATGCTCTCGCTCCCCAAACTCCTTTGTGTACCGTCTCATCGTGAAGTCCACCTCTGGGTAATGTCTCCTCATGAGGTCCACCTCCGGGTACTGTCTCATCCTAGTACTCTCAATCTATGTCAGCGATGTTCGTCGTCTGCATCCAACACAATGAGGTGCGGGCATAGCCCGTGGATGGGCATGTATAATGATACTGAGTAGGGACCCCGGGAACCTCAAGGTCTCACTAAATCCAACAAGGATAACCACAAATACGGATCTAAACAGATAACCCTTACTTAGGAATAATCCCCTACTTATACTGTAGTTATCAAGTAGTCCATCTCAATCATGAGGTATCACACAAATATGAAATCAAAAGATAACCACTACTTAGGCATATTCCCATACATATACCTATGTTATCAAGTAACCCTTATCAATCACGAGGAATACAGAAAGGTCATTGACTCAACTCACACCTAGATTTTCATTAATGATACCGAAACCAGAACTGCTGGAGAAATCCTCCCCTGTCGGGTACAGTAGCCATGTCATGGCTCTGAGGTGCTACTCACAAACCTTAGACTGCTGAGGTACTCCTCCTGTCGAGTATCGCGAGTCTACACCCAAACACAGTAGTGCTCCTCGCCAGGGGTCTGCCGCCCAAACACAGTAGTGGTTCCCCTAATAGCCTACAGAGGTACTCCTCCTATCGAGTATCGCAGGTCTTCTGCCAACTACCAGGCGCTCCGTCCGCCTTTGGTCTGTCACCAAATACCGGGCGCTCCATCCTCTGGGCTAGTCAACTCACTCCAAGTCGAATCGGTGAAGCAGTCGTCAAGTCCACAACTACTAGGTCTCCGCACTCCATATTCTCATCTGTGGGAGGATCCGATCCATGAGATATTGTTCGATACTCCGTGTATCACAAATCCCCACAAAGAAGTATCACAAGGGACCACCTCGTCACAGGGGTATCAATGCAACAGACGAAGCGTCAATCGGACGCCCGGTCTGTGAGTTATTAGCCTTTTCGTCCTGGGGGCCAGGTTGGTTTTGTGTACGAACCAACCTGACCTTATCTCAACTGTACCCCGAACTCTCATATGGTATACTAAAAGGGACCGTTTCTCAATGAGATAACCAACACCACTGACGTTTCGTCAAACAGATGTCCGGTCTGAAAGTTATCGGCTTTCCCGTTTTAGGGGCCCGGTTGGTTTCTAAGATAAAACCAACCTGACTATACTCCAACTGCTTCCAAACCTCAGGTGAAGTATGCCAAAAGATCCATCTCATCAAAAGGAATCCAACATAGTTGATGAAACGTTAATCGGACGTCCGATCCTTATGTTTTGAGCGTTTCCGCTCTGAGGGCCCAGTTGGTTTCGTGTTCAAACCAACCCAATCGTACTTCAAATGACACCGGTTAACCAAACCGGTCCCACCATTGCAATTAATACCGAAAAACACACGAGATGGACTACCCATTGGCCAAAAACGGATATTCAGTGAAAAAGTTTCATTTCACCGCAACATGCGCAAACCGGGCCTCGTGGGGCCCATGCCTTGAACTTGACATAAATATCCAAAATTTATCTTGAAACATCCGTCTTAATTCAAGGGTCACAATGTCGCAGATGGTTCGTCATTCCGACACCGTATGAGAGAGATATGTCAGATAAAAATCCCGTAATAATAATAATAATAATATTATTATTCGGTGTTTCGTGGACCCGAGCCACGAACCAGAATTTAGAATCCAACATTAGACTTGAATCGACCATATTATTGAACGTATTACATCGCCACTGACGGCAAGCCAATCAGATGTCGCGCGCATGATTTATGGCGGGTCAAAGATTTAATAATATTATTAAATCCATTATTTTTCGAGCTCTTCGGGTACCCGATCCAAAAACCCGAAAAAAAACATTCAATATTAGACTCAGAATGTCCATCCCGGAATCTGGGTCGCACTACCGTAGACTATTCGTGAAATCGAGGTTGCACGAATAAGTTGCGGTGGAAAAAGTGTTTTATCAACAAAAATAATAATATGATTATTATATTATTATTTTTAATTGATTTTACCTCAAAAAAACACAATGTCACGCACCACCACCCTCTCTCTCCAAATGGTGCGCCTCCCTCCATTTCACGCATGGAAATCCCTAATTAAATGGTGCGCATCACATTCATTGGATTCTCTTTCTTTCTTTTAAGTTTTAATTTATTTCCTTTAAACGTTTTCTCTCTCCAATCTCCTTCTCTATTCACTGTTTCTTCTCCACCAAACCCTACCAGCCTGGCCTTTCCGCGACTGCCTCTCACGATAGATCTGCCGCCTCTGGCCTACCGCCATCTTGGCCTCCCGCCGCGCCGCCGCACCGCCCCCGGCTACCCGTGCCGGCGTGCCTCAAACCAGCTACTTCGCCTGGCCCCCCGTCCGCTCACCATGCCACCTCCCGTTACCACGTACCCGACCCTATGACACTGCACATAAAGAACATGTTAGAGGTGGGTCCGGACTTTTTCGTATTCTGTACCCACCGCGTTAGTAGTTTGAATAAATGCCCAACAGAATATTCTTTCATGATCGAGGGAAATAATCATGTAAACATAAATAAACAAAAACCCCTACCTCAGTAATTAATGTCACATGTCATTGATTTTTTGAAATGCGGCATCGCGGAAGATGGACGTCTATTCCGTTGACGACAGGGTGTGTCCGAAGTATAAACACCATTGGAGAAATCCCCCGCGTTCTTCGCAGCGGAGTCGTTCTTCGTTGAAGGTTGGTGTTCTTCGTCAAACAAGAACACTTCCTTCTTAGACTTCTCAAGAGTTCCTCCACCAATATTCCCATCCTCCAAAATAATAAAAAGTCTCTTCATAATATAACATGCCATGTAATTCAAACCTTTGATGGAATATTAATTAGGGAGGTGATGGGTTTCCATAATAAGGGGAGTTGTCAAATTAAATTGGGGAGGTGTTAAAGGGGGGTTAGAGAGAGTTAAGGAATTTGAGAGGTTGGGGCTCATGTGGGACCACCTCTCATTTATCCAAACTTTGAAGAGTTTAACTCCCAAGATATAAAAATAAAATTGTTCAACAATTTTATTTATTTTAATCTAAATCCACAAATAATAAAATTCAACCCGCTTAAAACGAAACCACGGTAAAGGTTCCCTTATGCAATTACCTGCGCTGTGAGTTCATCGGTGCCGTCAGATTTCAATTTCAAGCAACAGTTCAAAAGATAGAAAAACCCGCATGTACGTTTATTGAACGTACCAAAAAAAAAAGATTAGAAAATTATTATCAGTCACCCTCGACCCATGACGGTCGAGGATAGGCTCTGCCTAGGTAAAACACGCCCCAATGAACCCATCGATACTCTCATATTTTCAATCCAAGTTACCATTTAGAAGTTATGAATTTTACAATAAAATAATTGTAACTTAATTATTTTATTTGCGGCCAAAAAATAACTTTTTCTGGTGGCCTGTGCCAGCCAAAGTTAGTGTCTTCTAAAATAAAGCATACCCTCATGAGTTCAACGGTGGTCTCAGATTTTTAATCTGAGCTACCATTTGTGAGTTATAACTATTTGAAAAATAAAATAATTTATTTAATTATTTTATTTACGGTTATGCCATTTTTGGAATTTTTCATAGGAGGCCCGCGCCGACTAAACATAAGTCGCGCCTAGGGTAAACCCGCCATCCTAAGCACAACGATGCCCTCCGATTTTTGATCCAAGTAACCGTTTTATATTTATTCCACTTTTTTAGTAAAACTGCTTAAACACGTTAATTTTAAGCTTAACAAAACTTCAAAAAATTATTCCGGGCACACCCGGCCTTAGAATCAGGTGCCATCAAGAAACTACGGACTCGTAAAATTCCAAAGAATTTAAGAAAAAAAATTCCTTGAAATTTACTGGTCTTTATAGTATCCATGAATGAAAATTTACTCTATTTTTTTAATAATGATTATTAGGTCACGAATCAAATTAATATAAGCATGTTTTGGCTTATTGGTTTGATTAAGGGCCACCCCATTGGTGGGTTTCCCTCAAATGATCATTTATTTCTATTTGGCCATGGTTTCTTATGAGGCATGAATTAATTTCCCATATTGGGTTGTTAAGTATAAATTATAGTTATATATAATTTTAATTGTGTAAAATTGTAATTGATTGGATTAAGGGTTTAGGATTAGTGCTTTGCCTTTTACCCCATGAGATTTCAATTATCATCTAATCCATGTGATTGTTTAATTCACTTGTTTGTTGATGTGTTTGATTCCCACGTGAGTTATTATTCGGTTAACCATGTAATAGTGTAATTTACATGAGTTGTCTTTTATGATTAAATGTTGATATACTGGGCTCGACCCTATTTACTGTTATGCCTCCAGGTGTGAATTTGTTATGCATGTGGGTGGGAATTTATTATGCCTGTGAGAAAGGATTTGTTATGCCTATGGGTGAGAATTTTTTATGCCTGTGGGTGAGGATTTGTTATGCATGTGGGAAGGGTTTCGTTATACATATGGGAAATATGTTGAGTTGAAAATAGAAATGGAATAACTTATGACATGTCTTCTAAGACAAAGCACATGGTTGGATTCAGTCTTCAATTTAATTGTTTAGATATCCGTTTCAGGTATATGTTGAGTATCCTTTATATGGGAGATTAATGGGCTTAGGACGGATCTCAAGACTTATGTAACTCATTTTAATTTAATGGTTTAATAGAACATAATAAATTAAAATGGACAACATGGATTTTAGGATTGTTTACTTTTGAGTACTTCCTAGTTTACTGCTTTTCCTTTTTTACCCTACTTGTTGCATATACTTAGTGACAGATAGGCACAGACCTTAGGTGGTTTCCTAATAGGATATATTTTTCACACCCTAATTGTTTCATGCTTTTGGGACCGAATAGATATTATTATTTCATGTATCTATAAGGGAATGTACCCTTCTACAGGTACTTGAGATGCTGTTTAGGAGGCTATGAGCAGTGGGACGAGTCGTGACTTGTGATTCTTCTTAGTTCCTTTGTTTATTTTTATTTTGAAACACATATTGTGTATTATTATAGTGTACTTATTTAGATTATTTATTAGGACATATGACATGCTGAATCATCTTTTTATGGAATGATGTTTGGTTATTTACCTTATCAGTCTTACGTTGTTTATTTAAGTTGTATGCAGTTTACTACTTCCGCTACTGAAATATTATTTATTAAACTATGTTACACTCTATAAATGAGGTTATATTTTCCCCATTATCTTACCCTATTCCCTCACTACTAGCCTTTATGCTATGGTGTTTGGGGAAATGTGCGTGAGGCCATGTGACCAATTGGGTACGGGGCACCAGTTGAGTTGCACTTGGATATGAGACATTACAATGATGTATCAGAGAATTTATTTCATGGTTTTCATTATTGTTTGTCGATGATATAAAGGGAATGGAATTTGGTAATTACATATACCTAGGAGTAGCTACCCTGTTTATGGGGAAAATCAAAATTACCTCGAATGAAATTGTAATTTTTGGATTTGGAGCAATTACAGTTGATTCAATTTTACCATTGGGTGATGCGCATGCTTTATGCTATTATTATTTATATCATTGTGGTTCTATTTGTTGAAAACTAATTATATGAGGGAATTACATCTCATGAATAATATAGGAACTTGTTATAAATCACATGTCATGCATTCTTTCTATTCCATTTAGAAGCATTATTTATTGCATGTTGTTGTGATATATGTCATGCTAGATATGAATATTGTTGTGATAGGTATAATTATAGATATGCCTAATAATTGGATTATATCCCAATTAATGAATAAGTAAAATCAAAGGATGTTACCATAGATGAAAAATGTCATTAAGAGATCACTAAAATATTTCTTGAGGAAAATACACTTTTAATTTTGAAACCATATATTTAAATTAAACAAAAATATAAAATATTATGGAAACATTTTTCATTTAAAAAATACAAAATAACTTGTATAGAAAGTTTCAAATCCTTCATCGGTCAGGATGACATGAAATTTTGTATACAAAAAGTACATTAAAACAAATATTCCTTTCACATTTTTAGTAAAAAGGAAAACGTTCCTCTTTTGGAAAAAGAAAAGAAGGTTAATTTGAAAAAAATATATAAAAAGTAACAACTAGAAGTAAATGAATTTAAAAAATAATAGAAGAATATTAAAACGTTATTGAAAACATTTAGGATAAAACATGGACATGTAAGAAATATATTCTTGGATAAAGATGAAATAAAATCTATTTTTCATCAAAAAACTTTTCTAGATCATTTTGAGTAAAAAATAGAGGAAGATGGTACTAGTAATTGAAAATAGATTGAAAATAAAAAGGGGAATAAATTAAAGGTATTTATTAAATAAGTATCATATAATATCCTCAATGGAAATTAAATCTTAAACAACACCGGTTAAATTTGGATTGAAACAGAAATCCTTTACCCCAAGTCTCGCCTTGATTCATCCTCATTCAAAACTCATGTATAATAATAATATATATATATTATACATGTATTAAAAAACTATAATGTTATATATCACACCATATATGATTTATGTGTAACATATTATCACCTGTTTATTAATAAACCATTATTAAAATCATTGTTTTGGGTGATAACTAATTCGTTTTTCAAGTGTGTTACAATTCGGAAGACTAGGTCCTTGTGATTTGATCCGGTTTACATATTATGTTGAATGTTAATAATATTATTATACAAAAAATTAATAATTATATAAACTTTTATAACTATTATTATAAATTAATGATGAAAATTTAATTGCGACACTTCATGGAGATGGTAGTATGTACGTACACATGAGTGATGTTTCCATTTTTCAATGGATGAAAAAAGGGTAAAAAAATAATTCACATATATAGAACCATAATGATATCATATATATAATATATATTCATTAATTCCATCATTATAATCATCAACATGAAATGGTGATGAAAAATGAATCATATCGCATCATTGAGATGGTAGTGCACAAGTATGAATAAGCATTGTTTTATTTTCCAATATGATGGAAAAGTGGTGGATAATGGGTGTCACATTATCATAATTAAAAATAATGATCTTTAATATATATAATTTAATATTTTATAATCAAATCCATATATTTAGATAACGTATAAGGAGGAATAGAATTTAAAGTACTCGGTTAAGAGTTATAGCTTCTTGTTGAGAAACATTCTTTAGCTTACATCTTAAGCCTTGAAAGGATGTTATTTTTAACTTAAAATAATATATATAAAATTTTGAAGAATATATTATGGTATTATGGATAGGATTTTCTGATCTATAATGCCTAATGTGTTTGAGTAAGAGAGAAGAATAGGTTCCTATTAATATGTGTGGCGAGGCACACTCTTGGAATTACATTAAGTATTAAATTAATTTAAAATACATTTTAGATTCTAATGGCTAAAAATTAATACATTTTTAAAATAGAATGACAATAATTCTAAATCCTCTAATAAAAAATTATATATATATGTTTTAAGATTTTTTAATCCTTATCTCATAGTTTTAACCCCTAGTTGACCTTTTTTACAATTACCACAATACCAATGTTTTCTATTCTTTAAAGGTCAAGATTGTTACCCTAAAAATAAAAGTGACCAATAAATGGTCCATGGTTTAAATTTTATTCCATATCACAATAAAATGGATGAATATAGTATTTTTTTTAAAAAATTTATAATTTAATATAATATTTTTTTTATAAAATATAATGAATTATGTTTTTGGAACTATTCATTTTATTTGAATTTAATGGCATCAGGATAACAATGGAATTAGAATATGAACATTAAACACATTTATATTATAAAAAATTTATCTATAAATATTTTGGAAAAAACTTTCAAAATGAATTTTACTTTTAATATTTTAAAATTTATTATTTTTTTCTATTAATTGAATAAATATTGTGTCAGCATTATGTAAACATCTACGATAATTATTAAATCAATAGAAAATAACAATAAATTACTGTGATAATATAAAATTAATTAATATTTGAAATTAACATTTATAATCAAACCTAACTTATTATTATCCTTATGAAAAAATATTAGGTATATTAAATTCAAGAGAGTGACATTTTGTATTTATACTTTTCATAAAATAATATAAAGGTCATAGCCTAAGAAAAATATAAAAAATGGGAAATATATTTGAGGATAATAAAGGTTGTGGTTTATTTCCATTAAAATTAATTTTTTATAGGATTAACCGGTATTCCAGAATTTATCTTTTCGTTTAAGCCTGTAGTTAACCAATTTTAAACCTAACTCGGGTACAAAATTTTTCATTCTTAAACGGTTATAATTTTACATATAAGGTAAAAATACATCATAAATGGAAAAGGGATGATATAATCTACAATTTTTCATACTATAATTCCTCATAAAATATTGTCCTAATTTTCAAATAATTTAATAAAATATAGTTTTTTTATAAAAAAACATTTATTGTGTTTTTACCACTATTCATTTTTGACATTAAAAAAATCAAGATAACAAAATAATTTTAATATAAACTCTTTAAAAATAACTTGTACATTATTATTAACCAAAATTTTTTTTTACACCATGAATATTACAAAAAATTTCACTTTTTATATTTTTAAAATTATATATTTGATTTTTATACAGCTTTTATACGCACTCTATCAGTGATGCATATGCATTTAAGGTAATTATACCGCCACTAAAATTTATTAATATCTTAAAATAATAAAAATAAATTAATCATGTTCAAAATAATATTTTATATTCATTTATAACAAATTATTAACCCTATTTGAAAATATAATACAAATTAAAATGTGGGGAGTTACATTTCTGAATATTCTTTGCATAAAATAATATAAATTTCATTAACAAAGAAAAATGGAACAAAAATTTCATGTATATGAATTTTTATGGATATATTTGAATTATTCCCATAAAATATAAGGTTGATATTGAGACCTTATCTCATGGTTGTAACCATGTTTAACTCATTTTACCCATATAGTGGTGGCAACCATTTACCGCGGTTACAATTTCTAATGACCAAAAATAAAACAGAAATATTTACCAAATTAAAACGTACCAATTAATTATTAACACTATAGAAGTGTTATAAATAAATTATAATATAAATTTTTAAAATGTAATGAAAGTATTTTAAAAAAATTAATTTTAAGCATAATATTTAAATTATATCAAAATCATGAAATTTTTTGATTAAAATTGAATTAACCATATAATTATAAATAAATTGTATAATATTTTACATTAGGAAAAATAAAAAATATAATAGGTGTTTTTAGTTACTTTTTTCATTGAAAATAAATGATAGTTGTCGAAATTTTTTTATTTTTTACTATTCACTACTAAATCATTCATCCAAAACAATTTACCCAAAGGTAATTTTGATATATTGATTTTAAAAATGTTGTTAATTTTTTTAAAAAAATGATAAATGTTTTATAAATTAATTATAATTTCCACACACAAAATTAAATAAAAATATCCTTTAAAAATGCATTTGTAAACATAAAATGACTTCACAAAAATGTGTACTCATTTAATGATAATAAATAAATTATTTTTTGTTGAGTTAGGATATGACACATTTATTTCATAATTTTTTTACTCATATTCATATCTTTCAATTTAATGGCTAGTTTATAATGGTCACACTTGAATTATAATATTTTTATAATATATCTCAATTTTTTTAAAGCTCTATGTTTCTTGTTAAGAAAAATTTAAAGATTATTATTCTTTAAAACTATATTTTTGGGGTTTTAAAACATCTTTTTGTTATCACTTAACATATTTTCATGTTCAACCACCTTAATTATAATATTTATACATTAATCAGTAAATGAAGTTTTTTTATAACATATTACTCCTTTTTAGAAGATGTCCTTTTATTTTATTTTACAAACTTTGTATTTTATTTCTGGAACTATGTAACCTATTTAAGACAAGATTATAAATAACCTTTTAGATTCCCCACAATTTTTTTCATTTACCGTCTATCATCATCACATCAGAATGAATAAAATAATTTCTGTGTATGGGTAATGAATTTTCTTTTATCATCAGATTCACTACTTAAGGAGTCACTATTTTATTATATACTCATTAAACATGTTTCTTTTTAATAAAATTATTCTTTTCTTTAACATTTTTTTACTTTTGATACTTATTATCCTAGGAATTAGGCTTAGTGAATACACCCATATCTGTAAAGAATTCTAAGTCAAAGTGTCGAATACCATTATATGTTCAATACAATAGTCTTTATTTACATTTTCATTTACACTTACCCTTCCTAAATCTCTTTGATTAATGATTAATAATATTATTGAAGTCCTATTAAAATTCCATGATTTTATAATTAACTATTGATATAACTTCTTCATCTTTGACTTCTCTTATTCTCATTGAATCAAACCCTATATCATATTTTCCTTCTTCTTGAATATTGTAGATTATTTCATTTCATAAATTATGAGAATTTAGAGAATCACATCCAAGGAAAAATCCTTTATATTACAAGACTAAAATATTAGGATAAAAAATGTTAGGAAAATTAATCAAAACCTTATTAACAATGTTAGTTTTATCTTAACTCTCACAAAACCCCAAAATATTACACACAATCTCATTGAATCTCATAAAATAAATATCAATGTTTTCATTATAATCCATCTTAATATCCTCAAAGATTTACTTAAAAACTAAAAAATTTCCTTCTTTGACTTTTTTATTACATTCATAACTTACTTAAAATCATTCATATATCTTATTATTATTTTAAATTCTCATAACCTATATGTGTTCTATTTCTAAATGAGATATCAAGATATACTTCTTTTTCTCTTTTCCTTCATTCCCTATATTTCTCTTATGATATAGTGTGACAGAAACTCAGTTAGATATGGTTGGAAAACCAACCGTGGTAGAATCTATTACATAAATTCCAATATATAAGAGACAGGGAAACATCTTATTTTTTCAAGTATGGAATTTATTTCCCAAAAACAATGAAACACCTCAACTATTCATAAATTTCTTATTCTATATACTTATAAACTTGTTCGATATTTAATATGGAACATGGATTTTCTTTGATAACACTTCAAATATGATAATACATTTTGACCACCAATTGGGGGAGGGTGAATCAGTTTCCTGATTTTCAAAATTCAACATTTTTAATTTCAACTTCTTAAACTAATTAAAATGATGATATACTGAATTTAATTTATTAACATTACCTCAATTGAAATAGAATAAAAATAAGGCACAACACAAGAATTTACAAGTTTTTGTTTAAAATCTTACTCATTCTTTATATTTCTTTGTCTACCTAGTAATTAATTATACATTATATCCACTAGTGGATACAACACTATGTATATATGCAATACAATCAATATAGAGTCACATTTTGTTCTTTCTCATGAGTCACACTAGAGAGTCTACAAATTCACATTTTATAATACAATGAAATGATCAAATTATAATGACCACTGGTTTTCTTAAATTGTTATATGTAGCTATTGATTATGGTCCCCCTCTATAATCATATAGATAATAAGGCCTACATGTGTACTTCTTCATACAAGTATTTGGAGTCTTCTTTAGAACATGAATTCGAGACATTCAAAATGTTCTAGTACATTGTAAAAATTGGTTCTCCTAGAAAATTTTAATAAATTTAACTTAATTAGAATTATTTATCCTAGATGTCTATATACTTAAAACCCTCTTTCTTACTCATTTATTACTGATGTGTATCATGTTCTAAATTCATCTAAATTCTCACACTCATAAATTTTTTCAACTCTCTCAATGATATCATATCCTTCCATCGATACATGTATTATTTTATATTTACAAAATATATGTAATATTTAGTTTCCATTTAAATTTTGTAAACTCCCCCAAGTCCCAGAATGTAGGAAATATTCTTCTTTAATTTTATAAGATATTTTAATTCTAATTATCCATCAAAAAAATTATACATACTTGAAAGACTCAAAATATTTCCTTTATGCACAATTTGAATATCTCAATATTCTTCTTATTCAAATAATATACATGCAGTGGTTTTTTAATTCTCTCCATTCATGGAATAATTATGTAGCACCTTTTTCTTATGGTGTGAAACTAAATGCACCACACAACTTATTCCCTGGTCAGTCCTCTTTAATCTTATATAGAATCATGATGATTGAAAATTGATTATAATGGTTAAATCCATAAATAATAGATAAAGATAATCATCATAATTAATTATCACTTTTGATGTGAATAAATATTTAAAAATTTCTTATAGTTTGGGTATTCCATTCTATATGAAAATAAATTTCATACAATGTCAAAAATCAAATTATCGTCATTTTAAATGGAATTGAAGTCATACAGGCACTCCTAAGTACAAAAAATAAAAATTAGTTGGATTATAAAATATTTTATGATCCCTTTACAAATATAAATTATGATATTAGATTTAAAATATTGTTTTCCAAATTTACTAAGAATACGGGGATGGAAATTATAAAAAGTGAAAAAAATGAGTTAATTCCTATTTGATTTCAAAATAGTTGGATATTCTATATTGATTGTATAAATAATAATTAGTTCAAAAGAAAATACCGTCTTCCATATTATATTAGTCAACAAAATGTTAGATCGATTATCAGGAAAAACTAAATTCAATTTTATAGATAGAAATTTAGGGTATTTCCAACTACCCATTGCACATGACGTATATAAGAAAAAAAATTCACTTGTATCTATGAAACTTTTTCTTATATAAGAATATTATTATGACTATTCAATACACATAGTATATTTTAGAGATATATGATAATAGTTTTTTTTTATTTTCTATAGGGTTTACTAAATGTTTTTCTTATTTATTTCACTTTTTTGGAAATTACTTTTCATAATTTTTTGAAAATATGGAATAGTTTAGAAAAGATTTACTGAAAATAATATCATTTTATTTTTTTAAAGTATTATTTTATGGTATAAATAATAAATTTTCTATGTAATATAATTTAAAAACCTGGAATTGAGGTGAAAATTATACAATTAAGGTTATTAATGAATTACTCCACTCAACCAAAGTGAATCCTGTGAGATATTTTCTAAGCAATGTAGGATTTTATAGAAGATTCATTAAAGAAGTTGGTTGGATTAATCTGTCATTATCCAAATTCATATTTAAAGATTATGAATTAAATTTTGATAATGAATTTATAAATAAATTAAATGATCTAAAGAGAAAATTGACCACACTTTCAGTTATATAGTCTCCCAATTAGGATCATATTTTTGATCTACTTTTTTATGGTTTATACCATGCTATTGTAGTTGTGTTGTCATTCAAAATTAAAGGGAAAATTGTGTCATTTCCTATGCATTAATAACACTTTATATGAAACAAAATAATTAAACTAGCATTGGAAATGAATTTTTACCAATTTTTCTTTATATATAAAAATTTGTGTCATATTTCGTTGGTTCTTAGGTGACTCATTTATCTAAACATGCAATATTTAGGGAAATGATGATGTTGGCTAATGGAGAAGCCTGGTTGGTAAGATGGATTCAATTATAATATGAATATTATTTAGATATTAAGGATAAAATTGTATCTAAAAATATGGTGGAAAACAACTTTAATAGGATTACCATTATAGCTAAGGTGTAAATTAAAGAAAAATAGAACTTTATTGACTTTATCCTAGGTAAAAAACAATATTTAATTTAGGGAGAAGTACCATGGTATGTTGACATGGTATCTTTTATTACATCATCTCATGTTCATTCATATATAAACACCAAACAAGTTTTTATTTTCAAATATTAATCTATGATTTATTTTTGGGAAGGTACATACCATTAGAAAAGTTGTAATGATCAAATTATTAAAATATTTATCAATGATGGTGAGGTACATCAACTATTATAATTATAACAAAATTAAAATTTTGTAAGGAAAATTATACATAAAACAATTATTATGATTTTTTTATATAAAATGGGATTAACTGGCCTAAATTTTATAAATATTTCCATGAGTTGGGAAAAAATGTGAGCAATGTCAATTTAATTGGAATATTTAAAAGAGACACGAAATTAATCAAAGACCAATGAAATTTTATGAAATAATTGAGGTGTGGGGAATAGATTATTTGTGTTCATATCCCATTTAGTTGGTAAATTCATAAATATTATCATATATAGATTATGGTTCAAAACAAGTTGAATAAAATCCATCAAACCAGATCAAACTGATGTTGTTTTTTGTTTAATCAAAACTAATATATTTTATTAATTTTTAATTCCAAGGGAAATCATTAATGACCAAGTAATCTATTTTCTCTAACAGAATCATAGAAGATTTGATGAGAATGTCTGCAGAGAAATATTAAAAATAAATAACATATCATCCTTAAACTAATGAAAAATACAAAGTGTCTAATATATATATTAAAATAAAATTATATAAACTATCAAGATAAATAAAAAATATTCGATCAAAGCATTAGAAGACACCATGGGTTCAAATAGAACATCTTATAAAACCTCAATTAGAATAATATCACAATGGTTTATTTGTGAGAATTGTTTCCATTTACCTAATTATCTATAACACAAGTCATATTGGGAAGATAATGTACCTCCCTCCCCCCCCAAATCCACTCATCGGTTTCCAAACTAGTGGTTTCTATATGACCTTAAGAATGCCTCCCCATATACCACAGGCTTTCGAAAAACAGTAAGGGCATATGAGAACACTATGTAGAGAGTATTCCCCCAATAAGAGTGTATATATTGTATAGAAAATAAAATAAATATTTTCGTCATTCCATGAAAATTTTTATAAAAATAGGGAAATTTCCAAAAATATAAGAGTTAAAAAAATCCATAATAAATGTGTATTCTATAGATGTTAGAAGATTCATCCTTAAGAAGAAAATTTATATGAGATAACAAGGAACAAAATAAAACAAAACTAAAAAAACCCCCCAACTATTCTAGATTCCTTTCAGGTCCCACCACCCACACTCCACTCAACCACACTAATAAAAACCTCATGCCACAAGCCATTACCCCTATTCCTATAAACCTTGAAAAAGAACAATGTCTGCTCAGGTACCCAAAATTTATGTTGTCCTAACCAGGGTGTGAGTATCACCCAGTAGACCACAAACAATGGTGTCCCTAAAATAACTAGTATAAAATAATCTCCATAATAAATTTCTCATAGTAAATATTTTCACAATTATAAGACAATTTATACAAAATAAATAAATATCCCCTGATGACTTTGGTACATGGTGGTACCCAAGGATTTCTATACCTACCTTGTTAAGTGTTGGGGTGACTCTAATCAGGTCATAATAAATTAACCTCCAAAGATAATAGACTTTGGTTCATGGGTATAAAGTCAAGTATCACAAACCTCCCCTACAAGAGTTTTTTCAACCCGGTCATTGTCCATAAGTATTGCAAACCTTATGAATTCTCCAAAAACTCCATCTTTGTATACCAGTATGACCCCAAGATTAAAAACCATTTTATCACCACTAATAGTATAATAAAACTCTAATCAAGGAGTATTATAGTTATCAAAGACATATATACAATATTCCATATTTATCTTAAAATTCCACTAAGGGGGTATTTAGGTTATCACAAACCTCCATATAGAGTATTCATTAGTTATCATTGACCACCCCAATCTAGTGCTTTTCTCTTTTTTTTTCCATAGGACAATAAGGTATCACTGACCTCCCTATAAGGGATTGTTAAACATTTATCACGGATCACCCATATTGGTGTATTATTTATTGTTATTGTATATTTCCCCATGGGGAATATTCATTAAAGAGATAACATTTCACCCATTATGTGTGTTTTCTGAATCACCAAGACAAAACTATACATAATTTCATTTCCCTTATCATTTATAATATAAATTTCCTTATGTAAACCCTCCCAATCAATTAAAATATAATTTTTTCCATGGGAATTTCCATTCTAAAAACCAAAATCATTTCTAAACCAACACCACATTTTACAAAAAAATTCTTTAACAATAAACAACCCAATTTCAAAATTAAATTCCCATTATATATAAAAAATATATAGTTATCAAATTACCTTAAAAACCATCGATTTAATCCAAAAATTAAATATTAAAAATTTCAATATAAACACCTTCGTCCAAACCAATTATATTTTAAAAAACAAAATGCCATTTTCAATCCAATTCCCAAGGTCAAACCCACATCTTATGTGGTCTACTATGGTGTCCCTATATAATGTAATGAGAATGTAAAACAAGGTTTGCACAAGGGAAACTAAAATTTAAAAACATTTTAATTAAATTAAGGTCATTTATTGGAATCGTGTATGACGTTGCAACCAAATATATTGTAAATCAAAGCATGAATAGGGGTTAATTCTTAGGACCACCTAACTTAACTTTAGCTGATTACATAAATCATGTAGTGATTTATGTTTAATTTTAAATTAGAATAAAATTAAAAACTTTAATATCACCCTATAAATAGATAATATAAGCTAAAATTAACATAACACTACTCATCAAAAAAATGGAATATGAATCATAAACTAACAAATATCTCTCCTACAAAAGTAATGATACTTAAAAAAGACATAAAATTGAGTAGAAACTAACAAGTGGAGATGAGGGGAATGATGGGTTCATTTTGGAGGATATGGGATAAAATTGGAAGAATAAATGGGTGGTGAAAACATTTAATTCCATAAGATAAATTTTGTAATTCTTTCACTTATAATGATGTTCACTGTTATGCCATATGATTTTTCATGACATGCACAAGTTATATGAACCTCTCTCTAATTTTCTATAGAAAAACACATATTTTATTTATCACCTTGAATTTTATATAAAATTTTATTCCTACAAAAATAAGGCAACATGGTTTTGGTTCATTGTTATCCCTAACCGCACACCCCACGATTTTTCACCTGAAACTCAGATTTGGTTCCCCAAGGCCCCCCAAGACTTACATAAGAACTTAGGAAACCTACCATTCCTTAAAATGCATCCAAAATATATCATTAATACATTTAATCTATTTTAATTCTATTCCAATGAAACATTCTAAAAACGACGCAACCACTAACTAAAAATTCATATTCCCCCTCAAGAAAACAAAAGGTTGTACGGACAGACCCTTATAGCTAAAGAAATGAATTGGAATCTAGAAATAACTTTAAAGTAAATGAAACTTCATATTCATGTTTTGGAATATATCATAAGTGAATCTTTTTTATATTCATGATTTTAAAAACAGAGAAGAATGGAGGCACATGATAAGTTAATTCAATAAATAGAATTTCATCAAAGAGAACATGTTTTGATTCTCAACTCATGATTGAAGCTAAATCATGGTAAAATCCATTTCAAATTGAAAGGAACATTTACTATCACTAATTAATACACATTGGGTGATGTTTGAATTTTTAAATAATGAGATAATAAACCATTTTTTATTATTTGGAACATAAAGAAATTGTATTATGAAACTCTTCCATAAGAACTATTAGAGAAAATAACCCTCAAACAAAAAATTTATCATTTAAACCACTAGGAAATACCCTTCAATATAATTTTTTAGGGCTATCATTATTTTTAATCAACTAAAAACTGTATTTTAATTATAATAAACTGAATATATTTCATTATTTGACTGTATGTGAGAGTGAAAATTTACTGTTTTGGAGGCTTTATAAATTTGATACATTCAAAAAATTTATAATTTTATTTTTCATTTTTACGTGATCTTATTAATTTTTTACTTTTTGTGTACTTTTTAAAAAAAATTGATTTATTTTGAGCTTAAACTACATGAATATGTAATTTTTGTAACATATTCCGTTATGAGAAACTAATTTTACCCATAAACTCATCTTTGATGAATTTTAAAATGAACTTTGTTTTAGATTATATAGTTTGGAAAACCTATCAAAAGAACACATGATTTTTAATCCCATGCTCTGAATCGCTTCTTAATGTTAACATATCTAACATATAAATCTTATTAACCCTTTTTAAAATCTTATCTAGATTAACATAACTTCTTATGTGAACAAAACAATGCTAGATCGACCAGAAAATTTTCTATTACTATCGAACCATAGATCTTTAAGGTAATAATATTGAAAATTATCATGGTATGTTTTTGATTTAAAAATCCATTTTTACAATTAGATTTATTTATGGAATACCTTTTACATCTTACCCATGTAGGATATCATCATCTACGAACAACCTAGTTATATGGCCACATTACAAACCTGAATCCCTATCTAACCCACTTTATAAGTAAAATCATAATCTAATTTGAACTCAATTGTCAAGGATGGTAATATTTGTTGATTTTATATATTAGATTGGGATGTTTTTTGAAAAAAAAACAATAATCAGAATCTATAATAGTTGTTTTTTAGTAGGATATACCTTTGATTTGTATTCTAAATATAAATTTATATAAATTACCACTTGTCTGAGATGTTATGTAGAATAAAAAGAAACATAATGTTTGGAATTGTATGAGGATAATTATAATTTAAAAGATGGTAGTGGAAGTTTAAAACACTGATTAATGTTCAAAGAAACTTATTTTCCATCAAAATTCACAAATCAATATAGAATTTCAAAATAAAAATAGACGAACAAAGCTTCTTAATTTAGATAGATTAAATTACATTATCATTTTTTTAATAAGAAATTATAAATCTTCCATGAAAATCAAGCAGTATTCTAAGCAAAATTATTTCTAGAATAGTAAGGTGGATTTAATCTTTGAGTAAAAATTTAGATTCATGTATTTTACTTCAGAAAGAGCCTAAACGTCCTTATTCTACTTATACATTTAAAATTTTAATGCTGATAGCTCTCAACCACTGAATTACCCTAGAAATTTATCAGGATTTATATAATTCCATTACTTTTTTTGTGGAAATTTAGGGACTAATCAAGCCTATTGTGTCCCTATCATGTTTTTAGATTAGAAAAATATATATTGAATTTAAATTGGTTATATGAATGAAATAATTCTTGTGAGGTGGGTATTAATGTGCATGATAGGACAAAAAAATTTGGAATGGATTGAATGTACCTATTGGAGAATTTATAATTGTGGTTACTGAGGAGGCCTAATAGGTTTTGGTAACTTTGTGTTGCATTTTTTAATTTTATTAGATTAGGTTTTGAATTTCACTTTGGTTATATTATTTGTTTTTAATTTTCCACATGTGCAATACTTAAGTATTGAAACATCTTATTACATTCATTTAGGTATTATCATCTCACTTTTAATTTCCATTTTTTTGGGAGAATATCAAACACTATATGGATGGATATAATTTGATAGGGGAAATTAATTAAAGTTAAAGAATGTACAAATTTTTGAAGTAATAGAGTCTGGGTATAAATGTATAAAATTATTTTGTGGATTATCTATAGGTTTATAAAGCTTTGAAGGTGGTTCAGGTTTCATTTTATAAAATATGGATAATGAACCACCATCTAAAAACTTTCACATTGTGAACTTATTACATATTGTGAATCTATTTCTATGAAGATGTCATGAGGTTGTTTAGAGCATGAAAATTTACAAGTCATGAAACTGGTTTACATTGTGAAATTATTGATATGTTTTATTATTAATAGAATATGATGCCTTTTTGGTGTATCTTATGAATCTTTAAATTCAAATCATGAAAGGGGATCACATCATAAATTTTTCATGGCTAGAAGTTTTAGACATGTTTTATGTATGATTTTCTTTTCATTCAATGTGCATGATTCTCTCTCAAAACCTAATAGATCTCTTAGAAGATTTTGAGGACCATCACTTTATTCAAAATGTTTCTTTGGGTGATTTATCTTCATGGTGGATGCTTTGTGTCTCTATGGATATGTGCTCCTTATACTTCTTCATTTTCATGGGTCTCAGTAGGGCTATTGAACAATATTTTGAAATCTATTGATCTTATGTAATTTGTTTCATGATCTATTCCTGATTTGTTGTGTGGCCTTCTTTTGGGGGTCGGTCCTTTGTTTCTCATTGTGCGGTAGTTGAGATTTCTAGGATTTATGTTTGACCTAACATATATAACAAACCTTGGTTGTTATGGAATACAATTATAAGGTTTGGTAATCATAGGTAGGGCATCTATTTATTATTTTGGGTTCCTTATAATGGTATTGGATCGAGTTGTGGGTTTAGGAAACCTGAGTTTGATTTAGGTGGTTTCTTCTCTATAATGTGTTGGGTAAATCTATATTACTCTCATTTTCATAAAATTATATATATAAATGATTGATTGATTGATTGGGTTTTTTTGTGTGAAAATGTATGTTTGAGAAAATACTATTTTCCCCTTGTTTTGTTAAAAAATGGTATTATTCAAATCATTTTAGAATGTATTAATGAAATGGTTTTCAAATAATGGCTTTGATGAGATGATTTAGAAAATGTATCACATGGGAATCCTTGACTGCGTAAGAGTAAGGTGTATTAATAGGACTTTTCCATTGATATTTTTTGGGAGTTCACTCATGGGGTGTTCGAATACTCTCAAGGCACATTGTTCAAGAGACTTGATATACCTTTTGGGAGGTGTAATTTTTGGGGTGTTCCTCTTCTCTCTATATTCAATGAATATATCTAAAGATGTTATGCATGTGATTATCTATATTTTCTTACAAGTGGCCTAGCTATCCTGGCCTATATTGATCCTTGAAATTATGTTACCAATGTTTTTTTGTCTGTATTTTTTTGGATTTGATATGATATTTTATACATGATTTTAACTGCATTGATAAATTTTATGTGATTTGGAACCTTTTTACCAGGATTATTTCGAAATATGGAAAAGGGGAATATTTTACCAGGCTTTTAATATAAAAAATATTTAGCTAATAATAATGCCTTATTGTATTTAAATTTGAGCATGATATTATTGTTATATAAAGACTTGTTATAGAACATTTGGGTGTGATCCTACTAAGCTAGTTATCTTACACCCTATGCACCCCTTCAATGGTGCATAGACCTTATCACGTCTTTTGATGCATGGTAAAGAAAGGTTCCATAGTGAGTTGGCATAGTTTCTGTTTGCTAAGTTGGGTAGTTGGTATTGAGATGGATGGACATTTTCTTTTTATCACATGGGGTAGCTGGTTCTCATTTTTCATTATTTTTTTATTCTTTTGGGCTCATACCTTAAAGATTATTTATACGCATTTGGGTTATATCACTTCTTTTGTTGCATTTTCATTATGGAATGTATTCCTTATTTTTCTCTTCCATTGATTATTCATGTTATGTATATATATACTATATCATGTACTTCATGTTGGAAAAAATCATTCCCTCTTGTTTTTGTTCATTCCTGGGTGCTAGTCACTAGCCCATGGGGAACAGGAATTCCCTTTACATATGTGACGTGTTGGTTTGAGTATGAGTTTGTCTTTTTATCTAGGATGGTTTGTTATAGTTTGGTATCCTAGATAGGTTTTCACTCGATTTTTTAAACCTGATAGATAGAAGATAGGATTTTCAGGACTTGAGGTATAGGTTGTGGGGAGTACCTATCTATCCCTTTCTAGGATGTGACTCAATTTACCACAGGATGTAGGGATGTGTATATCCTATTTTGAGTTCTTGATCTTGATATCTTTTTTTATTTTTTTTCTTCCTTAAACTATGTTTTTACAATCCTTTGATTTCTTCTTCTATTTTTGGTTTGTAGTGATATGTCTATGAGACTACTTCTATGGGTTCCTCTAGAGGGTGTAGTAGATACTCATCAAGGGAATTTTATTTTGGATTAAAATATTATAGATATTATCATGTGATTAGTTTGTACCATGGAACAAATTTCACTTCAAGTCAATAACATCGTTGTTGAGGTATTACCAATAGTAGAAGGAGGATGGAATCGATCACGAGATTTATTATGAAATAATACACAATCCATTAGAGGTATTAATGAAACTTGAGAGGAAGAGGGATAATTAGACAATATTGATATGATCTTACACGTCCTTGATGCACCTGATAATATCAAGGCGGTGTGTTTGGAATTAAGACTCAAGGACCCCAAAAAGTGATATTCTTATTCCATGGTATAGGAGAATAGACATGTGGACTTGTATTAGATGGGTTTCAAGACTCTCTTATTCTTATAGTTCTTCACAAAGTCCGTGGTGATGGTGAAGTTTATGGAGTTCATCTCCTTACAACAAGGAGATAATTTGGTGATGGTGTGCACAAATTAGTTCACAGAGCTAGTTTCTGTTGTTTCATAGGTGGAAAACAATGGTCAGTTGAAGGCTCATAAGAGCATACAAGGTTTGTAATGAGATTCCAAATCTTATTTATTTATTCTAATTTTTTTGTCTATAAATTGATGGTTGACATGGAAATTTTGGTAGAGATGGAAATGAATGGAAATGTAGGTCATTATTATCCTTCTCTTATACCCTAGGACAGCATCATAGTTGCACAAGAAAGGAAGAGGAAGTGCCTTGAGCATTGCAGGGGTGGTGGTGTCATGAACTATCCTAGGCACCCTAGTAAACCGATAATAGAGTCCACCCTAACATATCCAGAAAGGTGTTCTATATCCCTACGGGTTGGTAACAAGCTCCTAGCATCATAAAACTTGCAACTACTAACAAATTTTCCACAAAACATCATGGAATCAAAATAATCATGATAGTATGCATAACAAAGTAATCTCTGCTGGGACTAATGTACCAAAATAAAACAAAGAATAAAATTAAAATGTAATACATCCCAAGTACCAAAATAGGAAAATAATCTACATGTTCCATAAGTACACAACTCACCAAGACCATGGTCCAACACCTATATCCACCTCTAAGAGATCTCTTTCCTTTGCTTGAACCGGGAAGAAGAAAGTGTACAAACACCCACAGGAAAAAGTAGGGTGTGAGCCTAATCTCAATAGGATACCACCAAAGATTCCATAAAAAATCAAACAATTTATTAACCAATGGAAATTATTTCAATTTAAAAAAATAAATATGTTCGGAATTTCAAAATCAAATTTTAAAAATACATGTTATACATTATCAAATGATGGAATAAATTTTTAATGCATATGTTTTACTTTACAATAGAGAGAATATTTCAAAAACAATTTACTAAGTAAAACATTTATATAAAAAATTTTATATAAATTCATCAGGCATGTAAAGTAGTGGAAATAAGATTGGGATAAATTTATATCTCAAATATAAATAACCAAGAGAGAAACATTTTCATCTGAAGAAAGTTACGATAATATTAACCAGATATATGATTCTACACTCTCTATGTGATCTTAGAAAAATGAGTACACTCACTTCCCCCTGACACTATCCAGAGGCAACTTTTCACCCTCCCATCATGGATGCACCCACTACATGAATGTTTTATAACATTGTAATAGTATAGAAGGTATCTAAATAATAAAACAACTACCTAAGGCTTGAATTTTCTCTTAGATGATGGGAAGTTTATTTTAAGACTGCATAAAATACCAAAATTAACATTCTTCCATTTCAAAAATAACAATTTATTTTCATTTAAAACCAAAACTAGTTATATTTATAAATAGGCCTCTTTCACAAGACAGAACAACTAAGTTTCTATTAAATCATATTAAGACATTTTAATGTGTTTGAAATCCATTCAAACCCAATTCCATCTTTTTCAAAATTCATTTCCACAATTAAATTTAAAATTTTAATTTAAAACATTTTCATAAAATAAAAATTTAAATTCAATAATTTAAATCATCTAATTTTCATAAACACAACCCAATTCAATATAATTAGTGGTTTTCCAAATTTGTGTGCCAAAACAATTTCAAATCTCCTGATTCATTTGAATATGATTTTTATCAATATAGTTGAAATAATGTTTTAGAAATTGAATTTAAATCAACAACTATAATAAATTAATCAATTTAGGTAAAATAAATTTGGAAATTTGGGACGAAGACATCTACCACTTTCGGAAACCCAACACTCACAATGGCACCTCTTGATAAGAACTATGGTTTAAAAGACCTCAAAAATCAACCTAGATGAAATATCTAACCCCACAGGGTATAGATCCATTAATTCCTAGATGATCCATTGAAAACCTAAGAGAGGATAAATAGATAAACTAGAATAATTAGGGAGAACACTTACCTGAGAATCACACCACAAGTGAAAGGATGATCAAAATCCAAATGAGAGGATCTAGAAGGAGCGTTGCCTCTGAAAAAATACAAGGAATTTTTATGGTTTGAGATCCAAGAGGTCTAGAAATTAATGACTGAGTGAAACTACTAAATGGGTGACTTAAATATGGGTGTGGGTCAGGATATGATGTGTCCCTCAGGTACAAAACATTTATTCCACACTGGATTAGTTATGCCAACCATTAACTGGGTATAAAAACTATCATTTTTTCCAGTCACATTGAGGATCCCCTAGTCATGACGTGTACCTCAGGTATAAAACGTGATCCTATTATAAATCATGTAGAAAAACCAAAAAACAACTTATAAGGACATTGAACTAAAAGGGAACTTACAAAAATGGAAAACATACCCGATCAAGGTAATTTGATGTTATAACCTCCCCACCATAAAAACTTCCTACCTCGAGAAATCCTATAAAGATTCTTCTATGCCAAATAGACGAGGATACTTCTCCCTCATCAGTTCATTTCGTTCCCACATGTCGTGAATATCATATCCATGAATTTATAGTACACAAACCGATTTTATCATTCTCTTATGAAGTACCTTGCCATCCGAATCAACTATCCTGAATGGTTACCCAGTCAATGATAAATTACTCTTGATCGCAAGATCACTCTAGCTCAAAACATGAGATGGATATGATAGATAGTTTCTTAGTTGTGATACATGGATCATGTAATGTATGAACGTCTTCTATAGTGGGAGTTCCAAATGGTATGCAACCTTCCCCACTTTCTCATTAACCTCTAAAGTTCCAAAAATGTTAGGAGTAATCTTCCCTTGTCTCCCAATCCGTCGACGAACTAACCAGGGTGAAACCTTCAACAACACCTGGTCACCACCTGAAAACTCCAAATGTTTATAACGTCGATCAACATAAGACTTACATCAGCTCAATGCAGTCAACATCATCTGACAAATTAGTTAAATCTTAGTTGTCATCTCTAGCACCAATCTTTGTCCAACCAAAGAACTTTCACCCATATCCGACCAATAGAATGGATATTGACAAGGCCAATCATACAATTTCTTTAAAGGATTAATTTTAATAGTGGATTTTTAATTGTTGTTGTATGAAAATTCAACCATCCCTAATTTATTATCCCATTCCCCATCAAATTCAAGAACATAAGCACAGATCAAATCCTCAAGAATATGTATAGTTCTTTCTGTCTAGCTATCAATATGTAGATGGTAGGTCTTTCTTAAATTAACCTCATATCACAGTTCCTCTTAAAGTCATATAAAAAAAGAGAGAAGTAAACCTAGGATCCCAATCAGAGACCATAGTATATGGAACTCCAAGAAAATGAACAATATCTTTCACATAGAGATTTCCCAACTCCTCGACAATAGCGGTATCTCAAATGGGTATAAAGTTTTTCCAGCTTGGTTAACCTATCAATCACAACCCTAATTGAATTATTCTTTATTATGTTATGTGGAAACCCAACCAAAAATTCCATAGATACCTCATCCCACTTTCATGTAGGAAAATTAAATGGTTAATGTAATCCTAGATATTTATGATGCTCGGCCATACCCTGCTAGAACGTATAGAAATTAAAGACAAAATCAGCAATTTCATGTCTCATTCCTAGCCACCAGAACTTATACTACACATCATAAGAACATTTTTTTGGTTCTTGGGTTCACAAACCATTGGGAGTTATGGATATCTCCCATCATAGCCCTCTTTTATGATAATGTCAAAATGAAGCGGTTCTGATAACATAGAACACCCTCTTTGGAGGACGACCAGAGGGCAACTATCTCCCCACCATAAATGGATTCTACAATTCTATAGAACTCATCATCAAGCTGTTGATCATGGAGAATAAACTTAAGAAGGGAAAATTTCAACTAAATGTGGGATAAAGATACCTTAGCCCCATCCTCCTAAATTTAAATATGAAACTGTGTAAATAGATCTATCGAATTCTACTCTTTTGATGATTATTTTACTATGGGTTGAAAGTTTCCATATCAACACATCAGTAATGAAATTACCTTTCCCTAGGGTATAGGTGATGTGAATATTAAAATACTTTAGGTACTCTACCCAATGCCTCTATTGAATATTCAAATATTTTTGAGAAAATATATAACTTAGGATTTTGTGGTCTAAATACACCGTATAACTTTCACCAAAAATATAGTGCCACCGACTCTTAAGTGTGTGAATCACTGATTAATGTTCCAAGTAATGGGTAGGATAATTATTCTCATGTGTCCTAAGATTATGAGATCAATATGATACTATATGATCACCATACATAAGAACAAAAAAAACCTGAACTTGATGCATCACAGAAAAAACACAAAGCCCTGCCCGGATTCTGGGAGATTGAATACCAACACATTATCCAACAAAGGTTTCATCTCAAAAAAAGAACTTTTCATTAATAATTTCATGCAAACTTTTCCCCCTTCCAGTTTAGTGTATTCATCGGAGAACCCAGCTTCGAAAAGTCTTTCGAGAACCTTTGGTAATATCTAGCTATGCCCAAGAAACTTCAGATATCGAAAACATTTCATGGTTGCTCTCATATCCAGATAGCCTTCACCTTCTCAGGATCAATAGATATACCGTATTTAGACACCACATGCCCCAATAATTTCACCTCCTAAATCCAAAAATCACACTTTGAAAGCATGGAATAAAGGCAGTGATTTATCAGTAGACTCAGAACTTTTCGCAGATGTTGTACATGATCCTCCTCGGACATGGAGTAGAAAATAATTTCATCCACAAAGACTATCACAAAGTTATTTAGATACCTTTGGAAAATCTAATTCATTAAATCCATGAAAAATTGAGGAGAATTTATTAAACTCAAGGTAATAAAAAGGTACTTATGATGGTCATAACTAATCCAAAAGGCCATTTTCAAAATGTTAGATGCCATCATCCTCAACTAATGGTAACCAAATCAAAGTTCGATCTTCAAAAACCACTTCTCCACTTTAAACTGATCAAATAGACCATCAATCCCTGGGAACTGATGTTTTTTCTTTATTTTAACTTGATTTAGCTTTCTATAAAAAACACATAGTCTAAGAGAACCAACATATTTTTTGGCAAAGAAAATGGGTGCTACCCAAGGTGAAAAACTCGGGTGAATAAATCCTTTCTCAAAAAGATCATCCAACTAGAACATCATCTCTTCTAATTTAACTGAATCCATTCGGTAAGAGGGAATAGTTACTGGTATGAGTTTTCTAAATTATGTCAATAAAAAACTCAACCACTGTCACTGATGGCAGACTATAGAAATAAGAAATAAACATGTCAGAAATCTCAATGAATACATGAGGTAGATCACCACTCATTGAATCCGGATCCAGATTAAAATAAAATTTGGATATCACTTTCTACAATTCTGGATAAGAAGGTCTAGATCTACTCGACTTTGCATCCCAATATTCTTAGAAAATAAGAGGCACATCACTAGGTGTAGTAAAGTAGACCCGTAGAAGATAACAATCAATTTGTGATTTTTTGGCAATTAGTCAATACATCCTGAATATGACATTAATAGATTTCATACCATAAACCAGGAAATTCCATGCTATCTCAACATCTGATATAGATATGACACAAGTAAGACTACAGAGACCCTTCACTCTATTCATACCAAGTGGTGTATTAATATCCAATTCATAATATTGTTTCTCCATAGGAAGATTAAGAAGATTAATGATATCAGATGAAATAAAAGAGTGAGATGAACCAATATCAAATAGAGTAGTCACTAATGATGATGCAATGGTAGTGGTACCTCTCACATTTTTTGGACATGTGTCTACTTACTCTGAAGACTCTTCCACTCCGTGAAAAAGTTTCATTCTAGATGACTGTGGATGGAACCCTTTTGAATATGAATCATTTGATTTACCTATTGTTTTAAGAGGATTTATTGATCCTAGTACACTATGTGGTGTATACAAATGATGGAAGAACCTTTGTTTGTGTATTGAACAATTTAATGAACTATAGTCCTTGGGTGACTTAGTGAAAACCCTCTTAGAATGCCCTGGATTTTCACACTTATAGAAAACTAGATAACTTCCTCCTAGTGCTATAGGAGGTCTAAAATGACTCTACTATTGAGATCCACCATCAGAATCGTCACGCTTCTATTTTCATTTGAATGAACCAATGCAACCACTTGGTGGAAAATAAACTTTTATCAACCCTAACATCCCTACCAGGTCCATCTTAACCATCATCTCCCTATCCAGTACACTAACACAAATGGTTAAATTAAAAAATAAGACCTCATAATGGATATCCAATCAATGTCATAATTCAAACTATCGAGCCTTCATCCTCTCATTAGACGAAATCTTATGAAAAAATTTAACTAGCTCAGTAAAGTGATTTGAATACTCAGTCATGGTTCTATCAATATGTTCATTCTTGAAGAACCCTACAACCTTATCCAACACTATTGAATCTGGATAGAACTAGTTTTTCAAAATAACCTTGATGACTTTCCACACTAATCATTCTTGTTTTCCTTCTATCACAATTGTGCCCCACCATCTGATGCATGGTCCTTCCAGCACGAAGGTGGTAAAATTCACCTTGATCATGCCTGGTGTCTCCATAAACTCAAATAGACATTCAATCATGCAAAACCAATCTTCATCATGTTGATGGTCAGTGGATCCCTTAAAGACTAGTGGATTTTGGCTAAAGAACTCTTGATAATGATTCCAAAGAACATCCCACTAAGGATCCACAACTGGATCCTGAGCAGGAACTGAAGGTGGGGCATGTCACAATGCTTGGGTAGTCCACACAATCACTTGAACTAGATTCAAATCAAAACATGATCTTCTTATTGAGATTTAGCAGTAGAATATCTTTGTATCTTATTCTCATCTATTCTCAGAGGCATGATTCTCCACAATATTAGTAGATAAAATGAAAACATTAGTTTTACACTCAAACTGAGTAACAAGATAAAATAAAATTTATCCATAGATGGAACAAATCGTATTTGGATTTCTCTCCATAAAAATATCAATAGGTAAAACACTAAAACTATTCCACAATATGTCTTTCCCTAACACCCCCTTGTGAATTAAGGTTCATTATAGTGACAGTTATCTAGAAACTCAATCAAACTACCTCCTATGTACTGACAAGATACTCAAAATCATATTGTCATCAAAGAAAAACACATAATCTCCCTTTGATACCAATTTGTCACGAACCAGCCCGAGTAGCCTGGTAACCTGATAATTGTTCCAGTCCTAACATACCGTAATGGGTATTCTCGATCCCCACATGTTGGAGAATAGACCTTATCCTCATACAATATTCATGTTCAAATGAATTTTCCACAAATCATCATGGAAGAAACATAATCAACACAATATGCATACTAATGGAAGCTCCACTGGGAGCAATTTACTAGAATAAAACATCAAATAAAAGCCCAAAGTACTACAAACCACGTTACAAAACAAGAAAACAACCTCTAAGGTCCCTAAGTACACAACTCACTAAGACCATTGTTCAATATCTGGATCCACCTCCAAGAGATCCCTTCCCTTTTCTGCAACCTAAATGAAGAAAGTCTAAAAACACCCAAATGAATAATTATGGTGTGAGCCTAATCCTAGTAAGATACCAACAAGGATTCCATAACATATACCAAAAATTTAGTAACCAATGGAAATGATTTCAGTTTTCAAAAATAAACAAGTTTGTCATTTCAAAACAACATTTAATAAAAACATGTTATACATTCTCAAATGATGGAAAAAAACTTTCGAATAAAAAGATTTACATTACAAGATATGGAATATTTATAAAACAATGGATTTGGTAAAAAAATTAAAAAATATTTTATATAAATTTAGTATCCATGTAAGGAATTTCAAATAAGATTAGTATACATTTATATATCAAATATAAATAAACAAGTGAGAAACATGGTCATCTTCCAAAAGTAAATATAGACTTAACCAGATATTGGATTCAAAACTCTCTTTGTGATCTCACCAAAATTAATATACTCACATCCCCTTACACTGGCAAGATGCGACTTTTCAACCTCCCATCAGGGTTGTGGTCTGATGCAGGTATGTTTTAGAACGTTGTAATAGCATAGAGTCTATCGAAATAACTCACCAACTACTTAAGTCATGCATGTGCTCTTATATGATGGGAATTTTTTTAAGTCTGTATAAAATACAATAAATCCCATTATTCCATTTCAAAAATTGCAATTTCTTTCCATTTAAAACCAAAATGGGTATTATTAAAAAGCATGCCTCTTTTAGAATATAAAACCACTAGGTTTCTATTAAATCAATTTAAGCCATTTTCATGAGTTTGGAATTGTCACAAACTTGGTTGGGCCGCCATCCGTACTGGCATTCAACCTAGTCCACGGCATGGCCCAAAGGGAATTCTTGATCCCCACGGGCTAGCACAAGTTCTCGGGTATCAAAATTACACGTGGGAACAATTTATCAGGAAAAGAAGAGACACAAAAACAACTAACGAGATAAATAAAATAAAACTAGAAACATACATCAAACATTCCTTTAATCTAAAAACAAGTTTTAGTCTACAATTCAACTAAAAACCCAAAGGGAACAAAAAAAGATATAAAACTAAAACTCTCACACCAACCTCCAAGCGAAGACCATCATCAACCAGAACCACCCTCATTAATCATGATTCCCCAAACTGGAATACACAAAGGACAAGATCTACATACACCCAAAGGTGTATATAGGGTGTTAGCCAAATGCCTAGTAGGATAGAACCTGATAAAAAGATTCCATGCCACAAAATTAAAAGATAATTTAACATGATTATTTAAAACCATACTTTTGAAATGATTTTAAGGACAACATTTAAATATTCAAAGTGAAAAGAAAAGAATACTGAAAGAAAAACCATTTCACAAATACTACATTAAAATGGAAGGGAAATTTTTTAAAGAACATGCACATACTCAGGTGGTTCTTCGTATGCTGACAAAAGGAACCACATTATGAATAGTAGAGAACTGTATGTAAATCCTATAGGGTATCTAGTATGTGTGGTGCACTTGAGACATCATACCTTGGTGTAAATGTGGAAAAGGAACCACAATAATTAGTTCTCTCATGCATGAGCCACTAGTAGGGAAACACATTTATAACCTAGTGGTCGCCAATCATCACAAAAGATTAGTTAGTGTTATAACGTCAATCCCTTTAGATGAAATCCAGATGAACCACTCATGTGTCATCTAGAGTACTAGTCCTAATCCTCACACCTAGGTACCTGGGGTTTTCCCTTGTTCTCAATCAGGTTCCACATTCACATAGTTTATCGTTTTCTCATATCACCGAGCAAACAAGACATTACTCACACAAGAAACCACTTGCATCCCCAAACACCATTTTTTTTAAAAACAAATGCACACCAAAATCATTTAACAAAATAATTAGCATCAATTTCATGAATTTATTATCTATTTAAAGAATTTTATGAACATTTATAAATTTCACAATAGGGGTTTGCACATGAAAATACACAATTTCAAATGTAAAAGTCCCTTTAAAAACATAATGAACATGTAATTCTATCAAACACAACTCCGACACTCCACATATAATTTAATAAATCTAATTAACAATTTATAAAACACATAAAATTATAAAGAAAAGGATTACACAAGAAATATGCACTCAATTTCATATAATAACATCACTTTAAAACAGAAAGTAATGCATATACATATCAAAACATGCTTTCCACTATTCAAACAATTTTCAATTTAATTTCCAAAGTACGCAACATGGAAAACACACCCAAAGTGACTCATTTTCAATTGAAAGTCTCCAATTAATTACCCACACAACTCAAAGACCTTGAAAATGCATTTCGCACTGACCAGACGACCCAAAAACCCTCTCCAACCATGTTTGGCATCCCAAATACCACTTGAATAAACAATTGTTTAGTTTATAAAACATATCACAAGTATCCCATAAGACCTCAATTCAAAACACAGAAATTTTTACATGCAAAGGCCATTTTAAAATCAATGCACACTCAACTATTCTAAAATCTCATTTACACAATATAAATAATTGATTAATTTTTTTTAGAATTTACCACAACAACGTCTAAAAAAACATGATCATTTTTAAAGAAAGTGAAATTTTCATCACGCGTTCATTTCAAAAAAAATTTAAAATGAATTTCGCACAATCTATAAAGCACAACCAATCATTTATACAACAAAACACATATAAAAAACAGGACTATACTATTTCAGAAAACCAATTTCATCAAATGAGCATGACAAAACATTATAAACATAGATCTCACCATGAAATTAAATCATAGAACATATTAAATTAACTAAACATCCAAATTAAATTATCTAAAAAACTTCAAGGAACGGAACCACATACCTCAATGTCGAAGACTCCAAAATTTTTGTGCGGAACTCCAATCACACCAAATTCTCACCACAAACAACTCGATTTAGTCCTTAAAATAAATATTTTGAACCAAATTAAATCAAGATCGAACCCTAAAACAAGTACCCTACCTGCTAAGAAACCAAGTACTAAAGAGAAATAAAGAATAAAAAGAATCAACTGGAAGAGGGTGTCTCCAAATACGTCATGTGTGCCTGAGGAAGACCTGCCAGTGGCCACGAGCAGGGGAGAGGGTGTCGGTCGGGATTCACTGGACGACGGCTGGCTAGGGGAAGAAGGGGGCAGTGAATCGGGTTGGCAGAGAGGGAGAGTAGGGCAGCGGTGCGACGAGGTCGGGAGGTGGTAGCAGGGTGTTTGATGGGCTTAAGAGAAGGGGGATGAGCAGCTGGCCATGGGGGAGAGCCACTAGGGTTTCAGTTAGTTGATGTGATCTGATGGGAAAGGGGGAAAATGGGGGCGATGGGGTATATTAGCGTGATGAGAAGAGGGTGTGAGGGTGAGAAAAAAAATAAATAAAATAAAAGAAAAGAAAAAAATGGAAAAAGAAAATGAATTAATAATAATATTAATAATATTATATTATTATTATTATTAAAATTGTTCAAATATATATATATATTATTTTGTGTTTATTTTACTACCCACCCGGTTAATTAATCTAGTTCATGTGCACAGAACAGACAGCACGATGATCTGGCGAAGCCTCACATCTTCATCTGAGCCCTACCCATGCACCAAACAAAGACAGTGAGAATTCTCTCTTACCCACAAAGCAAAAAACTTAAGTTGGGCCTGGCCCACATCTCAGAAAAATAAATTAAAGCTAGATAAAATTATAAGATAAAAATTATTAAAAACAAAATCCTCTTTCTAATAAAAATAATAACTATTACCATAATGATAATAATAATAAATATTATTATTAATTTGAGAATTTAATTTTAAAAATAGGGTAATATTAATAATTAATGTTGGTAACAAT
Source organism: Viscum album (assembly GCA_963277665.1). NCBI lineage: Eukaryota > Viridiplantae > Streptophyta > Magnoliopsida > Santalales > Viscaceae > Viscum > Viscum album. The sequence continues at coordinate 1,786,060,009 of OY728150.1, forward strand.
AATAACATTAGTGACATCAATAATTTTATAATAACAAAAATAATAAAAGTTGTCAATAAAATTTTTATTCTTAACACTAATAATAATAATAATGTCTTCAAAAAATATTATTATTATTATCATTAAAATAATTCATTAAATCTTTATTACACTTCTTATTCTTATTTTATTACCATTTCATTATCCATCACGTTATGTTTGTTTGCCTTGAACATCGGGTAATTCGTGCGGTGAACCGAGCGAGGTCACGCGATGACCCTGGCAAGGCCGCATGGCTTCAACCGTGGTGCGCTGGATGTAGTCAATGCCAAAACACGTGTTTTTAAATGAAATACTCAAAAAATTTATGTCTGGTCTCAACCAGAACTATCCAACGCGAAGAACTTTTTTTAAAACAATTAATTCAAATACGGAGGGTGTGACTGAAATCCATTCAAAACCAATTCCATCTTTTCACAATTTATTTACCCAATTAAATTAAATAATTAAATTGAAAACTTTTCTATCAAATCAAAATTTAAATTCAACAATTTAAATCAACCAATTCTGTAAACACACCCCAATTCAATATAATTGGGGGTTCTCCAAATTTATGTTCCAAAACAATTTCAAATATCTGGGTTCACTGGAATCATGTTTTTATTAATTTAATTGAAATTAATTTTTAGCAATTGAATTTAAATAAACAATTGAAATAAATCAAGAAATTTATGAGTAATCAATTTGGTTATTCATGATCAAACCACCTACCTCTTCCCAAAATAAAACACTCGGAACTGAACATGTCAATGAGAAAAAATTTGTATAACACCTCAAAACTCAGCCTAAAAGTAAGATCTAACACCACATGGTAGATATCCAACAATTCCTATATGATCCATCAAAAACTAAACAGAGGAGAAATAGAGAAACTAGAAAAATAAAGGAGAACACTTAACTGGGAATCACACCATAAGAAAAAGGATGATCCAAATATAATGTAGTGGATCCGGAAGGAGGGGACCCTATGAAAAATGCCTCGAAAGGGTTTGTGTTTGAGAGAAAAGAGGTCTAGAAATAAAAGGCAAAGTGAAACTGCCAAATTCATTAATTAATGCTCAGCATGGTCTGGGTCATGAAGTGTACCTCAAGTACACAATGTGTAGTGCACACTGAATTAGTTATGCTGAAAAATCCATCACCTCAGGTAAAAAACTAACATTTTCACTTGTCATGTGGTGTAGCCCCTATTCATGACTTCTACCTACTCTGCATCCTATTTAAAAACTATAAATTACATCTATGAAATTTGAACCAAAAGGTAACTTAGAAAAAGGGAAATATTACCTTATCAATGTAACAAGATGTTACATGGGGTGGTAGTTCTCTGCAATGACAATCCTTCACAACATCAATTTCATCAAATAGGGTTCCCATGACTTCTAATAATTGTGTCTAGGTCAAACACACCCAAATTTCAAGTCCTCTTCCCCAAAGATGTTTAATGGTCATGGCCACTATGTTTATCTGTAGTGATTCTATCATACAATGTCTATACCTCATTATGGTGTGGGATTGTTTGCTCCAAAGGATACTATGGAATAGTCAGATGCTTCATATACTATAGGGCCCAACCACGAGCCTTATGTGTAAAGTACCTTTACTTAGTAGAAGAGTTTTTGATGGAGGTTGATTTGATCCTATAAACAGTGATAGGTACAATATTTATAGCATGTTTTATAGTGTATGCCATATTTAATATCGACTCCTACCACTCATTTATATTTTCTCATTTTTTTGATTTTATTAAAATTATAAGAGATATAATATGTATTTTTATAGAGTTTACAACATCTATTGGTAAGAGGAAAAAGTAGGGGCTTCAATTACCTTCATGTTCTCTATCGATCTATGATGAGGTATTGGTATTGGATTTCCTCTTTCATGATCTTAATCTATTTAGCTTTATCATGGGGATGTATTGCATTATTTATAACCCTAATGATATTTATTTTTATCATCAATCTGTTTTTCTCTTCACTGATGATATGGGATATCTGGTGTTTCATAGATAAGGAGATCTAAAGTCCAGTTATCCAAGACCTTCCTACCCAAAGATTAATATTTTTTCTTGCATTTCAATTAATCCCAATGACATTTATTTTACTTTTTATCTTACCAGATTTTTTGGAACTTTCCTTATGTTTTCTTAGATAAATTATCTTATCATCCTTCAGATAGGGAGGTATAATTCATAATTGATCTAGTGTCAGATAGATATCATGTTTTAATACCCTCATATCATATTGAACCAATAGAGAGGAAAGATCTTAAGATTCATTTGGATGATATGATGGTGAAATGATTCATATTACCTATTTTTTCACCTAGGTAAACCCCATGATTTTTTCTAAGAAGGATAATGGTTCACTCTATTTTTTCATGGATCATCATAAGTTGAATTTGGTGAAGGTTAATAATAATTATCTTTTTCCCTATGTGGATGATTCGTTTTACTACTTAAGGGGGGATTTTTTTTTTCAAAGATCCATATTTGGTCGAGTAATCATTAACTTAGTGTTTGGGAGTATGATATTTTAAAGAAATATTTCAAGAGTAGGTATGTCAATTTTGAATATCTTTTAATGCCTTTTGGTCTGACTAATGCTCCTACAGTTTTCATGGATTTTATGATATTTATATTCCATCAGTATCTCAACATCTTCATGTTAGTTTTCATTGATGATATTTTTCTTTATTCCACATATGAGAATGATCACCATTTTATTTTGGTTATGGAATTGTTAAGGAATCACATTTTATATATAAATATTTCAAAATTCAGTTTCAAGATCCAATAATTCATGTTCATAGGGATGGTTATTTTAGATCACGAATTTTTAGTGTATCCTAAGAAGATGAGGGATATATTTTCATATTAGTATCCATAAAATGTATTTGAAATTTAGATATTCCATGACTTACTTGATATTATCAGTGTTTTGTAAGGGATTTCTCAAATATGGAGTCACATCTGACTGATGTTACAGAGAAATTGGTCAAATTCATATGAGAATCAATGTGTTAGACTTTTTTTTGATGAGTTTAAATGAATTATGAAATCAACACCTATCCATATCTTACCTGATCCTAGTAAAGTTATGTTGTTTACTCTTATTATTTTAGGGATTTTCTAGGTTGTCTGATTATGATGGATAATAATATTTTGTATTTTTGATATCATAATCTTTATTTGTATGCTAGTAATTAACCCACTCATAATTTAGAGATACTCACAATTATGCATGTGCTTATCTTTTGGCATAATATATTTTGGTTAAAAGACTCATAGACTTTTCTAATCATATGAGTTAATGTTATAAATTTTATCATAAATACTTGAATCATATAAAAAGTTTGTTATTGGGAAATCTTCATACATTTTAATTCAACATACCCTACACCCTGTGAATGTGGATTGTTTTTGTAGACACTCTCAATAGAAAATTACATTTGTAGGTAGTTCTAGAATCAAATTAGGAGTTGAACATTATGGGTCTCTTTACACAGTTTCATATGGATTATCAAGAAAATATTTTTATCATAGTTATAACAATTTTTATGTTTTCATCATATCTCTTTGATTTTATTCTATAGGTTTAGTATTAGGATGATGGGTTAAAATAAATTTGAGATTCCCTTTATGCTGTAAAGACCATTTCTAGTTGGTCTCTCCCTTTAGATGGAATTATCTTTTTTAGGGATCGTTTTTTGACCAAGAATCTATAAGGTGATTAGTTTTTTATTACTATAATAATTCTTTGTGAGTCATTAATCTTTGAAATATAAAGATGAATTAAGATATTGTAATGTGATTTTGGTGGTAGGGTATGAAGTGTGACATTGAAAATTATGTTCCCTATTGTTACACCTTCCAACACATAAATGCATAGCATTTAAACCATCCAGTTTTCTCCCGCCTATTCTTATTCTGATTTGGAAATTGTAAAAGGGGTCCGTGGACTTCGTTATTGGATTTCTATAGGCTTCCTATTGGATTACTTATTTATTGGTGATGATTTATTTATTGATGAAATTATACCATTTCATTATGTTTATAAAAACAACTAATATTGATGATCTGGGAAATATGTATGGGTTAGAGATCCTGAGGATTCACGTGGTTAAATCTTACATAATTTTGGATAGGCATGGAATGATTACTTAAAGATACTGAAGGAATATCCAAGAAGATATGGGGGATTAGTTCAGGTTTATTACAAATTATAATCTATAGATAGACAGTCATATTTATTTGACTATTCAGATTCTTGAGGATATGCTCTACGCCTAAATCTTGGGAAGGTTTCTTATATGTTTTTATTTCCAGTTTAGTTGATTTATATTCAAGATTTTATCCATATATCACGAATTATGAAATATCATCTTGATCCCTCTTATGTTTTTAGTTGAGAAGATATTGAGTTATAGAAAAACGTTTTTATTATAGAGAATTCAATGGAAATCATTGAATATCAGGTGAAAGTATTATGTTGGAATTCTATACCATTATTCATATAATTATTGTGACATGAATCAGAATCTCATAGGATTTGGAATCAGGAAATGCCAATGAGGGAGAAATGGACTCACGTCTTTCCAAGGCTTCATTTATTCACATGTCTTACCGAGGATGGGAATTATTATAATGGGGAGTTTGTAATATCCCATTACCATATTTTAGGTATTTGATGCATTTAACTTAATTTACCTTTATTTTTGGGTGTGTTTCTAACCCTTCAAGGATAAAGAAATTTTTTTGGGTAAAATAACCTAAAGATAGAGGATGTATTGTTATTGTTTTTAAATTAATTGAGTCTGAATATAAATATATCAATGTTTTTCTGGGTTCTCCTTGGTTTTCAAATTATATATAGGTGGTTTGGGTTTATTATTCTAAAGATGGACTGTGAACAGACAAATAAACTCTTTTAAATTTTTAACTGGTTACACAATGTGAATATCTTATAAAGAAGATTTCATGACCTGGTTCATAACATGAAAATTTTACAAGTAATGAAACTAGTTCACAATATTAATGGTACAATCAGTGTTATTTTTTTTCCAAGGTGATTCATTTTTAGTGCATCTTGTAAATCTTGGAATTCATGCCATGAAATATGTTAACATCATGAGTTTTTTTGGTCCATCAGTTTTAACCATGATGAACAAATTATTTTATTTTCATTCAATGTGTAGGGTCCTCTCTTGAAACCTAGGATCTCGCCCAAGTGATGTTGGGTACTTCCTCTCCTTTCATATTATTTCATTTGTCAATTGATATTTATGGTGGATTCACTGAATTTATCTGAGTATATGATCTTTCTCCAAATTCATTTTCATTTTTCGCAGTAGCGTCATTGTACTAATCTTTTATATTAATTGATATTCTTATTGAGGTTCTTCTTGGTCTATTCGATAATTTTTGTGTGATCTCCTTATAAGGGCCAGTCCATTGTTCATTAGGGTGAATCCATTGTAATTTTACTAAGGTATGTGTGACCTAACATCTCCTTTTACCTTGGTTTTTATGAAATAAAATTCTTAGGTGTGTGAATCATATGTAGGGACTCTATTTATTATTTAGTGTTTCTTTTAGTGATTGTAGATCCGGTTATGAGCACATGAGAACCAATTTTTCATAAGGTGGTTCTATCTCTATCCTAAGTTGGTTGAACCATGAATGATCTAGCTTTGAAAAATTGTTTTATATATATGATTTATTTATTTATTTATTTATTTGTGTTTGTTTGAAAAGATTTTTTTAGAAAATATGGTTTTCACCTTATTTTGGTAAATGAAATAGTATTTTCGAAATCATTATGAAATGGATTTATGAAATGGTTTTCAAATTATAATTTTGATGAGATGATTTATAAAATGTACCACATGGTAAGCCTTGGGTACTTTGGTGGAAGGTGCAGTAATAGGCCTCGCCCATTGAGGGGGTTCACTCATGGGGTGTTACTCTGCTCCCTAGGCCTATTTTCTATGAAATTGTTAGACCTATTGGGAGTTTCACTTCCTAGGGTATTCATCTAGTCTCTATATAAGATTCATATGTCAATATAGTTGATGCAGATGATTGTCTATATTTGGGTATGAGTTTTCTAGCTGGCCTCACCTATAGTGATCATTGATGTGATGTTACCTTTTGTTTTTGCTTTGTACTCTTCTATATTTGATATGATATGTGGTAAATTCTTTAAACTAATTTCATATATGTGATATTATTTGAAATTTTTTTACCTAGATTATTTTGAATCTATAGAAAAGGGGAATAAATTTTTATGATTTTAACATAAAAATTATTTGATTGATTTTCTTGCCTTGCCTTATTTAAGGTTGAGAATGTTCAGATTATTGTACAATGACTTTTAATAGAACACCTAGGTTGGATTCCACTGATTTCGATATCTGAAACACTATGCAACCCTTCAATGAGGCATATACCTTGTTATGTCTTTTGATGTAGGGAAGGGAAAGGCACCATAGTGAGGTTGTAAGGTTTTTATTAGAAGATATGGGTAACTTGTGGTTTTATAGGGGTATGTTTCCCAGTTATCACATAGAGTAGATGTTTCTTGTTCTGGGATTTTTGATTTATTGTTGGACACATTCCTTGGAGATTTTTTAATATGTTTTAGCTTGTATCATTTTCATTGTTTCCTTTTTATGGAATATAGTCCAAGCTTTACACTTCCATTTATTCTTCCTTCCATGTATATATATATATTTATATCCATCCCAAATCATCAATATCGAGTTAGTAAAAATCATTCCCTCTAGTTTTTATTGATTCATGGGTGATTATCACCAGCCCGTGGGGATTGGGAATGCCCTTCAGGCACATGACAAGCCAGTTTCAATATATATTTGTGTGGTTATCGAGGTTTGTTTTGTCACAATTGTGAGAGAAATGACATAGGTCATATTTTCATCACTTTTAACTCACATTTAAATTAAATAATCCCCACCATTATTTCATTTCAAGTAAAATTACCACATTCCATGATTTTTAGAACATTTTGATATTTATTGTGAAATTTTCATAATTCATTATTTTTAAGTGTTTTTATTTATTTCCAGAATTTTTGGTAAAACCCATACCTTTATTTATGTTTCTTTCAATTTTGTAAATGATTCATTATGAACTTGAATGGGAATATTTTTTCAAAGTTTCATTTCATATGTATAATGTTTAGTAGAGTTGAAAAATGGATAATTATGGATGATACATAATATATTGAGGAAAAAAGTATGAAAATTTGGAGAATTTGTGAATTTTAAAAAAGTTTATCTTCCTATGTATCTAAAATCATCTTATATATGAATTAAATTTCGATTTAGGTAAATTGGATCATTTTTAGAGTTAGATAAGATACTAATATTCTAAAGTATTAGTTATGAATTATCATATACATCCCTCAGAATTAGAATTTTGGTAAACATTTACATATTCCATATGAAATAAGATTTTTATCTTCTTACATAACTTAGCACTCAATTTTTTTTAAAGTCAAATATTTTACCTATGAAACGATATTTTTATGTTTGAAGTTAACCTAATATTTTCCAAAACCCAATATTATATGTATCATGTGAGATGTTTGTTATCTTAGATTTGTGTTTCTAATATTCATATGAATTAATAGAGGTTGATAAATAAAAAAAAAATTATAACTAAGATACTCATGTTATATTTTATCCTTTTCAATTTCATATAAAAAATAAAGTTTTTCATTTTGGTGCTTTCAGTCACACTTCAATGGAAGAAATTGAATTAGATAAGGATAAGCTTTATACTGTAAGGTATTATGTTACAGTATAAATAAAATTTGATTATTTCCAATACCACTTCCATTCCAGAATCTACTACACTATGATAATTTCATTTTTCTACATATAAAGAGGAAAAATAAAAAATTTAGAAGTCACAACTTAATCTATCAAGTTACATAAAAAAGGATCTCGCAATATTATTCCCCCCTTTATATATATCAACCAAATGATTTCATTTAAATGGGATACCAAATGTGGAAGACCATGAGATAAATTTGAAAAATATTAAATACACTTTTACTTATTATTAAATTTTGATAAATGATTCTTGCAAATGGGGTATAAAACGTTTCAAACCATGCATTCATGAAGATTCTCTATTATCGATTTAATCCTACTGGTTAAAGGAGGGGGTTATTTTCAAATATTATATACCTAAGTTTAAGGTAAAACATTCTACAAAAAATAGTTTTTTATGAGTCATCTATATTATTTATTTAATTCATTTTTATTTTCATTATATACTATAAACCTATGCATGGAGGGATAAAACCCTTTGGGTGATGGTGGATGTGGGGTGGAAAACATTTCTCTATTCTTGAGTTTTAATATAAAGAAGGGTAAAATTTAAGGTTATTTTATTTTAGTTTCTAGGGTATTATTTTTATTTGAATTTGATTGTGGTTAATGGATATTTCACATTTTTTACTACCTGAGGGTATAATATATTTTCATCATCCACTTTATATTCCTCAAATATAATGGAATTGGTATTATTTTTTTGTGAGGTAAATAGAGACCATTAGTTTTATTTTGGAAGGAATTGGGTTATTTTATATTCCATAGGAGTTTCTTCACATGATTGAGTGTTTTTTGTGTAATTTAGAGGGACCACATTTTCTTCTCAACTCACATAAATGAGGATCTCTTTAAATTAATCCAAATCAATTAAATCTCACATTCATTACCATACCCTTATGATATATAAATTGATATTTAATTATGACATTTATAATCAACATTATACTAGGATATTATACAAATTGATGATCCAACTCTTGAACCAATCATTCAATTCCTCACTTAATGGAAATAAATTTCTTAATTGAAAATTTTATATTGTTTTCTCAAAAAATTCAAATAAAAATGTATTTATTTCATTTTACTAATTGTGCCAAAATATAATTTCATCCCCCATTAAGACTACCTTTAATCCTGACTTTACTATAGTTTAACATTAAGTAATTATTATATTTTTCTAACAAGCCATATCTATTGTGTTGGATTCCTTAAATAAGTTTTACTTGGATTTAAATTTATTTATTATTTATAGTCTTTATTTTCATAATTAAAAAAATTATTTATTTATTCATATTATTCCCAATATTCTGTTACAATTTTAATTTTTTATTTGGGTTTTTTATCCTTTTATTAAAAAAAGATAAGAAGTGCCATGGTCTAAGATTATTGGGCTTTATGGGAGCCTTGGGAAGCTATGTGGGAAGTTAAGTATGAGTGACAATTTAGCTATGATAAATCAATAGATAGGGCTTCCTAATTTTAATTTCTCTTTAGAAACAGGGTTTCCACCTAGTAACCCATGGGGGTATGTCATGGCCTGTGTCAATTGTTTCACATTTTAGGTTAGTAGGTGGTTTTATGAGTTTGGTAATAGATTATATCCATAGGTTAAATGTTGGTATGCCATGTTTTTATTTTAATTAAGATGTTTCTTATTAATTTTTAATATTTGTTTAGGATATGAGTTCATTTATTATATTTTTTTGTCTTGTGCAGCTTACTTATATGAATTGTACATTTCTTATTCATTTGTTTCAAAATCTCGATTTTTTCAAATTAAAAGAAAGTGGTTTTTAAATGGAAGAAAATTTTGGTTAGGTTTTTCTAATAAGAAAATAATTAAAATAATTTATAAATATTTTTCAAGTTAGCATATATATTTTTTGATTATAAAATTATCTACATAGATTCTTAGTGGTTACCTACTTGGAAAATTCACACACCATGAAAAAATTCCTTAGTTTGTATATTGTATCATCCTATCTTGTTTTTATTAGAGGTTTGATTGATAATCATATTCTTTTGGTATAGATCAAAGGCTCAATTGTAGTGCTATGGAGAAGGTGAAATATGAGGCTCTTGGGTTCTACATAGAGGATTGTATTGATTGGATATTTAGTTGTATTTTTTATGTCAACATTATCTCTATTTCTTATATAATCATTGTACTCTCTGTGATTCAACAAGGAATTTTTTGATTTGGTTGATTATATATTGTCTTTTAATTCTTTATTACGAATAAACTGAAAAAATCTCCCATATCACATTTGATCCAATATGATTTTACTAACCTTGGGTGATCAATAATGTTCCTTAGGTTTGTGGAATGTTAGTTTATATATGAAGACCAAATATTTGGGGTGATATGTTATAATTGAATTAAATATTTAATTTAAATATAAAATACTAAGGGTGAAAATATAATGCTAAAAATTATTTCAAAAAAATAATTGTTTTCTATATATGAATTATAACATTATATTTTTCAATTTAAATTCTTATTTATGTTATTTTATTATTTATATATATATTTTTTATTAACTTGTCATATTATTTCATCAGATAACAATTATAATCATTTTATTATTATAACATGAAGGTCACTAATACAATAAAAATATTTCAGATAACATGGTGTAAATTAATGCATTTAGATTTAGTCTTGGGTGCGTATTAATTTAAAAGATATTACTAATATCTTATGGTTTTGTGATATTTAGTCCACATTATCATGATAATATGACCCATGACACAAAGTTAGATGAAATATTTTTTACTCTAAAAACATTTAGGTTTTATAGGAATAAGGATCACCTTTTTAGAATATAAAAACTAAAAAGAATAAGGTATATAATTTTCAATGGAATTTTAATATTAATTAGAGTATGTGGGTATAGGTTTTTTATTATTATGATTTTTATATTTCATATGATCCAAGAATGGGAAATATTATTTTTAAAACCTGTAAATGAAAATCCTAAGTATGGGAGCTCTAGGATAAATGAAGTGATAAATGATATTGTCACGACCCGTCCTCGGGGCCCCCGCCGTGACTACCCCAAGCCTGCCTTCCACAGGCCATGGGCTGGCGACTAGCACCAAGGCGTAAATCCTGGTAAAAAGGGAAGGCATTGCCTTTGTAAAGTAAACTAACACCACAGATTAAACAAGTAGTAGAAGTAAACACTATGTAAAAGCTGGTACAAGGGTAAGCGCGGAAAAGTAAGTGGGCCAGTATACAAACCCAAACTGAAAGTAAAGTACAACTCGAAAGGAAAAACAACAACTGAAAGGCAAAGCCGCAACGACGAGCTGTCCACTGGGAATCCCACCTGAAGGGTGGGTACAGAAAGCCTCCACTGCTCCTCGGGTCCAGCCTACCGCTCCGAGTACGTCCCGCCCAGTGGTCCACCTCCATGTACCGTCCTGCTCCGCAAGCCTCCACCACGATCAGCGTTGTCCGTCGTCTGCAACCAACACAACGTAGTGCGGGCATAGCCCGTGCATGGGTGAGTATAAGCTACTCAGTAGGGACCCCGAGAACCCCGAAGGTCTCCCAAAATCCACAAAGGATAGACCACAAAGGAAAGATACAATCACGAAGTAACAACCAACACTACTTAGGTATATGCCCATAAATATACCAAAGTCATCAATTCCAATACGCTACAACCTCCAAGCCCAAGTACAACCCAGTCCACACATGAAAGCATAAATATTCTACACAGGAAATAAAAACGTAATCCACACATGATAGCACAACACAATCCACACAGGAAAGCAAAAAGGATTCAACTCACACAGGTATACTTCTTCGAAAGACGATAGAGATGATCACTAATTTATCTAAGTCGTCGGACCCACAACGGATCGATAGGTACTAACCCCCGCAATGAACCACACAAGATCGGTAGGAAACTAACCCCCGCAATGACCCACACAGGATCAGACCCACACCGGATCTGTAGGCGCTGGCTCACACAGAACCGCTGAGCGCTGACCCACATAGGATCGGACCCACACAGGATCGGTAGCACTGATCCACACAGGATTGCTGAGTGCTTTAGTTGTCTCCATCGAATCCACTGAGGATCTCTGCACAGTCGTCGTCGTAGTCACAGTAGCAGTCACAGCCAGCTCTAGGGTTCCCGCACACAGCAAGATCGTTCGGGAGGGTCCGCTCCACGAGCCGAGAGGCTGATACATCAACTGACACATAGTCCAGATTTGATGTATCCAAAAGTTCTGTATCGTCAATAGGAACTCAACTTCGTAGACGGCGCGTCAATCGGACGCCCGGTCAGAGAGTTATTGGCTTTTTCATCCCAGGGGCCCGGTTGGTTTCTAAGGAAAAACCAACCCGACCATACTCCACCCGCGTCCAAATCACGGGCAGAGTAAGCCAAAAGATCCGTCTCACTAAGAGGAATCCAACAAAGTCATCGGCACATCATTCGGACGTCCGAAGCTTAAGATATGAGCGTTTCCGCTCCAAGGGCCCGGTTGGTTTCGTGTACGAACCAACCCGTCCGAACTCAAAGTAATCAAAAACCTTGAGTGCAATATACCAAAACGACCGTCTCGATTCAAGGATCGCATCTCAACTGACGGTGCATAGATCGGAGGTCCGTAGCCCAAGTTATCGGCAATGGACCGTAGACGGTCCGAAAACGGGGGTTTCGGGCCCGGACCGACCTGGCCCGAGACTCCCCGGTCGGCCCGAACCGGGTCGACCCGCCCCGGGTTCGGGTCGGGCCGGCCCGGCCCGGCCAACGGCCAAGCGATTTTGGTAAGGGGGCGCCTGCCCCCTGGTGTAACCACGACCCCCCTCCATTGATGTGGGGCGTTTGATCTGGCCGGCTTGGGGAATTAATCCCCCCCGCTCTCCTTTGTCCGGCCGGCCCACACCGGCCGGCCAGTTCTGCCGACAAGGACTGGCGACGGTTGTTCCTTCCTCCATCGCCGACACCGGCGGCCCGGAACCGGCCGCCGGTCACCCTGCTCCGCCGCGGCCCGGAACCGGCCACAGCTTTATTTTTCTGGCGCGGTGCGACAGCACCGCGGCCCTCCGCCATGGCCCTGCTCCGGTCGTAGCATCTTTGGTTTTCTTCAGCGCGGCGCGACGGCGTCGCATCCTTGTTCAATCTCACGGCACGGCACGACGGCGCCGCGACATACTTGCCTTGCGATTCCCGCGTGGTGCGACGGCACCACGCCATTCTGTCCAAACCACAAAGTATCAAACAAAGATAAAGAGGAGGGTCAACCGTGTTTGTGTGGTCCGACCCCCTCTCCTAAAACGATAACATTTAGTCGTATATCCACGAAAAACGACAAACTAGAATCATGAATAGAAATAATAAAATAAAATAAATTCCCTACCTTGATTAAAGAGATGACGAACGTCGACGTCACGAAGTGAGGATTCGAATACGTTGACGGAGATTTCGTCGTGAGAAATCCTCGCGAAAAGGGATGTCGCAGGAGAAAGACATCGTGGAAGAAGACGTCGCATCGCGGGTCGGTGTCGCGGAAGACGGTCTCCGAGGGCTCGGCTCTCCACATCAGAGTTCGTTCGTTCTTCGCGTTCTTCATCAAAGAAGAAGATGTTCTTCCCATAATCTCTCAACGACAAAACTCTAACAACAAAATAAAATAAGCTCCTTTCTTATTTTAATAACACAACAAGCCTTTTGAAATTCAAGGGTTTGAATTTCAAAACTCACATTAAACTTACTACATTAATGCCATAAGTTTAATAAACTTAAGTTAACAACATTAATGAGAGTTGAGGGGGGTTAGAGGATATGAAGGGGTGTGGTTCATGTGGGCCCCACCACCCTCATAACCTCCCAAGGGAGGTTGGGTAGTTACCCAACTTCCATCCAAAGGATTAATCACTTAGAGTAAAATAAAAATTGTAGAATAATTATAAATTAAACTTCCAAAATTTTTATCATCAACTCTTGTGAAAACGCAACTCCGGAACAGGTGTTCCTAAGCAATTACCGGTGCTACGGTTCCATTGGTGCCCTCAGAATTCAATTCCGAGCACGAGTTCAAAATTTAGAAAAACCCGCTCATTCGTTCACTGAATGTACCCAAGCTAAACTTCAGATTGATATTCCGGGCACACCGGGCCTCAGAATCAAGTGCCGTCTGAAACTGCGTTCTTGTAAAATCGAAAAGAAAGTTAAGAAAAAATTTACCTTGAATTTTACGGGTCTTTACATTACTCCCACCTCGGGGATTTACGTCCTCGTAAAGATACATCGAAAACTAGGGAAACAAATGTGGGTACTGAGCACGCATCTGAGCCTCCCGCTCCCAAGTGCTCTCCTGGAGGTTCCCGTGCTGCCATATGATATGCACTAGAGGAATCGACCATCCACGTAGGACCCGCTCCTGTCGATCCTCGATATCCATTGGGACCTCCTCAAAAGTCGCCCCATCATCAATGTCGAGCTCCCCATGGTCAATGATATGCGTCGGGTCGTGCACGTATATCCTCAACTGAGATACGTGGAAGACGTCGTGAACCCGGTGCAACTGAGGTGGTAGAGCCAGGCGATAAGACACCTCGCTAATCCTGCCGAGGACCTGGAATGGTCCGATGAAGCGTGGAGACAACTTGCCGCCGCAGCCAAATCTCCGTAATCCACGTCGATGTGAGACACCCAAGAAGACGTGGTCGCCATCCTCGAACTCTAGTGGCCTCCGCCTCCTGTCCGCATATGAATTCTGCCGGCTATGAGCTGTCCTCATCTGCTCCTGGACGACTTGGACCTTCTCTGTCGTGGCCCAGACCATCTCCGGTCCCACAAGTGCTGACTCCCCAGGGTCTGTCCAGCACAAAGGATATCTACAAGGTCTACCGTACAATGCCTCGTATGGTGCCATCCTGATGGTGGAGTTGTAGCTGTTGTTGTACGTGAACTCCACCAAGGGTAGGTGGTCCTCCCAGCTATGACCAAAGTTGAGGACACATGCGTGGAGCATGTCCCCGAGAGTCTGAATGGTCCTCTCCGTCTGACCATCCTTCTGAGGGTGAAAGGCTGTGATCAGACGTAGCTATGTTCCGAACGCCTCCTACAACCCCTTCCAAAGCCGGGAAGTAAAGCGATCATCCCGATCGGAGACGATAAATGATGGAACACCCTAAAGTCTCACAATCTCCTGAACGTAATGATGTCCCAAGCTCTCTACCGAGCCCTGCTCTCTGATGGGTAAAAAGTGAGACGACTTGGTGAGTCAGTGGACAATCACCCAAATGGAGTCGTGACCTCTGGAAGTGCGTGGAAGTCAAGTCACGAAGTCCATTGATATCCCATCCCACTTCCACTCTAGGACCTCTAAGGGCTGTACCAAGCATGTTGGTACCTGGTGCTCTGCCATCACCTACTGGCAGGTGAGGCATCGAGAAATGAACTCTGCCACACCCTTCTTCATGCCCGGCCCCCAGTGCTGTCGTCTGAGGTCCTGGTACATCTTCGCCACTCCAGGATGTACCACCAAAGGAGAATTGTGAAACTCTCTTATCACCTCCTCCCGTAAAGCAACTGGTACCAAGGTACGTCCTCTGAAAAGGACGTTGTGCTCTACTCCAAAGGAGAATCCATTAGGTGCCTATCCTGAGGATATCTGTGCACGCCGCGTCTCATAGTCAGTGTCCCCATGTTGTGCCTCTCTGACCCGCTGCAGTAGTGGAGGAGTGACTGTGAGAGACTGGAGGAAGGCTTCTCCATATCTATCCACGAAGGATATTTGGAAAGAGGCTAGCTTCTCTGTTGCATCCTCAAGTAGCTGAATGCTCGTCCTACTACTGAGAGCATGGGCTACCACGTTCCCCTTCCCAGGAGTATAGATTATCTCAAAGTCATAGTCCTTGAGGAACTCGAGACATCGCCGCTATCTCCGATTCAGATCCTTCTGAGAGAAGACGTATCTGAGACTCTGATGGTCAGAAAAGACTGTAAAGTGCTCGCCCATAAGATAGTGTCACCATGTCTTCAGAGCAAAGACCACTACTGCTAACACCAGGTCATGGGTAGTGTAGTTCTGCTCATGCGACCTCAACTGACGTGATCCATAGGCGATCATTGCCTGCTCCTGCATCAGGACACATCCGAGTCCGGTCCCTGATGCATTGCAGTAGACTACGTATCCCTCCTCAGGAACCCTCAAGATAGGTGCGTTGGTCAATCTCTGTCTCAGCTCCTGGAAGCTCTGCTGACATCTGTCTGACCACACAAAGGGTTTTCCATTCTTCATCAAAGCTGAGAGTGGTGCCACAACTCTGGAGAAGTCTGGCATGAATCTTTGGTAGTATCCAGCTAGTCCCAAGAAACTCCGCACCTCCGTCACGGTCCTGGGTGGCTCCCAAGCTAGCACTGCCTCGATCTTCACAGGATCCACTGCAACTCCCTCCACAGAGATGACGTGTCCCAAGAAGTGGACCTCACGTATCCAGAACTGGCACTTCGAGATATTACCATAAAGCCAGTGCTCTCGGAGTGTGTCTAGTAAAAACCGTAAGTGGTAGGCGTGCTCCTCCTCAGTCATCGAGTAAATCAAAATGTCGTCGATGAAGACCACGACAAATAGATAGAGGTATGGCTGAAATATCCTATTCATGAGGGCCATGAACACTGCTGCAGCATTGGTTACTCCAAAAGGCATAACCAAGAACTCATAGTGGCCATACCGACATCTGAAGGTCGTCTTCTGCACGTGCTTGTCTCGAACTTTGAGCTGATGATAGCCTGACCTGAGGTCTATCTTTGAGAACCACTGTGCTCCCTTGAGCTGATCGAAGAGGTCATCAATCCTCGATAGCGGATAACTGTTCCTCACTGTCACCTGGTTTAGGTGACGATAGTCGACACAAAGTCGCAAGCTCTAGTCCACCGTCTTGCCGAACAATATCGGGGAAGCCTAGGGTGAAACACTGGGTCGGATGAACCCCTTGCCCTGCAAGTCCTCCAACTGTACACGCATCTCTCGAAGCTCGGCAGGGGCCATCCGATATGCTAGAGTCGATATCGGGGCTTTATTGGGGTACAGTTCAATATAAAAGTCTACCCCTCTGTGTGGAGGTATCCTTGGAATGTCATTGGGAAAATGTCCGCATACTGATCCACCACTGCAGGAAAACCAGGACTCCGCACGTCAACTGCTCCCAGGATGAGATTAGCCAACTGATGAGTGATGGGTTTTCCTCTCCTCAGTGGAAGTCCATCCTGTGCTGTGAAGGCTCCCTTCTCGACGATGAAGGTGAACCTGATCCCGTCGGTGCGTACACATCGCACCTTGCGCCTAATATAGTCAATCTGAACGCTGATACAAAAAGATCCCATCCGAATATCTCGCCTCCTAGAGTAATCTCACACTGCCGGCACCAGTGCGTAATCGTTGAGTCTGCTCCTGTAGGAGTCTCTAGCCGTAAGGATCGAGCCAACAGCTCTGTCGGAATCTCTGAGCTCTGAACAAGGGCAGCGGCTATGAAAGATTGACTCACTCCTGTGTCTATAAGAACTACAAAAAGGGTGGAATAGACACAGATAGTACCTCGAATCATCTCGGGCGCGCCGTGGTCGTAGGCCTCCGCTGCCTGGAGCTGTGCCTGTCTCTACCCGCCAGCTCCCTGTGGTCGGGGTGGACCTCCTGGTGGTGGTGGTGGTAGAGCCTCAAAGCGTCTCCCACCACCTGCTGCTCAGCCAGCTCCTCTTCCTCTACCTCGGTGGTCCCTCAACCGTCTGCTGCTCCTCAGCACGGCAGGTCAGGCAATCACAAGCCATGTGGCCCTGCCCGCCGCATGAGTAGCACTGCCTGCCTCTCAAAAGACTGGCTCCGCGCTGTGTGCCCCATACTGCTGAGCCAGTGTCCTGAGGTCGTCTTCCTGAGGGTCTGGTCTGCCTTGACCCAAGAGTCATCCATCGAATGCCTGCTACAGAAGACTCTTCTACGTGCCGCCCTGCGGTGGGTCTCGGCGCTGGGGCAGACTCAGCAAGAAAGCTCTCGATCATAAGGGCTCGCTCCAATACTCCTGTCTGAGTCAGAATGCTGAGGGAGATCAACGATGCCATGATCTCGTGTCTCAATCCCTGCTCAAAGGTCCGGGCCCGAAAGAATGGGTCCCGTAAAATGTCTATAGAGTAGCGCGAGAGATCGGTAAATCTCGCTGATTACTGGGCGACCGTCATGATGCCCTGCCACAGCTGAAGAAGCTCCTGGATGCGCACTGCACGGAGGGTGGCTGGAATGAACTCTGAGAGAAAGAGGCTCTCAAAGTCCATCCAGAGAAGAGATGCCTCATCGTGCACCTGGAGCATCAAGCTCCATCATCTGCCTGCTGCTGAGTGCAGTAGGCTCACTACGCGGATCACCATGAGGTCTACTAGTGTCCTCACTAACCTGAAAACCCTCACCACTACCTCCAGCCAGTCCTCGGATGCCTGGGGGATCGTCTCCCCGCAGAACTTGGGCGGTCGCTGGCACTGGAACTCATGCAGTACACTGAGGTGACGTGCATCGTCAGCGGTTGGTGCTGGAAGCATCGGTGGCTCGGCGGGTAAAGCTACCGCCAATGCCACTACTGCCAAAGGGCCCTACACCGATGCCTCGTTGCTCGGTGGGCTGTCGTCAAGCTCGGCTCTCGGAACCCTAGCTGGCTGTCGTCGTGGGGCCATCCTGAAAAGGAAACAGGTGCTCCACGGTCAGAACAGTATACCTGGTGAGCTGATAGAAAGTAATCACAAAGAAAACTTGAAACACACATGTAATCAATGTTTTCGTGCATTAAGTCGGAAATCAAGA
The DNA here is from genome assembly GCA_963277665.1 of Viscum album. NCBI lineage: Eukaryota > Viridiplantae > Streptophyta > Magnoliopsida > Santalales > Viscaceae > Viscum > Viscum album. Next base: position 1,786,078,726 of record OY728150.1, read on the forward strand.
GTTAGGGTCCTGGTGTACGGATACGTCGGCCGCCACACCAACACTGGACTCCCCGGACTGATAACCACACTCAATACGCTAAACACTATTTCTTCACATAGAAAAAGACCAGAGTCCAAAGTTTTGCGGTAGAACTGAACTCCTCTGATACCAATTTGTCACGACCCATCCTCGGGGCCCGTGCCGTGACTACCCCAAGCCCGCCTTCTATTGGCCAGGGACTGGCCACTACCACCAAGGGGTAAATCCCAGTAAAAAGGGAAGGCATTGCCTTTGTAAAGTAAACTAACACCACAAAGTAAACAAGCAGTAGAAGTAAACACTGTGTAAAAGCTGGTACAAGGGTAAGTGCGGAAAAGTAAGTGGGCCAGTATACAAACCCAAACTGAAAGTAATGTACCACTCGAAATTGAAAATAGTAACTGAAAGGTAAAGCCGCAACGACGAGCTGTCCCCTAGGAATCCCACCTGAAGGGTGGGTACATAAAGCCTCCACTACTCCTCGGGTCCAGCCTACCGCTCCGAGTACGTCCCGCCCAGTGGTCCACCTCTAGGTACCGTCCTGCTCTGCCATCCTCCACCAAGATCAGCGCTGTCCGTCGTCTGTAACCAACACAACGTAGTGCGGGCATAGCCCGTGCAGGGGTGAGTATAAGATACTCAGTAGGGACACCGAGACCCCCGAAGGTCTCCAAAAAACCACAAAGGATAAACCACAAAGGAAAGATACAATCATGAAGTATCAACCGACACTTCTTAGGTATATTCCCATATATATACCTAAGTCATCAATTCCAATACGCTCCAACCTCCGAGCCCAAGTACAACCCAGTCCACACAGGAAAGCACACGTATTCCACACAGGAATGCAAAACGTAATCCACACAGGATAGCACAACACAATCCACACAGGAAAGCAAACAAGATTCACCTCACCCAGGTATACTTCTTCGAAGACGATATAGATGATCACTGATCCATCTAAGTCGTCAGACCCACAAAGGTTCTATAGGTACTAACCCCCGCAATGACCCACATAGGATCGGTAGGAAACTAACCCCCGCAATGACCCACACAGTATCGGACCCACATGGGATCTGTAGGTGCTGGCTCACACAGAACCGCTAAGCGCTGACCCACACAGGATCGGACCCACACAGGATCGGTAGTATTGATCCACACATGATCACTGAGTGTTGTAGTCGTCGATGCCGAATCCACTGAGAATCTCTGCACAGTCGTCATCGTAGTCACAGTAGTAGTCGTAGCCAGCTCTAGGGTTCCCGCACACAACAAGCTCGTTCAGGAGGGTCCGCTCCACAAGCCGAGAGGCTGATACATCAACTGACACATAGTCCAGAGTTGATGTATCCAAAAGTTTCGTATCGTCAACAGGAACTCAACGTCGCAGATGGCGCGTCAATCGGACGCCCGGTTTGAGAGTTATTGGTTTTTTCGTCCTAGGGGCCCGGTTGGTTTCTAAGGCAAAACCAACCCGACCGTACTCCACCTACGTCCAAACATCAGGAGGAGTAATCCAAAAGGTCCGTCTCACTAATATGAATCCAACAAAGTTGTCGGCACGTCATTCGGACGTCCGGAGCTTAAGATATGAGCGTTTCTGCTCTGAGGGCCCGGTTGGTTTCGTGTACGAACCAACCCGGCCGAACTAAAAGTAATCCGAAACCTCCAGTGCGATATACCGAAATGATCGTCTCGATTCAACGATCGCATCGCAGCTGACGGTGTGTCGATCGGCGGTCCGTAGCCCATGTTATGGGCAAAAGACCGTAGACGGTCCGAAAACGGGGATTTCGGGCCCGGAACGACCCGGCCCGAGACCCCCCGGTCGGCCCGAACAGGGTCAACCAGCCCCGGGTCCGGGTCATCCCAGCCTGGCGCGGCTCGAGATGATGCGGCGCGGCACGGCCCGGCCCGGCCTGGCGGACCGGCCAGGCGGCTGGTCCGGCCTGGGCACAGTGCGCCCAGCGCGCTGGCCAGCTCGGCCAATGGCCGAGCCGTTTTGGCAAGGGGGGCGCCTGCCCCCCTGGTGTAACTGCGACCCCCCATTGATGGGGGCCGTTTGATCTGGCTGGCCGGGGTAATTAATTCCCCCCAGCTCTCCTTTGTCCGTCCAGCCCGCACCGGCCGGCCGGTTCTGCCGACAAGGACCGGCAACGACCGGTCTTTCCTCCATCGCCAACACCGGCGGCCCGGAACCGGCCGCCGGTCACCCTGCTCCACCGCGGCCCGATACCAGCCATGACTTGATTCGTCCGGCATGGTGCGACGGCACCGCGTCCCTCCGCCGTAGCCCCACTCCGATCGCGGCGTCTTTGGTTTTCTTCGGCTCGGCGCGACGGCGTCGCGTCCTTGTTCAACTTCACGGCACGGCCCGACGGCGCCGCAAATTACTTTCCTTGTGATTCCCGTGTGGTGCGACGGCACCACGCCATTCCGTCCAAACCAAAAAGTGTCAAAAAAAGATAAAGAGGAGTGTCGGCCGTGTGTGTGCGGTCCGGCCCCCTCTCGTTAAACGATAACATTTAGTCGTATATCCACGAAGAACGACAAACTAGAATCATGAACGGAAATGATTAAATAAAATAAATCCCCTACCTTGATTAAAGAGATGATGAACATCGGCGTTGCGAAGCGAGGATTCGAAGACGTTGACGGATATTTCGTCGCGAGAAATCGTCGCGAGAAGAGATGTCACGGGAAAAAGATGTCGTGGAAGAAGACGTCGCGTCACGGGTCGGTGTCGCGAAAGACGGTCTCCGAGGGCTCGGCTCTCCACATCGGAGTTCGTTCGTTCTTCGCATTCTTCATCAAAGAAGAAGATGTTCTTCCCAAAATCTCTCAACAACAAAACTCTAACAACAAAATATAATAAGATCCTTTCTTATTTTTTTAACACAATACTCCTTTTGAAATTCAAGGGTTTGAATTTCAAAACTAACATTAAACTTACTACATTAATTCCATAAGTTTAATAAAATTAAGTTAACAACATTAATGAGAGTTGAGGGGGGTTAGTGGATATGAAGGGATGGGGTTCGTGTGGTCCCCACCACCCTCATAACCTCCCAAGGGAGGTTGGGTAGTTACCCATCTTCCATCTAATGGATTAATCACTTAGAGTAAAATAAAAATTGTAGAATAATTATAAATTAAACTACCACAATTTTTATTATCAACTCTTGTGAAAACGCAACTCCGGAATAGGTGTTCCTAAGCAATTACCGGCGCTACAGTTCCATTGGTGCCCCCAGAATTCGATTCTGAGCACCAGTTCAAAGGTTAGAAAAACCCACTCGTTCGTTCACTAAACGTACCCGAGCTAAACTTCGGATTGATGTTCCGGGCACACCGGGCCTCAGAATCATGTTCCGTCTGAAACTGCGTTCTTGTAAAATCCCAAAGAAAATTATGAAAAAATTTCCCTTGAATTTTACGGGTCTATACAGATATTGAAATTTTCTATTTTTAATTTTCAGATAGTGTAACAAAAGTACATGTATATTTTTTTTTGTGATGGTAAATCCTAACATCCTTTAGTGGGTGAAAATGATACATCATAGTGATAACAACAAAGGTATATCGAATCATATTTTATCTTGTGTCATAATTTTTAGATTCTATAATTTTATAGTATTTAATATATTTTTTTGGTATGGGTGTTAATCATAAACGATATTTAATTAGATAAATTTAGGGTGATATATTATTTTCTCTTGGTAGTTCATTTATTATTTTTCAAGATACATTAAGATCATAGCTAATAATTTTGATTTTTAAAGATGAATATGGCCACTGTTTATTTTGTGCTTAGGTGTATCACCTATTAGATAGAGAAGGTTCTGAATATTTTTCTCCCCAATGTTTGTTATTTTTTATAATTCCATAATGTAAATGTAATAATATCACTATATTTTTTGTTTTAGATGATATGTTTCATGAAAGGTCATCATATAGTATTGGTTGTGGTTGATTTTTTGATGATTTTGCAACATTTCCTATCCGTCATGGAGAAGTACCTAGTGAATATAATAATGAAATTGTATACTATTATGATTATAAAACTATATTAATAATCATCAATGAACATGTAGTATTTGGTAGAAATTTTACATATTGGTTGTGATAGTCTTTATAAAGTGTATTTGGGACACATATTTTGATTTCTATACAATGTTAAAAATAAATTATAAGCGGTAAAAAATATAAAAGATTAACTAAAACCAGATAGATAAACTATGTAATTTTTTCCATAGATGATAATAAATCCTTAATGGATTAAAATTGTAATGATTTTTACTATATTGAATCATAAATAGTCGATGATAAACTCCCTCATTCTCCTCTAATATATTACCACTAGAAGATTCGGAGATGTATTTTTTGATGAAAATTATTGGATTCCCTTTAACCTAACACTATTCAAGAAAATATATAAATGTGGAAGTGAAGTAAGAACATATTTCATAAAAATAGAGGATGTTTTTTTAGATTTCATGAAGCAATGTTAGTGGATTATTTTTATATCCATTAAGATTAAAAAAATAGTAAATACTATTATCTATTTATATCTATAATTTATAAATATATATGATTTATACCTATTTTTAAAAACATTCAAGAGAATGTAACTATAAATATTATAAAAATTCAAGATAAATATAACATCATTATAATATTTCTATGAGTTATTACAATAAAAGTATGAATTATTTTGAAGATAATTTCATAAATTGCAATTATAATCTTAACTCATATATTTTCTTGCAATACTTAAGAGATAGTGTGTGTGTGTGTGTGTGATAGTGGCATAATTGATCCAATGATTTTTTAACTTCCTATATTCATTTTATTTGATTAATTATCTCATATTACTAAAAATAAATGTTCATATAGAATAATATTAAAAAACAATGAATATGAAATAATGAATATCAATTATTTAAATAATAATTGTTACACAATATAAATATGAATATATCATATTTACATTTTATATGAGATTTTAATTAATATTGATTAAATATACTATATTTAAACTAATAAAAACATTTCAGATCATGTGGGATAAGATAAAATCTCATTTCAACTTATTATTTTATAATAATAATTAGAATGAGTGTCTGATCATAAAATATCCCATATTTTAATAGAATTTATATCATCCTATTAAGATTAGTAAAAATTTCCAACACCTTAATAACATCCATGACATAAAAAAATGATGTAATGACTCAGACCTCTTCAGTCCTTTCCTCTGTGAAAATGTAGTGTTTGTGGTGTTTTGGGAGGTCATGGTGACTTATTTATAACACTTTTTGATTTTTTATAGATTTGTGAATACTGTTTATAGGACGGTAGGCCATCTATCAGTGTGTCATCAATAAATAGGTCATATATCGATTGATAATATTTCGGTAGGTCATCTATCAGTATGTCATCTATCCGTAGGTCATATATCGATGTTTCAATTATTGGTAGGTCATCTATCGGTAGGTCATATATCAGTAGGTGTACAATGTTTCAAGATCTGTTGGTGTACAGTATTTATTGATCGGTGAGTCATGTCGATGAGTCACACCGGTGACTCGTTTCAGTGACTTCTAGTGAATTTTGACAGTGACTCATGTTGGTGAATTTCACTGGTGACTGACACTGATGAATCACATTGGTGACTCATACTGGTGACTTGAGTTGGTGACTTGCATTAGTGAGTCGCATCGATGAGTGATTGGTGAATAGTGTTTCCCACATCCTACAGTTTCACCTCTTTGATTTTATCTTTGACAAAAAATGCATTACATGGAATTATTTAAGGTATTTGAGGTTAATTAAAATCCCATAAATACTATATTAATTTTCTTAAGGGTCTATTTTCCTTTACTCGGTTAAACTAGGTAGTCTTTTCTAGAACCACCTTTAATGGAAAATCTAAACTGTATAATGATTGTTTCTCCATTTAGATTTTCAAAAGGGCCAATATACTATCCTTTATTGTTCTAATTTTTCCTTTGTATTTTTTTGAGTATCCAAATCCTTTATTTCCAAATGAGTTGGGAGATTATGGTGTGGACATTGGATAATGTTTTTCCTAGAGTTTTTCCTACTACATGTGCACCCCCTACTTTGGGGTAACTAGGAAGTATCGATATGTCTTCGAAAAAATGTATGGTCTACCTCTATTATTCTAGGTTACTCAATCTATTTCCACTCATTTTTCCATTACATATCATCTCATGTGACCTCTATATTTCTAATGGATATTTCTTGGGTGTTGGATGGTGCGGTTTTGTCGTGGTGTCCTCTGGTGGATGCAGTGGTTATGGGATAGGTGATCGTGATCCATTGTGTTGGCCCATTCTCATGAAAATAATGTTAAAATTCTTTTTAGGTTGGGGATTCATACCTTCTTTATTTTATTTACATGCAGTCATAGAGTTAACATGATTTAGACACTAGAAGACAATGAAATTGACATTATAAATATTTGAACCGGACTAAAGAATTGGTATTAATTTCTTAGAGATGTTATTGACTATGGATTTTCTAGATTGTGTGATATCTATGCTTTGATTGTTTCGAAAGACATTAATGATATAAATTTTTAATGAACATGAATTCTAGATTAATCTTGAATTATTTGGCCAAAGATAAAGAGTCATGTTTAATAAATCTAGTTTTTTTGTTGTGCTTTAATGACAATCAAATGGATGAAGTTATACATGTTTAAATGAATTGTTTAATTAAATATGGAATAATTAATTTGTTGTGTGATAACTATAATGAATTTAAGGGTACTTAGTTACCCTATTTCTTGTAAACACCAAGCACCTTATGATTTAAAGTTGTGATTGCTCATTATGTGTGAAGGTTTAATGCCTTGTTTTGGTCCAAGAGCCTTGCTGCTATGTTGTGTGTTTCTTGCAGCTTCTGTTGTGGTTTGAGCTTGGGATAGCTAATCCTAGATGGATATTGTGGTATGTGGAGGTAGGTAGGATCAGTGGTTTTGGAAGCAGTTGATTCCAAGAGTTTTTATATGCATTGGTTTATGCATGAGGGTGTCGGGGAGGGCACTGGGGATGATGGAACATGTTGAAGTTGGGATTACCCATTGATGTGAAAGGGGTTTCTATTAAATTGGTTGTCTATTTATAAACATTAATTTCCCACTTATTGAGGTAAATAATCTTTCTAACCCACTTTCTAATATATTAGATGATGTACGGGGTATGCCATATAATTCATGTGTTCAACTTTACTATGATGGATGGAACTATGCTCCTACTATATGTGGAAAGAATTTACAGGTAGTTCGTACCCTCACTATGTTGAGACCCTTATGTTTGATAGCTTGGAATTATTTTCAAGAATACCTCAAATTGTTGAAAGTGAATATTTTATTAATAAATTATTGAATGAATGATGATGAACCTGTGGGGATGGAGCTTTCTAGATGTAATTCTGTGTTTGTGATTCTGAGAAGCCGTAGACTCAGTTTGGTTATATTGGAGGGCATGGAAAATTATTGGGATGCTAATGTAATGAAATTTTGGAAATGATAACTCTAAATTAATGTATATAGAATTAATTAATGTAATGTGAAACTCTTAAAAAATGTATAATGTAATTTAATTTCGTTTTTTAAATGGTTGTGTGCCTATAGGATATTGAGTCATAATAATGGCATCTTGGAGTCGGAGAGATGATAGATATAGTCGAGTCTTAGACGTGGTTTTTCCCATAGTGTGGTTGTGACCTATATTATATCATGTACCTTTTGTGTTTCTATATTCTACTCTACCCTATCAGTTAGAGATACTTACACCCCAATGATTCTGAGCCCTGGGGTGTGTTTCCCCCAACATTTTGATTGGAGGATTGATGGATCACTACCCTCTTTGACCTCACTCTCTTCTCTTGGTAGTTACTTGTTCTAGTATGAATATAGGTAATTTTGTCACCTATATGTGTGTAGAGGGTTTTAATGGCTTGTGGTTATTTCACACACATATATTTTGGATATACATTCCTATGAACTACTATAGGTATGAAATTTATAGGTCAAGATTGTCTGAGGATCCTTACTTAGAGTGTGTACTTTAATGGCTTGAGGTATAATACCCAATTTATGATATATGCTATGATATTTTTGGTGGATCTTGAAAACTACTTGGTTAATTTTTGTTGTGTGGTGGTGGTGGTGAATTGCATGAGGTGCATGTTGTGGTTTTTCACTCAGGTGTCTGTTGGAAAGCATTTTTTGAGAGATATGATCGGCACTAGTGATGTTGGGGAAAAGTCACATAGCAGTGGGGAAGTGGTAGTGGGGTAACCTTGATATTATTTATTATATTATATACTCTTGTATGTGATGCCTAGCGAGTGTAGCCATTGTGAGGCTGGGAACATAGTGTACCTACTTAGGTGACGAGTTAGTTTCAATTTTTTTATAATATACTTTAGCATGATTTCTTTAGTTTTGCATTGGAATCTATAGGGAGGATCCTACTGAGTATACTTTTATACTCACCCTATGTTATATAAACTATTTTATTGGTCACTTAGAAAAAGTTGGAGATCAGGCCGATTAATACTATCTTGGGGTCTGTAGGATCTATTTGGGCTTCGTGGTCAATGTCGTTTTACTTTATTTTGGTACATTTAGTTTTTTTCATTCATTTTCCACTGTATTTTCATGAAATTACATATATATGCTCAGGATTTCTATTACACTGTATTATAATGAGAAGTTAGTTGGTGTCTATCTTATCACGATCTTTCTCATGTTTTCTATTAGGGGGTAATGCCTCCTATATGTGTCTTTTCTATACCCTTGGTGGTATTCGCCAACCTTAGGCCTACTGGAGGAGGGAATCACGGTCATTATCTCTCTTCACACATTGTCTGCCTAGGAGGGGTGGTTTTTGTGGGGAGGTGGTCATGACAGAGTGGTATCAAAGGTCTGGATGAGGGATAGTATGGAGTTTAGACTTCGACATAGGTGAGGTTTCATGGGTTGGTAGGGAAATAGTGTTACCTATGTTTATCAAGATGTGTAAACATGGTATACTAGATGAGACAAAGGTAGTTAGGTCCCCTTGTGGTTTGATGCACGCATCTTTAATCTTATATTGTATACTAGATGATTTGATACTGGTTGTAGGGTAGAGACCTTGGATAGGATCATGTATCATTCTTCTTTTCACCTTTGTTTGAATGGGTAGACTTTGGGATAGGTTAACCAAAAATGAATAAAAGAAAACAATTAATTAATATTAAAGGCTTCCATATTCCAGTTTTAGGAGGTTTAACTATTTTTCCTTTTGAAGGTACAGTCCCAGGTCAACATCCTCATCATGTTCGTGTAGAATATGGTCAGTAGGTTGCGCTAGAAAATCACCACATAGTAGAGGTTGGCGACAATGACACTTGGGGGAGGACACTCTGAGAGTTTTAGAACTAGAGACAATCGAAGTATGAGTGATCTGTTTTAGATGCAGTCACAAAATACTATTTGGAGGAGGTTGAGATAGATTTCAGTTCGATATGTTCTTAGAAGGATCACTCAGAATCATTTGTTGTGATGATACTGCATTGAGAAATGAGGCCGTAATGTTTTCTATTCCTCGAATATCATGAGGAGTTAGTAGTATTTTGGGAGGTGTTTTGAGACCAATTTAGATTTATGTTTCATTCTTTGACTATGAAGGTAGCAAGTCTCTAGGAGCTACTTACCCTTTGAAAAGGAATCTCTAGTGTGCGAGAGTTTGGAATCCAATTCAAGAACATTTTTTCGATATGCTTTGGACCAATTTCTAGATTAGGAGGCCATGGAAAGGCATTTTGAGGAGGCTTTTCATCTAGAGGTCCTGTGCTAGGTTACTCCATTTACACTAAAGATTTATCTTGATATTTTTTCAAGAATAGAGCTTATTGAGATAACATTATCTTGAACCAAATATTAATGAAAGGGAAGTCATCATGATTCATAATGAATTAGAGATGTAGTCAGAGGATCCCAATATTCATGGTATAAGAGTTTATATTTGATACGGGGTAGGTTTTAGCTCTCAGTATCTTATTTCTCAAGGGGTGGTGGCTCTGAGGTATTTTCTGAGGGATCAGGTTCTTTTTTCTTGTGGTGGATGAGGTCATCAGAAGTATAATTTCCCAACATTTATGAGAAGTTAGTGTGTGGATGGTGTTCCAATTTAGGGTCACCCATTGATGTCGTTCCAGCTAACGTAGAAGCATCAACTTGTACTAGTTTTGGATCACCAGAGAGTAGATAGGGTAGACATTTGATATCGTCAGGATGCTCCCTATCCTCAGAGAAAAAATAGAAGAGAGAAGATTTGGAGGTTGTCAATGTCAAGTTCAGGGATCCCATAGAGTAGGTTGTGTTCAACTTCATGCGTTTATTTTTCTAATGCCAAGCGAGCTCTATGTCATTCAAGGTACCCTTATCTTGTTTTCTACTTGGGTTCATGCATTGATTGATTTAAGAGAGATGCAATCCTTCATATCACCTACTATTTTACATGCCTTTGGAAATGAGGTAGAGAGGCTTCCAGTTCCCTTGGCATTAACTATGTTAGTTGGAGGTTATGTTGACTTGTTGGAAGTATGTAGAGACTGTGAGATAATGTTGGGAAGTACCGCTCTTTGGTATATTTTTTTATGTTTACAGATACAACCAAATGATTTCATCCATAATATAGACTGGTTTTATCCGATACAGTCAATCGTGGATTGATTCTAGAGGTATATGGTGTTATTTGATGATGATAGAGAGACAATATAGTTTTTCTGTGAGAAAAACCCTCGGATGAGTCAGCGGCATGTGCCATCCTTATCATCCTTGATGGATGATCTAATGCTAAGATCATATGAGGTTCAGCAGTTGACATTTCTCATGGTTATAGAAGAGTACGTTTATGTTTTTCTAGAAGAGGCTGTAGTGTTACCCCATCGACTAGAGACCATGTTCAGAATTGATCTACTGATAGGCGTGTCTCCTATATTGATGTCTCCATATATGATGATGCCTTCTGTATTATGGGAGCTACATATAAGGCTTGATGGTTTGTGGAAAAAGGTTTTTTTTTCAAGTGAGTCACTGTAGGGTTCACATGTTTTGTTTATAGAGAATGATGATGGAATTTTGTAGTTTTGTGTCGATTATCATCACTTAAACAATGTGACTGTGAGGAACCATTATCCTCTTCTATAGATTAGTGAGTTATTCAATCAACTGAAGGGTGAATGTAGGTTATAAAAGATTGAATTTCTCTCAGTGTTGGAGTTGGTGGCTTAGAACCAACTACATTGTACTTTATTCATTAATAATTACCTTATCTCATCTTGATTTTTCTTCTGTGTGAAAAATCATGTGATAATGTTTTAAGGATAGTTGTTTCCATAATGGGTCGTAGCGGATCCCTGCTATGATGAGAACCCTAATGTTACATAACATTGTTATTGAATATATGTTCTATGTCCGGATGATGTTATTTGAGGGACACAAATAATACAGGACATTAGGGGTGGGGACTCATGAAACATTGAGGCACCTTCTCATGGTGTTAGCCCTTGATAATATCTGGTATGATACTATGATAACGAGACCCGCCAGTAGGAAATCCACATTTCCTAGTGTCATTGGATGTTCCAATCTCTGTACGTCTGTATTGGTCCTTAGACATTAAGATTATTATTAATGGGTATTACAACTCACACACTTATACGTATTGACAAAAACTGTGACGACACACTATTCGTAGTGAGGTTGGATATATTGTGTGCATCACGAGTAATACTGCATTAATAGATAATGCGAGAAAGGATTTATCCCTTCTATTCCATAATAGAAGAAGATATATCAGTACCTTTTATGAAAATTATATAGCCTAAATAAATCCATGTCCATAGTAAGTAATGGTCAAGTTCAATTCCAGAAAGTCAAAGAAAGAATAATCGAGCACATGGGCAGATCGAACTAGCATGCAACCGAATTGATTCGAGATATTGAGATAAATGGATTACATTACTCAGTAAGCATTCGTAAGAGGTGACACTTCATTGAGGAATTATCTTCTTTCTCTATGGGTGCCTTGACATATTGCTAGATACTAACCTTAGACTTTAGGCAGGCTCTGCCTAATGTGTTGGGACCACTTTGTGTATAAAGATTGTATTTTTTGTCAACAGTTTTCAATATTGGTCAAAATGATAAAGGTGATGAAGAAGAACTCAACAGTTCATGGAAAATGTAATTCATACAATTATTGAACTGATCCTAAGTTCAAATAACTTGTGTCAAAGGTGACACATTGTTTACAACAATGAAGAATGGGGAAGTATCATCCATCTAAGGATGATTGAAGAAGAATGAGTATTTGAAGAAGACAATGAAATTCTTCAGGGTTGCATAATAACCATGCAAGAGCTTACATGAAGAAAATAATCATATTATTTTCATGATGTAGAGAATGATGGTTGAAGAATAAGAGGGAGTGTGGAAGGGCTTTTCATTTTAAGATGATCATGCATTACACATTTCCTTAAAATCAGATGATTTTTACACTGTTCTTAAAGTTACAAAAACATGAATCAAAGGTGATACAATGTCTCCAACATTTAAGGTGTTTTAAGATACTTAAAGCCTTTACATTATGATGAAGAAAAGATAGGAAGTAGTGTATGGTCTTAGCACTATGAGAATGGCCAAACTATGATGTTGCTTTGCTGATTTTTTTTTCACAATTATCATAAGTTTGGAGAACTTGTGATTCAATCCTTAAGAAGTATAGGGGGAGTAAATAAGTGTTTTTTGGAAAAGATAAGAAGGTGGTGCACAAGTCAAAAAGTGGTGTGCAAGTGTGGTGTACAAGTCATAAGTGGCGCGCAAGTATATGTGGAGCGCAAGTGAAAGTGGGGTGAAAGTCATATTTCAAGATCATCACATCAAAATATGACAAAGGAAATAAAGTGGTACACAACTTAATGTGTGGCATGCAAGTCAAAAGTGGCATGCAAGTGTGGCAAGAAAGTTTAAGTGGCATGAAAATTTATGTTGCGCGCAAAGTCATATTTCAAGATCATCACGTCAGAATATTAAAAATAAAATAAAGGGGCAAACAAGTTAAAGATTGGAGCACATGTCAAAAAGTGGCGCGCAATTATAAGAGGCGTTAAAGTGTGGTGTGCAAGTATAAATGGTGCGCATGTGAATGTTGTGCAGAAGTCATATTTCTACATCAACATATCAAAATAAGACAAAGGAAAGAAAGCGGAATGCAAGTGATGGAGCGGCATGCAAGTGATGGATCAACATGCAAGTAGGAATGGTGCGCAATTGTGTGTGGTGAAAAAGTCACCAAAATGCCTATAAATAGATGAAAAGACTCCTCATTTATTAAGGATCAACACATAAGGTAAAATTTCAGCTCCGATCATGAATGTAGTAGAAAGTGGCGTGCAAGATGAAGTGGTGCGCAAGGCGAGGGTTTTTTATAAGGTGCGCAAGTAGGTAGGTGCACAAGCAGAGTGGCGCACAAGAAGAAGTGGTGTGAAAGTTGTAGGAGGTGCGCAAGCAGAGAGTTGTGTACAAAAAGTTTGATGTTTCTAACACCAAAGTGGCACGCAAGTTGTGAGTTTTTCACAATTGTAGCGCGCAAGTAGTTGGTGGTGCACAAGCAATGAGGCATGCATGTAGGGTGGTTCGGAAGTAGGGATTGGCTTGTAAGTTGTGAGTTGGTATAGAAGTTCTTACTAGCTTATGATTAACTCTGATGATGATATGTTAAGATGAACTTCATTGTTTTTACAATCACAAAGGGAACTTGTGATTCTACTATAAAAATAAGAAGAAGAGTTTTTTGTAGTTGTTTTTGCAATGAAAGAGAGAGTGTGAAGAATATCTGGTTTCAATTTAGCTGGTTTTTCATTGAAGAAGCAGAAGAAGAATAAGAGTGTGTATCTTACAGGTTTGTTGCATAAAAAGAAGAGAAGAATAACAAGAACAGAGTATTCCCAAATGAAGCCTACAATTATTTAGCGTAGTTTAATTCAAATGATTCTACATGAGCTAATCCTCAATGTCTAAATAATCACATTGGTATATGTGATTCTATCCAAGAAGAGAGAAGAAGTTTTAGTGCAGTTGTAAATTGCACTAAGAAGAAGAAAGAAGAAGTCTAGTCGAGTTGGTGTTGCACTAGAGAAGAAGAGAAAGACAAAAGGAAGAATTTATTGCCTACTTATTTGCAAGTAATCAGGTGAAGATCACTAAAGAAGACCAAGAGCAGAACATACATTATCAATAAATAAGAAGACTATCAATATAGGCAGTATAAAGAACCAGGTAGAGGCTACAAGTTGGTCTTAGCTATCACTAGTTCAGGGAAGAGGATTGTTTCTCACCCACCCTCTAAAGTGTAGGGACTGAAACTATCTTGGGGATTCTTTTCCTAGCCACTCCATTATAACAACATATTACATTATAGTGTAAAATCACAAAACTAGTCATTCCCATGCATGAAAAAGACGTAACTACTCTTAATGAGTGGTGAACCTTGTAAAAATATTGTCTACATATTTTTACTGCTTTCTATTATTTCACGAGAAAGGTAAAAGAGAATAAGAGAATCAAGATCCTAACAGGTCAATAGGTACATGGATAAAAAGTAATAATTGGTTTAAAAATTCCTCAACACTTATTCACCCCCCATAGTGTTAGGTATATCCCAAACTAGTCCTCTCAATTGGTATTAGAGCAGCATGTTCACCTCAATTGGATTCTCTATATTAAAGATAGTCTCTTTTGAATACTTGAGATTCTTTCTTGTGTTAAAAATGAAGTGTTGTTTTGATGAAGAGTTGGTTATCTCTAAGCATAATTCAATATCTACCAAAACCATGATAAATAGGAAAAAGAAGAAGAAGAGAAAGTTTAAGAAGAAGTCTCTATTATCTAAAGAAGAGGAAGCACCTGATTCTCCATATCTGTATGAAATTTAATACACACCATACTTGTAAAGTAATGAGAAGGTGGCTCAAGTTCTCACCAAGAAGATGGAAAACCTTCCTACCTCAACTAATCAAGAGGTATGTGTTAGTACAATTGAAAATTATTCTCATGATGAAAATGAGAGCACAAGTGGTGATGATCAATCTACAACATCTCAATAAATATCAATTAATAGATTAATAATGATTCTACATGGTATTTTTGAAGAAATAACATCCTTGGTTTGTGAAGTATTCCAATGCATGCAGGAAAATATCACTCAGCTGGAAGAAGAAACTTATGTTTTAGAGAAAGTCTTACAAGAAAAAATTGTGGAATATTTAAAGCTCTCCATACATGTTGGAACCATTGATGCAAAAAATAGGTGATTTGAAGTATGTTCTTCAAAGTGGATCAAATATGTTGAAGAAAAGGAGGAAGTCAACAAGACTCTAGAAAAGAAGATCCATGCACTTGAAGATGAGCTAAAAAAGAGCACTAAAGTCAAGAAGGTATATTTGGAAGAAGACTCCAAGACGATCAAAGAACATGACTCTTTGTTACAAAACAAATTAAAAATATAGGAAGATGAAGTTGAAAGATTAATTAAAGCTTGTGAATAAAATATTACTATTATAGAAGACCAAAAATTCATCCTCAATATGAGATGTCTAGAGATGGAAGCTCAGTTGACCAATCTAGAGAAGACCCATATTGAGTCTCCACAAAAGAAAGAAATAGTTGGTTCTAGTACTCAATTCTCACTGAATGATTCGATTGTCAAAATCACTCAAACATGTGATAGAAATATCATGGATTCACTCATTGATCTATCAAAAAAATCTAAGAATGTGAAGGTACCATCCATGCCAACTCGTACAACTGTTTCTAAAACTATTTCTATAAAATGTTCAGGTAAGAAGAAAAATTCTAAACAAGTATGGATGAGGAAATGTGATGAGATGCCTACCACCATGTATAGGGTGGATATGAAGAAGAGTATGGAATATGGTTCCACATATAGAGCACAACACATCAAGAAGAAGGCTCAACAATCTAATACAAAAGATATCAAGAAGTCAAGATTTTTGGTTCAATGCTTATATTGCAACAGATTTGGGCATTGTGCACTGGATTGTTGGTACAATCCCATAAATGTAAAGGCGCAGATAAAGACCATATCAAGAGGGATAAAGATAGGAAAGAATAATCAAGATCCACAGATATAGAAGCATCTGTATTAATCAAAAAAATTTGGAATGATGGACAACATCTGTAATGTATGCAATGGGAGTGGTCATAAGAAT
Source organism: Viscum album (assembly GCA_963277665.1). Taxonomy (NCBI): domain Eukaryota; kingdom Viridiplantae; phylum Streptophyta; class Magnoliopsida; order Santalales; family Viscaceae; genus Viscum; species Viscum album. The sequence continues at coordinate 1,786,095,064 of OY728150.1, forward strand.
CGTGCATGCTTATCTCAGAATTTATTCAAGCTAACAAGAATAGAAGACCACAGATGCTAGAAAATAATGAATAATCTATATTGGGGAGTAATCAGAAGTATGTTTGAAGAGAAAATACTCCCAAGAATATTAGAAGGAAGAAAACTGAGAAGTCCTTTGATTCTAAATCCAAGAAGTTGATGGGTAGTGCAACCTAATGAACAATCAAGAAGGATGACACTCTGATGAATCCATGTGGAAATTACAAACATGCTTCCAGAATTCTGAAAGAAAAATTGGTTATCTGGCCTAAAGATTTAGAAATAATGAGAAAAGAGGAAGATGTACAGGAGAAGTCTAGTACAAAAGTTAATAATAAGATTCCACATGATGAAGAAAAGGTGAATAAGTGGTTTCAAACAAAAGGAAACTCTCATGTTTAGGATGTTTTATTTGTGAGGTGAAACAAGTATGGCCACACATTTAAAAAGTGAATTAAACTTATTCTATCCCAGGAAGCATTTATCAAAATGATGAAAATTGCACAGGAGATTCTAATTCTTTCAAATCTCTTGAAGAAAGAAGATTCTCACACAAACAAATTGAAGAAGAATTGAGATCCACACAACCACAGTCAGAATTGATAATCAAATGTGCAACAGTGAAGACTGGATAAAATGGAGCACAATGGTTTAGAAAACTATCTCAACCTTATTGTTCACATTGATGAATAAAGGATTATCCACCTTATTCCCTAAAATATTTTTTGTAATTTATTTGTGCTTCTAATAATGGGAATTGAAGGTGAAGCAAGCTCTCAGGGGGAGAACCTGATAAGTAGTGATTGCTATCAACTCATGATAGTAAAGATGAAAAAGTTTTCATCTGTGTACAATTCTTCAATTGATATTCAAATATTAAAATAATGAGGGATCACCATTGATGAAGATGATGAGAAGTGCTTAATTGAGTTGGAGACATGTGAAGAAACTTCTAGGGCCATTATTTCAATCACTATCTACTTAAGTTGGTATCAAATTCAATTACTCTGGAAATTCCTTTAAGGACACGTCATTAGAAAAGGTATGTATCTTCTGAATCTCTCATCCTTGGTTACTCAAAATAAATATGATTTTACAAAGGGAGAGTAACTAAATTACTCAGTGACATAACAAGAGTAGAAGTGCTTCAAGGTCACGTATCGTGCCTATTTCACTTGAATGTTTTTGATATATTTGTTGAAGTGAGTGCAGGAGTTTTAGGTTGATAATCTTTTATTACATTCAATATTCACAGCATAGAATGACTATGAAAAACCCTTGAAGACAAAGTATGTGTGTTCTCATGTCATGTGGTATCACGATCAGTGGATAATGGAAATCATTGTTTTCTAAATCAAATCCTCATTTTTTCTACATTGACCTTTTCATAAGTAGACATAGAGTGAAATGATTGATGGAACCCTAGTTTATTAGGGATTTATACCATCTCTACCAAAATCTCTGTATTTCTTGTCAATAAGGGAGAGATAAAGTGAAATGAATGTTTCAAAACTAAGGGGGAGAGAAATAAGTAAAGAGGAGAAAGAAGATTCCCATTTTGACATTGAAACATTCGTTTGAAGAGACATTAAGGAATTGACAATAAAATACAAAAGGGTAGATTGTTGGGACCACATTTTTTATAAATATTGTATTTTTTGTCAACAGTTGTCAATACTGGTCAAAATGAAGAAGGTGATGAAGAAGAACTCCATAGTTGATGGAGAATGTTATTCAGATGATTGTTGAACTGATCCTAAGATAAAAGAACTTGTGTCAAAGGTGACACATTGTTTACAACAATGAATAATGGTGAATTATCATCCATATAAGGTTTATTGAATAAGAATTAGTATTTAGTGAAGACAATGGAATTCTTCACGATTGTGTAAGAACCATGCAAGAGCTTAACTGAAGAAAATAATCATATGATTTTCATGAAGTAGATAATGATAGTTGAAGAAGAAGAGAGAGTGTTTGAGGGCTTGTCATTCTATGATGATCATGCCTTAAAAATTTCCTTTAAATCATATGACTATTGCATGGTTCTTAATGTTCCAAATACATGTATCAAAGGTGATACTTTGTCTGCAACATTAAAGCTGCTTGAAGAAGTCACAAGCCTCCACATTAAGATGAAGAGAAGACAAGAAGTAGTGCATCGACTTAGCACTATGAGAATGGCCAAATAATTATGATTCTTTTCTGATTTGTATTTCACAAATATCATAAGTTTTGAGAACTTGTGATGTAGTCCTTATGAAGGATAGGGGGAGTAAAGAAGTGTTTTTTGGAAAAGGAAAGAAGGTGGCGTACAATTCAAAAAGTGGTCGCAAGTGTGTCACGCAAGTCAAAAGTGGAGTGAAAGTATATGTGGCATTCAAGTGTATGTTGCATGAAAGTCATATTTAAAGATCATCACATTAAAATATGATAATGGAAATAAAGTGGCGTGCAAGTTAAAGTGTGGCGCGCAAGTCAAAAGTTGTGCGCAAGTGTGGCGTGCAAGTATAAGTGGCGCGCAAGTGTATGTTGCACGCAAATCCAAATTTCAAGATCATCACATAAAAATATGAAAAAGTAAATAAAGGGGTGTGCAAGCTAAATATTGGAACACAAGTCAAAAAGTGATGCGCAAGTAAAAAAGGCATGCAAGTGTATGTTGTGCGCAAGTCATATTTTAACATCATCTTATCAAAATAATACAAAGGCAAGAAAGTGACACGCAAGTGATGGAGTAGTGCACAAGTGATGGATCGACACGCAAGTAGGAATGGCGTGAAAGTTTATGTGGTCCGCAAGTCATATTTTAACATCAGCTTATCAAAATAAGACAAAGGCAATAAAGAAACACGCAAGTGATGGAGCAACGCACAAGTGATGGATCGGCACGCAAGTAGGAATGTCGCACAAGTTTATGTGGTGCGCAAGTCACCAAAATTTGTATAAATAGATGACTAGACTCCTCATTTTTTATGTCTCAACACTTAAGAGAAAATTTGGTCTCTAGTCATGCAAGTAGTAGAATGTGGTGCACAAGCTGAAGTGGCGCACAAGTTGAGGGTTATTTATAATGCATGCAAGTAGGGAGGCGCACAAGCAGAGTGGTGCACAGCCAAAGTGGCACGCAAGCAGAAGTGGGGTGCAATATGTAAAAATACCCAAGCATGGAGTTGTGTAAAACAAGTGTGTTGTGTCTAACCCTGAAGTGGAACGCATGTTTTCAGTTTTGAACAATTGTAGCGCGCAAGTAGTTGGTGATGCGCAAGCAGGGAGGCGCGCAAGTAGGTTGTCATGTAGGTAGGGATTGGCGTGCGAGCTGTGAGTTGTTCTAGAAGTTCTTACCAGCTTCTGATAAACTCTAATGATCCTAAGTTGATATTAAATTCATTGTTTTAACAATCACAAAGAGAATTTGTGATTCTAGCAAGAAAAATAAGAAGAAGAGTTTAGTGCAGTTGGTTTTTCACTGAAATAGAAAGTGTGAAGAAGATAAGGTTTCAATGCAGCTAGTTTTGTATTGAAGAATCAGAAGAAGAAGAGTGTGCATCTTATAGTTTTTCTGCATAGAAAGAAGAGAAGAACAAGAAGAACAGAGTATGCCCAAATACAGCCTACAATTATTTAGTGCAATTTAATTCAGATGATTCTATGTGAGATGCTCCTCAGTGTCTGAATAATCACATTGGTATATATCATTCTGGACAAGAATGAATAATAATATTTAGTGTTGTTGGTTATTTCACTAAGAGTAATAAAGAATAATTCTAGTGCAGTTGGTGTTGCACTAGAGAAGAATAGAAAGAAGGAAGGAATAATTTCTTGCCTACTGCTTTGCAAGTAATCAAGTGAAGATCACTATAGAATACCAAGAGCAGAACCTACCTTATCAAGGAGGAAGAAGATTGTCACTATAGTTAGTATAAAGAATCAGCTAGAGGTTGCAAGTTGGACTAGGATATCACTAGTCTATGGAAGATGATTGTTTCTCACCCCCTCTAATGTGTAGGGACTCACACTGGTTAGAGGATTGTTTTCCTAGCCACTCCATTGTAACATCATATTACATTATAATGTAGAATCCAAGCACTGGTCATTCCCATTCATTTAATATCCATTGTAATAGCATATTAATTTATAGGGATGAAACGTAATAATTGGTTTAAAATTTCCTCAACACTGATTCACCCCCCCTCTCAGTGTTAGGTATATCCCAAACTAGCCCTCTCAGTTGATATCAAAGTGATGGGTTCACCTCTATTGGATTCTCTACATTGGAGACATTCTCTTTTTAAGACTTGAGATTCTTTCCTGAGTTAACAATGAAGTTCAATTTTGATGAATATTCGGTTATCTCTAAGATGAATTCTATATCTACCAAAACCATGATGAATATAAAAAAGAAGGAGAAGAGAAAACTAAAGAAGAAGTACCTCTTATCTAAAGAATAATAAGCATCTGATTCTACATATCTGTATGACATTAAATACACACCAAACTTGGAAAGTAATGAGAAGGTTGCTCAAGTTCCCACCAAGAAGATGTACAACCTTCCTACCTCAACTGATCAAGAGGTATGTGTCATTATAATTGTAAATTATTATCATGATGAAAATGCAAGAACAAGTGGTGATGATTAATCTACAACATCTCAAGAAATATTAGTTGATAGATTAAGAATGATTCTGCATGGTATTCTTGAAGAAAGTACATCATTGGTTTGTGGATTATTTCAATGCATGCTGGAAAATATCACTCAGTTGGAATAAAAAACTGATATTTTAGAGAAAGGCTTACAAGAATTTTTTTTGAATATTTAAAGCTCTCCAGATAGGTGGGATCCTTTGAAGCAACAAATAGGGGATTTAAAGTAAGTTCATTAATGTGGCTCAAAGATGTTGAAGAAAATGAGGGAGTCAAAAAGACTCTAGAAAATAAGATCCATGCACTTGATGATGAGCTAAAAAAGAGCACTAAATTTAAGAAGGTATATTTGGAAGAAGACTCCAAGAAGATCAAACAACATGACTCTTTTTTAAAAAACAAAGTAAGGATGCATGAAGATAAGATGAAAAATTAAATAAGGCTTGTGAATATAATATCACTATTATTGAAGACCTAAATGTAAACATCAATATGATATGTCTAGATTTGGAAACTCAATTTACTAATATTGAGAAGATGCGTATTGAGTCTCCAAAAAAGAAGAAAACAGTTGCTGCTAGTTCTCAATGCTCACTGGAGGATTCTATTGTCAAAAGACCTCCAAAATGTGATAATAAGATCATGGATTCCCTCATTGATCTGTCAAAAGATGCTGAGAAAGTTAAGGTTTCGTCCATGCCAACTAGTACGAATGTTGATAAAACTATATTTATAAAGAGTACAGGTTGGAAGAAAAATTCAAAACATGTATGGATGAGGAAAGGTGATGAGATGCCAACCACCAGAGATAGGGTGGATAAGAAGAAAAATATGGAAGATGGTTCCCCAAATAGATCACAACACATCAAGAAGAATTATCAGCAATCTAATACAGAGGATATCAAGAAGTTATGATTTGTGGGTCAATGATGGAGTTGCAATAGATTTGGGCATTGTGCACTGGATTGTTGTTACAATCCCATAAATATAAAACCATAGAGAAAGCACATCTCAAGGGGGATAAAGACTTGAAAGAAGAATGAACATCCACAGATCCAGAAGCATATATATAATACAATTAGATTGAATGTTGGACAACATTTGTGATGTATGCAATGGAAGTGGTCACACGAATGGTGCATGATTATCTTATAATTTATTAAAATATAATAATAAAAGAAGACCATATAAGCCGGTTAAGAATGAAGAAGCTATATTACGAAGTAACTAGAAGTATGTTTCAAAAGAAAATGATCCCATGAATATTAGAAGGAAGAAAAATGAGAAGTCCTTGGATTATAAATCTAAGAAGTTGATGGGTAGTGCATCCAAAAGAACAATCAATAAGGATGACACTCTGAAGAATCCATGTAGAAATTATAAACATGCTTCCACAATTCTAAAAGTCATATTGGTTATCTTGCCTAAATATTTGGAAAGAATGAGAAAAGAGGAAGATGAACAAGAGAATTATAGTACAAAAAGTAATAAGAAGATTCCACATAATGAATTATAGGATAATAAGTGGTTGCAAACAAAAGGAAAATATCATGTTTAGGATGTTTTTTGTGTGAGGTGCAACAAGGCTGGTCACACTGTTAAAAAGTGAATTGAACTTATTCCAGCACAAGAATAATTTATAAAAAAGGTGAAAATGGAACCAGGAGATTCTAATTCTTGTAAATCGCTTGAAGAAATAAGATTCACATACAAAAAGTGGAAGAATTATTGAGATCCACACAACCACAGTCAGAATTGAAGATCAATTTTACAACTATGAAGACTAGAGAAAATGGAGCATCTTGATTGAGAAAACCATCTCAATTTTTTTTTCTCATTTATGAAGCAAGGATGATCCACCTTATTCTCTAAAATATTTTTTGAATTGTATTTGTGTTTCTAATATAGGGAATTGAAGGTGAAGCAAGCTCTCAGAGGTAGAACTTAAGAATTAGTGATTTCTATCAACTCATTATTTCAAATATGAAGAAGTTGTCATATGTGGATGATTCATCAGTGGATATTCAAATATTAGTATGATGAGATATCACCATTGATGAAGATGATGAGAAGTGTTTCCTTGAGGGGGAGACATATGATGAAGCTTCTGGGGTCATTATTTCAATAAATATCAACTTCAATTGGTATCAAATTCAATTACTCTGGAAATTTCTTGAAAAACATTTCATTGGAAAGGGTATATAGATTTTTAATCTATCATCCTTGTTTACTCAAAATAAATATCATTTTACAAACATGAAGTAATTGAATTAATCAGTGACATAAGAAGAGTAGAAGTGCTCCAAGGTCACGTATCATGCCTATTGCACTTGATTTTTTTGATTTGTTTGTTGAAGTGAGTGCATGAGTTTTAGGTTGATAATATTATATTACATTCAATATTCTCAGACTCAAATGAAAGTGAAAAACCATTGAAGAAAAAGTATGTGAGTTCTCATCCCATGTGGTATCATGATCAGTAGATAATGGACAACTTTTTTGTCTAAATCAAATCCTCTAATTATCTACATCGGGCTATGCTCAAGTAGGCTTATAGTGAAATGATTGATGGCACACTACTTAAGTAAGGACCGATACCTTTTCTTTCATAAACTTTTTATTTCTTATTAATAAAGGTGAGATAAAGTGAAATTAAAGTTTTAAAAATAAGGGGGAGAGAAAGAAGTAAAGAGGAGATATAAGATTATCATTTTGACATTGACACATTCATTTGAGGTGAATTTAAGGTATTGAAAACAAAATACAAAGGGGGAGATTTTTGGGACCAATTTGTGTATGAAGACTATATTTGTCATCAACATTTGTCAATTCTAGTCAAAATGGAGATAGTGTTGAAGAAGAACACCACAATTGATGGAGAATGTAATTCAGACGATTTTTGAACTGATTCTAAGTTCAAAAAACATGTGTAAAAGGTGATACATTATTTACAATAACAAATAATGCTGAATTATCATTAATATAAGGATGATTGAAGAAGAATAAGGATTTGGAGAAGACAAAAGAATGTTTCAAGATTTCATATGAACCATGAAATAGATTACCTGAAGAAAAGAATCATATGATTTGCATGAAGTAGAGAATGATGGTTACAGAAGAAGAGAGATTGTGGAAGGGATTTCCATTCTAAGATGATCATGCATTACACATTTCGTTGAAATCGGATGAATTTTTCACTATTCTAAAAGTTACAAATACATGTATCAATGGTGATATAGTATCAAAAACATTGAAGGTGTTTGAGAAAACCTCAATGCTCCACTTTAAGATGAATAGAAGATAGGAAGTAGTGTATGGGCTTAGCATTATGAGAATGGAAAAACTATGAAGATTCTTTCCTAATTTGTATTTCACAATATCATAATTTTGGAGAACTTGTGATGCAAGCCTTAGGAAGGATAGGGGGAGTAAAGAAGTGTTTTTTGGCAAAGGAAAGAAGGTTTCATGCAAGTCAAAAAGTGGCGCGCAAGTCAAAATTGGTGCGTAAGTATATGTGGCCTACAAGTGTATGTTGCACGCAAGTTATATTTTAAGATCATCACATCAAAATATGACAATGGAAATAAAGTTTCACACAAGTTAAACTGTGGCGCACAAGTCAAAAGTGGCATGAAAGTGCGAAACACAAGTATAAGTGGCGTGCGATTGTATGTTGCATGAAAATTTGTATTTCAAGATCATCACATCAAAATATGAAAAAGTAAATAATGGGGCATGCAAGTTAAAGATACATGCGCAAGTCAAAAAGTGGCGCACAAGTATAAGTGGCGTGCATGTGTGGCGTACATGTATAAATGGCATGCAAGTATACGTTGTGTGCAAGTTATGTTTCAACACCAGCTTATCTAAATAGGACAAAAGAAAGAAAGTGGTTCGCAATTGATGGAGCATCGTGCAAGTGATGGATCGACGCACAAGTAGGAATGTCGCACAAGTGTATGTGGCACGAAGGTCACATAAATTCCTACAAATAGATGATTATCCTCTTCATTTTTTAAGGCTCAACACTTAAGTGAAAATTTGAGCTCTGATCATGAAAGTAGTAGAATGTGGCGTGCAAGAAGAAGTGGTGTGCAAGTTAAGGTTTATTTATAAGGGGTGAATGTAGGGAGGCTCACAAGTAGAGTGGTGCACTAGAAGAGTGGCACACAAGCAGAATTAGCACACAAGTTGTAAGAGGCATGCAAGCAGGGAGTTTTGTGAAACAAGTGTGTTGTGTCTAACGTCGAAGTGGCATGCAAGTTGGGAGTTTTGCACAATTGTGGCATGCAACTAGTTGGTGGTGCACAAGTAGGAGGCACACAAGTAGGGTGGCGTGAAAGTGGGGATTGGCGTGCAAGCTGTGAGTTGTTTTAAAAGTTATTTATAGCTTCTAATCAACTCTGATGATGCTACATTGAGATGAAATTCATTGTTTTAACAATCACAAAGAGAACTTGTGATTCTAGAAAGAAAAAGAAGAAGAAGAGTTTAGTGTAGTTCATTTTGCACTGAAACAGAAAGTGTCAAGAAGTGAAGGTTTCAATGCAGTTCTTTTTGCATTTAAGAAGCATAAGAAGAAAAGTGTGAAGCTTATAGGTTTTCTGCATAGAAGGAAGAAAAGAATAAGAAGAATAGAGTATGACCAAATAAAGCCTACAATTATTTAGGACAGTTTAGTTATGATGATGTTATGTGAGAAGATCCTCAGTGTTTGAATAATCACATTGGTATATGTGATTCTGGAAAAGTAGTGAGAATAAGATTTAGTGTAGTTGGTTTTTTCACTTAGAATATGAAAGAAGAAGTATAGTGTAATTGGTGTTACACTAGAGAAGAAGACAAATAAAGAAGGAAGACTTGTTTTCCTACAACTTTGCAAGTAATCAAGTAAAGATCACTGAAGAAGGACAAGATCATAACCTACCTTATCAATATGGAAGAAGAATATAACTATAAGAAGTATAAAGAACCATCTAGAGGCTGCATGTTGGAGTAGGATATCACTAGTCTAGGTAAGAGGATTGTTTCTCACCCCCCTCTAAAGTGTAGGGACTCACACTTGCTTGAGGATTGTTTTCCTAGCCACTCCATTGTAACAACATATTATATTATAGTGTAGAATCCATGCCTTGCTCATTATCATGCATGTAAAAGATGTAACAACTCTTATTGAGTGGTAAACCTTGTAAAAATATTGTGTGCATATTTTTACTACTCTCTATTATTGCATGTGACAGGTAAAAAAGAATAATATAATCAATATCCTAACAGGTCAAGAGGTATAGGGATAAAAAGTAAGAATTTTTTTAAAAAGCCCTCAACACTGATTCACCCCCACCCTCTTAGTGTTAGGTATATCCCAAACTGGTCCTCTCATAATTCTACCAAGAAATATTCCTAGATGGTCAGACACTTAGTGTTTCCAAGTTTCTCAATTAAATATTAATTTAACAAGTTGAATAAATATTAATCTCGATTGTGGTTTAATAATTATTCAAGGATGCCTGATTGCATTTATTTCAACACCAGTTATTTGATAAAATATATTGTGGGAGAAATAATATATTTATTAGTGAGTAATGTAGTGATCTTTATTTGAGAAATAAATATCCTTTATTCAAGGTCTAATAAATGTTGTGGAGGAAATAAAGAGAATGGAAAAAAATACCCACCCTGTATATTAATATACGTGCCGTGAATTTTTTTGGGGAATTTCTGAGAAATAAAATTATTTATTTAATTAAATAATATTAGGTGTAATTCAATGGGTTCATGTTAAGTAATAATAATAGTCTACTGTTATTATTAGACAAGGGGTCTTACTAATAATTAAATGAAATAAATAAATTCTTTCGGGTAATTAATTCATTTTATTATTCTATGTAACTAAAATACCAATTATATAATTCTCATTAGCCTAGATATTTTGGGTGTTGTGCACAATGGATATAGAGAAAGAACTAAATCCAACAAAGAATTCTTTTATTCCAATAATGCTCTCAAGCTATGAGAGAGATCCTCCACTACCGAGTCAAGGCGATCGAAGGCGGACATCGTAAGCGAAGGCTCTTTTGTGCTAGCACCCAAAGATCTCTTCAGTGACATCCATAGATACGTGGAGCACATGTGGATCACCACTATGCTTCGATTCTACGATGCAATGACGGATCACATAGGATCATGATTGGAAACATCAACGGAGATATAATTACATCAATGTAATTCTTGTATTTTAATTAAATTAATTATAACCAACATATGATGATCCTCTCTATGGTTTTGGGACTCCACACATTTCATTCGCTCATCATTATATTCCTATGATCCGATGTTTTATTATTGTGACAAATCTCAGATTAAACATTATTAATGGAAAAGAAATCAAGTTGGGTACACCCACCAATGTGCTTCCACAGCACCCAGAACCTACAACTGGTATTAGAGCGGTCATATCGTTTATTATAATTATTTAGTTTTTCTCTGATGATTTATGCATTTAATAATATAGTTTTTTCAATTCAAGTTAATCGTACTATAAATCAAAATCTCGAGATCTATTCCTCCTCTTTCATTTCTCATTGAACTTATAGAAATGATTTTTTCTTTTAATTTTGATTAAAATAAAACAGAGGATCTCATCTGGATGTGGAAATGCTTCCTGGCCGTACAACACCATAATACACAACATTTATTTGGAAGTACACACCATGTATTATAGGATCCATGCACTGAGATAGTCCACCAAACATGTTCATGTCATTGGATCCTATCTAAGTCTTTAATACTCTGTGTGTTGACCAGGAATAGGTGGAACACGGTTTCTGGATTACACGTCGTGTGTCTCACTTAACACGACATGTAGTCCCTTCAGGTTAGGGTTATATTGTGTACCTCATACACGACTCTCCCAGCTAGAAACCGTGTATTGAGGATACTACATAGCATGTGTCCCACTGAAAACACTGTGTACTCTGAAGATTTCTAATGTACATTTACACACCATGCCCCCGAGCGTGTACTTCGGATGGACGAGGAAAAAAAGTACACATCATGTAGTCAGAACTACATGTCGTGTACTCATCCAAATTACACAGATTTATTAATATTTTTTATTATATTATTCAATCCCTTGAGACTTGTACCATAGTGTAGGTGTAAATCTGAGGCACAACACGTGATAGTTGTTTTATATATATGTGTTTAATTTAACATCTATGTAATTTTCATTTCTACTCATTGGGAAGTTATGAACGGGAATTCACCAGGTCACCTCCAAGGTACATGTTACGTACAAATATAATTTTAAATGAATTTATTTTTTTAAACTTATGATGGATGAGAATATCAAGGAAATTCAGAAAAGGGTTTAAGATAAAATGATTGATTAATTAAAGATAATTAATTAATTAGATCATGATTTATCATAAACAAGAATGATTAAATAATGAATTCTAGTTTTATTTAGGTGTAAATATAGTTGCATGTTTGTATTATCATGAGCTAGACCAAGACCTTTGTATATGAATGGATTATTTTAATTAATTTATTTAAATTAATTTTGTTGGCATGCGAGTCTTCTCCTCATTAATATGTCGGGCCTTCATGCCCAGGGTTTCTTTTATATAAAACCCCATTTTACCCCTCACCTACATGTGAGATAAAAGCATATTTAATAGATGGGGATCCCAAGCTAGTGGATGCGGCTCAAGTTAGGATCTAAAGTAAAACCAATCCAAGGAGATAGAAAGGTGGATATGTGTAAATCTATAAACATGAACCCAAAAGGTTTGAGGTTTTTCTCCCATAGGCCTTGGGTTAGTTTATCAACAACTCGATAAACTAACCAATAGAACAAGCTCATGATAATAAAATTTATTTTATTAATTTTAGTTGCATGGTTTATTTAGTGGTGGTGTGTTTTCACGATCACACAATTAATGAATTAAACAAGCATGCAAGATGGAGCAAAAATAAGACTGGATTATGCGTAAATATTATCTTAGACATGGTTAATCACTTAAGTATATCCCACTTAATATTAAAAATCATGTAATCAAATATAATAAAATTGAAATTAACGTATAAGGATAAAACCCATCAATGAAATATTAAGTTGGTATATCCTTCCATAATCATGGTTAGAATCGAACCATAGTTCAAAGTGCTTGACCAACCCTATTTGGGGTTCATTCAATTATCAGGGAATTCTAATTAATTTTTTTTGGGTTGACTTGACTTGGTTCACTTCAATGGTCGATTCCCACAGCAGGACTTGGTGTGACCCTGAGCAAAATGTTGAGGAAATAGAAAATAAAAGGATTTCAGGATTGGGGAGTCCACTCAGCGGATCAATGAGTTGCGGGTTAATTCATTTGGCATTTAGAATGCCTATATAAAACCCTTCAAGTTGCTTGACCAACCCTATTTTGGGTAATGTGAAGGGAAATATGGATCCTTTCCACTAGATTATTTAGAAAACAAAATATTCCGAAGATAGTGGTGAGGGATAGTGGATTTCGATAAAATAGTAAGAGACAAATAAGTATTAATTTATTTATTTGCCTTAGTTTTATCATGATAAAGTACTAAACCATTTCTCATCTTAATTTGTAGAAACAGAATGAAAAATGACTTCAAACATATTATTGTGAACAATAGTAATGAATGAAAACCTTCTCACCAGCACCAATTTCCATGAATGCAAGAGGTGGTTATGCATCATCCTTTGCCACAAGAGGAAATTGTATATACTAGAAGACCCCATTCTAGTTTTCTCTAGAAAAGAGGCCAGTGATGAGGAACTATCTCTCTATATAAAACATATAGATGATGGTACATAAGTCCAATGTTTCATGCTATCGACCATGTCTTATGAGCTCTTGAAGCAACATGAAAACATGGACGCGTATAGCATGATGTCTCACCTTAAGGATATCTATCAAGAGAAGGAGAGACATGAGAGATATGATATCTCCAATGCTTTATTTACAACTAATTTTGGAGAATCTACGCTAGCTAGGCCGCATGTAGTCAATCTTCTTGGGAATATTGAACACCTTGACATCTTAGGGATTAAGTTACCAGATGAGTTGTGTATAGATCTCATCCAATCATCACTGCCCAAGACCATATCTATATTTATTATTGATTATAACCTGAGAAACATTTAGAAGAGTCTATTGGATTTTCTTACCTTGATTTTCCATGTAGACAGGGACATGGGACATGACAAACTCATAGTCCTTACAGTGAATAATAACATAAAAGACATGGAAAAGGGGCCAAGGAATTGTAAATGGTTTGAAGCCCCTGAGCACCTTCCCTCCAAGAAGTCTAAGATCTATAGTTAGGGAATGAAATTGGAGGTGATATGTTTTTATGTGAAAATCTAGGGCACTAGAAGAGGAATTAAACCCCAAAAGCATAGAGACGCTAAAGGTGAGTTCATTATCGAGTGTAATATTTCCATTTCTACACATTTTGTATTAGATACAGCTTGTGAGGATCACATATGTATTCAAATTTAATAACCAAGTAGATTTAGATAGATTTATATAGGACAGGTGGATCTTCGAGCTGCCAATGGTGCAAGGCTGGCTGTGTTGGCCATTAGCGATTAACAACTCTCATTACCAATTGGGATGATAATGGTTTTACATAACTGTTATTATGTGACTAGTGTTACCAAAAATATAATTTCTGTATCATGTTTGGATATGGATGGATTTTCTTTCATGTTTAAAAATAAGGGTTTCTTCTTTTATAAGAACGACATATGTTATAGTATAGCGCATTTAAATAATGATTTGTATGTATTAAATTAAGAAAGCCAAGTTTTGGAAATCGATAACGAGACAAACTCACATGACTCATACATAAACCAATTGTGTCATCACCATATCATTCATGTAAATGAGAAGCGCTTGACAAAGCTCTGCTAAGATGGATATTTTGACTCAACTGAGGTAAAACCACTTGATAGATGTCACACCTCTTTACAAGGTAAAATGACCAAGCCGCCTTTCAGTGGATAGGGTGAAAGGACCACATAACTTCTAGGATTGGTGCACATGGATGTGTGTGGACCATTTCCAGTAGAAGCATGAGATGGATATTCATACTTCATTAATTTTACTGATGATTTGAGTAGATATGGATATATTTACTTAATAAAATATAATTCAGAATCCTTAGAGAAATTTAAAGAATTCAAGAATAAAGTTGAGAATTATCTTGGTAAGAAGATAAAGAATATTTGATCAAACTGAGGTGGAAAATATCTGAACCAAGAGTTCATCGATCTCCTATGGGAGTCTGGGATTCTATCTCAGCTCACTCTTACCTATACACCATAGTGTAATGGTGTTAGTGAAATGAGGAACCACACCGTTTTGGACATGGGGAGGCTAATTATGAGTCATGCAGATCTTCCATTGTCCTTTTGGGGATATGCATTAAAAACTGTAGCATACACATTAAACTGAGTACCAAATAAGGTGGAAAATGGAATTCCCTCTGAGTTATAGAATGGAAAGAAACCCATTTTTCCCACACATGTGTATGGGGATTTGAGGTGTTTGTTAAGGCCTTCTCAGGCAAAAAACTAGCATGTCGGAGCATGGGGTATATATTTATAGGATATCCCATGGAAACCAAAGGATGTTACCTATATACCCATTCAGAAATGAAAGTGGTTGTCTCCAGACAAGACATATTTCTTGAGAGCGAGCAGATCCTCAAAAAGGATAGTGGGAGCAAGATTGACTTCGATGAAGTTGATGCTCAATATACACAGGAGTTGGTACAGGAAACATTTCCATAGGTCCTTTTGGAAGAGGTTCCATAAACACAAGTACTACGTAGGAGCTCAAGAGAGGTAAGGGAACCAGGGAGATTTGGTTTCCTAGTCACCGATAATGGTGAATCATTATTGTTGGACAATGATGAACCTCTCTCCTATAAGGAAGCTGTAGAAATCTCAGAAGCTGTAAGATGGATAGAAGCCATGAATTCTAAGATGGATTCCATGTATCATAACCATGTTTTGGATCTGGTCGATGAGCTATTTGATGTAACGCATGTTGGATGAAAGTGGGTATTCGAGATAAAACTGGACATGTAAGGTCATGTTAGCACCTATAAAGCAAGGCTAGTGGCTAAAGGATTCAGACAACATCAAGGAATTGACTATGATGAAACCTTCTGACTAGTTTCCATGTTTAAATCTATCAGAACCATACTTTTCATAGAAGTTTACCATGACTACAAGATTTGGAAAATAAATGTCATAATAGAATTCCTTAATAGGAACCTTCAGGAAGATGTCAATATGAAACTACCAGAAGGGTTTGTGACACTAGGTGAATCCAAACAGGTTTTCAAGTTACATAAATTCATTTAGGGATTAAATCAAGAATCTAGGTCATATAACATTCGATTGGATAGAGCCATAAAGGGATTTGGTTGCATTAATAACAAATGTGAGTCATGTTTTTTAGTGGTTTAATGAGAATGCGATCATAATCCTAGTAGTATATGTTGACGACATATTGTTTATTGGAAACGATGTACCGGTATTATTTCCAGTTAAGGACTGGTTGAATAAGTGTTTCTCCATGAAGGAATTGGGTGAAGCAGCCTACATTATAGGGATTAAGATCATTCGTGATAGATTAAAAAGGATTCTTGTACTATGTCAGGGTACATACATTGACCATATACTAAAGAGATTAAGTATGGAACAATCCAAGAGGGGTTTGGTTCTAGTGTCACATGGCCTACATCATTCTTAGAAAATCTGTCCTCAGAAACAACTAGAGAAAGATAGAATGGGTAAGATCTCATATGCTTCAGCTATAGGATCCATCATGTATGGAATGTTATATACCAGGCTTGATGTTGCCAATTCACTGAGCATAGTAGGAAGATATCAAGCAGATCCAGGAGAAAAGCATTGGACTGTTGTTAAGACTATCCTTAAGTATCTGAGAAGAATAAAGGATATGTTCCTAGTGTATGGAGGAGACGAGGAGCTTATCCATAGAGGGTATGATGATGTTAGTTTTTAAATAGATTTTAACAATCTGAAATCAAAATCTGGATATTTTTTCTATCTCAATGGAGGATCTGTGAGGTGGAAGAGTTCAAAGCAACCAGTTGTTGTCGATTCTATAGAAGAGTACAAATATATAGTATCTTATAATGTATCCAAGGAAGCCATCTGGGTTTGTGACTATGTTTAAGAGCTTGCTGTGATGCCTAGGATAAAGTATCATGTCACATTTTATGGTGATAATACAGTGGTGGATTTTGAAAAAGAACCAAGGTCACATCAATGGACAAAGAACCTACTCTGGAAGTATCACCTCTTGAGGGATTTCTATCAAAGGGGTGAAGTTGTAGTGAGTAGAGAGTCCATTGGAGAGAACGTGGCAGACCCCATGATTAAAGGACTATCTCATCAGAAGCATGAATATCATGTGAGAGCTAGGGGTTAAAGGTTGTTAGCAGTTGGATCTAGTCCAAGTGGGAGTCTGTTGGAGTTGGTAGCCTAGACCCAACTAATTTTTTACTTTATTCATTAATAAATAATTTATAACATCTTGATTATTATTCTATGTGACAATGCATGTGATAATTTCCTAAGGATAGGTGTTTCATTAAAGGGTTATAACGGATCCCTCCTATTATGAGAACCCAGAAGTGCCATAACATTGTTCTTGAATGTATGTTCTTTGGATGGATGATGTTATTTGAGGGACACAAATAATATAGCCCATTAGGGTTGAGGACTCATAAAACGTTGAGTCACCTTCTCATGGTGTACCCCCTTGGTAATATCTTGGAGGATATTATGAGAACAAGACCCGCCAGTAGGAAATCCACATTTCATAGTGTCATTGGGTGTTCCTATCTACGGACGTGTGTATTTTTCCTTAGACTTTAAGATTTTTATTAATGGGTATTACAACTCAGACACATAGATGCGTTGAAGAAAACTATGATGACACATAGTTCGTAGTGAGGTAGGATATGTTGGTTGCATCATGAGTAATACTACATTAATAGATGATGCGATAAAGGATTTCTCCCTTCTATTCCATAATGGAAGTTGATATCTCAGGATCCCTAATGGAATTAATATTGAAAAAATAAATCCATGACCTTGGGGAGGAATTAGCAAGTTCAATTCTAGAATGTCAAAGAATTAATAATCGAGCACATGAGTTGATGGCAGTAGCATGCAACCTACTTGATTTGAGATATTGAGAACAAGGGATTACATTAAACGTTAAGTGTTTATAGGAGGTGACACATCATTGCAGCGTTAACTTCTTTCACTATGGGTTCCTTGACGTGTTGCTAGACACTAACCTTGGACTTTAGGTAGGCTCTGCCTAATTCCACTGAGAAAGAGGCCTAGAGGTTCACACACTAGCTGTGTCCAAGTATGTAAGTTAAATATTAATTTAACATGTTGAATAAAGATTAATCCCAATTGTGGTTTAATAAATTATTGAAGGATGCTTGATCAAATTTATTTCAACACTATTTATTCAAGAGAATATATTCTGGGTGAAATAATATATTTTTTAGTGATTAATGAACTAACATTTATTTGAGAAATAAATAGCCATTATTCAAGTTCTAATAAATGTGGTGGAGAAAATAAAGAGAATAGAAAAAAAAAGTGAATGTTCTGTATATTAATATACATGATGTTCATTGTTTCCTTGTAATTTGTGAAAAATAAAAATATTTATTTAATTAACTAATATAAGGTGTAATTTTATAGGTGCATGTCAACTAATAATAATAGTCAACTATTATTATTAGACATGGGTCCTTACTAATAATTAAATGAAATGAATAAATGATTTCAGGTAATTAATTCATTTTATTATTCTAAGTAATTAAAATCCCAATTATATAATTATCATTAGCCTAGATATTTTGGGTGTTGTGCACAACGGATCTAGATAAAGAACTCAAGCCAAGAGAGAATTCATTTCTTCCAAGAACTCTCTCAAGATACAAGAGAGATATCCTCCTCCATAGGATCAAGGCAATAGAAGGCACACATCACAAGTGAAGGCACTTCTGCGCTAGCTCCTGGAGATACCTTCAACGACATCCAGAGATACGTGGAGCACATGTGGATCACCGCTAGAGGAATCCTATTCTTGGATTCGATGACACAATGATGGATCACATCAGATCATGACCAGAAATATCAACGAAGAGAGAAGTCCATGAAGGTAATTCTTGTCTTTTAATTAAATTAATTATAACCAAAATATTATGATCATCTCTATGGTTATGGGACTCCTTCCAATTCTTTTGTTCTTTTTTATATTCAAAAGATCTGTCATTTTATTATCATGATGGATCTTAGATTAAACGTCGTTAATGGAAAAAATTTCAAGTTGGGTACACCCACCAACGAGCTTCTGTTGCGCCCAGAACCTACAGTCGGGATATCATCAGATGCGTGTGAAGGATGAGGATATCCCAATTACTACTTTATGTTGTCATCATGGGAATTACAAGTTCATTGTGATGTCATTAGGTGTAATTAATTCTCAATATGTGTTAATGGGGTTGATGAATATAGTGTTCTGTGAGATCTGGGATAAGCTCGTCGTGGTCTTCATTGACGAAATCCTTGTGTACTCTTTATCTATGGAGGAGAATGTAGAGAATCTGTATACTATTTTGGGAGTTCTTTATCATAATTAGTTGTTTGGGAAGTTGTCGAAGTGTGATTTTTTGGATCAAGAAGTCTGTTTTTTGGGTCTTGTTGTATCCTAGTATGAAGTAGGTTTGGATCCGTTGAAGATAGAATCAGTTGTGTTTTATGAATTTTCAAAGATTGTGGCAGAGGTTTAAAGATTCCATGGAATTTCAAGATATTATAGAAGGTTTTATGTGATTTATCTTAGGTTTCAAACCCTCTGACAAAATTGACTAGAAATGATTAGGCGTTCATAAGGACTTATCAGGGTTAGGATACTTTTGAGTATATAAAGGTGAAGTTAGTCAATTATCTAGTTCTTTGTCTGCTAGTAGAAAGAGTTTATTTTGAGGTTTTCTTTGATGAATCGTATCTGGGTTTAGGTTTTATTCTGATTCATCACATATTAGTTGTTTCTTATGAGTTTCAGTAGTTTTTCTCCCATGATCATAACAATTCCACCCATGATCTTGAGTTGGTGGAAAAGGTGTTTTTCCTAATTTCGTGTCGACATTACCTCACTGGTGAGCATTTTGTTGTCTTCACTGATCATAATAGACTAAGGTATGTTTTCTCCCAACATGGCTTGAATAGGAAATATCATCAATGGATGGAGTTCGTATAGGATTATGACATCAAAATTTCATATACTCCTAGAAGGAGGAATGTTGTGGCTGATGAATTGAGTAGGAAGTCACATAATGATGTACTGCATGAATCTAGTGATTCCTAGAGTGAAATAGAAGATCTCTCATCATTACATATGGACATGTAAGAAGTTGGGGGTATTTGTTTTCTTTTTCAAATGAATGTTCATTCATCTCTGATGCAGCAAGTGGAAGAGTCCTAGTTGGGGGATCTTGAGGTGGAGGTCTGGAAAGACCGATTTGTTTATGGGGAGGCACCTAATGGCTGGTCTGAGGATGAACAACATTGAGTTTAGTTTCATGGAATGATTTTTGGTCATTGTCGATGTGTGATATGGTTCTCATGGAGTTCCTTAGTTCACCCTTAATGGTATATCCTGGTGTGACAAAAAATGAACTGATATTTGAGGAGTCAATTTTGGTGGTGTGGAGGAGAGTACTTGGGAACATGAGTCATACATACGAGCTCAGTAACATGAGTTGTTTTTTAGATATTTTCTTACAATAATGATCATTTTGTGGTTGTAGATCATTCCTATATATGATATGTATTTCACTTGTTTATTTTATTTACTTCTCTCATTTTAGAGGTATCTCCCTCGATAAAGTGTGCGTGATAAGACTTTGGTCATCGTGTGGTTTCACGTTTTCATTTTTATGAAGTTTTTGAGCTCTTACGGTGGTGAGAGCATTGAGAGGTATCTCACAGGGTGGATTCTCTGGTGACCCCTTTTATGTTTCCTCTCTAGGATGGATATGGATTCTCACGGATGAGAATGTTTTTTAGAGGTATCAGATGTAATGTATTGAACGTATTAGGTTCATTCATTTGTGAAAAACTAGTTTTTTAGGTGTTATAGGGGGTTAAGGTGACATATTTCTAACACTTTTCCAATTTTCCTGTTCTGTGAACAGTGTTTCCAGGATAGTAGGTCATATATTGGTAGGTCATCTATCAGTAATTCATCTATCAATAGGTCATCTATCTATATTTCACCTATCGATTAGTTAACTATCCATATGTCATCTATGAATAGGCCATATATTGGTTGGTCATATGTCAGTATGTCATCTATTGGTATGTGTAAAGTTTATGTAGATTGATAATTGTACAGTATTTCAAGAACTATGATTCATGTTAGTGAGTCACATCGATGGCTCGTGTCGGTGAGATGCATCGGTGTATCACATTAGTGACTCACATCAGTGACTTGTGTTGGTGACTCATGTTAGTGACTCATGTCGGTGAGTCACGTTGGTGATTAATTAGTGAACAATGTTTCTAGCATCCTATTGTTTTTCCCCATTGATGTTATCTTTTATGTAAAATGGATTCAAAACCTTATTTTATGGGATTTAAGGCTGATTCTAATCCTATAACTCTTACCTTAATTTTCCTAAGGATTTGGTTGCCTTTACTCAGTCAAACTTCATAGTCATGACCAAATCCACCTTTAATTAAAAATATAAATAGTATATAGACCATTACTCCATTTAGATTTTCAAAAGGGTTGAGATACCTTCCACCCTTGTTCTTACTTCTCATTTTTCTTAGTATGAGATACCCAAACCTTTCATTCTTATGGAGTTGTGAGATTGTGGTTTGGACCTTGGATGATGTTTTCCCTTGAGTTTTTCCAATTTTATGCACACCCAATGTTTTGGTGGAACTAGGAAGTGTCGATTTGTCTTCAATATATAGTATATTCTACCTTTGTTCTTCTTGGTTCCTAAATCTATTTCCTCTAATTTCTCCTAAACATATTTTGGAATGTGACCTCTATGTTTTTAATGGGTCTTTATTGGGTGTTGGTTGATGTGTTTTTTCCATGATGTCCTCAGAAGGATGCAGTCATTATGGGAGAGGTGAACTTGATCTATAGTGTTGGCCCATTATAATGAAAAGAACATTTAAATATTTTTGAGGTAGGGGATTTTTTACTTCTCTATTTTATTTACATCCAGTTGTAGAGTTATCAGGATTTATCTATTAGATGAAAGTTAAATTGACATAAAAATTATTTGAACATGACTAAATTATTGTTATTGTTTTTTTAGTGGTTTTGTTGCCTCTTGATTTTGAAGATAGTGAGATATCCATGCGATTATTAATTAACATGTCATTCTTGAATGAAATTGGTTAAGAATGTGAAGATAATACTAATCATGAATTATTTGGCTAAAGATAAAGATTCAGGATTAATGAATTCAGATGTTATTGTTTTTCTTTGATGATAATCAAATGGGTGTCATTATTAATGTTTAAATAAATCAGTTAATTCAATATGGAATAAAGAACTAGTTGTGTGATAAATATAATGACTTAAAGGGTTCTGAATTATCCTCTTGTTTGTAAAGGTTAAGTACCTTTTACTTTGGAGATATGAGAGATCATTGTGTGTGAAGGTTGAATGCCTTCTTTAGGGCCAAGATCCCAGTGCTATGTTTTTTCAACTACTGGTGTTGTGATGTGGTCTTGGGATTAATAGGCCTGGAAGGATATTGGGGTTTTTAGGGGTAGATTGGCACAATGGTTATGGAAGAATTTGATTCCTATAGTGGTGGAACACATCATTTTATACATGAGGGTGTTGTGGAGGAAACCAAGGATGATGGAATGGGTCGAAGCTAGGCTTACCCTTTGATGTGAAAGTGGTTGTTATTGAATCTGTAGTTTTTTATGTACTTTAATTTTCCCCACTACTTGAGGAAGTTAGTATTGCTTTCCATCCTTCATAAATAGGTGAAGATCCATGGTATATTCAATTTTATTTATGTGTTTATCTTCTCAGTGATGGATGGGTATACTCTCCTTTTATTTATGAAAAAATCACTACAGGTACTTCATCTACTTACCATGTTGATACCATTGTGTTTGGTAGCTTAGAATGATTTTCTAGAGGGGATGTAATTATTGAAAGTGAAGTTGTTATTAATAAACTATTGAATGAATGATATTTAACCTAGGGAGTTAAATTTTTCTAGGATTAAATACTGAGGCCATGATTCAAAGAAGCAATGGACTCTATTTTTTTATTCCTATAGGGCATGGAACAAATTTGTGATTCTATTGTATTAAAATGGTGGAAATTAAAATGGTTAATTAATTCCTAAGAATTAATTAATGTAAAGAGTAACTGATGAAAACTGGATAATGTAATTTATTTTATCCCTTTAAATGGTTTCGTGCTTATAGGATATCCAGTCTTAGTAGTGGCAGTTGGGTGTTCGAGAGACATTATCTTCAGTTGAGTATCAGATTAGGTTTTTCTATAGTGTGGTTTTGAGCTATATTATATCATGTACATTTGTTTCTATATTCTACTCTAATCTGTCATTTGGGAAAACTAGCACACTGGTAATTATGAGCCTTGGGGGTGTTTTCCCCCAAAATTCTAGACGGCGGATGGATGGCTGACTACCCCCATAATCTCTTCTCTTGGTAGTTACTTGTGATCATTTCAATGATTACTAGTTTTCACCTATATTTTTATAGAGGGTTATAGTGTATTATGGTTATTTCAGACACATATATTCTGGATACAATTTACTACAAACTATTATAGGTATCATGTGTATAGTTAGTGATGGCTTGAGTATCCTTAATCTATGTATGGGTTGTAATGGCATGAGGTATAATACCAGATTTGTGATATATTCTATGTGAGTTGTGGTGGCTCCCAGAAACTACCATGTTGCTTTTGACTGTGTGGTTGTGGTGGTGAGTTACATGAGGTGCATATTTTGGAACTTTTCTTAGGTTTCTTTGGGCATGCCTTTTTAAAGAGAGATGCTCAGGATGTGTGATGTTGGGGAAAAGTGGAAAACCAGTAGGGAAGTGGTAGAAGGTTACCCTAGATATTATTTATCGTACTATAAACCCTTTTATGAGATACATGGTGAGATCATCCATAGTGTGGATGGGAACCTAGTGTACTTGTTTAGGTGACGAGTTATCTTCACTAATTGTTCACTATGGTTTAGAATTCTTTCTTTAGTTTTTCACGAGAGGCTTCATGGATGCTTCTACTGAGTATAATGTTATAGTCAAACTATGTTATATAAATGTTTTTTCAAGTAACTTGGAGCAGGTTGGAGATCTGGCTAGTGATTCGTTACTTGGGTTTTTGCAAGAGCAGTTTGGGTTTCATGGTTACTATTGTTTTACTTTCTTTTGGTACTGGATGTTTCCCTTTCAGTTGTAGAAGTATTTTCATGACATTACATATATTTATTTGGGGATTCTTTTCCATTTCGTTCTGATCATGAGTAAGTTGGTGTCTGTCTTTTATCTGTTTTTTTCATGTTTTCTCTTAGTGGGTAATGCCTCCTATGTTTTTGTTTTCAATACCCTCGGTTCTAGATTCCAACTCAGATAATACTAGAGGTGGGACTCAGGGGTCATTATCACTGTTTACATGGTTTTGGCCTTGGATGGGTACACATTGTGGTGAGGGGGTCAGGACAAAAAAACTACATAACATTAAATCCAAGATCAAATTAAAACACTTACTTAAAAATAACCTAATAAAACAATATTATAATATGAGCGAAACTTTGGGAATTTTTTATCCTTTTAACAAATATTATGTGTGAAATAATGGTTTTTATATGTTTTACAGTGATTATGAATTCTGAATTAATAATCATAATCTATAAGAAAAATCTAAAAACATTTCAATGTTACTCAACCATAAAAGGTGACTAATGTGATCTCTATATACCAAATTTATTATGATAAAATAATTATTTCAATGGAACTATGTTTATCCTTGAGGGACGAAAAATTTCATTCCCTATATCCGAGTTATAAATTTATCATTTCCTTGAGAAAAAATATATTAATAAATAAATAAAACACTTTCAATTAATCTAAATTTAACTATGGATTTATTTAATTCCATCAATTGGAGTCCTAAATGTCCTAACCCATCATATGGTTTAAGAAATATCATTTCAATTATTTAGATCCCACGTTTTTATTAGTACAATAACCAATATTATTTCTCTTAACATTTCTCAAAAATAATGTTGGGTAGAAAACAAGGTACGATAGTTCACATGAAAAAACAATTTTAAAATCCTTTTAATTAACTATAATATAATACACAACCCACGTAATAGTTAAGTTATATAAATATAGAATTTCATATAGTATATATAAAATTAACTAATAAACCTATCATGTTCTCAAAACCTTTTCTTAATAGTGATCTATATATCTCAATATGTGTTTTTTATTATTGAAATATTAATATATTTTCCAACCCCACAGTATTCTATTATGGTAATTAATTATAAATTATCAAAGTTATTTATCTGAATATTTTTTTATCATAACATAACTCATGTTAAAAAATTAAATTAAAAAAATAATGAGAAATGAATTGACATAATAGTTATACATTATAAAATAATCTCTACAAAACTACTTTAAATGATTGACATTAAAGAATGAACGAAAAAATATCTAACTTACACTAAAGTCACTATCCAATGTACCTAACATATATGGATATAATATATCATTCATGATTTTTCTAATTTTCTTGTATATTTAGAGAACTAACTATTTTCTTCATCTATTGTTACCTGAAATGTCCAAATGTCACCCCTCTCAACAGTATTCTTAATTGGATAGGGATGAGGTCTAATTTTTTAATTCTTTTATAGAAATTTAGGTGGATTAAAATATGTGATTATACTATTACATTCAAAATAAATCTCAAGGGGATAAAATATATAATTTAAAGAACCTCATTCTATGATGATTATGTATATCCATGTAGATTTTCTTATTTTATCCAATGTTTTGATATAATAACCATTCATTGTATAATCAACTATTATGGACTATTTTGAAAATTTTCATCTTGAAACCCAAAAATCAAGGAATAATATAAAATTATATTGAGATTTTAAATCAACATAATTTTCTTGATAGCTCAAATTATTATAATAGTTAATATTAGTTTTTCAACCTAAAAACAATGGGTATATTTTTTTAACTTATGAAGTAATTTAGGTTATTCTTAAAAACCATGTAGTTATTCACACTATTATTTTATTCATATCCACTTGCCATGTAAATCCCACTTTTTCACTATGGGATATATTTTAATTATAATGAAAAATTTGCTTATGAAATGGTGAAGTGTTTATAATTTTAATATGTTTTGTATATTGCATGGTGGGTGTGAACGTTCCCAGTAACCACAAAAGGAGACCATTAATCACATCAATTTGACCCAAAAAATAAAAATATCATGTTTGGACTTCCTGATATATGTTATAATTTTCTATTATACTATTCATGGATTCATTTCATCCATCCATCCAACATTACGATTAATATTCCAAAAGAAAAAGGACCATACAAGGGGGGATCACCCTCACCTAGGGGGTGAATATAATGGAGTCTAAGGGAATCACCCTTAATCAAGTTCACCCCCTCCGGTTTGAAATGATAGGCATTAGAAAGGAAAAAAACCAAAGTTCAAGGGACCGAAAGAGAGGCTGGGTAATCTGCCACTCTATTCCCCTAATGCCAAGTATTGGTGACTCTGATGTTGTTGCTAAGGAGGGCCTTGCATTCTCTAATTGTATTGGTAATTTACTTGGGGGTAGTTCCTCTACCATGAAAATTATCATTAACAATAATAGAGTCTATTTCAAGTTGTTCAATGCTAAAGTTCCTCAAATTACACATGGACAGCCCTATGAGAACCACAAGAGCCTCTGCTCTAACAGAATTACCATTTCCATAGTGGGTCGTGAACACCAACACCACACTCCATCTGTGGTCACATAGAAAACCTCCTCCACGAATAAAAACCAGAGGAAAAACATAATCAGTTTTTAACTTATAGCCTCCCTAAGGTGGAAACCAATAAATCCATATCCCCTACAACCTAGGACCATACTGCCAAACCATAGTCTGCAGATCCTACAATGCACAAATAGAAGGAACCTCTTTCCTGATACCAACAAGACTGATCAAGCCAATCAGAATACATCTTGTTCTGGCCACCACTACTCTACTTATTGAAGAGACCCCATCAAGATTGTCTTGGTTCCTTACTTTCCATATCACCCAACATCTTGCATTATAGATGAAAGCGAGCGCATCAGCCTCTTTCGTATTATCATCGGTCACCTGGAACCATTTCTCCCTGAATCTCCCATAGTTAGCGGCTTAGATAGAATACCCTGTGAACATACCAAAGAAACTCCACACCTGAAGGACCCATTCACCCTCAATGAAGATATGATACATGTTCTCCTCCTTTTTATTCAAACAATAATTACAGGAAGAAGCCAATGTAATGCCTATGAATTTTATATTTCCATCAGAGGGTATAGAATTATACTGAATCCACCAAGTGATAAAGTTGAGTTTAGTAGGAATTTTGTTACCCCACGCTACACTATTCTAGCTCTCCTGTTTCTCCTGAGTCATGGTGCTCCTGCGGATGTCCCTCGAGTTAAACTTACCTAAGTTGGAAGGAGTATAAACACACTTTTCTTGCTTGGAATTCATAATAACTGAGTCGAACACTACCAGTTGAGGTGATTTCAGAACCGACATAAAAACAGAGGGTGCATACCTTCCTCCGTGAAGGAGATCAAAGGGGATAAGCATCCAGACTATCTCAGCACATTGCCTGACCAGTTGTGATAATAAAAGAGGCTTTGACCCTCCCCAATAATCCATTGAGAATACAGAAGGATAGTTTGGATGATGCTATAAACGGAGGACCACAAAGACGACCCCCTGTTCGATGGGACTACAACACCATCCTTGTACATTTGAGAAATAGTCCTCCCCTATATGGTGAATTCCTCAATAATTTCCCATGCAAGCTTCGCACACCTGGCATGAATTGTATCCACCAAACTCCAGACATTGATACCTCATTCTCATATAGGTCATGCCATCTTTCTTCCTGACACCCACTAGATATTCCCTTCTGACAAGACATCCAAGATAAACCGAGAAAGGATTCTATCAATGATCCTAAGGACCCCCTTTTACACACTAGTAGAAGCCATACCATGCACTTGATTAGATGAGAGAACACTATTCACCAAGGTGATCCTCCCTCTGAATGATAAGAATTGATTTTTCCAGTTTAGAATGTGGTCCATCATCTTATTCACCAGTTTGTTGAAGTCCCTGGTTCACAGCCTTCCTGAAAATAATAGGGTACTGAGATACTCTATTGGAAAATACCCTCGCGCCATGCCCATCTCACCGCTAAACCTGTCCACCCTGCTTGAAGAACGAGAGTTAGATATGTAGAAACAACTCTTATCCATATTAACAATCTTCTGAATACCGAGGTTGTACTCGACCAGGATCTTGTTCAGTGCACTGATCGATCTCCACCCATCATTCATGAAAAGTATCATGTCATAAGAATACATCAAATTTGATATTGAGGGAAGGGCATTCTTTCTACGGTGTGGATGAAGCCCTCCACTAGGGATACCTTTATTCATCATTTTACTAAGGGTATCTTGCATCATGATAAAAATGATCGGTGATAAAGGATCACCGTGTCGGAGACCACACACAGACTTAAAGAACTCTTTCAATCTTCCCATAAAAGACACTACCATCCGTGGTGAGAAAACACACCTGAAAATGATATCGCATGCCCAATTGGAGATCCCCATCTTGGTGAGAATTAAGTTCAAAAAGCCCAACTCCATCTTATCATATGCCTTGCTCATGTCGAGCTTGACAACCACATTAGAGCCATGAGATTTTGTATTCAAATCACTCATCATCTCCCGCGCCATCACCATGACCTCCTAAATCGAGCGGTCATGAACAATGCCATGTTGCTCTATGGATACTTACTGAGGGAGAATATAGGGAAGACTCCGATTGATAATGATAACCAAGACTTTATAGGATAATTTTCACATACTTAAAGTCATGTAGTGTCAGAGGGAAGATGGGTATTTGATCTTTGTCGGGAGAACCAGAGTCTTCGCTGACGCGATCCGAGGAAGGATTCCCCTGGGGAAGAAGTCTTAGATAACTAGAATAGGATCCCGTTTAACAACCTCCGAGGAACCTCTATAGAAAGAGCCCAGGAAACTATCTGGACCCACCACACATTCCGGGTTTAGGTTCCTCATGGTCGCATGCACATTCAGTTCCTCTATAATACCTTCATGTAGGTCAATGTCATGCGCAGAGACGAGATTGGAATCTCTTTCCAAAGCTGCGCCTCTTCCGAAGGATAACCCTGAGGCATATTCTCATTCATGCCCGCAAGGAGGTCTTTAAAAAACGCTAAGCCCATGACCCATGACCACCTCCCTGTCATCAGAGAATGTTCAATCCTCCATAGCCAGTTTGGGTTTCACAACATTCCTCCTTTCCCTAATGCAAGTATGAAAATATTCAGTATTCTTGTCTCTTTCCCTGAGCCGCTTTGTCCTAGAACTCTCTCTCACCCTTCGTTCTTGAGAAAGAAACAACACCGCCAAAGACTCCTTCATCTTTGAGAGTTCATCAAACACTGCATCATCCCAAATCTCCTTGATACTGGCCTCTGACCTCTCGATGTTCTTTTTAAGCGTAGCAATATCCCAATCTGAAAGTAAATAGTTTTATACTTATTAAATTCATTTTCATGTATTTTAATTTTTTATATAAAATATTAAATTCCAAATTTTATAATTTTAATTTTAGAAAACTAATCTCTTTTTTGAATCCATCATATCAAAATTATCTTATGATTAAATTTTTATATTTTTTTAAATGATTTTTCAGTGAATAGTGAAAATACTAGTTTTTTTCAAACCATTCATTTCTACTCATTATAAAGTAATTTAAAAGTACTATATGATATTAAAGTAAAATATTTATCTTTTAATTAGTAATAATTTAATTAATTGCACAATTATCATAATTATAAATTATTTTTGTATAAGTTCATTTTTGTGTTAAAATTAGATCTTTCAAGAAACTATTTTTCATTGTGTTTTATATTTTAATCTTAAATTAATTTTTTAAACTTATATGAATTGAATAATTAAAAATAGATTTAATATATAGAATAAGGACATCAAAATTTGGTAAATATATTTATTTTATTTTCGTTCATTATGAATATTAATCGTTTAAATATTTGTCACCTTAGTAAGGGTAAATCAGATAATGAAGGTTAAAAATAACGTTATAGGCCTAAAAAACGCCCCAAAATATGAATTTATTATTTGTTTATAAGTTTTTTTCAACCACTACCATAAATTTTTTTAAAATATAGTAATAAATTTCCACTTTACTTTTATAATGAACTTAATATAATTTTAAATAATGAATAAGAACAAAATGGAACTCTCTTCATTATAATATCTCTAAATATTTTTCACAGCGATAAATGAGGTTATTTAAATATATAAATGGTTATTTTAAATAATAATTATTTTATTTATAATGGTAATTTATTTTAAATTTTTAGTGGTGAAATAGATACCTAAAAGTTTTACGTAACGCCGACATAGTGGTACTGCACATAATAGAAAAATCAACTAAATGATTTTAAAAACTCTAAAAATAATATTTTTTGGGTGATTTATAGTGTCTCATGAATTTTAAATATATATTTAACTTATTATGTACTTTTTAAAAGTTCATATTCTAATTAAATTTTTATTTTGAAGACTTTAATGTCAAATTATTTGAATAGTTCCACAAATAATGTTAATAATATTTTAAAATAAATAATATATTATAAAATAATTTAAAATTAATAAAAATAATATATTAAGAAAATTAAATGTTATATAGTTTATAATATAAAACATGGCCCATTTATGGGACACTTTTCTTTTATAGTAAATTTATTGGCTTCTATAGTGTAAAAAATATTTATACAGTGATAATCATTAAAAGGGTTGTCAGGGGTTAAAACTAATAGATAAGGGTGAATACATCACCTGTACTTGAACATATTTTATTATTTGAGATTCTTTATAGTAAAACTAGTTTTATATTATAATTTCATGTTCAAAATGTTGGTAAAAATTAATTTATATTAATTTAACACTTTTTGAAATTTCAAGAGTGTTCTTCTCCTCACTTATAAAATGTCACCTCCTCTCCTCTCTTCATCACACATTTTTTGAACTATGTCTTAGAAAATAACTCCCCAAATACCTTACCATAATTTTAATGTGTGACTTATATTATTTTGTTTCATAAAAATACCAACCTTGAAGGATTAAGGTGTAATCAAAAGGTGGTTTTTTGAATAAGAGGTATAATTATTAATTGTGTGTTTTCATTTTACTGCTTCTAACTCATTAAAATATTCTTATAACAAGATTATATATTAACTTAAATGTCTCCAATATATTTAAATTTTATTATGAATATGGTACAACCCTTTTTTCTCATTTTCTATCAAGTGGGGAACAATAACATCATGTACGTGTATGTGTAGAGTACCACCTCCGTGAAGAGATGCATTTCATTTTCCATCCCCTCAACTCAAGGATGGTTATAATGTTGTATTTAATGTATATATATCATATTAATTACACAATTACCATTTTTTAAAGATAATATATCATCTATTTTCTTACATTTCCATCCATTGAAAAATGAAAGTGTCATTCGTGTGTATGTGTGGATTACCATATCCATGAACCGACACGATTGATTTTTCATCACCACATCACATAGATAGAATATAAAATTTTATTTAAATATATAATATGATATTTATTATATAATCATAATTATGTCAAGATAATATAATTCTTACATTCTTTCACTCATTTTCACTGAAAATTGGAAATGTTACACATTTATATGTATGGCCTACCATCTCCATGATTGCAATGTAATTAATTTTTCAAAACCAAGTTACTTAGTTGGTATTAAAAATATAATTAAATTATAAAAATTATAATAATTTCATTATTATTAAAATATATATTACTAAATTATA
This sequence comes from Viscum album, assembly GCA_963277665.1. Classification (NCBI taxonomy): domain Eukaryota; kingdom Viridiplantae; phylum Streptophyta; class Magnoliopsida; order Santalales; family Viscaceae; genus Viscum; species Viscum album. The sequence goes on from OY728150.1 coordinate 1,786,127,087, forward strand.
ACCTCTTTGACCATATTCAGCTTACTAATGTCATTCTAGACATATGTGTCGAATAGCATCAAAACAACTAACCTAAACTTAATTGATTAAATAATTATATATATATCACGATAATAAATAAAATAAAATAATAATAATAATCCTAAAAAAGTACCCTAAGAAAGTAAATAATTAATATTATTTTTTATTCTAGAAGATAAATTATATATGTGATGAGTCGGACTTGAGGTAAGGGACACTTTACCATAAAAACCTTATTTTAAATGTTCCTAATATTTATTTTATAAAAAAACATCTTCCATATAAATATTATTCAAAATGTTTTTATCTTTATTTATATTTATAAATATGAATTATAAAGGTAATTTTAGGTCACTTCTAAATTTGTTTCAATTTTTTTCAAAATAAATATTTTTATGCATATTATACAACAAATATCTACTTTCTTTACCAAAAAAAAGAAATGTTCTATTTTAACATGTAAAAAATAAATGGGTTTACCACCCCTTTAAGAATTATTTGATGTTTGACTTCATTTATAAGATTCCACATTATATTCATATAAAAACCCTCTTTCCCTTTGTTTAAGGAATTTTAGGTTTGAAAAATTGGTTTTAAAGTAATTAGATATATCAATATCTCAAAGTAAATAATTAAAATAATTTTTTAAATGAATTAAATTTTCTATGATTTATAATGGGTTTTCAAAGAAATATTTTTATTTTAAAATAATGATAATCATTATTTAATTTTAAGGAATGATTATTCCCATTTACTGTAAAATGTATGTTTTTAATAAATAAATTAATAGGATCTCAATTATTTTAACAAACTCTCATGATTATGATTTTAAATTTATTTTTTCTTATAAATTGTTTTATGAAAAACATTGGGCAGTAAAACTAATTTCACGAGTAAGTATTATTTGATCACAATGATTATTATGTGGAAGTAAAATTCTATTTCATGATCACATGGTTATAAAATTGACTAAAAGGTTTATTTAATACTTTTTATAGGTCATTTACTAAGATTTTGTTTAATCCCATTTCTTTTAATGTTTTTCAAGTGGCTTAAGGATGGGTGAGAAAAAATAATAAGTCATGTTGAATTTTATGAATATTTTTCATTAAAAGAAAACTTGTTTCATTATAAAATATGTATATTGTAGAAAAATGAATAATACGTAGAAGTATCCAATTCTTAATATATGGATTTATTATGTAATAGTTCTAACCAATTCAATAGAACTATAAACCCAAAATATCCTTAAAATTAATGAAATTTAATTTTTTTTTCTAAAGATTGAATTTATAGATTATTTAAGGTCTGATCCACATAGTTGGCATTACAGGAGAGTTTAAATAACTTTGGAGTTTAGGATAATACAAGTAAGTACCCTAAAGATATTTTAATTTATGGTTCTCATGATAAAAAATTTGAAGGTCACCTTGTTTATTTATCTAATCAATGTCTATTCATAATTGATTTCTATAAAAAAGGAAGATGTTGTATAAAGGCACTAATAGGACAATATACTTCCAAATATGAAACCAAGAAGGGCTGGAATTGGAAAATATTAGTTTTTATTATGATGGATCAGTTAACCCAAGCTATAAATGTTGGTGGTATCCATGATATATATAAACAATATTTACTAGAAAGGGACACATCTATATTGGATCATTTCACAAAACAGAACCATCTAGTATTCAATAGATCATATGAATATATGGTAGTCTAAGTATAGGTCAAATCATTGTAGAAGATATATAAAATCATGGGTTGTTAAGATTATCTAAATTTAACTCCTGATATTTACCGTTTTTGAAGGTAAATCTAACCATTGGTGGTCAATAGTTAAGAATATTTTAGAAATATAAGAAATTTATGCCTTGGAATGGGATGAATTTAAGAATATTTTCTTTGAGAAATATTTCCAAAGGTATCCTAACTTAGGATGGAAGACAATTATGGGATTTGAGATTGAAGGAGTTATATTCAGTAGATTTATATGAATAAAACATCACCTAATTAGAATGGTATGTACTAAATTTTATCTTGGATATTTATAGAAAAATTTACTAGTTTTTTATCAGTATTTATGCTAAGATATCAACTGAAATTGGATTTTCCAAAATTTAAATGTTATGGGAAACTTTTTTTATGTGATGAGATGGTAGAAGTGGTGTTTTTCAAAATTCATTTCTTTTCATGAAATAAAGAAGAAAGAATGGTCTTTATGGAATCCAATGGGGAAGCATCCATCAAAGAAATTGGATGAAAATAAAACCAAGTTTCCAAATAGTGATAAGTGTTTAAAAAATACAACTAGTGAATTCCCTTTAATATATGTGAAGTGTTTCTATTTGAAATTTTTTGACATATGGGGCATGATTATAAATAAAATGATTAAAAAATAAGGAAAATACAACAATATAATTCTTTAATTGTACTAATTTGGGTCTTAATGTGAATTTTCTTCTTATAATAGGAGTAAATTATGAAAATATACAAGATCACAACCATAAATGTGTGGAAAAATATTTTTTGGCTACTTCAGAAAATGATAGACTATCCAATAATGTTGTGTTAGGTATATAACTTTTTTATTCAGAATATGCCAATTTCTTATTTTATTTGGTGTCTCCATGCTCTTTAAATTTAGGGAGATTTTATAATAAATTTTAAATCTCAACTTAATAAATTAATCCATAACTGCTTAGTGATATTAATAAAGAAAAAAATAAATCATTAGAATCTTCCTATTGTTTTATATGGAAAGGTTTTACCTACAAATCTTTATTTATTTACCTATGTAGGGATATCTATTATTGTTTATATGGATTGGATTTCTATTTACCATGCTAAGATAGATTATAGAGGTACAAAATTTTTTTCTTCAAAATGAGTTTAATATTATATAAAATCGTGAAATAATATATTTCAAAACATATAAAGGAGAAAAGAAACATTTAAATGATGGAAATGAATGATATATTGCACATATTATTAAGAAGAGGGAGACTATTCAAATAATATATTTCCCTATTGTGAACTAATATCAAGATGTATTTTCTAATAAATTTTCTAGTATTATAACTAATAATGATAGTGGATTTACTATTGACTTATTTCCGGATATTAATCCAATAGTAAAACCTTCTTGTCGAATGTCTCAAGTAAAACTTTTATAATTGAAAAATCTTCTACCAGAGTTTGTAAAAAAAGTATTCATTCATCCTATAACTTCACCATGGGGTGATACTATTTTATTTATTAAAAATTAAGATTATTCACTGAGTATTTTCATTAATTATAGAGATTTTAATAACATTACAGTTAATAATATATATATGTTTCCTCATATAGATGAATTCTTTGATCAGCTCTAGGGAGATTAGTATTTTTTAAAGGATGATATAAGGATTAAGTACCATCAGCTGAAGGTAAAGGCTTATTAAATTATAAAGAAAAAAATTTCTAATTACGTTTTCCCATTTTGAATTTTTGGTTATGAAATTTGAGTTTTCAAATTATCCAATATCATTTATGGACCTTATGAATAGAGGTTTTCCTGAGTTCATGGATAAGTTTTTTGTTGTGTTTATTGTTGATATCCTAATATATTATAAAATTTATAATTATTATGAAAAACATTTGAGGTATTTTTTTAAACCTAGAATAAATAGAAGTTACATGGAAGGCTTAATAAATGTTATTTCTAGTTATAATGAATTTCTTTACTCAGAAATATTATAATGAATGATTGAATAACTATTAATCGTGTTTAAACTAAAGTGATTGCTGATTGAGTGAGACCTATAATTTTTTTTGAGATTCCTTTTTTTGTGGATTAGTAGGATATTACTAATTGTTTTACGAAAACTATAAAAGGTTATCTATCAAAATAACAAGGTTAATACGAAAAGGAGTTAGGTTTACTTAGATAAAGGATTGTGTTCAATGATTCCTGGAATGGAAATAAATCCTATAAAATGATCCAATTTTCTCCCTACCATCTATAAATAGAGACTTCTTATCTATAGTGATTATTTTTTAAAAGGAATTTTTATTTAATTCATAATGATTTGGTAATTTTTTATGAAAATATTCAATTAATCTCCTAAGAGAAAAATTATACTACACATTACCTTGAACTAGAGGTTATGGTGTCTTATTTAAAAATATAGAGACATCATTTATATGAAGTAATGTGTGAAATAAATATAGATCATAAAATTTTTATGTGTATATTCACTAAAAAAGTATTTAACGAGAGATAGAGGTGAAGGAAATATTTGATAAAGGATTAAAACTATATAATTCATTATTATCCATGTCAAGGACATAGAGTAGTTGATTATTTGAGTAGGAAATATAATGCTACATTAACCATATTATATCTAGAACATAACTACTTGATTAGTGATTTGATAAATTTTGGATTAGAAATTTTTCATGTAGGAACTCCCTTTTTCCTATTTAAGTTGTTATTAGAATCAACTATATTAGGAAGAATTAAGAATTCTCAAAAGGAGGATCATCTTTTACAAGATTACATAAAATCATTTAATAATGGTAAGTTTATATTTCTTAATATTGATAAATATGGTGTTATAATATTTGGAAACAGATTATATGTTCTTTATGATTCATTGATAAAGATAAAAGTTTTGAGTTAAGCTAATATCTCCCCATTTCATGTTCGTCTTGTCATCACTAGTATATAAAAATACCAACAGGAGTATTTCTGGTGCTATGAAATGAAAACCGATATTGCGGAATTTACCATGATTTTTTAACTTTCCAACATGTTAAATCAGAATGACAATTACCAAAGGAAATGATTCAGCCTTTTTCATTACCATAGTGTAAATTGGAAATATTTCTATGGATTTCATGGTGGGAATGCTAAAGAAGTCTCAAAGAAATAATGCAATTTCATATTTTGATTGATTAACTAAATATACACATTTATTCTTATTTGAAATACTGTATTACTAGATCCAACTTTTTGACAATGTACCATGGATACAATCAAGTTACATGGTGTTCCTCTCTCTATAACATCTGATACTGATCTCAGTTTTACATAAAATTATTGTAAAAGTATTAAAATGTTCCTAGGTAGTAAAATAAATTTCAGTATATATTTTTATTCTTGATATAAAGGAAAATCAAAGAGAATTATTCATAATTTAGAATTCATTATTCATTATTTTTTAGTGTATTATCATGGAATATGGGATCAATGTCTTTCATTAGTTGAATTTTATTTGTAACAACAGTTTTCATTACAGTATACATATATAACCATTTGAGTAATTATATGTTATTGCGGTGTAGAACTCTAGATTATTTGGATGAAGTAGTCAAAGGGAATTTATTGAGTCTATAATTGATAGATAAAATGGTTGAAAAAGTGAATATGATTCGGAAATATATTATTATTTCTCAATATAGGTAGGAAGGTTATATAGATGACTAATAGAAAGATCTTTTATTTGAGTTTGGTAATCATGTTCTACTTAATGTATCTCCTTGGAAAAGTGTTATGATTTTCGGAAAAAGTACAAATCTAAGTCTATGGTTCATTAGATCATATTAAATCCTAGAAAATTTTGGATCAGTTTCTTATCAAGTGGCATTGTCTGTGTCTTTTTCTCAGGTACAAGATATTTTTCATGTTTCATTATTAAGAAAATATGTCCCAGATGCATCTCATATTTTTCGCTCTAAAGTAGTTTAGTTAAAAGAAAAACATTCACATGAGAAAAATCCAAGACAGTTGTTTGATCATAGACATAAAATGTTGGGGTATATATAAATTTATCATTTTAAGGTTTTTTCTAAAAACCATATGGCTGAAGAAATAACATGGGAATTTCAAAGTTCGGTGAATAAAAAAATATCCCCTCTTGTTTATGTAATGAATAAAAGTATGATATAATTTACAGAAGGGAGCAGAATGAAAAAACATAGGTCATATAAATAATTAGTAAATTTGAGGCCTTATTATATTAATTAATTATATTATATATATATATGTATTGATTATCAGAATATTATGTAATTTCTTATTGCTAAAGGAAATTATTTTATTTTTATAAAAATTTGTTTTAATGTATTATAATTATATATATAAGTATAAATTTTAAATTTTATAATTTTAATGTTATATAATTAAAATTATTATTTAATTAATTAAATCAAAATTATCTTAGGGTGAAATTATCGTGTTTTATGAAGATATTGATTTTTCAGTAAATAGTAAAAAATACCATTTTTGGTAAAACTACCATTTATTTTTATTATATAAAGTAATTTAAAATCACCATTTGATATTAAAGTAACTTAATTAACCATTAATTATAAATAATATAATTAATTATATATGAATCTTGATTTTACAAGATTTTGGTATAAGTTCCTTTATAGGCATAAAAATTCATTTTTCTAAAAAAAAGTTTGCATTGTGTTATTAATTTTTATATTAAATTATTTTCATCTTATTATTGAAATTAAATTCATAAAAATTTATTCTATATTTTTAATCATGAGGTATAAATTTGGTAAATATTTCTCTTTTATTTTTTTTCATTTTTAATAGTAATTGCAGTAAATATTTGTCACCTTGAAAAGGGTAAATCAGTTAATTAAGGTTAAAAATAATGTGATAACGCCTAAAACCCTCCCTAAGACTGTATTTTATTTTATTTTTTACCATTGACAGAAAATGTTTAAAAATTTTACAGTTTTTTTAGACTCTTCTTTTATAATGACCTTAATATAGTTTTAAATAATCAATAAGAAGAAAACGCCACTCTCTCTGTTTTCATATCTCTAAATTTTTTTATATGGATAAAAAGAGGTTATATAGAGTTATAAATAATTATTTTAAATATTAATGATTATTTTATAATATTAAATTATTTTTAGTATTTATTGATGAAAAAATTATGTTCAATTACTACCTAATGCCAACATAATGGGTTTTCAAGCAGTAGAAAAATCATGTAAATGATTTTAAAAACACTAAAAGTAATATTTATTAAGAGATTTATAGTGTCACTATAATTTATAGATATATTTGAAATATTAGGTATGTGTTAATGAAATTTGTTCGAATTACATTATAATCAAAATGGTTTTAATGTAAATCTAATTGAATAGTCTGAAAATGAAATTATTTATATTTTATACTAAACAATGTATTATTAAATGATTTAAAATTCATAAAAATAATAACATAATTCAAGTGAATTGGATATTGTTTATAATATCTATAATTTCCCATTTGTGGGATACTTTTCCTTTTAGAGTAATATTCTTGGCTCCTAGAGTGTAAAAACATTAATATCATGATAATGGTCAAAAAGGTTAACGGAGGATTAAAACTAAGAGATAGGGGTGACAAAATCACCTAAAGTTGGAATTCATTTATTTAATGAGTTTATATTGACTAATAATATTATTATATTATAAATATATTTATATTTTTTCAATTTCTCATGAAAATTTATTTATATTAATATATTATATTGAGAGATTAAAATTGTGCTCCTCCCCTCACTTATAAAAGGGCATCGAATATCATATTTTTTTCAGACCTTTTGAGAACTCCAGTAAAAAAAACCCAACCCAAATCCCATTAAAACCCTCTTATACATGGTGTAGAGTGTCTGGTATCATCTAAATACTAACCAATAAGTCTAAATGTGTAATCCATATATGGTTTTATGAAGAACAAGTATAACTCATAAATGTGCATTTCCATTTTACTTCTTATCAAACCTTATTAAAATATTATTAAACTTTGGTTATATATAAAACATGGTGTATAATATAAAATCAAATGTTATTATGGATATATCAAACCTTTCTTTCATCTATTATTCCATCAATTGGAGAACAAAAATATCATCTATTTGTAAGTATGGACTATCACCACCGCAAAGTGATGTGTTTCATTTTCTATCATCGCCTCTCGTGGATGGATATAGTGATATATTTAAAGTTTGTATATGATATTAAAGACATAATTATATTTATATAAATCTAATATATATTATATTTTCTTACCTTTACATCCATTGAAAAATGATAATGTTGTTCATGTTTGTGTGTGGATTAAAACCTCCACGAGGCGATGTGATTCATTTTTTATCAGCGAATCATATATATGATATATATATAAGTTTATTTAAATATGTAATATGATATAAATGATAAAATAATAAAATAATAAATATAAAATAACAATTACCATTTTTACAACTTTTCCATTAAAAATGGAAATGTTACTCACGCATACATACAACCTATTGTCTCCATGATTTTATCATAATTCATTTTTTATAACTAGTACACATAGTTGAATTTAAATGATAAAATAAGGTATAAAGAATATAATTATTTCATTTTTATTATTATTTTGATGATGTAATAATTTTTTCATTGACCATACTCAACATAACAAATTCATTTTGGACATATGACCTGAATACTGTCAAAACATTCAACGTGACATTAATTAATTAAATAATTGAATATAAAATGGTTTTCAATAAAATAAATAGAATAATAAACATGAATAAGGTTCCAAATAAAGTATATAATAGAAATAAATTTATTATTTAGGAATATAAGGAAAAAATTTGATGAGTCGGACCTGAGGTAAGGGACACTTTACCTTAAAACCCTCATTTATAATGTTTTAAACATTTATTTTCAAAATATTTTTCTTCCTTCTCCATATTCTTGACTATAATTTATATATATATATATATATGAACTATAAATGGAATTTTATTCCTCTATAATTTATTAAGAAAATTCATAAGTAATCTTTTTTACATACATTATATAGTACATTTTGACTTTATTTACAAAAGAAAAAGTAAATTTCCCATTTTAACATGTACGACATTGATGAATTTTTCCCACAACTGTAACCATTATTTGATTTTGGATTCCTTTATAATAATTAATGTATGAAAAAACTTTAATCCCTTTTTTCAAGGTATTATATTTTTGAAAATTAGGATTTAAAGGAAATGGATATATCATTATCTGAAAATGAATTTCTTATGAGTTAAAAGATATGATTTTTTTCTTTGATAATGGAAATGAAAGATTTTATGTTCTTTATTCATGATATATTCCTTGTATTTTTTATGGAAATGTTTTCACCTAATATATCTCTCCCACGAATTGGGTATTGATTGTGATCTTCGGAGAATTATGTTAGAATTTGTCTATTTTGGTTATTCCCTCAATAGGGGTTATTATAAGGGGTTTTTTAAGGGTTCTATGAATTTGATACACCATGTAAACTAAATTAGTTTAATATGATTTCTAATTATTTTAGATAGAAATTATTTTATTTAAAAAGGTATGTAAATGAGCTTTTGTTTTAAGGGAATGAGTATGCCCTTTTAGGGTAAATGTATGTTTTCATGAAAAATGTTTTTTATTGGTTCTTGTGTTTTTTATGAAAGCACCATTATTATAATTTTGAATTTACGTTTTCTTATTTTTTTTATAAAAAACTTGTGTCAGTAAAGGTGATTTCATTATTAAGTATTCTCTGAGCCCAAATTTTATTATCTTAAAGTAAAACTCTCTTTTATAATATCTTGGATTTAAAATGGACTAATTATTTTCTATAATTATTTTTATATGTACCTTAATGATGTTATTGTTCTCATAAAATATTTTTATATTTTTTTCAAAGGATTTAAGGATGGGTAATAAAAAAGAAACGGTCATGTTGAAATTAATAATTATTTTTTTGTGAAAATAAAACATTTTTCACTATAAATGATTTAAATTAGGGAAACATGGATACAGAGTGGAAGTTTCCTCTTTGTAATATATGTTTCTTTGTATTATATTTATGACCTAATTATCTAAAACACTAAAATAAAAGATCTTAAAAATAAAAAAAACGAATTATTTTTTAAATATTTAATTTATAGATTGTTTAAGGTGGGTCATTACACACTCTCTCTCCCCATATTTCTCCCAACACACATGAAACATAATTTTTAGCTCTCTCCCTCTACTTATAGGATCTCTTACTCTACTTCTCTATGGTCTTCTTCAAGGTATTGATTCTCCTTATCTTATTCTTTTTCATATATCTCCCTTCTTCCACTTACCTTTCTCTTGTAAGTAAAATTATTTATTTAAAATAGTTTTCTTGACTTTTTGTGGTTTCCCAATATTAAGTATAAACAAAAAAATATATATATCTTTTTAATTTTAGAGTAAAAGCATTGCTCTACACATCATCCAGACCTAGTTATGGGTTTTTTTATCAACCTTTTTCTCACTGATAATTTTTTTCACTTTTAAAGCCTTATAATATTTCTACATTCTTATATATTTGGTTTTATTTTATTATTTATGAGTCCATATGTCTAAATGCTGGGTATTATATAACTGATACCCATTGAAACTGTTAAGTAGGCCAGGAGTCATGGGTGTATCTATGTCTAGACTTCATTATTTGAACCATAAGTTCCTAATGATTTTAAAATTGATTAGTTTTAATTTTAGTAAGAACTTATATTTTATTATGAAAAATTATTAATGATATATTTTTATTTATTCTTGGTTTATAATTTTTTTGGGAAAATATTTTAACGCCCCGACCCCGGTTACCCAGAGTCGGTGCCTTATTGCGTAACATTGGCATGATCATGAAAGATCAAGTCTCGAAAGACCGCTTAGTTTAGTAGCCTTGGAAACACTAGATACATTCATAAGTCTAACATTACATCAAAAAGTAAAACAAAACTACAACAACATCTTGTCTTCATATCCCCTCATATTATCCCTACATGTCATTCCTGGAAAAATTAAAACACTGAAAGGGGTGAGCTCAGATGCCCAGTAAGGATAACAATATAGCAGAAGCTTTCATAAATAAACATTAAAATTTAAGGCAATGTATAACTAAAAAAAATCCCTTTAAACATTAACTAAAACATAATATGGAAAATGTAAAATGAGATAATGCCATTTACTTATTCACATGGATATTCTACTGGTCGAATAATCACATGCAATATCAATAACCACTTTCATAATGATGGAATGCATAATGTCAGACTATCAAAACCACGTAGCTAAGGCCCCGTGCCAAGACTACAAATAACATTTTTTCAAGGCCTCGTGCCAAGACACTAGTTTGTCTCATGAGACCTACCGATGCATCGAGGAGCTATAGCGGGCTCCACCCATCACTTATGAAGTCCAATGCATTCCTCATATGAATAGGTTTAAACATATCATAAACCATAACATAATTGTATCACATAAAACATGCATAAAGGAAACATAACATTTCCACTTTTCAATCACAAGCTATCAATACAACACATTGATAAAATAAAACATTATCAAAACCATTTTCAATTTCAAAATAAAAGAATATTAAAACTTGGTATTTATTTGTCATTTAAAAAAGTTATGGCTTGTAGAGGAAGCCGAAACACAAATAATGGTCACAGCGGCGGAGAAGTCGTTGTCTCCGCATACGTACGACAAAAAAAACATTCCCTTTTGTCGTTTAGAAAAACGCTTTATATAAAAAGATTCTTTTTAAATAAACGTAAAATTCAATGGTGTTTATACACCATGTAAATGAATGTTGTGTATAAAATAAAATATGCCTCAATGAAAGGAGATTGAGACAATGTCCCTTATAAAGAACATTTTTTAATAAAATAGATCTATTTTGTGTATTCACTATAAGTACACAAAAAGAAAGTACAAATACAAGATAGGACATAATAATATCATGACATAATTTTAAAGTAGGAGATTAACCCAAATAATGGAAATTGGGTTAATAAGTTCCCTTACCTCATGTCCGACTTTACTCGATCATTTTTTAATCTCATGAATAATAAACTAGAGTTAATTTCTATTTTCTTAATAACCTTTTTCATGTTCATTATTCCTTTTATATCACTTATTAAAATGTTATGAACATTATGTAATTAATTAAGTTAATAATGGTCATTTTGTCGATCTTTGGTAGTTGAGTCAAAAATAAACATCTTATAATTACAAGTTGGTCATGTGGTGAAATATCCATTATATTCAGCATTATATTCATGATTTAGATATCATATATATCATATATATCCTGTATATACAATCATTCATAACATTATGTAACATTTAGAGGTAAGAAATGAAATGCACCGTTCATGGAGACAGTAAGTCGTACGTAAGCATGAACGCTACTTTCATTTCTATTTCATATTTAATGGAATGAAATCATAATGATATAAAGGTATATTATAATTCTAGTATAATTTCATATATAATATCATTTACTCCATCCTTTATACATCCCACATATGGCATTAACAGTTCAAATCACTTTGAGGGGGCAGTAGTCCGCACCTCCTAAAATGAAGATATCGCGTTTACCCGTAATGGAAACCATAAAGGTATGCCATACATGAAAAATACAGACACTTAAGTAAAACATAAACATATTATATATCGTATATAAATATAATGACATCTTAATGGCCACGTTTAAAGGTGTTTTATGAGTGTTGAACAATCATCGTTTCGTGAGGCAGAAATTCGCCATCCACAGAAACAGTATGTTCTTCAACCATTAGATGTAGGTGTGTGTAAGTGTATCTCTAATACATATTATAACAACATCCTAGTATATTTAGGATACTGTTTTTGTTACAAAAGAAATGAATAAAAAAAATTTAGGGGGTTGGAGAAGCAAAATAAAACATAAGAACACAAGAGAAAACACTACCTTTAAAACGGGTAACTCTTTTTGATTTGTGTTCAAAGGCTTCCTTGAGAAGAATTCTACCCAAACTGAGGATTTTATGAGTAAGAGTGGGATGTGGAGAGACAAAATGGGCAGGGTTTGTCAGAGCCAAAGGCATGAGAAATGTGGGTAAGGTGGTAGAGTTGGGGGCCTTTTATAAGTGGAGAGGAGGGGCACTCTTGGAATGTCATGAAATGACACTTTATTATATAATGAGTTTCAGATTTTAAAGGTCCCAAACTTATATATTTAGAGTCTACGGTGATAGGGGGTTCGAAATATACTCATCCAATAGGTTTTTGACAAGTGTAAGTCTTAGATTTTATATTATCTTTTTATTTTATTTAAATTGTGAAATTAATGAGGTAATCAATGCATCATCATGGTGTCATAAAATATTTAATTTATTTCATTTATAAAAAAAATAAAAAAATATAATGATGTAGGAAATATTTTTATATTTCCAATGAATATTTATAGTATAATAGTTAACTTATATAACCTCATGTAATAATTGTTTTAGTAAAACAACTCATGTTTGTGACAATTTTATTTTTACTTTAAATAAAAAGTTATTAATGTCATTTTCCTACCAAAGTGGCTCCATGGGGTCCCCATGTTGACCCATGGATTTCCTTGGACTTAAATGACACATCCCATTAGGTTAGGGAATGTGTCTAGGTCATTTCATATTATTAAAACATTATTTTTACCTTAAATTACACTAATTACCTTTAATCGTGATTAATTAAACATAAAACATACTATTCACCAAAAAAAATTTAATCCCATTGAACCAAATTTTACTTCCTAATGAAAACCATGTGTGTAGGATTTTTTAAAATCAAAACACAGAAGTGGTAATGTTTCATTTAAAAGAAAAAGCAGTTTTTTAACTACCACTTAGTGGTTTCACTATTCATCAAAAATTGATGTTTTTCAGAACAATGCCAAAATTTCACCCTAATCTATAATTGATATTCTGAATTCATAAATGATGTATATTTTAAAAAATTACAAACATATAAGTTGAATTAATTAGTTTTATAATTAATTGCAGATGTCACAACAAATTGCGTGTTTTTGAGAGACAATATATATCAAAAGATTGACATTTGTTTATGTCCAGTTTCAAAGTGAAATTAATTCTAATGAAAACCGTTGGATAAAATGGTAAAAATATATTCTAATTACACTTTAAAACCACTCAATAGTATAATTTATCACTATAAATTATTTTGATTAAAAAAGTTATTTTTAAGTATTTTTCACTATTCATAAAAATTGGAAGTTCTCAGAAAAATACCAAAAATTCAACATAGGCTAATTTTGATATTTTGAATCCAAAAATGAAGTCTATTTTGAAATATAAAATATATATAATTTCAAAAAGTTGTTATTATTATTCATAATGGCTATTTTGATTGGTCGTAGTGTGTGAGAATCTCGAACTTGCGTACAATGCAAGCTATTGCATTATTGAAAGAGAAGCGTATCATGGAAGCTCAGGGTGTTACATTCTCCCCTCCTTCAATAAATTGCATCCTCGCAATTTTAAATTTTTCTTTGAAAATAAATGGTTTAAAATAGAAAATACCTTTGTGGAAAACCCACATCGGAAATATGGTTAATAAAAATATAACTTTAAAAGAAATAAAGATAAGTACAAAGGTCACCCGAGATAGCCCATACTAGGATTCTAAGAAAATATGGGTATGGAAGAAAAAAAAACCATCAAGGTATGATGGGGAGTTGTAGAAAACTGGATTAGGATAATGTTAACAATAATAAAATCACAAACTTGTGATTGGTTAAACGGTCATTGAATCCCCAGTTGGAAAAGTTAACCAGCAACGTTTTTGTTTTAAGTTACCTTTTATAAATTTGAGGAATTTATTTAGGAGATTTACTAAGAACGTAAGGGAATATACATACTTGTCATGTAGAATTTCATTCTTTAATAAATTTTTACCACAAACCCATCTTTCACTCTAAAAGGTAATAGAACTCAAAAATATTCTATTTATCATAATTGTATAAGGTTCCAAATACTAACAAATACCATTTAGATTAAGAAAACTTTTTTGTAATAACCAGGGACTTCCTGTAGGCTAGTGGTAGGTAATAAAGGCCTGTCGCACTATGGTTGTGGGTTCGGTTCCTACAGCTTTGTCTGACGCGATGGGTTATCCCCCGACCTGCAGGTTGTCCTTTTCCTATACTATAATATTATAATATTCCAAAAATAATCTTCATAAATGTTTTAACCTTAAACAATGCTATCCAAAGTTCAACTTAATCCATTCCAACCTTTACAGTTATCCAAAATACCTCCGTTTATACTTTCTCTAAAAGGTCCTTCAATTCCAAAATCAATTGTAACATTAGATTCTGCAAACAATGTTAAGTTTCTCTTATTGTCACATACTAAAAATATGATTACCTTCATCATATTAAAACCTTAATGAAAACAACATGTACTACAGTACAATCCTTATATATATCACATTATTCTTATTACTAGAATATAATCCTTGTTTCCAAAAGCACCAATACATTAATTATTCCACTTCAACTATAGTAACAGGATATGATTTTCCTTGATCCCTTGGCCTTTTCTGTGGTAATTTTCCTTGGCGCTTAGGAAATTCATTTGCATTAGGCCCCATTTCCCTACAATTATAGCATTCAACATTGATAACCTCTTTCTTTTCCTTGCAATCACGAGCCTGGTGACCTTTTTCTCCACATTTATAACAAGTTCCCATTCCTTTTAGGCAAGTACCAGGGTGATTCTTCCCACAATTATCGCATAATGGAAAATCCTTCTTTCCCTTTTTCCCTTTATCTGTCTCTTGTTCCACCATTCTCTTCTTCTCTTGCTTTAATTTATTGTCATAAGATTTAGAGAATTCTTTTTCTATCTTGATAGCACACGAGACTATATCTTCATACGACGAGAATGATATTGAGACTAAGGCTCGATGGAGAAATGGTTTTAACCCATCAAAGAAACTATCAATCTTAGTCTTGGGTTACGTATATAATCTGCTGCATGCCTTGCTAACCTTGTAAAGTCAACCTCATACTTTGCGACATTCTCATCCTCCTTTTGTCTCAGGCTCAGAAATTTCCTTTCCATATTTGCTTGATGGTTATGAGGAAAGTATTTTTCTAAGATCATTTCCTTAAATTCCCTCCATTCCATACTTGATATATCTTCATCCTCCTTTGTGTTTTGAATCAGCGACCACCATTGATCAGCATCTCCAGTGAGGCGGTAAGCTTCCATGACAACTTTCTCCCTTTCGCTACACCCTAAGGCGTGGAATATTTTCTCTAAGGAGTTTATCCACTGCTCAGCTACTAATGGATTTGTACCCTCATTAAATGTTGGTGGTTGTTGCCTCATGAAGCGGTCTAACATTGATCCTCCACATTGCAGATCAGGGTGCTCCTTACAAGTAAGGTTACAAATCATAACCTGAGTGAGTTGTCCCAGTATGTTGATAAGTTGATCAGCCCCAGTTGTATCTCCAGCTCCATAATAATTATCTTGAGCAGGAAGGAAATCCCTACATGGAGTGCATGCATTGATACAGTTTCCATTCCTCCCACTAGGTGCCATATATAAACAATAGCATAAACTAGATTGGTTTATGAATTAAAATACATAATTCCATACTTGTAAAACACTTAACAAAAATTGAACTATTTATGGATATAATCCATAATCATAAATATGTTTTCTTTGAGGAAGTATGTACTCATAATACCTTCATAATGGTTTTTAAAGAAAATGATAATTATCCTAAGCATACCCCCTTGGAGTGTCGTAACCAATAGTGTAGCAAGGCCCGTTATCGTGCACCAGTTCCCGTTCGAGTCTAGCTCAAAGCGATGTTTTCAGGTTTTACCCCTAGGTACATCTATTCCAGAGCCGCCTCTACCTGCTCGTATCCAGACAGGGATGTATTTTTCTGAAAACTCACAAAATATCTATAATACCAAAATTCTAGGATGTTATTCTATACTAATACTCAAAGTATATTTTCGAGCTATGTGCTCTAATCAGAGTTTATCTAAATCTAGCTTCCAAGGTTAGCACTAAACTGCCTCTGATACCAACTATAACTCCCCAAACCCATTTACCCAGAGTCGGTGCATTATTGTGTAACATTGGCATGTTCACAAAAGATCAAGTCTTGAAAGACCGATTAGTTTAGTAGCCTTGGAAACACTAGATACATTCATAAGTCTCACATTACATCAGAAATTAAAACAAAACTACAACAACATCTTGTATTCATATCCCCTCATACTATCCCTGTAGGTCATTCATAATATAATTCTTCACATCCTGGAAAAATTAAAACACTGAAAGGGGTGAGCTCATATGCTCAGTAAGGATAACAATATAGTGGAAGCTTTCATATATAAACATTAACATTTAAGGAAATGTATAACTAAAACAAAATCCTTTTAAACTTTAACATAAATATAATATGGTAAATGTAAAATGAGATAATGCCATTTACTTATTCACATGGATATTCTACTCGTCGAATAATCACATGCAGTATCAATAACCACTTTCATAATGATGGAATGCATAATGCCAGACTATCATAACCATGTAGCCAAGGCCTCGTGCCAAGACTACAAATAAGATTTTGTCAAGGCCTCGTGCCAAGACACTATTTTGTCTCATGAGACCTGCCGGTGCATCGAGGAGCTATAGCGGGCTCCACCTGTCACTTATTAAGTCCAATGCATTCCTCATATGAATAGGTTTAAACATATCATAAACCATTACATAATTGTATCACATAAAACATGCATAAATGAAACATAACATTTCCACATTTCAATCACAAGATATCAATACAACACATTGATATAATAAAAAATTATCCAAACCATTTTCAATACCAAAATAAATGAAAATTAAAACTTGGTATTTATTTTTCATTTAAAAAAAGGTTATGGCTGGTAGAGGAAGCCGAAACACAAATAATGGTCACGACGGCAGAGAAGTCGTTGTTGCCGCATAGATACGACAAAAAAAATTCCCTTTTGTCGTATATTAAAATAATTCATATAAAAATATTCCTTTTGAATAAACGTAAAAGTTAAAGGTGTTTATACACCATGTAAAAGAAATTTGTGTATAAAATAAAATATGCCTCAATGAAAGGAGATTGAGACGATGTCCCTTACAAAGAATTTTTTTTAATAAAATAGATCTATTTTGTTTATTCACTATAATTACGCATAAAGATAGTACAAATACAAGATAGGACATAATAATATCATGACATAATTTTAAAGTAAGAGATTAACCCAAAGAATGGAAATTGGGTTAAGAAGTTCCCTTACCTCATGTCCGACTTCACTCGACCGTTATTTAATATCTTGAATAAAAAACTAGAGTTAATTTCTATTTACTTAAGAACATTTTTCATGTTCATTATTCCATTTATATCACTTATTACCAGGTTATGATCATTATGTAATTATTTATGTTAATAACGGTCATTTTGTCGATCTTTGGTACTTGAGTCAAAAAATAAACATCTTATAATTACAAGTTCTTCATGTGGTGAAATATCCATTATATCCACCATTATATTCATGATTTAGATATCATATATGTCATATATATCCAGTATATAAAATAATTCATAATATTAGGTATCATTTAGAGGTAAGAAATGAAATGCACCGTTCATAGAGACGGTAAGCCGTACGTACGCTTGAACGCTACTTTCATTTCTATTTAATATTTAATGTAATGAAATCATAATGATATAAATGTATATTATAATTCCAGTATAATATCATATATAATATCATTTACTCTATCCTTTATACATCCCACATATGACATTAACGATTCAAATCACTTTGACGGGGCGGTAGTCCGCACTTCCTAAAATGAAGATATCGCGTTTACCCATAATGGAAACCATAAAGGGATGCCATAAATGAAAAATACGGAAGCTTAAGTAAAACATAAACATATTATATATCATATATAAATATAGTGACATCTTAATGTCCACCTTTGAGGGTGTTTTATGAGTTTTGAACAATCATCGTTTCGTGAGGCAGAAATTCACCATCCACAGAAATAGTATGTTCTTTAACCATTAGATGTAGGTGTGTGTAAGTGTAGCTCTAATAATTATTATAACAACATCCTAGTATATTTAGGATACTGTTTTTTTTACAAAATAAATAAATAAAAAGATTTTAGGGGGTTGGAGAAGCAAAATAATACATAAGAACACAAGAGAAAACCCTACCTTTAAAACGAGTAACTCTTTTTGATTTGAGATCAAAGGCTTCCTTGAGAAGACTTCTTCCCAAAGTGAGGATTTTAGGAGTAAGAGTGGGATTTTGAGAGACAAAATGGTCATGCGTTGGCCGAGCCAAAGGCTTGAGAGGTGTGGGTAAGGTGGTAGAGGTGGGGGACTTTTATAATAGGATAGGAGGGGAACTCTTGGAATGTCATGAAATGTCACTTTATTATATAATGTGTTTCGGATTTTAAAGGTCCCACACTTATATATTTCTAGGATAAGGTGATAAGGGTTCGAAATATACTCATACAATTGGTTTTTGACAAGTTTATGTCTTATATTTTATATTATTTTTTCATTTTATTTAAATTATGAAATTAATGAGGTAATCGCTGCATCATCATGGTGTCATAAAAAATTTAATTTATTTAATGTCTAAAAATTATAAAAAAATATAATGATGTAGGAAATATTTTTATCTTTCAAATTAATATTTATAGTCTAAAAGTTAACTTATCTAACGTCATGTAATAATTGATTATTAAAACAACTCATGTTTGTGACAATTTTATTTTTACTTTAAATAAAAAGTAATTTATGTCATTTTCCTACCAAAGTGGATCCATGGGGTCCCCAAATTGACACATGGATTGTTTTGGTCGGACATGACACATCAAATTAGGGTAGTACATGTGTCTAGGTCATTTCATATTATTAAAACATTATTTTTACCTTAAATTACACTAATTACCTTTAATCGTGATTAATTAAACATAAAACATACTATTCACCAAAAAATTATTTTAATCCCATTAAACCACATTTTACTTCTTAATGAAAACAATGTATGTCGGATTTTTGAAAATCAAAACACATAAGTGGTAATGTTTAATTTAAACGAAAAATCAGTTTTTTAACTACCACTGAGTGGTTTCACTATTCATCAAAAATTGAAGTTTTTCAGAACAAAGCCAAAATTTCACCCTAGGCTATAATTTATTTTCTGAATTAAAAATGATATCTATTTTAAAAAATTCCAAAAATATAAGTTTCATTAATTAATTTTATAATTAATTCCCACTGTCATAATAAATAGCGTGTTTTTAAGAAACAATATATATCAAAAGATTGACAATTGTTTATGTCCAATTTCAAAGTGAAGTTAATTCTAATGACCACCATTGGATAAAATGGTAAAAATATATTCTAATTACACTTTGAAACCACTAAATAGTATAATTTATCAATATAAATTATTTTGATTAAAAAGTTGTTTTTAAGTATTTTTAACTATTCATAAAAAATTGGAAGTTCTCAGAAAAATACAAAAAATTCATCATAGGCTAATTTCGATATTACGAATCCAAAAATGAAGTCCATTTTGAAATATAAAATATATATAATTTCAAAAAGTGGGTATTACTATTCATAATGGCTATTTTTGATTGGTCGTGGTGTGTTAGAATCTTGAACTTGCGTACAATGCAAGCTATTGCATTATTGAAAGAGAAGCGTATCATGGAAGCTCGGGGTGTTACAAATATTATCTAATATGAACATGTTTTACATAAATTAAATTATGTTAGGAAGGATCTTATGAAAATTATTAATATTTATTATCTATAAAATATAAAATATATTTTTGGAAATAGTTTGTTATTTTTCATAATTAATTACTACAATATTTTCTAAGGTAATTTCCTTGTAAAAATGGATATTTTTGTACTTGAATCTTTATTTATTATTTCAGTTCACCCAATTCTTGGTATAAATTATCATTTAAAAAATTTAAGTGTACTGGTTCCATAATATCAATTAATAGTTGTTGACTATTAGAAAAGGGCTGGATCCACAAGATTCATTTTTGTAACATATACCCTTTCATTTTAAAATCCTTAATAGGTAAGTACTTTTGGTGATTGAAAGAGAATGTTCGGTGAATTTTGATATTAGCTAAAATGATTATTATGGGTGATGGTTCTCCCTTATATTCTAATCTTGGGATATAATACATGATTAATTAATCAACCATATGGACATGGTGAACCCAAAATAATTCTTTTATGGGAATAATGTCATAGGAAATCCTTAAGATTCTAAACCACGGTCTCATATGTTCTTACCCATGATGTGAGTTTTTAAACCTTTTTATTTATGATGTTTATTCTTATATAGTTGATTCCAGTAGTTTTATCTCACATTTCGTGATTTTTTTACTCTTTTAAATGATATAAAATGTATTCTAATTACATAGTATTATTAAATAAGTAAATATTATTTCATTATTTCTATTTTAAATGAGAAATTATCAGTTAATTTTATAAAGGTTATACATCGATCACTTAGTGAGATCCAACATGGAATGTTGGCTCACACCCAACATACACCTTTATGTGTGTGTAGATTTTATTATTTGTATCTATTTTGAAAGTTTTCATAACATATATTCATTGTATAAGTATTGAAATATAAACTCAATTGATGAGAAATAGAGTTAGTTGCACACAAAGAAGTCCATGTCTCATAAAAAGGTATGGGTTTCTTCCTATTTCATTTTTATTTAGTTTTGTATCATTTTTTTAGTTGGGCAATCCTTTTATTCAAATTTTTGTGTCTTCTATATGACTTTATGTTGTATATCATGTTGGTTAATTATTTTGGTCTTGTTTATTAATTATTGTATTTATGGATAAAATCATTCCCAGTATTGATAGTTGGTGACAATGAAACCTGTTTACGACCTGTGGTGATAAAGAATGTGTCTCGGGGATTATGGTAGGCTAACTCAGGCACCATTTTGGGGATTCAAAATCTAGTTCATTGCATATATCATATAAAATATAAGATATATTATTACATATACAAAAAATGGAATACATTGTTGACCATATAACCAATTCACAAGAATTATTCCTCATACGAACACTATATATGTCATGAAAAGTACATAGTTAAGTGGTATTTTGATCATTTAGTTTTACCCTTTTATTTAAATCAATTTTATATGATTATTAAAGAGTTATATTCCTTAATTTATACTTAATTTTTATATATTTTTATCCAATATACTATTAAATTTATCCTTGAACTTTGTATGCTGATTATATAACTGAAGTGTTAATGATAACTCACCAAAATGATATATTTGGAGAAAAATGGAATAATTTGGGACATTATAAATGGAAAAAGTAAGTATAAATAAAGAATTATAAACAAGTAATTATAACTAAATTTTTAGTATATTATATAATATCAATTATACTTAAAGATACAAAATAATGACCCTTGCTGAATACATGGTAAAATCTTATATTTTACCCATTAAGTCAACCAATGACATATACATCATTTAATACACACTAGTTGTTTAATTAAAGGTGTATAAACTAGAAAAGGATGGTTCTAACATATATATATGTGGGGTGTAATACCATTTTTTGGTGTTCTAAATGTCACATACCTTGACCCCAATAACCAAAGAACCACAAAATTTAAGAAAATGAGAAATTTCATTCATAAATTTTAGAAAAAGATATATTAACGAAGTATATATCATGTTTTTAAATATTATGTGTAATTATAAAATCATATAAATCATACCCTTTACATTATACCAAAGAATAATTGCGAGAATGTTGTACTACCTCTAAATCAACTTATTCATGTTTTTCCTAACATATTATTTATTATTATAATATTTTATTTATATTTTTTACTATCCATATTTTATTCCACTTTTATCCATTAGAGTAATTAATTTTTATCTTAACCATATTGTTAATCCTATATCCAAGAGAGTGTAAATAATCCAATTGAATGGATTTTTTTCTCATGTAAGGTGTAATTTCTATAATTAAAATGTCCATTTGATTTAAAAATATAAGATATTTTTTATTTTATAGAATTTTTTATACTTTTATTTCACTGAATGGTTTTTTTTAATTAAAGATGAAAAAAATAATTTAGTATGTTCTTTCTTTTGTAATTAATGAGTATAAGTTAGAAAATTTATTTTCATAAATATTTTTTCCTTATAGAATTTTATGTTAGGTAATAATTTTAGTCCAATGATCTCTTTATATAAAATAGACCATTAAAATACTACTAATATGGGATACTTCCTCTTGAAAATAAAAAAATCTCTTCCAATTTATTTAAATTATTTATAATTTAAAAAGAAAAATAAAGACAAATAAAATCATCTAAAATTTTTATTTTCTTCTTATTTAAAAAAATCATCATGGAACCCTTTTTGAAAATAAATAAATTATTTTAAATATAAAAAATCTATCACTTTTTAAGGATTAAGTACACTACATGTTTCCCTTAAGATTGACACCCTCAACTCACCACTATAATACTATGTTAAAATAGTGAAAGATAAAAGAATAAATATGATAAATTTTTAAATTTTCCTATATTGAATAAATACCACCATACTATTACTCATCAAAATACAAAATATTTATATCATTTAAAGTTATTTTATAACCATAAAACATTTCAGAAATACATATAGAACAATAGTATTGGAATTTAACATTAATATACACATTTATATTATTGGGGTCTTTAAGAGTGGTAACTTTTAAAGGAAACAAAAAAAAGGTATGAATGAGTGAGTTATGATAATCTTACCATTTATTATATTCTTTTATACAAATAAAAAAAATTGAATATTCATTTAATATTATATATGTATGCCTAATTTTAATGATTAAATTTATATATTCCATTAACATTAAATAAAATTAATATATTTATAATATATGTTAATATAAATGCCTATTATAACATATGATACTATTTTATAAATTAATATTAAAAACATAAACATATTATTCAACATTAAAAATATAAATGGAAAACTTTATTTATATAGTTTTTTCTTCCTATAATTGTTATCATTGTTCGCATTATATCATACACTTTCTATATGACCCTTAAATCTTGAACCCATACTTGGTTAATAAAAATGGTGGTAGTGATGTCTTGGGTAGATTTTGGTGGGATTTTTTAACGCTTATTTCCCCTTTTTCTTTTGAACCTTTTTTTTGCATCCTGTTTTGGGTTTGATGGTTTCTATTTTTTTCTTCTTTTCCCTACTTATGCTCATATCCTATTATAATATTTTCATTTTTCCAATAATTTTAAACCTTATTTGGGTTCAATGTGATGGTTTTTCATATGGGTTTGTGAATGTGATGAAATATATCTTCATAAAAGTTTAGTTGGTCATTCTATTCCAAGGGTCTTGGTTTTTTCATAAGATTTTTTCATTTGAATTTTTTCCCTCTATGGTTACTCTAGATTTTTCTTCCTCTAGTTATCATCCTTATAGACTTATTTTATTATGGTTTATGATGCTGTAGGTTTTGGACCTCTTATTAAATTATGTTATTAATCAATTATATATTCTAGAAACTACTATGAGTGTAGTTTTTTAGAAGGTCCAATCAATGGGTTATGATATATTAAATGATTCATGTTAAATCATAGTTTATATATTTCATTAGGTGGATAAAATGTGATTATAGATTTTTTTTTTCATAACCCCCTCCCTCCATAACTACATATCCTGGGC
The DNA here is from genome assembly GCA_963277665.1 of Viscum album. Classification (NCBI taxonomy): domain Eukaryota; kingdom Viridiplantae; phylum Streptophyta; class Magnoliopsida; order Santalales; family Viscaceae; genus Viscum; species Viscum album. The sequence goes on from OY728150.1 coordinate 1,786,151,799, forward strand.
TGAAAGTGAAGAAAGATGGAAAATGACCCTCGAGTCCCACCTCTAGTAGGCCCTAGCCTGGTGACTAGCATCATGCGAATAAAAAACATACATAAGGAAGGAATTATCCCCATTAATAATAAAATTTTGGGAGATATAAAAAATTAAATTTAAGAAATAACATCATATAAAATAAAAGAAAACCCAAAACCATCCCACGATACATTAACAATGCCAACACATAAAAATACAAGTTTCCAAGTAAATACCAAAGGAAACTCTTATGGAGGTGACTCAATAACCACTCCAACTCTAAGATAGATATGTCCATATCAGTCCCCAAATTACTCCAGGAAACTTGATAAAAAATTAATATATGCATAGGTTGATTATAAAATATATAACTACTGTGATCATACGCAAGGTCTCTAGTTCACATATGGGGAGAGAATACTAATGCTCTAGTGGAACAACAACAGAACCAACATGAACCTATACAGGTTTATTAACCAAACCATGCCTCACCATGGTATGCCCATTAAATAACACATCAAATATAGTATCAAAGTATAAAAATAAAAAAAATAAAAGGATCCCCAAAACCACTTCCCCATTTATTTTCTAATCTCACTCCCCAATGTTAAACATTCAATGATCGCATCCCTTTAATACATATCACGTCACAAATCAAACCTTCATTGATGTGGGTTGGTGATGGATAATACCCAGTGATGATCTGGGTTGGTGTTATAGATTACCCAAGGAAGATATTATTTATTGTTGGAGAAAACCCAGTGGTTTTGAGGAGGTTATATGTGGTGAGGTTTATGCATATTGGGAGGAGGGCATGATGATGATTTCTTTCACATCCATGATACTATACATTCCAAGTTATGTGATGCAATTTTTATATGATTATGATTGATGCTGACACCATAAGTTAGACCCCATGAGAGGTTTTTATAGGTAGTAACGTGTCTCTACCCACATCATATATGGTTGGATATGTGATGTGATATGTATGGAAGTAATGTGATAACAAGACATTTGTTATTGGTGCGTGAGGTTAGAAAATTAACAAGGATGTAGTTACAGGGTTCCATTTTATGCTCTTTTGATACAATAATACTATATTAGTTGAGTGATTTGGTGAGAGTTATTTTGTGAGGTTGGGTCTGGCTAGTTGAACTATTTAGGTTCTTGATTATTCTTCTATTTTTCAATTGGTACATTAGTATTGTCTCCTCACGTGTTCACTAAAGACCTTGAGTATGATTCTTATAACAACCCATATCTTTTTTAATCAATTCATGATTTATTATGAAAGGACACACATAATAAAATACCAAAAGATTAAAATTCAATGTGTATTTGGGTAAATATACACATACCACTATAAATTTAAAAAGTGATACAATAGAATTATTTAAAAACCCATAACATACCCTTAATTTCTTTTCTATTCTATAACTTCACGGGGTAACCATTGGATGTATATAATAAATGGGTGGGATATCAAGTTAATAAAGGGAATACTAAAATCATAACACATTTTAAGTAATAAACATTTGTCAAGATTCACATCATGGTTACATAAAAGGAGTAATAATCATAAACATGAACATCAAATAATTATATAAGATGATAACATCAAAGCAACATTGAAATTTGGAAACAACATAAAACATGACATCATAAGAATAAGTATAGAATAATCGCTAATAAATAACAATATAGTGTGATAAGGATAAACAAAAATGAACCATAAATAGAATCTCATGAGATAAAAACATTACCCATTTCATTGGAGGTCAATATAGTTATGGGATTACCCATCACCTTCATATCATGTACATGCATTTGTGTTCTACAAAGATCATAAAATATAAGATTTTTTTTAAAAATTAATCGCATAATTTATGATTTTGGGTTACATAAATACAATAACCCAATAAATAATGAATAAATACATCTAAGTGAATACCCTTGAGTGAAAATGTGTATGGGTAATGAATCCACAAATGTTGGGCCTAGGAATATCATAGGTTAATTTTTGTAGCATAATAAGTGCACATAATGGTTAAAGGGAGGGTTTAATTAGATTTATTTATGGCCTAAAATTACTTATACATCATAATTATAGTAATGGGATGTGTTGAAAGCAATTATAACATAAAAATTTTTAAATAATAATTCTTAGTATAAATAAGTTTCTAGAAATACACAGGAAGATGAGTAGATCCCTTACCTTGATAGGGCACTTCTAAAAGATTGGGAGGAGCATATTTTGTTATTTAGAACGCTTTGGGAGGGATATAAAGAGGTATATATATATATATTAAATTTTTTACCAATGGATTTTTAGTTAATATGAGTGGATGGTTGAATAGGTATTCATAGAAAAAGATAAGGGATTTCATTATTACTTTATGAACTTAGGTTTTGTACGCTATAAGATAAAATGATCAAAATAAAAAACCATATCATGGGTCTTGGGCATGGTTTCTTCCAAATATGAGTGGTTTCAAGATATTATAAGGCGAAGAACCTAAAAAAATTAAAATATTTCCATAGGTAATTTAGAAGTGAGTAATTTTCATAAAGAATCAATTTTAAAACTGTCAAATACAATATAGGTTTTAGAGGATTCCATAATAGATTATAAAATTTAAAAAAATTACATAAAAAATATTATTTTAAAGGGGAAAGCTATATTTTGTTATGGATTACTTTTTTCTAAATTATTACACTATTTTTTGTCTATTATGATTTCATAAAAAAGACTATATATTTATGCAATATTTAATGTTTATCCAAAAAGTTGATGACTCCATAAAATAATGAAACAATAACCAGTATATAATTTCAAATGAAAATTAAAAAATAAAATTTATTTTACCAAAATAATTTTCTAAATATGAGAATTTTTACTTTTAAATAAAAATCCATATTTGGTAGAAAGAACTTGTTTTTACAATATTGACCACTTTTTATACCTTATAAAAATCACATTGGAATTAATTAATTTATATTAAAATTTATATTTTAATATATATTATATAAAAAGAATATTTTATGAAAATTTAATTTCTTTGAAAAATTATTTATTATATCAATAGAGTGACTTAATTGAAATTTTATATTATGCAAAAATAATGTTTTTATTTCTTCATGTCAGAGTATAATTTTTATCAAAGTCATTATATAATAATTTATAAAGTAATAATAAAAATAGATAAATATAATAATTATTTACTTAGAAATAAAATATAAAAATCATATTACTAGGGTTAAGATACATAACCCCTTATCCACAAAGGAATGTAAGGTAAATTGTGTGATGGTGGTACTTTCTTGGGGTCATTCGGTGAACAATAATTGGGTTATGATCTTGATAATCTTGATATTATACCATAAATAGTTTTACTAAAGATTAAATTTTTGAATCATAGCTTGGTCATGGTTCAGGGAAAATCCTAGTTATTCCCCCTCCCTCAAAATCTCTAATAAATAGGATTAATAAGGTATAATACTACTGGTTAAGGCCACTTCTTATTCATTTTTTTGTCAACTACACTTTACCATATCCCTTGATATATACTCATCATAACAGTCATTGTATAATGACTATATTTTTAATGGTTAAGACACTTAATGATATGTTATATCCAATTGTCAATATCAATCCAAAATAACAAAAGTAGTGCATGTTTTTTTATAGTTATATTAATTGATAAAAAATTATTCATTAAGAAGGAAATTTAATTTATAAATTTTTTAGTTATGACATTATACATCCCCATGAAATTTCGCCATTATAATTTCATTTTGTAAACTACAATATATGAGGGTGTTTTTTTCACCACCTCTTCATATTCCCAGGTTGCTTCCAAAAAAGTGTGCTTCAACAATATCCCTTTGACCATGTGATATATCATGTTACATAAAACATTGTATTTGTGATTAATGGTATTAAGTATCTTATCTTTATATGAAAGATATTTCTTAAAGTAATCCACCATTGATTTAATTACACGTGAAGGTTCTATTATTTACTCCCTCAAGAGGGATACTTTGAACACATCAGGTACTGGAGATTTTTTAGCTTGGGAGTGGTAGTCGATAGTCCACTACTCCGATGAAATCAAGGATCTCAAATGGCCAATGTATCTAGAAATAATATTTCCTTTCTTCCCAAAACTCATTAATTTATCACATGGTGATATATGAAGGAACATGTTATCTCTAACCTCAAAATCTAGGCCTCATCGATAGTTATCTACGTTGTTTTTCGACCATATTTGTGTAGATTTCATATGATATTGAATGTTATAAAACTTTTATGTTATTGATTTAATAAGACCAAGTCCCAAAAGCTTCTTCTATATAACTTTATCCCATATTGTTAGTCGCTAAAATATCTTCCCATATAAATCCTCATAATTTGAAATTTTAATACTAGAAAGGAAACTATTGTTTTATAAGAAATCCACTATAGAAATTTGTTCATCCCAAAATATTTGGAAAAATATTAATGATAATATCTCTATAATCCTCTAAAATAAAAATAGTTCTTTCAGAATGACCATCCATCTGATGGTGATAAGTAGTACTGAATCTATGGTCTATATCTAGTGTTTTCTGATGTATTCTCTAGAACCTTGAGGAAAACCTCATATTTTAATCAGATACAATGGAGAGTGGTACTCTATAAATTCTTACCACTTATCTTATGTATATTTTGGAGAGTTGGTCAAGAGAGAAATATTCCTGTATAGAAATGAAACACAATAACTTTTTAAGGTGATCAACTACCACAAATATGGAATTATTGACTTTAGATTTCCTATGGAGTCCTATGATAAAATAAATTGTTATTTTTTATCACTTCCATACTTGTATAGGATATAGTTTCATCATACCCTAAAAATTCTATCGGTCAGCCTTGAGTTATTGCTATAATAAGCATTGAGATATATATTATGCAATCTACCTCTTCATGATATCTCACCGTTATTGTTTCTTTATATCTCTATACATATTAGTAATTCTTGGATGAATAGATAAGTATTATCTATGTAATTCATCCCGAATTTCCCTCTTCATCTTGGGTGCTTCTGGGACACATAACTGGATTCCAAATCATATAAATCCGTATTTAAAAAAGTTAAAATTTAGAATATTCAGTACCTTTTTATTTATCTTATCATCATCTTTTTTGGCCTTTAATATCCTCTAAAGAAGGAATAGTTGATAAATCATTTGGGCAAGTTAAGATGAATATCCTTTTATTATTTCAATTTCCATCCTTATAATGTCCATAGATATTGTATCCCTTTCAGTCCTCATCCTATAAAGGCCAGCTAGATCATTTCTACTCAGAGCATATACCACTTATTTCATCTTCCTGGGATGGTAATGGATTGAAAAATCATAATCCTTGATCATCTCTAACCACCTTGGTTGGTTAATATTGAGATACTTTTGTGTGACTCTATAATTTTATGATATGTTTATATTTCTCACTTCTCCTTCAAGAGATAATTTCATAAAATATTAGATGGGAATATCAATGAAGCCAACTACCGATAACATTTCATGTAATTATACTAATGTATCATTAACTGGTGGGAGGATAATTATATCAATTTTCATATTGAATTAGTACATAACCAAATTTGTTTTTGGAGACATCACTATAGATCACAAATCCTTTACCACATGTGTCTAACATGAGCATAGTTATAGTGATTAACATCTTATTTAACTCACTAAATATCTACTCACATTAATCATTATAGAAAAACATTACTCCCTTCTGAGTTATCCTAGTTATTGGTCTTGAAAATAATGATATGTTTCTCAAAAATCAATGATAGAACCAAGCTAGTCCAAAAAAATATAAATATTTATCAAATATGTTTTTCTCAACCATCCTTCAACTACCGCTATTTTCAAATGATCCATGGATATCCCATTTCTGATAATAACTTGCTTCTTTAATGTTAATTTCTCTATAAAAACTCAAAATTTCTAAAAATTTCATACAAGGTTCCCTTTTATAGGTTCTTTAGTACAAAATTCAAAGGATCCTCATGTTACTCCTTGATTTTAGAGTAAATAATAATATAATTTATAAATAATACCAAAAATTTATCATAATAATCCCTAAAGACTACATTCAATATGTTTATAGATATAGATAGTTTATTAGTGAGTCTAAATGGCATCACTTAGAACTTATAGTGCCCATACCTTGTATTAAATTAGTCTTGGGTATATCCTTTTTATTTACCCTTAATTTATAATACATTTACAGAATTTCTATCAGAAACATTTATTTGGGTCCACGTAGTTGATCAAACATGTCATCAATCCATGTAAGAGGATACTTGTTCTTTATCATGGTCATATTGAAATCATGATAACAAATGTATAGACATATTGGACCATCCTCATTCTTGATTAAGAGAATTAATTAATCCCATAGTGATACACATGGTCATATAAACCCTTTATATAGATTCTAATATTGTTTTTTCTTTAGATGTTCAAGTTAAATAGTGACCATTCTATATAGAGTCTTAGATACTGAAAAACATCTGGGTATAAGCTTAATTGGAACCTCAACCTCACATCTTGGAGGAAGACTAAGAAATTCTTCAAGAAAATAAATAGTACATTCCCTTAAATTTGGAATGTCATTAAGGATTATCATTTCATTAGTATTAATCATTTTCAAAAGATGGACTTTCTCAAAAGGTAATAATATCTATGCTTGTGATGATGATACCAGTAGAGATTCATCCTCTTATATGTACTTGTATAGAATCTCAGGGAAATCTGAGATACATAGTGTTATTTACTTCTATAATAAATTATAATTGGATATATATATATATAAGAAAATAAAATCCATACCTTTAATATCATCAAATTATACTAAATGTAGTATCAAGGTTTGTTGGCATGTTCTTCCTGAAAATATGGACATGGGAGATGTAATATACTTGAGATGAAATAATTTTCCCATTTACTATTTTTATTGATAAATCCACTTCCATGATTTGGGGTGGGTTTTTAATATTTTTAATAAACATATGTGATATGAAAAAATCCATATATCCCGAATAAAATAGTGAATTGTCTATTCTTGAATGAATAACAAGCATAATTTTCACCATGACTTTTCATAGATTTGACTTAGTATTTGTGATGGTATAATCTAACCCTTTATCTCTAGGCCTTGGAGGTTATTTTCATTAGAATTTTTTGGAAACCCTTGGATTAGTGCATTGATTCACATTTTTTTCTTATTCTTTATTGGTGAAACTTTATACAACATGTTGATGGTTGAAAAGAGAAATCTATTCTTCCAACACATTGGTGGGTTTTTGCTGTAGGAATTTTCTTTCTGGGTTCTAAATTTTCCACACCTATATCATTTATTCATTCCATTTAAGAAATTTCTTGGATACTTATTCCCACACTTTTGGAATATGGGAAATTATTCTTTCTTACCATCGTGATATTTCTCCATTGGTCATCCAGAAATGAATTTCATTATCCACATCTTATTTCATACCCCTAAATATTAAGTAACCTATATTTAAAGTTTTAGGGAATGTCATGAAATTTTCACATAGTTTTCAAAGTCTATAATACCAAAAGATCTTCACAGATTTTTATTTAGCCTAATAAAAAATTAGTCATATTTTTATTAGGGGTCAAGGACAAAGCCAAAGTCATATCAAACATGTCTTGTAATGTTTTCATCATACACCCAAATAGAATCATCATTATTTTTAATGAGATAAAGGAACTTTATATCAATTTTTATCTTGAGGGTGTGTGAAAAATATTTATTACAAAACATTTTCCAGAATTCCATACACTCAAACACTTTGATCACTTCCTAGGGATACATATTTATAGTCAATGTCCACCACTGATCATATTATCCCTCTATACAATAAATGTCCATTATGACCTTCTCCTTCCTAGAGCATTGAATAATGGATAAGATGTTTTCAAACCAATTTATAAGTTATTCTCTGAAAAAGGGATAATAAGATCAAGTAAAATCCAGAGCTCTTTGTTGCATAAAAGTTTCAATTTTAACTTTATCGTTCTTAGGGAGATGTGGTTCCTCCCACTGATCCATTTTTTTGTACATAACATGAGTTAATTGAGTATGTATTTTAAGGAAATTATTTACTCATACTCCCATTTGATTGGTAATCTCATTTGGTAATTTCACTTTATATTTGTTGTTGAATTAGTTTCTATTATTTCTATCCATTGACTAAAATAAAGGGAAAGTTAGGGATGGGAATAGTTAAACTATTAAACCCAGAAATGAAAAATATTAATATTTAAGGGATAAATCATAAATTAAAAACATTAATTAACCTATTAATTCTTATTTTCAATATAAGTTCTCCATGGTCTATTTCTTAGCATAAAAATTTTATAAAAATTTTATTTCCCATTATAAATTTTCATAAAGTGCTTGTGACTTTAACAATTCATATCCTTAAATAATGTGAAACTAGGTGTATAGTAAGGCATGTATTTCATGCACCATGTGACGATCAATTAAATGATCAATGTTCCCTTTTCTGGGTTATTAACCCTTGGTAAAATTGTTTTAGGGCAACATCCACTTGTATTGTCCTGAGAGTGTTTTTTATTTCTTGGAAACTAAGTACTATATACATTAAAAAATGTATGGATTTATTATAAAATATATTATTATCCATAAACCTTTCTCTAAAATTTTCTAATCCTAATCCCTAAAAAATCAGACCTTTTCCTTATACCAACTGTGATAAGCCAAATATTCTATAAACCTTAATCTATAGATTTTTTACATTAAGAAACACATATTAAACCCAAAAAATATTTACATTACTAATATATTGATGTAATTAGACACATAACACCATAAAATAGAATATAGATAAAATAATATTATTTAAAAATACTATATTATGCCCTAAAATTCCATTGATCTTCTAAAACTGTACTAGATAACTTAGACACCTATACAAGAAATGAGTAAACTATAAAGCCCAGTAATGGAATGAAAAAATAATAAGATAATAAATTTATTATATTTAAATCAATTAGAATATCATGGAAACATAAATGGTGTGATAATCATAAACATGATCATCAAAGCATGATATAATATGTTTACATCAAGTCCATATAAGATTATAGAAACAACATAAAACATGACATAAAAAGAATAATTCAAGGATAACAACCAAGAAATCATAACATAGTGTTATCAAGATGACCAATAATGAACTATACATGGAATATTATGAGTTTAAAACATTACAAAATAAATTGGTAGGGTATATAATTCTGGACCCACTCATTACTTCCATATCATGTATATGAATTTTTGTGCCACATAGATCATAAAACTTAAGGAGGCCTTTCCTCACTTTTTACCCAATTATTATGGAGTGTGGGTTACATGCATATAATTACCTAGTTAATTAATTATAGTTATATTTATCTGAATACCCTTTATTATAAATGGGAATGGGTGTTTACTATAAATTGATTGGCATAGAAAATCATAGGATAATTTTTTCTGAATAATGGGTGCATATAAAGGTTCAAGGGATGGTTTAATGGGAGTAAAAGGTTCCATGTAATTAATTTTTAATCATAAGGACAATAAATATATTTTAAAAAAAGATCATGACAAGGAAAATTATAAATCAAAGGGCTTGTAATAAAGAAGGTCTTTGAAATAAAAAGGAATAGTATAGGATCCCTTACATTGGGAGGGGATTATAAAATCTTGGGGGTATTTTTAAGAGTATGGTAACACTTTGAGGGATTTATAGAGAGGTATATAGATAATAAAATTTTTCATAATGGCTTTTTAGTGAATTGTAGTGGGATTTTGGGTATGTATTTATAAAAAAAGAGAGTGGATTTAATTATTAATTTATAAAAATAGGTTTTGGACTCTAAAATATAAAATAATAAAAACCCCAAACATTCCAATGGTTTTATCCCAAGGTTTATACCAAAGCTGATTGGTTTTAAATATTATATAAGGCCAAAAACCAAAAATATTAAAATAATATCCTTGGTGAGGTTTAATTGAGTCATGTTCATAAAATATTGATTTTAAAACCATAAAACATAATATAGGTTTTGGAGGATTCCTTATTTAATAACATTAAAAAAATTAAAGAGGAAACATATATTTGGTTACATGTTCCTTTTATTAAATTTATTACATCACTTTTAGGCTATTATGATTTCATATCATGGACCGTAAATTTATACCATATTTAATTTTTACACCAAAATTTGATTTTCAAAGAAAATTATAGAAAATTTCATTTTAATAATGTCAATGTTATGATTAAAAAAAATATTTATTTTATAAAAATAATTGTATAAATATGATAATTTTAACTTTAATTTAAAAAACCCTATTTAAAATAAAATACTCATTTTTACGATATTAACAACATTATGACCTTGATATAAATGACATTGTACATTATTAAATTATATTACAATTTATATTAAAATAATTATTTTTTAATAAGATTATTTTTTTAAAAAATCATTTAGTTCAAAAAAATGAATTTATAAAAAATATGTAATTATTGAAACTATATATTTCCCAAAATTGAAATTTTTATTTCTTAGTGTCAAAATCTATTTTTTATCAAACTAGTTATATAATGATTTAAATTTAATAATACTATAGTATAAATATAATCATTATTTCATTAAACAATTATAAAAATTCATATTACTAGGGTCTGGATGTATAATACCTTATTACACATGTGGACGCCCAAAGGGTAAGGTGTGTGATTATAGTGATTTCTTGGGCTGGTTTGGTGAAAATTGTTGTGAAATGATATCGATATGCTTGAAATTATCTCATCTATGGTTTTGTTTGTGCTTCAATTATGGAATTTCATCTTGGGTTTGGTCAAGGGAAAATCCCAATGGTGTCACCTCCCTCGAAATCTCTGATAAATGTGATTCATAGGTAACGATCTTTCTGGTCTAGGTCATCTCTTTATATATAGGTGTCATTTAGACTTCATCAGAACATGTAATATATATTAATATTAATAATCACTATACAATGGATATAATATATTTGGTTAAGATGCACAATTATCTTTAAAATCCAACATGAATATTTTTCCAAAATAACCAAAGTAGTGAGAGTGTTTTTTATAGCTATGTTACTTAATATGAAATTTTTTAATTTAGTAGGCAAGTTCATTTATAAAATTTTAGGTTGCTACAATCCTACTAGGTACAAACATTATACCCACCCTATTTATATAAAATCTATTTTTTAGGTATCCAAGAAGAATTTGGGTTCAATCTGGACATTCCTATTTTCGATTATGAGTTTTTGTTGACTCATTTCCATAAGACTCATCTTCAGTATTTACATAGAAAACTTTATTTATTTATTTTAACATTTTAAAGAATTTTGGGATTGTTTTTCATTTACTTTTATCTTATGTGATAGAGTTTCGCGGTGCTCATTTTTTCTATTTTCTATTCATGTATTATTAATGGGGGTAAGGCTATCAATGTGTGAATTTTTTTTCCCTCAATGCTAGTGCCCAAAAAAGATCTTGATAGAGGTCTGATTTAGGGTTCATTATCTCTCTTATTTTTTTAAAATACTAGGATGGGTACCTTTGGATGGAGGGTCGTGAAAATTATTCTGGATTGTGATGGATTTGTGTGGTTCGTTCTTTGGTTATCTGGTTCATAACTAGGACAAAGTTCTCAGTCCATTAATTTTTTTACTATTTTGGTGATTTTCATCATTAATCAATGATGATATGCATGATGGTTCTCCTGTATCAATGTTTCTGACATGTTTATATTTTATTGGTGAATGCATCCCTTGTGGTAATGGTGTCGATGGAGATGTGTGGAAGGGACAACTACATATCCTATATCATCATATTCATCACTAGAATAAAGGTTTTTTTATAGAGTCCCCTAACTGATGATTTAGTCCTTCCATATAGCTCACTACCTTTATAAACATTGTGTTCCTATTTTGTTCATTGTGTTATAATGATAAATTTTTGGTTTATTTTGGGTATCATAATGGGAAGGTCACCTATTAACATAAATATGGATATATTCAAAAGTAGAAATACAAATCGAGTTTTGATACAAATTAATTTAGAGTGACCGTAGTTTTAACTAATATTCTTAATCTAATGTTGATGAATATAGAACAATATTTACATTCAAATGGTGATAGGAAAGACAATAATTTTTAAATAGTTAAATTGTAGCATAAAAAATATCATTCATGTAAAAAATAACACATGGTATAATAAATATATAAGTCATGTTAATAATCAATTTTATAGATTATAAAATATAAAAATTTATTTTATTAAACCATTTCCTCCACTTGGTCATACACTATTGAATTCATTGACATTTTTTTAAATAACATTACATAATGAGGTAAATAACCTAATAAATATTTAAAATTAAGTGATCAATATTTTCATTAGAGATGTAATATAAAATTTTTGCTGAGGATATATAATAGAAATATGTTTTTTAGATAATCACTAAATTTCATAAGAAATGAAATTCATTACATTTTGTGTTAATAATATTTTTTAGATGAATCAGAACATTTTCAAAAGTTCTACATTTTTTTAAGAGCTATAAATTTTCATAAAATATGTTTTTCTCCAAAAATTGAAAATATCATGTATAATAGATTAAAAATTTATTTTTATATTATTTTTAATTCTATATTGGATAATGATTATTTTTAAACCTAAATTAACCAAATATAGAGAATAATATTATAATAACTTTTTATATTAAATAATAAATTGATACTCATTTATGTGTTTATATGTTTACCTTATTTGATTACAAAAAATAATTGATCAAATATTTCCTCCCATAGAATTCACCAAAATAAAAAATCCTTTATAAGTAGATTATAATTTTTTTTAATGATTTTCTTGAAATTCATAAAATATTAGTGGATCCCAAAAGGTGGAGTACAAAAGAGGATATTTTATGACCATGTAGAATTTTTTATGAGGGTTAATTTATATATGTAGAGTTGATTATTATCATGGATAAGAAGTATCTGGGTCACCTAAATTTCATAAATCATTTATCTCTTTTGGTTACAACATTCCAGTAGTAGTAAAAATTATTAGCTTTTTTCAAATGAATGTACCTCTAAAATAATTTGTTAAAGAATGTTTCAAAAAAAATTCATTACATTTTACTAAGATTTATGAATCTAATGATAAAAAAATTAATAAAATACTCACATAGTTGAAAATTATTAACTGATATTGATAACTGTCTCAAAATTCGTAGATATATATAAGATAAAGTGAGGAGGAACTAACCCATGAAACTTTTATATTCCCATTTAATTTTAATTTATAAAATTTTCACACAATAAAAAAAATAAAAAATAATATTGGAGAATATAAAAATAAATAAATATTCTATTGTTAATATCACATATATTCACTTTTTTGTATTTTGTAGACATCAAACAATTCAAAATTTAGATGAATAAAAAAAATCATTTCAAAAGACCAAAATATGAGTAGTTTTGATGAAATGAAACTAACATGAATAAAATAAATTATTATTATAAATAAAATCCTTGTTATTAATTTTTTATGAATATAAAAAATTAATATCCTAACTATTATTTCTATTATCCCCTAGATATATAAATCCTTAAATATTTGGTATTATTTTACTTGATTTCATGGTATTATAGTTCGTCGAATTAAATAAAAGAAAAAGGTAGAGAGTGTCAAAATATAGAGTATAAATATACCAGGTATTAAAAATACATATATATTTTTTTTTCTTGGACCCCGTAAATATATACCCGCATGGACACTTCAGTGATAGAGTAGAAGCCCAAGAATTTAAAAAACATACCCTCTATTACAAGACATGTAATGTATACTATATTACTCATATAAAACGAATCATGAATGTTTAACATTTAAAACATCCTTATGATGTATTTTAACTTCCCATAAAATCCACAACACATATAGAAATATGGACCATATTATATGCTATGAATTGAGATTTATTTCAAATATATCTTCAAACCCTCCAATTTCACAAGCCACTTAGAGGTTATAAAAATATAGCAGTATGTTATGTCATATGTAATAACATTAAAAACATTACCAAACACTATTTTTGATATAGATGCGAAATTATTTTGGATAATTTATCTTTTAAAATCACATATTGTTTTATAAAAAAATTAAATTAAAAAATCCTCACTTTCATAAACTATTTTCTGAATATTTGGTCCTTTATGACATTGAAAATGATTATAGATTCCTAATTCATAACAATTTATAATGATTGGTGCCTAATAAAATATTTTTATTATTTTAGCTATAAATGGATATGGCATGATCTCTATCAAATAGATGTTTCTCTCTATAAACATTCTCTAGATACATCTTATACAACTTGAGTAATCATAAAATGAATTTTTTTAATGACATTAAGAAGTACCATAGGATAAAAAAATGTCAAAATTTAATAGTTATGCTAATATATCCTCAAATATATATTTAGATATGTAAAAATATTGAAGAATACAATACATGTCTCTCATCTAAATGAATGATCACATTAGTTGAAATTATATTATGTATATCCATAATCACTCATAGTCTTATTTTATTAAAGGCCTTTATCACATACATTTCATGAAAGAGGAAAAACCCCATAATTGTTAAGATAACCCCATAAAAATATTAGAAAAAAACTCAACATCTCTTTGATTAGATCAACCTTCGAGTTTGTATAAAAAACATATCAAAGAATGATGGTTCATATATAGGATGTCTTTTTAACCTATGATAAAAGAGATTTTGATATTACCAGACCTACTAAGATCCCACTTAGTTTTGTGAAAATTCCACATGTTCCATCCTATTCTTAGCTCAATAGGGAATAGATTGAAAACTAGTACAAAGAAGGATTATCACATCATTGGTATAATTTTACAAAATAGTACCCACAAAAAAAACATATATCAAAATAAATATTTAAAGAATATAAATATACCAGTTAAGTTATTGAGAGATCCCTATGATGAGAAAATCCATGCATTTTTTTAATTGCCATTAATCTTTAAGTAGTAAACATAATATAACCTCAAAACATTTTCATCATTAAAGGAAGGAAAAATATTATTATTTTTAGTTAACACTCTGCATGACTAAATATAATGATGAAGGTTCATCACCATAGATAATTATATAACTTTTTTTATAATAAAATTTATAATTATAACTAAACACATATTTAAGTAGAAATAATAAAAAATAGATTCTAGACAGGTGATGAAAAAGTGAATTGAATTATGAAATATGGAATAATACATATAGAAAATTATGATATAGTGAATATGGAATGAATAAAAACATCATAAGAAAAAAGATAAAAATAATTTATGATCTAGGGGAATATTAAAAGTTGTGGACTATAGAATATATTTCATATTCTATAAATAGTGTCAAAATTTTCATTTTGTATGATCCCTTTGGAAGAAACATTAATACATTAGTTTTTTGATAGTTACAGGGCTCACAAAGTGTAGTCTATATTCTGGAATCTCACAAGGATCCATTCATAGTCACCTTCTATTGACACATTATTATACTAGTGGTTTTAAGGAAAGAAGAATATTAGTCTTAAATGAAAGGAAACAGATTTCATTCAGGCGTTGGATTATTGGTGTATCTTGGAATACCAGAATAAATCTAGATAATAGAGAATCACAGGTTCTTGATTGGTTTTCATGTTTAAAACTAGATTCTTGTTGATCTATGTTTCTCACAAAATCTACAACAAAATGGAGGCCCCTTTATTAAAAACTCTATCACTCCTTAGGTCATTCTCTCCTATATCAATTCCAACATAGGGTCGATGAATTTTTTTCCACCCCCCATGTGACGTAAAAAACTCAACACAAATGGATCTTATGTAACTGGATTCATGTGAGGGCCTAATGGGGTTTGAGATGGTCGGGTTTATGTGATCTTCTCTTTTTCAACATCATTTGGTGATGGTGTTTCTTTTTAGGCTGAAGAGAGAGCTATGATGATGGTTATGGAGCCTTGTATGATGGACAATATCAACCTTTTATCGGTATAAATAGACTAAAAAATCCTATAGAACTCCCTTCTTGGGAATTGTAGTGTCCCATGGAATATCACCTACTATATACATTAGGGAAATATAATTATTAGTGATGGTGTGAACGTCCTTCACACTTGGTGATAAGGTAATAAGGTTGTGTAATTTCATAAATCTAGGGCCCTATAATGTGTGACAGTCACATGATTTTCTAGTTTTTGTTCGTTTCCATCTAAAGGTGTTGATTTAGTTTTAAGTGACACCCTCAGGCTTCACCATTTTTTCCTCCACAATTTTCTCCTTATTTGTAATTGGATAATTCCTTATTCTATTGAATAAAAAATAATTGTATGGTATTATAAATAGTGTTCATGTGTAACTAAAATTTCATAGAAATTGTTAATTGTCTTTTTCAAATCAATCAACGAAACATCCTATATTTTCAAGGAATTTTTTTTAAAAATTATCCCATAAATGATATATCTAAATATTAAATTCATTTATTTTTCTATCTTTAAAATATATGAAGCTATAATTTATATATATTATTAATAAATAATATGTATTAATTAAATTTTATAAAATAATAATAAATCAATTTATCATGAAAACATGATATTATAACTTTCATTTTTTATAATTATATATTATTTTAATAAAATTAATAATGTATCCATATGTTTTCATTATCAATATTTTATTGAATAAATTATAAAAAAAATTAATTCATGTACATATTGAAATTCTTTTACCTAATAATTTTTTATAAAATCTCATTTACTAAATTCATGAATATATTCATATGTAAATTTTCTTTCAATAACTAAATTATTCTAATTGATAGTTTAATTTTTAAATGATCATTTTAATAGTAATACATTTATTATAATTGTAGTGTTAATATAGTTTGGTACATGTTTTAACTGTGATATATTTAAAATATATAACTAGATAATATAATATAATATTTTTTAATTTTGTATGGAATTTTTTGTTCATCGTATGCACAAAATAAATATTTAAATAAAAATTTTACTCAAAAATAATATTATTTGAAGCATTTATAACTTAAAAATAATTAATTTAATATTTGAATTATTTTTATCAAATATTGTTTTCATTTTTTGATACTCATTAAATTTCATATTAAATGGTCAAATAACATGTTTTACACAAAGATAGTGTTATGATGTATTAATTATTTTTATTCGAAGACTTATTTTCTGATATATATATATATATATTGTATATAATTATCACATAATATAAATTGAATTTGTATAAGGTATTCATCATGAAAGTAATATGGTTATAAATATTGTATTATAATTATAATGAATAAATCCCAATATGGTAAATATTTTTTCAAACATATCTATTTAAAAGATAAATATCACTTGACTAGAATATAAATTAGTATAATATATAATGAATTTTTATAATGAACATATTTATAATATCAAAGGTTAATTTTTATCTATTTTTATAAAAAAAAGTGAATAGTGGAAAATTAAATTTATACTTATGTTATAACTATTGTGACTTAATTATAATTTAAATATTAATAAATAAATAATTAAATAATTTTTATAACCTAAAATTTCCATTAAGAGAAAAATAATTCATTTAGAAATAATAAAATTAATTTCAAAACCTATAAATCTATTTTAAATGACTTCATATTATATTATCTCTTTAATTTTTTATTATTATTTACTTTGAAATGAACATTATAAATATTACACTTATTTTTATGTGTGTTTAAATGTCAAATACACACATATATTTCAATAAAACACATTAAAATTCATAATAACAATAATTATTCATAGACTTGATTCTAAATTATGAAATACTAATATTTTATTTAAAGATACCTCACCCCTTGGATATATAAAAATATATCTTACATCCCTTTCTCATTACTTTAAAATCATATTCATTTGAAAAATATTTTCCCAGTTTCCCCTATAATCTATCTAATCCATTGTTCCAAGTCCTTGTTCTATATGAAATTCTCTCTTCCAATGGATTGAGACTCAATCCAATAGAGGTTAATAAGAGAGAAATATAAGGGTTTGAAAGCCCCACTATTTTTATTGATATTCTCCTCCTACCCCTTCAATAATATAAATAATTATTAAAATTAAATTAAAATTTTTGGTTTAAAAATACAATATTTTTTATAAAACCTAAATATTTATTATTTTTTCAATTATTTTAAATTATTTTAAAAATATAATTATACCATCATGTTTTTATACCTCTTAAGTAAATGATAATGTTTTTTTTCTTATACCTTTCAAGGATTTTCAAAAACACTAATTCAAGAAAAATTAATCAAATAAATAAATAACATATGAATATAAAAGAATTTAAAATAATAATAATAATGATGAAATAAACATTAAATAAGTATATAGTTATGTCACTAATAAATATAATTTAATTATTTAGGATATTAGGGAGCATATAAATCATGTTAGGACTCAAGGTAAGGAATTTTCTTTTAAAATTCATGTTATTTTCATGTATTCTTCTTCTATTATAATATTCTTTAATATGTCTCATATGTGTGGTCTTTAATTGTGGGTACCTTATAATGGAGAATACCTAGAGAGCCTACTGAATTAGGATAATACATATTAAAAAATTCTAGTCCCTAATTTTGATCATCCTCTCTTTATGTGAGGAACACTTTTGTCTCTCTATTACATATTATTTATTAGTGATGATATAGTAAAAAGTAGAAGATATTTTATCTTAGTTTGACCAAATAGGGATGGTCTATGTAGTATGATTATATTGTTAGATTTGGTGTCCTATAACCTACTATTTGTACTTTCATTACATGGATATTTAATTTATTTTAATATTAAACATCTTATTACATATTTCTCATTGTTATTCATGGATATGATTTAATAATATCATAAAGTATTTGTATCATTCATAAGTTCATGTGTCACACCCACCTTTTTAAATTAATTTCTATTTTATTAATTCTTGGCTCTGGTTTCTTGCACCAAGGGTTGGGCTAGGTCTCAGATTAAAATCATTTTCATTTAATTTTGCTACTCGGTTTCTGACCTGTGTGCGGTCACCGCGCTGTTGGCGATAACCACGAAACTAGCCCTTGTGCAATTGCTCAATATTAATATCAATATTATTATTATTATTATTATTATTTCATTATTATTATTTTTATTATAATTATTATTTCTATTATTGTTTCTACTATTATTGTATTATTATTATTATTATTATTTTTATTACTATAATAATAATAATAATAATAATAATTATTATTATTCTAGTGTTATTGTTGTTGTTGTTGTTGTTGTTGTTAATATTATTGTTATTATTATTATTATAAAATGAAAAAAACATGAAACCCTAATCTACTCGGCGCCCTCCCCTTTCCCCCTTACCCTCACAGCACATCAGGGCCCCTCCTCTTGCATGGTTTCCTCCTCGCTACTAGCCCATAATGCTGCTCCCCACCTTTCCCCATGTTTTCCCTCCCCAGTTCTCCCCTCACCTAGCTGACCGGCCTTCGCACCATCTCCTGCATCCCAAGTCGGCCCTCTCCCACTCCGGCCATGCCACACATCTGGTCGGCCGCCTCACCCCACCGCTCACACCAGGATCTCGCCTCCCCGGCCTGTAGTGTGAACTACCACCCCAAGCCTCCTATTTTCACCGTCTCTAGAAGACCCCACACCCCTGTCGTGATCTAACCCCCAACCAACCAGCTGACCTCTGCCCGAAGGTCCTCTCCGTTCTAGCCCTCCGCACCCCCTACCTCACCAACTACAACCCTCCCATTGCCCCTACTCTTTGACAACCCTTTCCCTAGTCATGCCTCCCTCACTGGTATCCTCTTCATCCATTGTTTTATTAACATATTTCTGATTTTCTTCAATTTAGTCGAACCCTAGATCCATGTTTCATGCATGACTCATTTTCATGGGATTTTAGCGATTGTGGATAGTTTGCAGGGTGCTGTCCTCCCTTTTGGTGAGGCTTCGTTTCATTTTCACTTAATCGCTATGTGCTCCATTGATTATTTTATTTATATGTCCTTATTATTATTGGGTGGCTTTATAAATGTGTTCCAAGGTTTTATTGTGTGTTACGAATATGTTTTGGCATGCTTAATTTCATAAGGGATAATGGCTATGTTTTGATTGTGTTTTATTATCGTTCCTTTTGAAATTATTTTGTGAATTTTTTTCAAGAAATGTGAAGTGTCTTTTGAAATGGTTTGGGTGTGTGTGTAAAAGAGTATGATTCTTGGCAATACTTAGTAAAATTGGGATTTCATACTGTTTGGAAAAAATGGTTTCTGAATTGATTTTGGAAAATGCATTCAGGGTATGCAATACGTAAAGACCTATTTGTAACTACTTTAAAAATAGTGTTGTCTTTTAACATTTTATTTCTTAATAGTTTCGTGGATTTTTGTATCATATACGGGTTCCTTTGTTTGACTTAATTTTATTTCTTTTGGGGTATTTATGATGTTTATTTATTATTATAACATGATTAAAAAATAATTTTTGATGTGAATCTTTAATTATGTCTATGTGTTTATGTGTCAAATGTTTTTGGTTTAATGTCAGTTGGGTTTTAAATAGTGAAATTAGATGTTTTAGGTGGCATGAAGTATATTTTTAAAGTGATTATACATGAGTATTTGGTGAAAGGGGTTTTCTTAAATGATATGGTTGTGTTTTTAAGTGTTCTTCTTTAGGGTAATTCATGGAAGTATTTATAGGATTATGAAAAATGTGTGAAATTTGTTTTCAAAGGCACTAAAGATGCAAATGCATTGATAGTGGGGTTTTTACAAAGGGGTTTCATGAATTGATTAGTTAATGGTAAATTCGTTTAAAAAATTGGGTTTTTGTGTCTCTTTGAATTTTTGGTGTGTCATTAGATGTTTAAACATCCATGGGTGCACTTGGTGCACACATGGGGGTGTCATCTAAGGAAGGTAACACATTAAATTGGTGTTTTCTTGAAAACTTGTTTTCTTATATGGTTATTTTTTTCAAATTGATGTTGGTTCCACTAGGTTAATTATTTAGAGCTTGGGTGGATCCTTGGTGGTGTTCACACACATACATAGGTATGTATGTGTATATATATATACATATATCTTCCTTGCAAATATTCCATGATGGTGTGGGGAATATGTTCAAAGGATTAAGGGTATATATATATGTGTGTGTATGAGAATGTATGTGTGTTCTAGCGTGGGTGTTTTTCATAGGAAGCTTGAGGAGAAAAAGTTTCTCAGCTTGGTCGGCATCCTTCTTTGAGGTAGGTTTCCCTATGCATGAGTCTTTAAATTAATGAATTTTTGATTTCTTGTTTTTCTCAATTTTATTAAATGCTTTATAGTAATTTATGGGTTTAAGAATAGTTTATTGTTGTGAAATAAAGTAAGACCCTTTCTATTTGAATTCCATGAAGTTGTTTAATTAAATGTGTTTACTAAGTGTTTGATAAAATGCCCCTTTGGCCCTTGAAAATGTGCTTTGGATTTAAAGTGGTGAATTGAGTTTCTTAAATAGCTTTACAAGTAAAAATAGTTTTCAAAGTAATGGTGTATGTTGCTTCTTTTGTAAATGATTTAGTGTTAAATGATTTCTTAAGGCCCATATTCCCTGGTTTATGTAAAATGTCATTTGGCCATGCTCTGGAAATGGTTTTCTAAATAATTTGGTAAATGTTAGAATGTTACATAGCTAAAGGCCTGATTTTCACTTTTGAATGATTATTTGGGGAAAATACCTCTTGGGTTGGGTCTCTGGCCTCTTTGTTTGATCATGATATGGGAGAGTCCTCAGTATGGGACATTCCTTGTATAATTATAATATTAAGGAAAAGACTACCCTTGTGGTGGCTAGAGTGGTGTTGAGTTGTGTGGTGTGTTCAGTTATATATATGTGTCTTGTTATTTGAAATGTATGACACACCCTCTTGAGAACTATATATAGGAACCTGTCATAGCGAAGATGTTTACTGAGAATGATAGTTGCACTAATTTAGATTACGCACTGGCTAGTGGTACATAGTAGAGAGGTTTTTTTATTATTGTTATGGGATTGGGCCCCTCGATCAGGCCAGGTAGGGCGATGATCAGGCATTAGGGCATTATGATGTCATCGAGAGTTGGCATGCCTTTATGATGAGTCACATGTATTAGTACGTTCTGGTTTTCCACTGAGTTTCTATGATTTCTCGTGTTCCTTTGACACTAGTATAGTTAGAATCGCTACCCTCTCTTTTGGTGTTTTATTGTAAAATTATAAAGGTCTGGTTTCTATATTCTTTTCAAGAAATGTTTTTTAAACGAACAATTACTATTTCCTTTGACACTTTTATGAAAAATGACTTACTCCCTTTTGGTCTCCTTTTTTTCCTCCTATTGCACATTATTTAAAACTTGAGGGCAATGAGTTATGATTGTGATTTTTTTACCTTAAAAATGAAACGTGTAGAAAATTCTATATTTATAGATTTTATTTCAAACCTAAAATAAGTGTTTTGTCTATTTAAATAATGTGCATTGGGAAGATATTATTTGGGCTTACCTAATGAGTTTTAATACTCATGCCTATAGTGTTTTCTTGTTTTTAGTTTCACCTGCAGGCTCCAGTTCTGGTTTGGATCGCTTTGAGAGACATTTGGTTCAGTACTAGAGAGTAACCCATGGGGTTACTTGGAGTTTAGATGTTTACAGGGTAGTCATTTTGTTGATCTTCCTTTGATTTTCTTGTCATTTATTTATTTTTTGAGGTTCTATTTGTTTCTACAGTTTAGTGTATTTGTCTATATGGGCCAAATCATTCCCAATGATTAAATTTTGATGCCCAACACTAGTTTCCAGCCTCTGGTGATTGGGAACACTCCTCGTTCCATGTCGCGGACCGGCTCAGGTGACCGGTCCAAGGTCGACACGAGTTGGTTCATGAAATCATGGTTGTTCCCCGCTATGATGAGAACCTTGAAATGCAATTACAATATTCTAAAATATAGTTCAGTGGTTGGATTACATACTGTGATGGGACACAACGTATACAGATCATCATGTTCAACTACTCATATGAAGATGAGACTTCTTCTCATGAAGTTTTCACTAGGTAATCTCTAAGAAGGGAGATAATGAGAACAGACCTACCAGTATAAATTTTTCATGTTTTAGTGTCATCGGATATTAATATTTGTGAGTATGTGTATTAGTCCGTAGACTTTAAGACTATCATTAATACATGTCTCAACTTGTGTACTTTGATATATTGATAAAAACCTTCATGCCATATGTTGGTGGGAAGAAGGGTACGTTGGGTGCGTCATGAAGGGAATTTTAATAATGGATACGTTGAGGAAGGATTTGTCTCTTCCATTTAGGGAAGTTTTTCATGACCTGTCCTCGAGGCACATACCGTGACTACCCCATTCTCGCCTTTCATAGGCCAGTGGCTGGAAACTAGAACCAAAGGAATAATCCCAATAAAAAGGGAAGACATTGCCTTTAATAAGTAAAAAAAACAACAGAGTACGCAACTGGAAGTAAAGACTAAGTAAAACTGTATAAAAAAGAAATTGCTGAAAGGAAAGGGGCTGGAAATACAAGCGTAATACTAAAGTACAAACAACTGTAAAACTAGTACAACTACAGAAAGGTAAAATAGAAACTACTGAGTTTTCCTCCAAGAATCCCACCTGAAGGGTGGGTATAGATGACCTCCTCATCACCCTACGTTCGTCCGTCAACTTCGTTTAAGTCTCGCCAAGTGGTCCACCTACGGTTACCTTCCAGCTCTACAACTCACTACCTGGATTAGTGTTGTCCATTGTTTGAAACCAACACAAAGAAGTGCAGGCATAGCCCGTGCAGGGGTGAGTATAACGATACACAGTAGGGACCCCGCGACCCCCGAAGGTCTCCCAGAATCCACGAATTATAAACCAATGAAGAAAGATACAATCACGAAGTATCAACCAAACCTACATAGGTATATGACCATACATATACCTAAGTTACCAATCACAGTTCGGCACCAGCTCTCGAGCCCAAGCACAACCCAGTCTACACAAAAAGTAAATTCAATCACCTTGAAGATAAGTGATTGAAAGTCAAGACTCAGCTCACACATGTATACATCTTTCTTAGAGTGATATAGATGATTATTTGTAGTCACTAATTCATCTGAGCTGTCGGACCCACACATGATATAGGACCAGTTACTCTGTCGGACCCACAAAGGATACAGGAACATAAGTCATAACTGTCGGACCCATGGAGGATCCCGATATAATAGTCATCACTGTCAAACCCACAGAGGATTCTGGTTCAGCAGTCATCTTTGTCGAACACACGTCAGATTTTGATACAGTAGTCGTCACATCCAGCTTCAGGGTTCCCGCACACAACACACTCGATTCCGGGAGGGTCTTCTCCTCGAGCCAACTGTAGATACATAAACTATCAAAAATTCCTAAGTTGATGTATCCCATAGTTCCGTCTCATAAAAAGGAACCCAACGTGATAGACGGTGCGTCAATCGACACGCCTGGTCTGAAAGTTATTTGCATTTTCGTTCTAGGGGCCCGGTTGGATTTATGATCAATCCAAACCCATCCATCTCTTCAAATTCGTCCAAAACTCACTTAGAGTATCGCAAAAGGACTGATTTGTAGTGAGGGTCCCATTGCCACATACAGCGCATCAATTGGGCACGCGGTCTAGGAGATATTCGCATTTAAGTGAAAACATGTCTAGCCCGTCAAGCCCAATGGGCTGGCGGGTCGGCCCATTTAGGTGAAGACGTGTTAAGCCCGCCAAGCTCAGTGGGCTAGCAAGTTGGCCCGACCTGGATCGGCGGGTCTGACCCGGCTGGGGGTCGGCTCGACCCGGTGGGGCGCGACCCACCTGCGGACCCTGCCCGCGTTGCGGGCCGGTCCAGTTTGCCCGACGGCACCAAGCGACACCACCTATCCCTAGCATGGCTAGTTGTAGCCCGTCGGTTCTGCCTGGCGCATGCGGCCCGCACAGCGGGCCATGGTTTTTCTCAAGCGGTGCCTGCGGGCAGCACGGTCCTCTGGCCTAGCCAGCATGCGGCCGACCCGTTCACCCATCCGAGGGGCCTGAAGATGCGGGTTGCGGTCTCCTCCACACGGCGCCTGTGGGCGCCGCAATTTTCTAGCCCGGACGGTTCCTTCAGCTGAGGGGCCCGTGGACGCGGGCCACAGTCTCCCTCCACGCGGTGCCTGCGAGATCCGCGGTCTTCCAACGGGCCGGCCAGTCGGCCCGTGGTCCAGCTCCACGGCGGCCGGCTCGACCGTCCGCGTCCGCACCTCCACTGCGGTGCGACGACATCGCGGTCCTTCTGCCCTCCGCGTAGTGCGACGACACCGTGCTTTTTCATCCACTACGGCCCTCCCAACCACGGTTCCTCTTTCTTCTGCCGTGGTTCTTCTCTGGCACGGTGCAACGACACCGTGCCCTTTCGGCTCCGCCTCCAACGTCAACCAAATAAGACTCAACAGAGGGACGTCGGGCCTTGTTTTTTCGGCTCGCGCCCTCTGCATTAGGTGATATCAATTGGCCATTGTCGAACCGAGGTAAACATAGAAGAAAGAGGATATAATTCATAAGTATAAATAATCGAAATTACCCCACCTTGATTCATAGTACATTGTCGAAGTCGCGAAAACAAGGTGGACATCGATTTCATTAACATCGGGAAACATCCAAGGATGATGTGTCATTGACATTCCTCGCAAGCGGCTACTTCACTTGCAGCTTGGATGAAGAACGTAGATGGTATTGTCATTCTTCGGAGTTGAGAAGCGTTCTTAATCCAAAGTTTGATGTTCTTCCAACACAATTCTCCAACGATTATTCCACCCCCCAATATAAAAGATTGTGTTCCCTTATTTTAATGTTGGCATAATGGATTCAAAAGAATTCAAACACTCCAATTAATGAATTAAGTTGGTTCACAAAATTAAATGCATGGAGTTGGAAAGAATTCCAAGGGATCCAAATAATTAATTATAATGGTGTGTTGGAACATTAAAGGGATGTCCAAGACTTTAAAGGGGGTTCCAGGGGAGTTGAGGGGTTTGAGCTCGTGTGGGCCCCACTACATAATATCCTCCCATTGGAGGTTATGTTGGGGTGGGCCCCACCTCCAACTTCCCCTTGGAGGATAAAACAACTATTTAAATAAAATTTTGTCACACATATTTTTTATTTAATATATTAAGAATCCCCAAAAATTAACTTCCACTCCCGATAAAATGTAACTGCGATAAAGGTCTCCTTAAGCAAATACCGACGCTGTGAGTTCATCGGTGTCCTCAAATTTCAATTCAAATCATTGGTTTAAAAGATAGAAATACCCACACATATGTTTACTGAACGTAACTGAACAAAACTTCTGAAATTGATTCAGGGCACACAACGCCTCGGAATCAAGCGTCGTTTGAAACTGCGGACTCGCAAAATTCCCATGTATTTAAGAAAAAAAATCCACAGGATTTATGGGTCTTTACATTCACCCAAACTCAGGGCTTTACGTCTCCATAAGATAAAACACACACTAAGGGAACAAATGTGTGTACTGAGCATGTATCTGAGCCTCCCTCTCCCATGTGCTCTCTTGGAGGTTCCCGTGCTGCCAGTGAATGCGTACCAGAGGAGTCGACCATCCACGTAGGACCCACTCCTGTCTATCCTGAATCTCTAATAGATCCTCCATGAATGTTTCCCCTTCAATGATGTCAAGATCCCCATGGTCGATGATGTGGGATGGGTCATGCACGTATCTCCTCAGCTGAGATACGTGGAAGATGACGTGCACCCGGTGCAACTGAGGTGGAAGGGTCAGGTGGTAAGTCACCTCGCCTACTCTGACAAGGTCCTGAGAAGGTCCGATGAATCACGGAGATAACTTGCTGCCTCAGCCAAATCTCTGTATACCTCATCGAGGTAAGACCCGTAAGAAAACATGGTCGCCATCCTCGAACTACAGTGGTCTCCATCTCCTATCAGCATATGACTTCTGCCTGCTCTGTGTAGTCTTCATCCACTCCTGGATGATCTGCACCTTCTCCGCCATAGCCTATACCATCTCTGGTCTTACAAGTGCTGACTCCCCTAGGTTAGTCTAGCACATAGGCGATCTGCAAGGTCATCTGTAATGTTCCTTGTAAGGTGACATCCCAATGGTGGAGTGGGAGATGTTGTTGTATGCAAACTCTACCAAGGGTATGTCATCCCCCCAGCTACGACCAAAGTCGAGGACACATGCACGGAGCATGTCCTCGAGAGTCTAAATGTTCCTCACAGTCTGGACATCCTTCTGAGTATAGAAGGTGGTGCTCAAGAGAAGATGTGTCCCAAAAGAATCCTGCAACCACTTCCATAGCCGAGAAGTGAAATGGGCATCTTGATCCGAGACGATCATCAATGGAACACCATGAAGCCATATGATATCCTGTACATAGAGGCTTCTCAGGATCTCTACTGATCCCTACTCTCTGATCGGTAGGAAGTGGGCCAACTTGGTGAGTCGATCTACGATCACCAATATAGAGTCATGTCCTCTGGATGTACGTGGAAGTATCATAATTAAATTCATGGATATCCCATCCCACTTCCACTCTAAGACCTCTAAGGGATGAACCAAGCCTACGGAAACCTGGTGCTCCACCTTCACTTGCTGACAAGTGAGGCATCGCGAGACAAACTCTGCTACCACCTTCCTCATACCCGGCCACCAGTGCTATCGTCTGAGGTCCTGATACATCTTCACCACTCATGGATGTACTTCTAGAGGGGAAGTGTGGAACACCCTCAACACCTCCTCCTGTAATGAAACTGGTACCATGGTATTTCCTCTGAAGAGGATGGCGTGCTCCCCACCTTCAGAAAACCCATCAGGCGCCTGCCCTTAGGATATCTAAGCTTGTCACATATCATAGTCAACATCCCCACGCTATGCCTCTCGGACTCTCTGAAGATGTTTAGGAGTGACTGTGAGAGACTATAGAAAGGATCCTCTATCTCTATCCACAATGGATATCTTCAACGTGGCCAGCTGCTCTATCGCCTCTCCTAGCAGCTGATTGCATGATATCCTGTTGAGACCATCTTCTACAATGTTCCCCTTCCTAGGAGTATAGACTATCTCGAAGTCATAGTATAGGAGGAACTCGAGCCATCGTCACTGTCTCAGGTTCATGTCCTTCTGTGAGAAGATATACCTGAGACTATGGTGGTTAGAGTAGACTGTAAAACGCTCGCCCATCAGATAGTGCCACCACATCTTCATATTGAAGACCACTACTGCTAACTCTAGGTCATGGGTATCATAGTTCTGCTCGTGCTGTCTAAACTTCCATGAACAATAAGTGATCACTGCTCTCTCCTACATCAGGACACACCTGAGTCTGGTCCCGGATGCATCACAGTAAACTACGTACCCTATGCCCTCCTCTAGTAACCTCAAGATTGGTGCACTGGTCAACCTCTGCCTCAGCTTCTGAAAACTCTGCTAGCATCTATCTATCCACAGGAAGGGTTTCCCATTCTTCGTCAATGCTGAAATCGGTGCTTCAACTGTAGAGAAGTCTGACACAAATCTCTGATAGTACCCAACCAGTCTCAGGAAACTCCTCACCTTCGTTACAATTCTGGGTGGCTCCCAAGAAAGCACTTCATCGATCTTCACTAGATCCACTACAACTCTAGCCTCCGAGATGACGTGTCCCAGAAACTGAACCTCTTGAATCCAGAACTGGCACATCGAGAGATTACCATAAAGTTGGTGCTATCAGAGTGTGTCCAATACTACCCACAAATTGTAGGTATGCTCCTCCTCAGTATTCGAGTAAATCAGTATGTCCTCGATGAATACTATGAAAAAACGATTGAGGTATGGCTGTAAGATCATGTTCATGAGAATCATGAACAATTCTGGTGTGTTTGTTACGCCGAAGGGCATAACCATGAACTCGCAGTGGCCATACCGACACCTGAAGGTCGTCTTTTTTACATCCTCGTCTCGAACTCTGAGCTGGTGGTAGCCTAATCTAAGGGATTTCTTTGAGAACCATCGTACTCCCTTGATCTGATCAAAGACATCATCAATCCTCAGGAGTGGGTACTTGTTCTTCATGGTCACCTGATTCAGGCGGTTGAAGTCGACACACAGTCGCAAGCTCCCGTCCGCCTTCTTGGCGAACAAAATCGGTGTTGCCCAGGGTGAAACACTGGGTTGGATAAATCCCTTCCCCTGGAAGTCCTGCAGTTGTACCCACTGCTCATGAAGCTCGGTGGGAGCCATCCGATATGCCGGAGTAGATATCGGTGATGTCCCGAGGTACATTTCAATGTAGAATTCTACCTCTCTACGAGGAGGTATTCCGGGAACATCGTCAAGGAAAACAACCGCGTACTGATCCGAAACAATAAGAAAACACAGACTCTGCACATCAACCTATCCGCGGATGAGACTAGCCAAATAATGTGTGATCAGCTTCCCACTGCTTCCCATAAGACCATCCTGCACTGCAAAGGCTCCCTTCTCATCGGTGAAGGTGAACTTGGTCCCATTCATGCAGATACACCACACTTTTCACCTAATATATTCAATCTGAGCATGAACTGTGGATAACCATTACGTACCCAAGATGACATCGTAAGGCCTCGAAGTCTCTACAAGAAGATCCCAGCCGAAGCTCTCACCTCCTAGAGTAAGCTCACTCTGTCATAACTAGTGTGTAATCATCAAGTTTTCTCCCATAGGAGTATTTAGAAGTAAGGATCGAGCCAACAGCTCCATCAGAATCTCTGAGATCCGAACGAGGGCAGTGGAAATAAAATAATGACTTGCACTTGTGTCTATAAGTACTGTAGTAGGGGTGGAGTAGACCCAGATAGTACCTCGAATCATCTCAGGTGCGCCGTGGATATAGGCCTCGATTTCCAGGAGCTGAGACCACCTTTGTCTGCCATCTCCCTGTGCTCAGGGTGGACCTCCTGTTGGTGGTGGTGGTAGTCCCTCGAAACGCCGTCCACCACCCGTTGCTCGACCAACTCCTCTGCCACGCCCGCCTGCTCTCATCGGACCACCACAGTCGAACTTCTACCTTTGCCTGGGAGGTCCCTCTACTGTCTGCTTCTCATATGCAAGGTGGGTCAGGCAGTCACGATCTATGTGGCCCTACCTGCCGCATGAATATCATTGTATGCTACTTGTATAGCTAGCTCTGTCTCGTGTGCCTCGCACAACTGAACCTGTATCCTGCAGTAGCCCACCTGATGGCCTGGTCCACTTGGACCTCTATGTCATCTGTCTAATGATGGTTGCAGAAGACCCCGCTATGTGTTGCCCTGTGGTGGGTCTCGCCGATGGTGACTGCTCAGCGAGAAAACTCTCCACTAGAAGGGCTTGATCCAACACCCCTGCATGTTTCGGTATGCTGAGGGGAATCTTAAAAGCCCTGATCTCATGCCCGAGTCCCTGATAGAATGTCTGAGCCCTGAAGAATGGGTCCCGCACCATATATGTGTAATAGAATGAGAGGTCGATGAACCTCGCCGAGTACTGAGCTAATGTCATGCCGCCCTACGGCAGATGAAGTAACTCTTGAATCCATGCCGCAAGAAGGGTGGTTGGAACATACTCCGAGTGGAAGAGACTCTCAATGTCTGTCCAGAGTAATGATGCCTCATCATGCACCTAGAGAATCAGGCTCCAGCATCTTCCTTCTTCTGCATATAGGAGACTCGCAATAAGGATCACGATGAGGTTTCCTGGTGTCCCTACCAATCTGAAAACTCTCATGACAACCTCCATCCAATCCTCAGCTTCTTGTGGGTCCATCTTTCCCCCTGAACCTGGGTGGCCTCTGGTGCTGGAACTCATGCAACGCACTCAGGCAGCATTCACTCTCTGCTGATGGAGCTGGCGGTATCGGTGGCCCAGCAGGTAGGGGTACCGCTAGTACCTCTGCTGTGATGGGGCCCTGCACCGAGGCCTCTTCGCTCGGTGGGCTACCATCTTGTACGAAACTCGGAACCCTAACTGAATGCCTTCATGGGGATATATTGAAAAGAAATAGGTGTGACACTGTTAAAATAGTATACCGGGTGAGCTGACACACAGTAATCACAAAGAAAACATTTCAAAGGAAACACACACGCAATCAATGTTTTTGTGCACTGAGTTGGAGATCAGAAGTCAGAGTCCTAGTGTATGGATACGTCGGCTGCCGCACCAATACCGGTTTCCCTAAACTGATAACCACACCCAAAAAACATTACACTATTTCCATTAAAAGAATCCAAGTCCAGGTTCTACGGTTGAACCAACTCCAATGATACCAATTTGTCACGACCTGTCCTCGGGGCCCATGTCGTCACTACCCCAAGCCCACCTTCCATAGGCCAAGGGCTGCTGACTAGCACCAAAGGTGTAATCCCAATAAAAAGGGAATGTGTTTCCTTTAATAAGTAAACAAAAACAACAAATTACGCATCTGGATGTAAAAAATAAGTAAAACTATACACAAAATAAAGTGATGAAAGGAAAGGGGTCATAAATACAAGCCCAACAGTAAAGTAAAAACCACTGTAAAACTAGTCCAACTACAGAAAGGTAAAACAACAACTACTGAGTCATCCTCCAAAAATCTCACCTGAATGGTGGCTATAGATGGCTACTTCAGCATGCCAGGTCCATCCGTCCACTCTGTGTACGTCTTTCCAAGTGTTCCACCTCCATGTACCGTCTAGCTCTACAACTCACTACCTCGATCAGTGCTGTCTGCCGTCTGCAACCAACACAAAAATGTGCGGGCATAGCCCGTGCAGGGGTGAGTATAGCGATACTAAGTAGGGACCCCAAGACCCCCGAAGGCCTCCCAGAATCCATGAAGGATAAACCACAGAAGAAAGATACAATCATGAAGTATCAAACAACCCTACTTAGGTATATGCCCATACATATACCATAGTTACCAATCACAGTTTGGCTCCAAATCTTGATCCCATGCACAAATCAGTCCACACAGGATGTAAAGTCAATCACCTCGGAGATAAATGATTGAAAGTCATGAATCATCTCACACAGGTATACATCATTCATAGAGTGATAGAGATTATCAGTTTTAGTCACCAATTCATCTAAGTTGTTGGACCCAAACAGGATACAAGACCAACTAAGCTGTCAGACCCACACATGTTACACGACCAGCTACTCTGTCATACCCACATGATATACAGGAACAGAATTCAGAATTGTCGGACCCATGGAGGATCCCGGTACAGTATTCATCGTTTTCTAACCCATGGTGTATTCCAGTTTAGTAGTCATCGTTTTCGAACCCACATAGGATTCTGGTATAGTGGTCATCACATCCATCTCTAGGGTTCCCGTACACAACACGCTCAATTCTGGGAGGGACCACTCCTCGAGCCAAGTGTCAATACATCAACTGTCATGAAGTCCTAAGTTAATGTATCTTGTAGTTCCGTCTCATATAAAGAAACTCAACGCGACATATGGTGCGTCAATCGGACCCCTGTTCTGAAAGTTATTGGCATTTCTGTTCGAGGGGCCTTGTTGGATTTACGCTCGATCCAAACCCGGCCATTTTCCAATTTTTTTCAAAACTCACTTATAGTATTGAAAAAGGACCTCTTCATCGCAAGGGTCCCAGTGCCATATATTTCATATCAATCGGATGCACGATCTAAATGATATTCGCATTTAAGAGAAGACGGGTTCGGCCCGTCAAGCCTAGTGGGTTGGCGGGTCGGCCCATTTAGGCGAAGACAGGTCTGGCCCGTCAAGCCTAGTGTGTTGGCAGGTCGGCCCAACCTAGATCGGCGGTTCCGACCCGACTAGTGGTCGGCCCAGCCCGGTGGGGCGCGGCCCACTTGGGGACCCGGCCTGCGCTGCGGGCTGGTTCGGTTCACC
Organism: Viscum album; assembly: GCA_963277665.1. Taxonomy (NCBI): domain Eukaryota; kingdom Viridiplantae; phylum Streptophyta; class Magnoliopsida; order Santalales; family Viscaceae; genus Viscum; species Viscum album. The sequence goes on from OY728150.1 coordinate 1,786,185,002, forward strand.
CGGCGGTGCCACCTCTCCCCTGACCGGCTGGCCATAGCCGGCCGATTCTGCCCAGTGCACATGGCCCGCACAGTGGGCCACAGTTCTTCCCCCACGGTGCTTGTGGGAACCGTGGTCCTCCAGCCCGATCGGCAGGCGGTCGGCCGATTCATCCAGCTGAGCGGCCCATGGATGTGGGCTGCGGTCTACTCTGAGTGGCGCCTGCGGGCACCGTGGTTTTCCAGCCCGGCTGGAAAGCGGCCGACTGGTTCCTCTAGCCGAGCGGCCCACAGACGCGGGCCACAATCTCCATCAACGTGGTGCCTACGGGCGCCACATTTTTTCAGTGGTCCAGATCCACAGTGGCCAGCTCTGCCGTACGCCTCCGCACCTCCACCACAGCGCGACGGCACCGCGGTCCTGCTACCCTCCGCGCGACGCGACATCGCTGCACTTCTTCATCCGCAGCAGACCTCATGACCACTGTTCCTCTTTCTTATACCATGTTTCTTCTCCAGAACGGTGCGATGGAACCGCACCCTTTCGGTTCCTCCTCCAACGTCAACCAAATAAGACTCAACGGAGGGACGTCCGGCCGTGTTTGTTCGGTCCATGCCCTCTGTGTTAGGTGATATCAATTGGCCACCATTGAACCAAGGTAAACATCGAAGAAATAGGATATAATTCATATAGAAAAATAATCCAAATTCCCCCTTCCTCGATTTGGAGTACGTTGTCGAAGTCGCGGAAAGAGGGAGGACGTCGATTTAATTGACTTCGGGAAACATCCGAGGATGAAGCGTCGTCGACGTTCCTCACGGGTGGCTCTTTCACTTGCGGCTTGGTCGAAGATCATAGATGGAATCATCATTCTTTTGAGATGAGAAGCTTTCTTCATCGATAAGATGATGTTCTTCCAACCCAACTCTCCAATGATTATGCCAACCCCCAAAATAAAAGATTATGTTCCCTTATTTTATTGTTGGAATAATGGATTCAAAAGAATTCAAACACTCCAATTAATTAATTAAGTTGGTTAAATTAATTAAATGCATTCAGTTGGAAAGAATTCCAAGGGATCCAAATAATTAATTAGAAGGGTGTGTTGGCCCATTAATGGTAAGTCCAAGAGTTCGAAGGGGGTTCAAGGGGAGTTGAGGGGATTGAGCTCATGTGGGCCCCACCACATAATATCCTCCCATGGGAGGTTATGTGGGGGTGGGCCCCACCTCCAACTTACCCTTGGAGGATAAAACCACCATTTAAATAAAAATTTTCCACACATAATTTTTATTTAATTTATTAAGAATCCCCAAAAATTAACTTCTACTATCGATAAAATGCAACTACGGTAAAGGTCTCTTTAAGCGAGTACCGGTGCTGCGAGTTCATCGATGTCCTCAGATTCCAATTCCAAGATCCGGTTTAAAAGATATAAAAACCCGCACATACATTTACTGAACATACCTGAACAAAACTTCAGAAAATGATTATGGGCACACCTGACCTCAGAATCAAGCGCCGTCAGAAACTGCGGACTCGCAAAATTCCCATGTATTTAAGAAAAAATTTCCACAATATTTTTGGGTCTTTAAAAAGTTGATATCTCATCCCTTTTATTGAAATTGAACCATCGTGTGAAATTCCATGGCCATGGTGTAATGATGAGGTTATTTCAGGTAGTCAAATAATGATGTATCAAGCACCAAAGTTGTTAATAGTATCATGAAACATGTTAGATGATATATTGAAACAAAAGTATTATATTTTACAGTGATAATTCATATGTGGATGATTTTTTTGAAACATTACATTCTTTCCCTTGGGTGTTATGACCCATTGCTAGATTGTAGTCTTGATCTTTAGGCAATCCCGACTAATTTCAATGAGAAAGAATCCTAGAGGGTCACACACTGAGTGTTTTTTGTGGTCTCGGTTAAATTCTATTTTCATTTAACTAAGGAAATAAATATTATTATAAAGACCATAGAATAATTTTATTCAAGTTAAAATGATCGCATAAATTTAATAAATATTTATTCACATAATTGTGAGTAAAATATATTTATTTATTTTATTAAAATTTTAAAAAATATTTATTTACAATTTTTTAAATAAAATATTTATTTAAGAGAAAAAATTATTTATTTATTTATTTGGATGTTCAATAAATGGAAGTGGAGTTCGAGCAGACCAAGGCCAGTCCAGTAGTAAAATAATTATTTTAAAGATGGAAAATAATTATTTAACTAGTTGGCACAAGTTAAAATAGTAATAATGCTGCTATTATTTTGTGATATTGAAATCTATTTATAATTTTTTTCCACAAGATGGTGCAACATAATTAATGACACATTATTAATATTAAGATAATGGGTTTTCTATAAGGTTATTAATGTATTTAAATTGATGTTATGCAATTAAATATTATAACCAAAGCCCCATGCTGATAAATGGACAAGTATATCTATTGTGCAATGTACCAAACTACACACCTAGTGAATTGAGAATTGTTGAGCCAAAAAATTTCTATGTCAAATTATCTTCCCTCCCCTCTTAATAATGAGATATGTTATTCATGACTGAATAACAAGCAATCAAGAACGACTGATACAAGATACTCATTTTTTCATACTAGCACCCGGAGAATGAGTGGTGTCGATCGAAGGCCATCAAAGCACGTGTGGATCACCGCTAGAGGGATTCTGGTTTGGATCCTCCCAAGCAAAACAAGACAATCAATAAGGGTCATTTCATATGATCAACATCATCAATGAAAAATGTACTAAATATCTAGTTATTATTTTCTTTTTGAAATTAATTAAATTAATTTTAAACATGATGTGAAAGATCCTTTATATCTGGGATCTGTTTCCATTCTTCTTTTCTCTTAATCTTTTATATTAATCTATAGATATTGTATTTTATCATTGTAATGATCCCAGATTCGTCATCGATAACGACAAAGGAAAAGTTGGTCCCCACAAAACACTGCTCTTACTTTGTGCCCAAAACCTTCAAGTGGTTTCAGAGGGAGTTCGTCATTGTTTATAAATATTTAATTATAATTGATGATTTACGCTTTAATAAGTTATTTTGTCAATTCATGGTCTAATTGTTCTTGTAATCTATAATTTCGATATATGTTCTTCATTTTTTAGGTTCTCGCGGATTTCACAAAAAATGAATAATTTTAGGATTAAAATTAAAATGAGGAACTCATCCGGAGGCGCCGATGATTCTGCCCATGTGACACAAAATTACACACCGTTTTTTGGACGTACACGTCATGTTATCTGTCATACACACCATGAAATCAAGACTACATGCCATGTAGTCATTTTCAATGCATCGGGAGGAATTAAAAAATTACTCAAGATGTGTGCATTTATTACACACAGTGTAATTAATTTTACACTACATGTTGGATGGGATAGATAATAACACATTTACCAGCTTATACGCCATGTGTCCCACTGCACAAGGCATATAGTCCCTTTAGGTTAGGGTAAAATCCAAGTATCCCATATACAAATTGAGCTGATCAGTAACCGTGTAATGTGTAGACAACATGGTATGTAGCCCACTATGCATGTCATGTACTCTGAAGTTTCAAAATTACTCCTCACACATTGAGTCCCTAGTCATGTACTTTGGGAAATATAGTAAATGTAGTACATGTTGTGTAGTCAAAACTACATGCCTTATTCTTTACCAAATTACACAATGTTAAAACTTTAATGATTTGGTAAAGATCAGAACTACTTTTCATGTATAAATTATTCTATAGGTTGTTACTCTATGCAATGAAGCATCGTTTATTTCATATTTCATAAGATTAAAATGGTATATGAATTTAATACATGTTGGGTTCATTTGAACAGGTATTCCCCCGGTTACCTCCAAGGTGCATTTATGTACAAGGTAAAGAATCCCCAGAAAATTCAGAATAGGATTATGATAAAATGATTGATTAATTAAAGATAATAATTAATATATTTGAGAGAGATTTTTCTTAATAATAACCATTAAGGAATCTAATTATATTTTTATTAAATGCATAATTCATTACATGTATGTGTAAGATCATGAGCTAGACCAGACCTTATATGTGATTTGTTTCCCTTATAATTTATTTGTTAAATTAATTGTTTTCATGCATGCCATCTCTCCTCATTAATATGTTGGGCCTACATTCTCATAGTTTCTTTTATGTAAACCCCTTTTTAACTCCCACCTGTATGTCACCTAAAAATCATATGTAATGGATGGATCTCCCAAGATAGCAGAGGTGGTTCAAGCTGGAGCTGAGATAAAACCAAATCCCAGGAGATACATAGGTGGATATGTGCAAAGCTATAAACACGAACCCAAAAGTATCATGGTGTTTCTTCCCTAAGTTAGGGTTATTTTATCATCCTCTAGATAAACTAAACATAATAAAATCCCCTGACAATTTCCATCAATTTATTTTAATTCTGTCAGATTTATGTTTTTTTCATTTTGGATATGTTGTCATGATCACAAAATTAATGAAATAATAAACATGCAATATAAAACTAAAATAAATTAGTCAAATGCATAAATATTGTAAATACATGGTTAATAGCATTATTAAGTTCCCAAAAATATTAATAATCATCTTATAAAGATATTAAAAAATTTATTCATAAGAGATAAAAATCCCTCAATAAAATATTAAGCCAGATTAAGACTTTCATTACTTGATTAAGGGAAAGACTCAATAAAACTATGTGTTTTACCAAAATTTGTTGGGACACTTAATTTTATAAAGGAAGACCTTATGAAATATTTTTGGTTAATGTAATAATATTGTATCAATATAAGTTACCATTGATAGGCTTGGTGTAATATTTGAGGAAATAGTTGAGGAAATCCAAGTCAGGATTTCTAGATTGGGGAGTCCACTCAACAGATCAAGGAGCCTCAAGCCCATTGTTTGCAAATAACTTCCTACCTAAATATCTTTAAATAGTTTGACCATCCGTTTTTGGGGTTATCCGAAGGAGAATATGGATCCCTTCATCTAGAATGTCATGGCAATTGGACATTTCGAGTTCAATGGCGAGCACCAGTGGGACAAGATAAAATAGTGGGAAACTTAATAAAATAATTTTTTTATTTCCTATAAAATGTAATAAAAAAATTATTAATTATCTTATCTTTAAATTATATAATTAAATGACAATATATTCAACCACACTATCCCTATGATCAATTTTGGGCAGAGACAACATCCTCACTAAGAGAAACTTCATGGAGTGGTTTGGACACCTTTGGGTCATTCTATGCCATGAACGGAAGTCTTACATACTTGATTCATTATTACCTGATATACGTGTCCAAGAGGCAAGTGATTAATATTTCCTTTTCTATGATCGACATATGAATGAAACAGTCAAATTTCAATGTTTGATGTTATCATCAATGTCTAGTGATATCATAAAGTCTCATGAAAACATGGATTCCTATAGCAATCTCAAGAACCTCTATATTCTTTACTAGGGGAGTGTAAGATATGAAAGGTTTGAGATATCTGAATCACTCTTTCCATGTAAGCATGGAGAGGGTTCCCCAACTAGGCCTCATGTAGTCAAGATCATTGGCTACATTGATCTCCTGGATGTTATAGGGTTTAAACTCCCCGATGATGTGTCCACCGATATCATACTCGCATCACTCCCTCATAGCTTCTCCAGATATGTTTTTAATTTTATTATGAACAATATTGAGAAGTGTTTATCTGATCTTATAATCCTCATTCTGAATGTGGAAGAAGATATGATGTGTGAAAATCCATCTATCCTTGTGGTGAATAAAAGGAAAAGGAAGGCAAGGAGGATTAATCCCAAAGATTCTTCACACCCTTCTAAGAAAAAGAAGATCAAAAGGAAGGCAAGGGAACATGTGGCTGTTTATTTTTCATGTGGCTAGAAGATCCACTAGAATAAAAACATCCCCCAACTAAAGAATCAAGGGAAATATTTAGATGCATTTATTATCTAGTGAAATTTATCTATTCTACAAACTGGGTATTGGATATAGCTTGTGGTGCTCACATATGTATTCAAATACATGAACCAAGTAGATTCAGAAAAATTGACTGAGGGGAGGTAGATCTATGAGAATCTAATGGAGCTAGAATTGTTTTTGTAGCTATCAGGCACTACCACCTCACATTTCCAACTGAGATGATCTTTATGTTAAGGGGTTTCTTTTATGTTCATTATGTTACCAAAAACAATATTTCTACATCCATACTAGATACAGATGGAGTTTTTTTCAAGTTCGGAAATGAATTCTTCTTATTTTAGAAATATATCATTTGTTTTGGTCAGGAAAATTTATACAATGATCCTTACATGTTGAATTTCACAAACCAAGTAATGTCAATCGACAACAATGATAGATCTCATGAATCATACTACACTCAAATTTTTCATCACCAGCTAGGTCAAGTAAATGATAAACGCTTGACAAACTTAAATAAATATGGATATTTATATTCTTTTGAACTAAAAACACTTTGCATATGACATGTGTGTGTACAAGGAAAAATGACTGAATCTCCATTTAGTGGGAAAGGTGAAAGGGCCAAAGAGATTCTTGAATTGGTTCATACCAATGTGTGTGGAACATTTCCAATTGAAGAAAGTGGTGTGTACACATACGTCATAACTTTTACTAATGATTTTAGTAGAAATGGATATATCTACTTAATGAGGTATAAGTCGAATTCTTTTGATACGTTCAAAGAATAAAAGAATGAAGTTTAGAACCATATTGTTAGGAATATTAAGAATCTCTTCTCAGAATGAGGTGGAGATTATATTAATCAAGACTTCATTGATTACTTATAAGAGTTTGTGATCTTATCCAAACTCACTCCTCCTTACACACCTCAGTGTAATGGTGCAAGTGAAAGGAGGAACCTCACCTTGTTGGACAGGGTGAGATCAATGATGAATCATGCAAGTCATCCATTATCCTTTTGGGGATATTCATTACAAAAATTGGAACACATACTAAACCAAGAACTAACTAAATATATAAATGTTATTTTATATGAGCATTGGAGTGGATGAAAATCCATGTTGTCAAATTTACATGTGTGGGGTTGTACAGTGTTTGTTATGGCCTCTTCATGTAACAAACTTGAACCCTAAGGCACAAGGTGTTCTTTTATAGGATACCCCAAGGAAAAAAGGGGATATTTCATTTTCAATCCCTCATACATAAAGGTTATAGTGGTAAGGCACCCCATATTCCTTGAGAGGGAATACATCTCAAAAAGAGATAGTGGGAGAAATATTGACTTCGATGAAATCGAGGCTCATGGTATATAAGAGTTGGTATAGGAATAGATTCCATAAATCCCTATAGAGAATATTTTATTCCAAGGACACAAGTACTATATAGGAGTACAAGAGAGGTTCAAGAATGGGAATGTTATAGTATTCTATTTACTGATGTTGGTGACTCATTATTGGTTGATAATAATGATCCTCCAACATACAAGGAAGTAGTAAGTGGAAAAGATGTTTCCAAGTGGAAAGAAGCCATGAATTCTAAAATGGATTAAATATACCAAAACCAAGTATGGATTTCTATAGATCCTATAGTTGATGTAAAGCCTGATGTTTTCAAATAGGCATTCAAGAAGAAACTACATATGGAAGGACAACGTAGTACCTATAAGGCATGACTGGTTGCAAAAGGGTTTAAACAATGTCAAGGAATTAAATATGATGAAACCTTCTCACCAGTTGTGATGTTGAAATCCATTACAATTACATTGGCCATTGTTACTTACCATGACTATGAGATGAGGAAAATGGATATCAAAATAACCTTCCTTAATGGTAACCTTTAAGAATATGTCTACATGACACAACCTGAGGGGATTGTGACTCCAAATAATTCTAAAAACGTATGCAAGTTGAAATAATCCATTTATGGATTAAAGAATGAATCTAGGTCATGGAAAATTTGTTTTAATGAGGTCATAATGGTATATGGTTTTATTAAGAATGAATGTGTGATTTGTGTCTACAAATCGTTTAGTGATACTGTGGTAATTTTCCAAATAGTATATGTTGATGACATATTACTTATTGGAAATGAGATACTAGTATTATCGTCTGTTAAGTCATGGTTGAATCAATTCTTCTCCATGAAGGACATGGGTGAGGTAGCATATATTATTGGGATCAAGATCCATCATGATAGATCCAATAGATTTTTGGGCCTAAGTAAAAGTACATACATTAACAAGATACTAAAGAGACTCGGTATGGAACAATCCAAGAGGGTATTGTTTCCAATGTCACATGGAATTAATATTTCTAAAAAAATGTGTCCTCAAACACATGAGAAAAAAGAGAGAATGGAAAGAACTCCATATGCATCATTTATTGGGTATGTCATGTATGCCATGTTATATACTAGGATAGATGATACCTATGCATTGAGTGTGGTAGACAGATATCAAACTAACCCACTTGACCGCCATTGTATGGCAATCAAGACTATCCTTAAGTATCTAAGGCATACTGAGGATATATTCCTAGTTTATAGAAGATATGATTCATATTCTAGTTTCCAGACTAATCAGGGTGACATGAAGTCACAAATGGGATACATATTCACTTCAAATGGAGGTTTTGTGAGCTGGAAGAGCTCAAAGCAGAGTGTGATCATGGATTCTATAGTAGAGTCTAAGTATATCACATATTTTTTGATACATAACAATTTATTTTGGATGAGAAGATTAATCTGGGTGCTAGATGTGGCACCTAGTAGTAAAAATCCCATCAGAATCTATTGTGATAATAATGCAGCGATGGTTCTTGAAAAAATCCAAGGTCACATCAACAGATGAAGCACATACTTTAGAAGTATCATCTCTTGAGGGATTTTTCTCTGAGAGGAGAATTTTTAGTGAGCTGTATTTCCACGAAAGATAATGTGGAGAACCCCTTAAAAATCCTTGACTCAGCAGAAACATGATCATCATGTGAGGTCAAGCGGACTGAAAGCCATAGGCAGTTAGTTCTAGTCTATGTGATAGTTTTTTAGTGTTGGAGTCCTAGAACAAACTATTTGTAGTTTGATTACATGGATATTTAATGTATTTAAGTATTAAACATCCTATTACATATTTTTCTTTGTTCTGCATGACTATTATGTAATAATTTCCTAGAGTATTTGTTGCATTGATAATGTCATGGCAGTTCCCCGCTATGATAAGAACATTTAAATGCTATAATAATATTTTTAAATATAGTTTTGATGTTGGATAAAATACTATGATGGGAAACATAGTATACAAACTTTTAGGTGAGAGTAATCATAAGAATAAGAGACTTCCTCTCAGGAAGTCAGCACTTGGTAATCTCCAAGACAATAAATTTTGAGAACAGACCCTCTTGTACGAATTCTGAATGTTTTTCTGTCATCAAATATTCATATCTATGAGCATATGTAATGATTATTGTACTTTAATATTATCATTAATGTGTTTCATGACTCACACACATTGATTACTAACGAAAACCATAACTCTATATGTTGGCGGGAATTATGGTATGTTAGGTGCCTCATGAGTGGCATGTTAATAATGGATAAGTCGAGGAAGGATTTGTCCATTCCATTTATGTACGATGATATCTCATCCATATAATTGAAAAAGAACCATCACATGAAATTTCATGGCCATGGTGTAATGACATATTTATTTTAGGTAGTCAAAGAATGATGTATCAACCACAATGTTTGATGACACTATCATGAACCCTCCTCGATTAGATATTTAAAAAAAGGATTATATAACATAGTGAGTGTTCATATGAGGATGTCATTGTTGCAACTTTAATTTCTTTCTCTTAGGTGCCTTGACCTGTTCCAAGATAGTACTCTTGGACTTTAGAAAATCCCACCAAATCAAAATGAGAAAGAATCTTAGAGGGGAACACACTATTTGATTTTGGTAGTATTAGTTAAATTATATTTGAATTTAATTGATGGAATAAATATTATATTCAATAACATAGAATAATGTTATTCCAATTAAAATGATTAGATAAATTAAATAAAAATTTATTCACTTGATTATGAGTAAAATTTATTTATTTATTTTATTGAACATTTAATAAATATTTATTTACTAGTTTGTAAATAAAATATTTATTTAAGAGAATAAATTATTTTTTTATTTATTAGGGTGTTAAATAAATGGAAGTGGAGTTCGAGTGGACAAAGGTTGGTCTGGTAGTAAAATAATTATTTTCAAGAACGTAAATAATTATTTAACTAGTTGGAATAAGTAAAAATAATAATAACACATATATTATTTTTTTTATGTCAAATTTTATTTATTATTTTGTTTTTCACAATTTGGTGTACCATAAATAATGATGCAGTATTATTGTTAATATCATGGATTTTCTATAAGGTTATGAATGTATTTAACTGTTGTTATGCAATTAGGTGTACCTTATATAATGATGCAGTATTATTGTTAATATCATGGATTTTATCTAAGGTTATGAATGTATTTAACTATTGTTATGCAATTAAATATTGTAACTAAATCCACATGTCAATAAATAGAAAAGTATGTATATTATGCCATGTATCGAACTGCACGCCTTGTGAATTGAGAATTGTTGAGTCAAACAATTTCTCTCTTGAATCCTCTTCCCACATCCCCCCTCTCAAGAATGATAGATGTTCTTCATTACCTATGAATATGTGATCAAGAACAAATGACACAAGACACTCACTTCGCCATGCTAGCACACAGAGAACAAGTGTTGTTGATCAGAGGCCATCAGAGCACGTGTGGATCACCGCTAGAGGGATTCTGTTTTTGATCCTCGCAAGTTCAACGAGACAATTTAGAGGGATCATTCCAGATGATCATCATCATCCACAAAGAAAGTATCGAAGACCAGGCATTCTTTTCTTTACAAAATTAAATTAATTAATTATAAACATGATGTGAAAGATCCCTTCTCTCTTAGATCTGGTACATTTCTTCTTTTGTCTAAATATTTTATTTTAATACATGGATACTTCCATTAATCATTGTATTAATCTTGTATTATTCATCGATTAAGGAAAAGGAAAAGGGGGGCCCCACCCAACACTGCACTTCTGCAGTGCCTAGAACCTTCAAGTGGTATTAGAGGGAACTAATAATTTTTTATAATTATTTAATTATAATTGATGATTTATGATTTAATAATTTAGTTTGTTAATTCAAGGTTAAATCATTCTTGTGGTCTAAACGTTTGAGATATGTTCTTCATTTTTTTATTTCTCGCTGATTTCAAATAAATGAATAATGTTTCTATTAAAATTAAAACAAGGAACTCATCAAGAGACACCAGCAATTCTGACCCGGCGACTTGAATGTACGCATTGTGTGTTTGGACCTACACATCGTTTTCTCTACCATACATTTTGTGTAATTTGGACTACATGCCATGTAGTCTTGTTCATCACATCAAGAGTAATTTATAAATTACTCAATCCATGGGCATTTTTCACACATGGTGTAATTAATTTCACACCATGTGTTGACCGGTAAAGATAGGCACACACTTACCAGATTACATGCCATGTGGCCCAATGCACATAGTGTGTAGTCTCTTAAGCTCAGGGGAAATGTCGTGTATCAAATACATGGATTGATCTGATCGGTAACTGTGTAATGCAGAGGCAACATGACGTGTAACCTAGTGTACATGCTGTGTACTCAGATGTTTTTGAAGTAAGCCTCACATGGAGAGTCTATAGGTGTGTACTTCAGGAAAGATGGTGATGGTAGTACACACCTTATAGTCGGAACTACACACCATGTACTTTACCAAATTACACAATGACAGAAATTTAATGTTTGTGAAAAGATCAGAACTACTTGTCATGTATAAATTGTACTACAGGTCGTTACTCTATGCATTGATGGTTCGATAATCATGAACTCTAAACTCAATCGAGAAAAATTTCATTTTTTAAAATAAGAGTTAGATGATATAATTCTCATGATAAAACTCATTGAAATTTATGCTTCCAAATTAATCTCCCAAATATTTATTGAAAAAACTCTCCCTATGTGCTTCTATGCCATTTTTAACTTGAAAAATATTCCTAATTTATCCATAGTGAAAACATTCTACATTGAATTTTCCTTATACACAACATGAGTACCTTTCTCCCCCTTATTCAATGAACTCAATATAACTTCCTTTAAGGTTTATAAAAGAGATTTAAAAATACATGAAATTAATTAATGAATGAAAACATAACATTATTAATATGAAATTACCATGAGGATGGGTGTCTCTATATCTTAAAACATATAGAGAGGGGTTTGGTTGTACATTTATATATAAATGGTGCCTTTCAAAATCTACCTTCAGTAGATCATTGGTCATGTTTTTATCCACTATAATTTTGGTAGGAATATACTCTAATTTTACAACCTATTTCTAAAATTTCTAATTTAGGAAATGGTATATGATATCAATGTTCTTTTTTCATAAGTGATTAATGGTATTTTTAACAATATTTATAGAACACGAGTTTTCAAAAAATTATTGGAATACGATATAACACTTAAATTATAATTTCTTAAAGTTAGTGTCACATTCATAACAATAAATTACATGCTTGAGTCACTATAATATACTTTTCTTCTACAGTTATAAATGATATGTAGTTTTTCTTTTATAATTTTCTAAGAAACTTATGAGCTGTTAATATAGGGAAAACTCCTCCAAAATTATATAATTTCTCATCAATGTTTCTCAACAAATCATTATAAGTAAATCCAAATAGTTTTTTTTGTGAATTACTATAATAGAACAACCCAAAATCCACTGTTTGGTTTATATAATGAATTATTATTCTCATAATTTTCATATTTTTTTATTAGATAACTTTCATAGTGAGAATATTGATATTTATGAAACAAAATATATTTTTGAATAGTTATCATATTAAGTACCATTAATTTTTATGTAGAGAGTCATATTATCCTCCTGAACTTCACCATCTTTTGAAATTTACATTTATGACTCTACCAGAGTATCCATTAGATTATATTAATTTATTTGAAAACATTTCATCACCTACTTGGAATATTTTTTTGGCATATGGAGGTATCATCCTTTCATTTAATCACATACAATCCAAGGAAAAATGATATTTCTCAAATTAATGAAATTTCAAATTCTAACCTCAACAGATCAGAAATATGTGTTCATTGAGTTCTGTTTTAACCTCTAAACATGATTTAATTAAAATATATGAGTAAAGACATTTTCTATCAATTATCCTCATCTGTGTAGATATTTTGATCAATACCTACTCTAGAAAAACACATCCTTTACAAACATTATTGAATTAGAGGGTATCATTCTCTTATTTCTTGATTTAGTCCATATAAATATTTATTCAACTAGAACACTTTAATCTCATCTTCATGAACAAAAAACATCTTAGTGGTCAATATTGACTTAATATTCACGTAATCCATTCAATAAAACTTATTTTATTTCTATTCTATATGCATTATACATATTTTGAATTGTTATATCAAAGAATAACATAATAATATCCAAATGATCCAAATAAAAAAATATACCACCTATATAAATTCTTTCAATCTAGGAATAAATCATACAAACCATCTATACCTTACTCCTATTCACTTTACGATCTTCATTATGCTTATTTTGAAAATGCCATTTGGTTCTAATCATGTTTTTATTTTTTTATAACAGAACAATTTTCCAAGTGTTATTATTTTCAATTTAGTAAAATTTTTCATAAATATATATGATCAAAATTTCATCCTTGGTATCTTTATCAAATTATTTTCATTCCAATTAATATAGAGAAAAAATTAAGACGATTTATCCTTCTTGTTTGAACTGGGGCTATCTTCTCACCAACAATATTGTTTTTAGTGATTTATGCCCTGAATGGAAATCTAATTGAGCTTGATGTTTCTATTATTTTTACTTTATCATTAGAGTTTTTAGAAAATTTCACTTTATACATTTTAACTCCTCCTAAACTGGACACATATTCATCACTTTTTACCTTGAAAATTGGGTTGGCATGGTATAAATTCTATTTTTTTGGAACTGAACTCTTCTCATCTATTTTTAACTTATATCATTTCCAGTTACAAATACATTACTTATTTAGATGAATTTTTCAACCTATTTATTATAGAACCTATATTCCTTACTCTTGGATAAATATATAGGAAATAAACTTTATTGCCATTTTCGTAAAAATTATTATTCTTTTATTCATTGAAAAGAAATAACTTACCTTCAAACACCTAGAAATTCTTGAGTTTTGTCTTCATTCAATACAAAATTTCATAAATACTCTTATCTATATCTTGAAATAATAGTTCTCGATTGTAGATATATATCATTATAACAATTAATTCATTCCAACACTTATATGGTAGTGTTTTTTCAATGATCATATTTTATTTCATATTTTTGATTATATGGTTTCTTCTTTCGACAACATTGTTCTATTTGGGATTTCTCACAACTGATACTTGACATTGGATCCATGTTTTTATTAATATTATTCCACCCCAATATTTTGGAATATAATATCATTAGAAGTTTTTAAAAAATTAATTTTTATAGAAATCATCTTTTTAGATTCTCTTCAATATCGTGTGAGAAACTTAAACACCTATATTTTGAGTGTAACCACCATTAAAAATTTCATACTAAAAAAATCATTAATAAATAAAACATTATACCATGTTCTATATTAATCTTTAGAATTCATTAGTCCAAAAACATCCACATGAATGATATTGAGTGGACTTGATGATATTCCCTAATTTGGATTATAAGTCTTCTAAAAAAGCATTTATTTTTTACAAGAGTCACATGTATGAGTATTTACATATGTGATGTTGAGAAAATTAAAATATCAATATTTATTTACAAAAAAAATCAATTATTTTTTTCTCAAATTGAAAAGTCTCTATGCGATAATTTTTTGTCATCCTACTTGGACAATATACAATAATTTTTTCCAGTAATAAAGTAATGTTTTCTTTTTGTTTTTCATTATTGAAGAATAATTGAATCATATATATCCTTAAAATCAAATTATTTATTATTAAATTCTATATTTTGACCTAATTCACACAACTAACTCACACTTAGATGATTTTGGATGAGGAATTCAACCAATATTATATCTATTTTTCAATATTCCCATTAACCAACTTTGGATTTTCCTGATAGAAAAATCATAATTGATTTATTAGTAAAATTAAAATAACTCTATTTTTATCATATTTATTTTTGTTAATAAGATATATATTTTTTCCATGTGTGAGGTACATCTATTTTCTAGAACCCACAATTCACTTCTATATATTTCTCTCAATAGAATCTTAGAAAAAATTTCCCTTTAATTTATTTTTTTTCACCCATGGCCACTAGTAAGAATATCGTGAAGGTGGAAAAGATTATGTGTTCCATAGATTCAAGATTTCTTCCTCATTTTGTGAAGATAAATTTATTTTATATGTTACATACTTATTTTATTCAACTTATGGATGATATTTACCAATTCTCCCTATAAATTGATTCACTTTATTTTTTACCCTTGAAGCAAAATTATTTGATGTATTCCTATAACCTTGAAAATGAAAATAATACCCACTAGAATAATAGTAAAATTCTGAAAAAACTAATTTAATATTATAGGTGTTGTTTCTGTTTGACAAAACTCTTTATAATTGATAACATATATTGAATGTATCTTAATTTTCCACAATAAAAACATCTAATTATTTGTGTCATATTCCTACCTTTTTCTATTTGATCATATCTAAATTGTTCTTATTGCAAGCCCACATTCCTCTAGGGTGTTGAAACCTATATAGTAGCATCAATCATGGTTATATTCTACTTATAATCAATATTCCAAAAAGTATTCCCATTTTTTGAAACAATTCACTTTTGGGATATGAATGCATTCATTATTTGACACCCTATGAGTTTACATTGTTTCAAAAACACTTTAATTCTCTATGTATTACAAAGAGTGATGTGTATCTCCTGGATTTCACACTTTTGATCATATATCATAAATTTTCCTTCGATCTATTCAATTATTTATACTCTATCCTTTTTATATTTAGATATTCTATCGATTATCATGGTGTTTTCATTAATTTTGAACATAATATCAACATATTGTTTTCAATTTTCAAGAATTCCAAATGATAGTTTGCCAAATTTTTCATTTAATTATAACTTCTCTAGTTTCTATTTTTTTATATAAATCTTGGAATCATAGAACAATAAATTTTCATTCGGGGTTTTATCCCTCCATTCAATAAGTTATTCAACTGTTTCTTTAAGTTATATATAGAGCACTAGACCACTAAAGGTCATTCATTTTGGAGTTTCTAATGTTTAGGTTCATAGAAAAAGATTTTAGTATTTTTAGTGGATTTTGGGAGTTCAAATTTAGTTACATTAAGAATTTAAATTTAAAGTTTTATTGATGATGTAAATTTGGTTCTCACAATCTAAATGGTTATTTGTGGCCTAAAATGTGGTATTTTTGGGGTGTGAATCAGGGTAAAAACCACTAGTTCACAATGAAAATGGATAAAGGCTCATGTTTGGTTAATTTTTACCCATAAAATTCAGGGTGTGAACATGTAGTTCGTGGTTTGAATTGATATCATGATTATAAGATCTAGGTGACATATGTTTTAGTAATCCTTTAACTCAAGAAATTCAGGATGTTAATGAACAATTGACAAGATGAATATTTTTTGGAATAATTTCTATATATTCTATTTTACCCTTAAAATCTATCAAAATCCTTTATTTTATTATGAACCCCATGTGGTCAACGTTTCTATTTTAGAGTGCTTTTTTCATTTCTATTAGGATTTATTCATTCCTTCTCGAGATCGATCTATGGTGATTTGAGGTGATTTTTCCCTCTTTCTATAACAGTTTCTTCTATGTTAGGTTCTTTTCTCTTGTTATATCTTTTCATGCAGTGGATTTTTATCTACATAATTTATTTTGAATTTATTTTGATTCTTTTTTGTAATATTCTTTTTGTAGTGTCCTTAATGTGTTGTAGATTCTATTTGAGAGGGGTAATCAAATATTTATGATTTATTGTTTCATTATTTTGTAAAATAATGATTAAGGTATCGAGGTAGGGGATTTTTTGATTCTATTACTTTAATTTATATTGTATAATTATCATGATTTATCTCATAGGTTAATAATAGAATTAAACTTAATAAATATGATACTAGAATTAAAGAATGAATTTTGGGTTGGATTTTAGTTATCACATTTGTGTGGATGGTGTTGATGGTTTACCTATCTACATGTTAGATAGTATGATATATCTTGTTAATTTTTTTCTTTAGAATGTTAGTTAGGATTGGAAATTGGTTAAATAATATAAATCTGGTAATTCTTATTGAACTAAATAATGAGGAATGATAAATGGTTATCATTATTCTATATAATTTAATGAAATTTAAGTTATGATTGAATCATATTTAAATAATTAATAGTTTTAGATAAATGATTAATTGTGTTGCATGTAGTTGAAACCTATTTTCAATGAATTGGATGATTTAAGATGTTATGAATTGAATTTTAATTAAATAAATTTTTTTGGTGATAAATAATCGTGCTTTTTTATAAAGGTTGGATGCCTTTTTCTAGGACCCAATTGACCTGTTAACTTTTAATTTTTTTTCTTTCTACAATGTGTGATTTTTCTATAACTAGGACTTTATATGAAACATCATGTATTGCAAGGATGGTCGATGGACTGGTGAGAAATGGGGAAGGGTGACCATGGATAGGTACAAGTCATCACTAGTGATGGTAAGATAAATTGTGATATTCATAGTGGTTTCATGGATAGTATCATGAATAATGGAGCGGGTTGAAGATATGATTTCCATTTTTAAGATGAATTTAAATACGGGATTATTTCTTTGGAATTCGAAGGGCCAGGTTAATTGATTTCAACATTCCATTCCCCACTACTTAATGTATCCATTTTTTCTTAGTCTATACATTTTTTATTGTATCATTGGAAAATTCCTATAGTTCCAAGAATTATCAAATGGAAATGAATATTAAATGATTTAACCCATGGGTATATGGGTTCAATGGTGGAATTTAAATTTTTGGGTTATAATTATATAAAATTAAACAAGCAATTGAAAGAGTTAATTTATTTAATTGTTTTTTATAGGTTATGTAGTCATTATTATTGGTAACCTGGTGTCCATGAGATGGTAGCTATAGTTGAGTCTATGGCTAAGTAGAAACCATTAGTGGGGTGTTTCCAATGCTTTTACGCTGGGGCACGCGTGAGTGTCCATCACACATGGGAGGACGTGCGACTCGTGGCCCCGCATTCCTGCTTTCCTAAGGCGGGTGGCGTCCGTTCTTTGTTCAGGGACGTCTACTCCTTGATCGAAATTGGGATGATGGGATGTCGGTTCTTCCTTCTGTGGATTCCTCCTAGGAGCTCGTCTCCTAGTTCGGGTCTCCCTCATAGATTTAAGACGGGTTCGTGAAGCTCATTCCCAGCGCCATATCTACATGGACACCAGTTAATTACGCTACGTTCGCTGAGACGCTGCAAGGGGTCTTGTCGGGGAAGCAACCTTCAGTGAAGAGAATGGTCACGCTGGGGCGTCGTTGGCATGTCTTGACACTAGGGATTGGAAAGTATGTCTTCTATCCCTTATTAGGGGGGTTCTCAAGGGTGCGGAAGCCCGAGGCATCCCACATCGAACGCGGGGGATTGTGTACCATTTGAGGTTTTCCTCAGCTTCCCGAGTTTTAACACGGGGTATGCTGCGAGTTTAATGTCTTGCGGAGATGGATCGGACTGGTCATAACACTGAGAGTGGATCAGATTGAAGGACCCCCTAGGGGGAACACCGATGATGGGCCCGACACATGGGTGGCTTCCCGAATACCATTTATTGGGATGGGATGGAATGATATCACCGGGATGTGGCGGCCCGGGTAGGGATCAGGATGGATGATGGAGTGACGGGCTTGAACCTCGTGGAGGCTTCCTACATATCCCCATGGTAGGAAATCAAAGTCTACGTAGTTCGGTGATACGGTGGGACACCTGAAGAGGCGACCCGTGAGAATGGACGCATGGATTGGATCTTGGATGAAGTAAGATCTTCGGGATAGGGCATGAGCTTCCTAAGGCACGTGGGCTCGAGGGGGAAGTCAGGGTGAGACATTGGTGTGAGGCATGTGGCTTAAGCTATGAGGCGGACCATAACAGTGGTTGTGAACTGAAGCGAAGGGGTCGGAACAACTGAGCTATGGGATTTAACCTCGTGGAGGCTTCCTACATATCACACGTTAGCACAGATCAAATTCCACGTAGTTCAGGGCATACAGTTTAACGTCATGTGGGACAAGATACAGTTTAATGTCACGCGGGATGAGATACAGTTTAACGTCATGCGGGACAAGATATAGTTTAACATCATTCGAGATGAGGGAATTTGGGGCTTACACTCTGAGGCGGCCCAGAGTGGGTATGTGGATTATGCTCTGAGGCAGCCCATGGTGGTCGGGGAACCGACGTGGAGAGGTCAGAACGACCAGCTGGTGGGCTTGAACCTCATTGAGGCTTCCTACGTACCATGCGTTAGCACAGATCAAAGTCCACGTAGTTCGCTGGGATGGGGCTTACGCTCTGAGGCGGCCCATAGGAGGATTTCATGGTCGATGCACGCTCTTAGCCCACGTGAGTCATGCTCGGTGTGAGAAACCAGAGGCAGCAGGGACCAGACGATCACGTCACAAAGGGGTGCCTCCGTGAGAAGTGGAAAGGGGCTTACACGTTGAGCGACCCAAAGAGGAAACAAGGGCTTATGTGTGGTTAGCGGCCCTTGGTGCCGGGGCTTACTCCAGGATGGAGGCCCGTGGTGTGACAAAGTGCAGTAGGAAAGGGACTCCACTGGCCTTGGTATGGGGAAGTACGGAGATGAAGGGGTGCAACCTTCCGCAAGAGGCTAGGGGATTACGCTCTGAGGCAACCCTTCCCCCATGGACAAATTCCACTCCGACAAAGAGGATCTCATTCCATGCGAGGAATAGTCCATTCTCGTGGAGACTAGAGGGCGTAAAGAATGCCCGAGCCGGGGGGACCCTACATGCGAAGCACGGGGTCAGACCACAGTTTAATGTCATTGGTTAAGGAAGAGGTACTTAGCAGTTTAATGTCCAATAGCTTGGACGAGGTGGGTTTTCTCCACACCCCTAGGGCTTACATGCCCAATTCCCTCTACCCCTTGTGGGAGGGAAGGCATCGGCAAGGCCATAGTGAAGGGGGGCCGCAGGGTGAACCAGCGAGGGGTCCACATTAGCATGGCTAAGGTGGATAGGGATTACGCAAGTAAGCTGCCCACAATGTCTTCCTCATGTCTGGCCATGAGGGAATCCCAACTAACTGATGGGTTGAGGTATGCACCTATGCACTAGTTCACAAGCGGGATAATGCCAAGGGCGTTGGAATCGACCCGAACAAAGGGATATGAAAAGTGTGAATCACATGAAAGACATTCGGAATGCAATGAGAGTGGAGTGGAGATAGAGGATAGCTACTGACCATGTTTTCAACACAGTATCCTGTCGCGTTAGCCTGGAATGGGGACAAACAAATGAGGGGTCAGCTGTTGACCGTGTTCGAAACAGAGGACCTGAATCAAAGTGTCGCCCAAAGTCTTTCAGGGCGTTGGCCCAGGATAGTAGGCTGACCATAGGTCAATCATCCATACAGTTAGGGGGTCCCTCCAGACTTGGAAGTGGATGCAGATCTGAATGAAGGCCACAAAATTCTTGGGGTGGGGTGATGGAGTGTTTGAACGGATTCCAATGCTCTTGAAACTATGCCACTGTAATCATGGCATTAGGCATCTTCTTCTTGGCGCACAAGGCATATCTTATTTGGAACAATAGGCATCCTATGTTTGTAGCACATGTTTTACTACAGTTTATAGTCATGTAGATAGGACTATGGCATCTCATGCTTGGTGCATAAGGCATCTCTTATTTGGAACAAGAGGCATCCTATTATTGAATGATATTGCATTCTTCTCAGGGGAATTGATGTTGAGAATATCAACTCATGACATAGGAAACAAACCAATAGGAATATTTCAACTCAAGGAGTTTCACAGTGTTTGAAGGAGTATCTTAAATCATGGTATTCCCTAGGATGAAGGTGGGTGCGCATAAGGGCGCAATGGAAAATCCCGACATCCCGGCCTGAAAAGTTCACGGTGGGACTCTCCATTTTTCATGGGGGTTTGTGACGGAAGCGAAGGAACCGGATAGGAGTGACACACAGGATAGGCTGCGCGCAATAAGGAAGGTCTGCGTGCAATAGGGAATCCATGCACGCAATTGAAGCTGCTGCGGGGAAAACACCGGGTTAGCGCGCAATTCAGGGATGCGCGCGAAAACGGCTGGGCCGGCGCCCAAAGGAATGGATTGCGCACAAAAGAAGGATTTGTGTGCAATAGAAGGTGGGCGAACGCAAAGGAAGGATTGCGTGGGACTTGGTTGGCCTGCGCGTAAATGAAGGAATTGCGCGCAAGGGACAGAACCCGAAGGGGTTGGACTTTAGTCTAATCCATGGGGATCTCGTGCGAAGGAGGATCCCGGGGCGAATTGGTGTGGAAAAGAACCATGACTCAAGACCATATTGCGCGCACAATTGCGTGCATGGGAGCTGGTTCAAATTCCGCAACCCCAAACTGTTTGGGGTCGCCTTCTATTTATAGGCATCGGCAGGCGCGGAATCCATGCGACGCGCGAAATCTTTCTCGCCGGGAACTGTCGGCGCGCAAAACCTCACAGTGAGGAACCGGGGCGCGCAAAATTGTGCGCCTCACCGGCTCGATTCCGCGCATCCCGGGGATGCTTTGCGCACACAACTTTATTTCGCACAAGTCCTCCATTATTTCGCGCACCACTTTTTGGGGCTCTAGACCGGGCCTCTGATTCCGAATATGATTTCGCTTTTCCATTTCGAAACTTCCTCTAGGAGTTACAGACCTTTTTCAGCGTCTACATGGGGTCTTTGATCTATATCTATAATCCTTATGTTATGTGATTACATATATTATTGAACCCATTTCAGTAGGAAAATTGTCACCCAATGCACTATGGGGGGTGTTTTCCACAACTTCTAGGTTGGCAAGGGTTGATGGTTGACTACCCCCTCTCTTTCACTACCTTCTCTGTGAGTAGTATTATTATCTTATATAAAAGAAGGTTACCTTACTATATATGTGAATGGAAGGTTAAACTGTATTGGGATTATTTCACACACAATTATCTATAGATATAGTATCCTATGTGTTATTATAGGTATAATGTGTGCAGGATATGATGGCTTGAGTTGTAGTACATGGTGTATGGGCTATGGTGTCTTTTAAGAAACTAATCATTCATTATTTGAAGGTGGTGATGATGAGAACGATGAGATTATATATTGAATAAGGTGTGAAATATTATAAAATTTCATTTGATTCATGTGGATATTTGGAGGGAGATAGATCAAGATGTGCACTATTGGGGTGAGAGAAGAAAACCAGTGGGGAAGTCTGGGAGGGGTACCATTAATGTTATACCTATATTGGATATTATATTATTAGTTATATGTGATACTTGGTGAGACATCCAGTGTGAGGTTGGGAACATAGAATACTTTATTAGGCGATAAGTTACTTCAATTTTTTATTCACTGGACTTTAATATTATTACAGTAAATTTGAATGAAAGGCTTTGGGGAGGACCTACTGAGTATACATGTTATCTTTACCCCTATCAATATAAACTATTTTTTAGGTCCACTGGAACTAGATGGAGATCAGGATGGACGATTCTAGCTTTTTGAGTTGTTTATGATCTATTTGGGCTTCAAGGCCATTATTGAGGATTTTTTTTGGTAGTTGCTGTATTCAGTTTATTATTTTTTTCTATTTTTATTAAATTACATTCATGTATTGAGATATTTTTTATGATAAGGTATTGTTTGGAGGTCTCATATTATCTCTCATTATTTATATTCTTCTTAGAGGGAAATTCCTCTTATTTGTGTGTATAATATCACCTCAATGATAATCACAAACCCATTGGCCTGTTGGAGGAGGAATTCTGGTGTCATTATACTACTTCATTTATTTCGAACCTAGGAGGGGAACATTTTTGGTTATAGGGTCCTGACATAGTGGTATTTGATTCATTTTTGGGAATAAGATGGAATTTGGAGGTCGGTATTGGTAAATACATCATGGGTTGGTTGGGAAGAGATTTAAATTTAATTTATTAAATTATGTAAACAAAGAAAACATCCTAGAATACATTTATTTATCCCACATATGATCTAGTGTATGTATCATCAAATTTATTGTTCCTACTATGATAAGTGATAATGGTTGTGGGCTAGAGACCTAGGAAAGGATCATGAATCCTTCTCATTTGTGATTGTGTTTGATTTGGGTAGACTTTTGGGTTAAGTTGAGACATAATTAATTAAATTTAAATATTCTATATTCCTATTTTATGAGTCCCTAAAGATTTTTTCTTTTTTAGGTATGAATCCAAGTCAAAATCTCCTTCATGTTCGTGTTGAAGATGTGTGGAAGGATGTGAGAATAGATCTCAGATTTGTTGAGGACGAGGATGAAGTAACATTGATGAGGAAACTCCATTGTTATTAGGACCAAAGTATATACATGAATGACATATCTATTTTATATTCAGTGATAGTGGACTATTTATAGGAGTTAGAGATATCCTTCATTTTGGTGAATTTTTAAAATGGGCATTGGGTTTCACTAGTGGTGATGATGTTGTGTGGGGTTGCTAGACATTGGTAGTTCTTATTCCTTAGGGATTGTGAGGAGTCATTTGTTTCATGGGATAAGATAAAACATTAGTTATAATATGAGTTTATTTATTTTATTATAAATTTGGCCAATCAGTAAGAGCTTATTACCCTTCGACAGAGGAGTTCCTACGTGAAAAAGTTTGGGATAAATTTTAGAAATCATCTTCAGTATGCTTCAGACCTACTTACAGATGATGAGGCCAGTGATCTAGTGTCGGATATCAATATTTATACTACCAATATATATTAAGGTAATATCCTAAGTATAGGTTTTTAATTGGAAACTTTCCATGCTTAGATCCTCCCAAGTGGGGAGTCATCAAGATACTCTATATAGCATAGTCAATGTTTGGGGTTCCCTGTTACATATAAATAAGGTATTTTAAATAGCTAGAGTGAGGTATCAGAACTATTCATCTCATTTCACCATGGTTGGTGGATCTTAGGTCACCTCCAAGGGATTATAATTTTATATTCTTTTGGTGTCTATTGTCATTAGTAGTGGGAGCGCCCAAAATTTCTGAGTCGATAGTTTATCGATTGTGTACGCATCAGGTTTTTTCATTGCAATAATATTAGATAAGGTAATATAAATAGGGTGTTCCATTTTATCATTTATAAATGGGAGAAATGGCATGTAAATCATGGCAACATGATGCTCCTCATCCTCATCGAGCTGATCATGACCATGTACATGGTTTTCATTAGGGAAAAATGGGTCTTCGAGTAGGCCAGTGTCAGATTTATAATCATTATTTTCCAATTCTAGGAATGTGATACATCATTTGAGGTAATATTTTATTATTTTATACTTGGTTGGATTCCTTGTTTGATCCAGGATCTTCACACTCCTTCATTTCCTTCTCCTATGTCTTTGCTTTGTGACTTGAGGTGGAGAGGCTTCTAGTTACCTTGAAGTTGACTATGCTTCTTAGAATTCGAGATATCATTTTTGAAGTTTATAGAGATGTTGAGATATTTGTATATAAACACCAATTTTATGTAGAATTTATATGTTTGAAGATATATCTATGTGACATCATCATCGACATAGATTGGATGTATTTTGTGCAGGTTTTTTTTGGATTTATTTAAGAATAAGATTGTGTTCAATGATAATGATGGAGATTTTTCCATGTTCATTAGTGAGAGAGACCCTCATACAGGTTAGAAGAATTCCTGATCATTGTCTTCCATAATAGATGATTGGATGATGATTTCATTATGGGTTTAGTCTATAATGTTTGAAAAGGTTTTGGAAGATTACTTTGATGTCTTTCTTCAAGTGGTTTTCAAACTACCCCCTTGATGGGAGATTGAGTTTTAGATAAATATAAATTTTATAACTTCTTTTATCTCAATGTATTAGATTATGATGGTAGATTTTGAGTTGTAAAATCCAATTATAAAGATCAATGATCTCTTGCAGCAAGGTTTTATTTTTGTAAGCATGTAACCTTAGATTGAACTAGTTTTGTCACAAGGAAGGATAATAATAATTTTTGTCTATGTATCGATTTTTATCACTTGAATCTGGTGAAAATGAATAAGTGATTCCATATTTCATAGAATAATTATTTCTACAAATATATAAATAGAGTTAGTTATTTCTCAATGAGTCATCATTGGTTGAGATATCATTAGATGTGGGTAACGGATGAGTACATTCTGAAGACTTCTTTCTGATGTCTTTATGGTAATTATACATTCATTTTTATCTTTATTAGTGGGAAATATTCTATATAAGTATTAATTTAATTGATGAATATATTATTCTAAGAGTTTATAGAATTATTTTTGGTTGTTTTATAAATGAAATCCTTGTATAATACGCAACTGAGGGGGAGAAAACAAATATTTTGTGGGTAGTTTTTGGAGTTCTGTATCATTAGTATCTATTTGGGAAGATGTCAAAGTGAATGTTACAGACTCATGATGTTTTTTCTTATGTAATTTCACGTACCAGTGTGGAGTAGCTATGAATCCTTTAAACATGGAGGTGGTTTCTTCTTGAGAATCCCCCATGAATGTTGCAAAATTGTAGAGTTTCCTATATCTTATAGGATATTATTATAGGTTTATATGTTACTTCTCTTAGATTATGACTCCTATATCAACCTTGAAAATAATGTTCTAGGAATTATTCTATTCAAAATAGTTCTATTCTTCTTTTTATTATCTAAAGGAGATGTTTTTTAGTTCCCCAGTTCTTTGTTTCTTCGAAGAGGGAGTTCATGTTGAGGTTTACTAGGATGCTTTATATCATGGAATGAGGTAGTGTCCTAATTTAGTTGAGCGATGATGTTTCTTATGGGTGTAAACAATAATAACTAAATAAATGTAACTATTTCATCCATGATCTTGAGTCATTTGTGGTAATTTTTTTCTTGATGTTCTAGCAGAAATACGTTTTTGGTGAACTCTTTGTGGTTTCCATCGTTAAAAAAACATGAGTTAAATATTTTCCCAATGTGGACTAAATAGTAAAAATGATATTGTATGTAATTATTAATGTAATGTCATATTGATATTTTTTATTCACCAATATAAGAAAATTTTGTAGCTGAGTAACTAATAAAGAAGTTGCACAATGTTGTTTTCTATGAGTCTTGGGATTCTTGGAGAGTGGTTGACAAAATATTCATGATGCATCTTGATATAGGTAATAGTTTAGTGGTAGAGGATGCCATTATCAGACGATGCTTTAGTCACATTTAGTGTAATATATAGTGGATTCCTATATGGGGATTTCGAGGTGGAAGTCTCGTGAGATCAAGTTGTATGTGTTTATTCCACTAATGGATGGTTTGATAATGATCAACATAATTTGTTATTTAAAGGGAGGTTTTTAATTCACTTAGTGATGTGTAAGGTGGTTCTCTGTGAGATTCAAAAATCACCTTTAGAGGTATATCTTAACATGAAAAATATGTACCAATATTTAATAGGTCAGTTTTTTGTTTTGAGTTCATGTTTTCAGTTTTAGAGTTCATAACCCAATGTCTAGTCTACCCAAAAGTGAAGAGTGAACACCATGTTCCCAGTGTTTTTCTCTATCTAGTTGATGTACCTTAGAGGTAGTGGTAGGACAATTTTATTTACTTAATCACCAGTTTACTTAAATATAAGGTATGTTATGATGATATATGGGTAATTATGGACCATTTGAAAAATCATCTCACTTCATTGAAATCAAGGAGCCATTCTCAAGGAAGGTTTTTTTAAGGTAGTATCTAAAGTATGTGGTGATTATTTATAGATTATTGAGTAAACTTATTTATAATCAGGATCCCTGTTTCACCTTCATGGTGTGGAGAGGTCTTCATCATACTTTTGGCTCCCATTTCTGTTCTGTAACTTCTTTTCATTCTCATATAGATGGTTAGACAGAGATGGACATTAAAGATCATAAATACATGTTGCACACATGTGTCCTAGATTTTAGAGGTTCCTGGATAAGGCACCAACCTATGATCAACTTTTATTATAATAATAGTTTTCACTACACAATTATAATAGAAAATATTTAATCTTTTTATATCCAATTTTATTGTTCTTGGTTCTATTGGACTTGGGTAAGAGAGTCAGAAAATATTGGGTCAAAACTAGTGAAAAGAATAATAGAAATGGTATAGGTGATTCATTAGTTGATAAAGGAGTTATATGATCATCATAGTTACAATAAGGAACATTGGAGTATTCCAAAATAATTTTTTTTTGGATATCATGTATTTTTAAAGGAGACCCCTCATAATGGGAAACAAAGGTTTGGTCGTTAGAGTATTTTTTCTCCTTGGGTTGTGGCACTTTTGAGGTGTTGGCACATATAGGTTTCATCATATATGCTTGAACACTTCCCCCAAAATGATAAATATTCATTATGTTGATGATGTTTCTCAAATTCAACTCTATATTTATGATGATTATAATATCATTGATTGGGGTGATGTTTTTAATAATGACAATGAGATCTCCGAGGAGTGGCTTTTGGACATCTAGAACCACTATGAAAAGGTTTTTCATGGGTTTTTGTTTCCCTTAATTCCTAGACTAGGGTGATACGATGTTTGGAAGGAGATCACATGGGACCATGAATTGTAGATTCATGCTTATTATCACAAATTTTTATGTGATTTATTCGGTTTTTTAATTATTTTTATATTATATTGACTTTTATCTATCTTATGAGATAGTTAAATATTCCTTCATTCCTTATTTATGTCATTTCTTCTATTTGAGTTGTATCTTCCCTAGAGACTGTTGCATAGTTTTTCACCCTTTCCATATAATTTTTATGGTTTTGCTCTTATGATGGAAGAATTATTGAGAGGTATCTCAAGGTGTGGTTGTTTGGATATCCCTTTTTCTTACCCAAGTCTACATGTTTGATTCTAGTTCTTGAGGATGAGAATTATTTTAAAGTTAATTGGTGAATGTTATAGGTCCCTTATAACCCATTCCATTGTGAGTTTCTAATGTTTTAGATGCATGGAGTAATATTTGAGTATGATTAGTGGATTTTGGGTGTTTAACTCTAGTAGTAGTAGGATTTCTTGGAGTTAAGTGTTTATCATGGAATGATGTTGGTATTCATGGATTGAATGGTTATACACATCTAGAAATGGGTAGTTTGTAGGGTATGATTCGCAGTGTCAACCATCGGTTCATTACGTGAATGGACGAATAGTCATTGTTAAACATATCCCTAAAAATTCATGGTTTAAATATATTGTTCAAGACATTAATTGATCTCAGGACTATAGGACCTATGGAATAATTTTTGTGGTGATCCTTAGGCAAGAGCCATTCATAATGTGAATTAACTATTCATGTTGTAAATGAGAATTTTGAATAATGCCTATAAATTCTATTATAGCATTGGAATATCTCCAAGTAATATATTTTCTTTTTAACCCTAGGTGGGAAAAAATCCTCTTTCATAGTGATTTCAATCCATATATTTTAGTATTGATTCAAAATTTGCTCAGATCAATCTTTGGTGACCCGAGGTGAGTTCCCCCCGTTCCATTATGATTTCTTCTCCATTTGTTTTTCTTATAACTTTATATATTTCCATGTTTTGGTTATTTATCTCCTTTATTTATCATGGAGTTATATTTAGTATTTTAATTATGTCCATTTCATATCATCCTTAATGGGATTGAGATTCCTTGTGGGAGAGTTGATCAGATATATTTTCAAGTTATTTCATTATTATTCAAAGAATGTTGAAAATTTTAAGGTATGTGATTTTTTAATTATCCTATGTTTAGTGAATGTGTTAAGGGTAACTGTGAAATTACCCTTAATTAATATTAAATAGGACTTACAAAATAAATTTTGGTTTTGTGTTGTAGTGATCTCATTTGTTTACACCATGTTGACATTTTTTCTATTGATTTTCGAAATAGTTTACTATAATTGGTTGATTTTATGGTTTATGATGTTTGGTACACTTGGAAATTAGTTAAAGAACATAAATTTGGTAATTATTATTGAACTAAATAAAAATTAATATTAAATTGTTGTTGTTGTTTATTATAACTTATGGAAAATTAAGTTATGATTAAATCATGTTTAAATAATTTATAGTTATTAATAATAGATTCCTTAGATTTCCGATCATTGAAAACATTTTTAAATAAATATGTTAATTGAATATGGTAATGAATTTTTTACTTTTGAAAGAAAATTGATTGGGGTTAAGCAATCCCATTTTCTTATGATGGATGGACACCATGGTTATAGGCCACAGATGCCCTGTTAATTATTCGTTGTTTTCTTTCTACCTTATGTGATTACTATAGACAGGGATCCTTGATATTAAACATGAGGTGATACTAGGATGGATAGTAGACTAGACATAAATGGGTGGGGGTTCTTAGGGTTGTGGTAGTATTTTAAATCCTTGATGGAGTTATGGATGGTGATATATATAGAGGTTTTGGGGATGAAACTAGTACCGATGGAGTGGGTTGAAGTTGGTATTTCCTATTTTATGATAATTTGTAATTTGGGTTTCATATTTTTTTATGAATTTATTAATTTGGAGTCCAAATATATGGGTTTATTTATTTATTTATTCCCTTTTCCATTCAGTAACACATTTGGTTATTCATCATTTAGGTATCTTTTATTGTAGCTTAGGAAAATTCCTAAAGTATAAGGAATTATAGAATGTTAAATAATATTAAATTAATTAACCCATGATATTGGGGGTTATATGGTTTTATTATTATACTTTTTGTGGTAATAAAGTAAAATTAAATGTTCAATGGAAACATTTAATTGATTCACTTGTGTGAAAATAGGTTATCTAGTCCTTAGAGATGGAAGTTGGGTGTCCAAGAGGCGATACATGTAGTTTATCCAATGTCTAGAAAGATTCTATTTAGTGGGTTTTGAGATATATATATATATTATGTTATTTTATTTCATATACTACATCACCCATGTTGATAGAGAAACTCACACCTAGTAGACCCTGGGGAGTGATTTTCTCAACATATTGGTTGGAGAGGATAGATGTAAGATTACCCCATATCCCCAATATATTATCTGGGAGTAAAATTACATGCTGGTAAGAATGGAAGTTTACATTATTTATATGTTTATGGAGGTTTGTATTTTAATATGGTTATTTTGTACACATGTATCACTGAATAGAATTTCTTAATGGTTATCGTAGGTATACTTTGAACTTTATATGATGTATTGAGGTGTAGTACATCATGTATGGCTTGTGGTGGATTCAATGGAACTACTTGGTTACTATATGGTTGTGGTAATGATTATGAGATTATGTGACTCATGGGGTAGGTATTATTATACAATTTCAATTGAAGTTTGTGGATTGTTGGAGAGATATGGATCATTACATTTGATGTTAGGGTAAGAGAGGTAAAAAAGTGGGAAAATGGTAACAAGGAACCTAAACTTGTATACCTATGTCGGATATTATATTATGAATTGTATGTGATACTTTTTGATGGGGTAGTAGTGAATATTAGAACATAGAAATCTATATTAGGTAACGATTTAGTTTCATTGGTTATTCACTGAGCTTTAGTATACTTTATTCTCATTTTCATGAGAGGATTCTGGGTGGATCCTTTTGAGTATACATGTTATACTCAACCTAATATATATAAAATATTTTTTTGGTCAATGGGAACATGATAGTGATTGATCTCAACATTACTAGATCATGGAATTTTTTAGGCACTGTTTGTGCTTCAAGGTCACTGTTGTGGATTTATTTTTGTTACTTGTAGTGTAACGTCCCGACCCAGGAGACACCAAAATGGTGCCTTAAGATTGTTGGTCACAAGGACTCAAGCATGATTCCCTATAATATAGAGGATTATGAATAGAGGTGAGGGTATAATGCCAGTAGGGTGGAGAGTCTATGAACTCATCATTATAGAAACATAGAAGAATAGTAATAAATAATGAAATAATGTAATTAGTATTAATGAAAGGTTGTGGAATAATAATAATAAACTAATAAAATTTCTAGTAACAAATATAAAACAATGCATATAATATGTAATACTGTCAAAGTGTAAGTAGTATAAATGAACCTACAATATACAAGATAATGATATACAGTAGGTAATGCATACAAATAATGGATAAATAATAAATAAATGACCCAAAATATATCTCTAGTATCATCATGAGTGATAGAATAGTCCACTAACATACTCCATCCTAACACAAAAGGATAACAGCAAGTAAGATGATTGATGATCTTACTAGTATGCATCCAACATGAAAAATCTTTCCTGAATCGAAGTATAATTTATGAATTTATCACCGATCCTAGAGGAGGAGAGGAAGATATCTAAACATGAGTAGAACTAGTTGTTAATTGAGGATGAAAAGAGGTGGATAAATATTAATAAAATGTTGGGGAAAACCGTAATTTCCCACTCATTAATATTTTGGTACGTCACATTGCCCCAAGAATTCCTCCTCAAATGCCAGAGGTAAATGAATAGTTTCTAGGATCTAATTATGGTATGGTGAGGCACACTTGAGTCTATGTGATTGATTATCTTGGGTCATCATTTTAGAATATCCTGAGTCGAGAGGTTAGATTACATTTTTACCTTTTAAGTTGTTTTGGTTGTTTTATTATTATATTCTTGTATTGGAATATTTTTTTTTGTAAGAATGATGTATTTTCTTGAATCATATTATCACTAAACCCTTATATTATTATTACAGGGAAATACCTCCCTTTCGGTGTATGATATCCCCATCGATGACAGTCATCAACCTATGGCCTATTAGAGGCATGCTTCAAGCATCATCATCCCTCTTCTTTTATTTACATCCTAGGAGTGGTACCTTTGGGTGGGAGGGGTCATAAAATTATTCTAACAGATCCATTTCCCCCAACTTCACTATTTTTAGCATCATCATAATTGTATTTTAGTGTGTCTATATAAGATACTAGAATATCTACACTAAGACATTTTCATTCATAAACTTCTTCCACTTTTGACTCATATAAAATATCACATTAATGAGATAAAAAGTTCCTTCTATTTAGAACATTTTTTATCGTTTTCTATATCTTATTTATCCATTAAAAGTTTTTTTTAAAAATTCACCATCTTCATTATCTTGAAAATTATTAAATAACTTGGTCATCATATGACCCACTCTACCTAATAAAAAAACAAGTATAATCTTGAATTACAAATTTACTTTTACTTTTCTACGTTTATAAGAGATAAAATTCACCACTTCATTAACCCCAACAAAATTTAGGTCAAATTTAATGGAAATTTTCACCATCACTTCAAAAGATACTTCCTTTGAGTTATCCTTTGACCATGTTTTATTTTTTTCTTATTTTATATGTGATATGATTACTATGTAAGCATTCTAGAGAACCATCCTTCAAATATTTTTCTTCATGAACATATAACATTAAATTTAAAATTGAATGTAGTCTACTCAATATTTTTTTCATGATTGTTAAAACTTCAATATTTTGGAAAAGTCTACACATAATTTTTATAATATAATTTATACAAAAAAGGATTAACTATTTTAGTTCATCTCATCCTAAAATCTGCATACATATTCCATAAAACCTATAACATTGCCTCTAAAACTTTTGAATCACCTTCACATAAATTCCAAATTTTTTCTCACATAGAATGTTAAATTTTTCAATACATTACCTCTGTTTAGATAATGTTGGCTAATTCTACCGCTATATCATTTATTTCCTTGGAATATATATTCAATTAATTGTGGTCACATTCTGATAAGGTTCCACTTTCCATGTTAGTTAAAATTCCATGAATGATTGTTATGTAAACTACTATCCCCAAAGATCTGAAGTAGTTCCGCATCATTTTCTTCCATAATTTGAAAATTTTCATTTGAAAATTGTAAATTATTTATGACTAACAACTAATACTACTACAATGATTTGAGATAGAGAGAGAGTACATCATTAAAAAACTAAGCTTGAAAATCAGATATTGGTTTATTATCCTGAAGAACACATCAGAGGGGGTAAATTAGGGTAATAAATATTTCAATTAGTATACCTTGATAAAAATATTATTCTATTGATTTGAAAAAAAATTACGTTTATTTCTAACTTATTCATTATAAAAAATTAAAGAAATAAATATCATAATAGATTATACATGGTTTAACAAAACTAGTTAAATCCATGGAGCATTCAGATGTAATTTTCAATGTACATATAAGACAAAATCTCTCTTATTTTATTTTTTATTACATAATAGATAAATAACATTGAACCTCCAAATCACTTTACAAAGGAGATAAGAAAGGATTCAAAACCATTCTTCATAGATAAGGATCACTTCTCCTCACATGATATCCATTTTCTTAATAAGAAATGTTTATAGAATACAACTTCTACAGTGTGTCAATTTTATATAGAATTATTACTTTCCAGTAAGATATAGGTCATGTAAATTAATCCCTTTCTCACCCTTTAAACTTTATAGAAAGCCTATAATTATATTCTCATACACTTATTCTTGTTGTTCTTCACTTAAAACTCCATAATTACTTACTAATTTAATTGTTGTTACTATTTCAAACTAATTTGTATAGTCTTTGAGAAAAACAACACCTTATGTTGATATAATCTCTAAGATAAATCATCTTCTACCCTCTCTCCATTAGAGATAAATAAATGCGTCAACCATACATAAATTGGGTTATTAAAAACATTTATGTAACATAAATACCTTTAAGGTTTGAGTAAAAAATTTCTTATTATAATTTCAAGTATTTAGAAATTACTTGTTTGGGGTGTGGTCACACATTCTATAGAGTAGACACTTCATTTAAAATATTTTCCCATGAAGTAGCCTCTTTCACTATGGTTTAGAAGATGGATCAATCAGATTCTACCATTATGATCTGCAACTCTATATTGTAGCTTCCTATTGACTAGATCCACAATTCTAATTTATTAAAATAATCCTTTAATTAACCACAGTCTTGTAATGATATCATCTAACTTTTAACTCACCAAAATAGATCAAACATATACATTTCACTATGATAATAGATTAAATAGACTTAGAAAATATAAACCCATATTTTTAACAAAAATCACACCCTCTAAGATGCATATAGATTCTAAGGCATGGATGAATCCTCTTCAACATTATTGTAGTGCATTCATATCTTCACAAAATAGATACGTTTGAAACTCTAGTGAAATTGAAGTTCATTAAATCATCTCCTATGACATGGTCAAGAACACAACAACATAGTGTCAAAGATCAACTTTTATTGAATCCATTGTAGCATATCTACCCTCATTGCGGTGTATATTTGACCCATATTTAAATCCTTATAAACCCTTACATAGATCCTCATTGTTCCGCATGATTTGTTATGACAAGGATACCCTAAATAGTTTGAGAGACATTAAAATCCAAAACCATCCTACGAAACATCCTGATGGGTTATATCGTACTGACTGTCTTCTATATAGATTTCTATCTATGATCAATAGCCTTATAGATTTAACAAATCTATAATAATCCTCTAATAATCACCACTTCTCAATATCCTTTTTCAAATTCAAAACTTGGGATTAATTATAAAAAAACAAAATCAATAAAAAACATCAAAGATATTTTTCAGAATTAATGTATACCATGATATTTTTATATTATTTTTTGATGTATTACAGATCTATTTTCTTCATTTCTCAATTTATAGTTCAAACCCTACATTGATCCCACTCTATTTATTGCATTTTAGGTTTTATTATTTATCCCTCTATATATATTTTAATTTTTTTTCTTATATATATAATCTATTTATGTTATTCATACTTATTTTTATCTTTCTTTAAATTAAAATATCCATGCCATTATTGTTCCCCTACAATTATTTCTTTAATACAAACCCTAGGATGTTTATATGGGAAAATTGTTAAATTAATATCATCCACTCTAAATTTTTTTCTAATTAAAATAGGAACATTAAAAATTTTATAAAATTTTTGAATTTTTTTATAAAAAAAATTTATTAGAGTATTTATTTATCATTAAAAAAAATTGAATGCGTCTTGTTTCACTGTTTTTATGAAAATTTTACCAAATATTTTGGAAACTCTATTCATGGTTTATTATTTATTTTTCTCTTTATTAATATTAATATTATTTTTTAAAATATTTTATTAATAATTTATTTAATAAAAATTATTAATTTTGAAAATATAGTTTTTAATAAAATAATCTAACATTTATTTCCATTCTTTAAAATCATATCTTTTTTATTTTTAGATTATTTAAAAACTAAAGATTTTTTTTCATAATTATTCTATGATTTATTATATTTTTATAAAATATATAAAAATATGTAAATACCCTTTTGAATTCCACCGTATGAAAGTTAATTATATTTTTTCCCTCATTATACCCTTCAATAAGATTTAATATAGTGAAATAAATCCTTATTCGTTACATAAAAACCTATGTGTATGTGTTGTTGTGGAAATAAAATCCATGAAATTATATTAGTAAATAAAAAAAATTTGTCTTTACTTATCATGAACTAAACATATTGATATCCTATTTACCAATGTTTTTCTATTTTGAATAACTTATAATTCCATATTTTGATTGCAAGGTGTTCTCTTAGACAGTCAGACATTCATTTAATGGGGAGGGGGGGATTACTGATTTATCATCTATTATTTATTCTATATAGTGTGAATACCCACTATCATGATTAAAAGTTATTTATATACCTAGAAACTTTATTTTATCGAATGCTCATTTTACATCAATGAGTAAATTTTTCTATTATTTTAATTCTATTAATATTGTTTTCATTTTCATATAGAACACATATATATATATTATTATTATATGATAGTTGATTCTAGATGTAATTATCCATAAAATTCATTGGGTAAAAATTTTTATCTCATGATATTACTATGTTATGGGACATTGGTGGTTAACCCATTTAACTATGTTATGAGACACAAGGGGTTAGCCCAGTCTATTATGTTTTAGGAAATGAGTGACTAGCATAGTCCACTATAATATGAATGTATTAGTGGTTAACCTTAACATAATATTATGATATCATATGATTATAAATGTGACAATTCCCTATTCTATGCCACATTCTATTATATATCACAATGGTTCATGATTATTGTCTTCTGATTTCACATCCTTACACATGGTATATGTTATACTTCAGGGATCACATTTTTTTATTTTTTATTCCATAATATATGATTCTACAATCACACCTAATGATAACTTATTTCGATTTCATGATCTTATATCATTATTGTATCATCTATCATTTCCCTTGTCTGCTATATTTTTTATAATAATATTTTTATAATTATATAGTAAAATTTTTGAGAAAAAAATATAAAATTTTGGAAATTAATTGTCATTGAACCATTATAATGATAATGCAGAGTAAAATTGGGTGACACAGTGGATTTTTTATATTAAATTCATTATCCTGAACGTTTTCCAATGAAACCATCAAATTTTAAATATTATATATAGTGTTTATTCCTCAATTAATGCATTGTCCTCAAGATCATGCATAAAGACCATTCAATTCTAAAATTCACCTAAAAATTTTAATTTTGCATCTAGAATTCTCAAGAATATTTATAATTAAATTAGGGTTTGGTGTGATAATATATTTAAATGTTGATAATGTTTTTATAATAGTATGAATCACCTTGAAATATTTTCGATCATGTGTTCAGTAAATATGTTTGTTCTTCAAGTTACAAATAACTTGGGTTATTAATATTATCATTTACACAATTATGTAAATGTGTCTTAGACATATAGACATATGATATTTTTAGAATTTATTATAAATATATTCTAGGTAATTGTTAATAGTAATGTCTCATTATTATTATCACTATATAATATTTTTTATTGTTTATTATTATTATTATTATTATTAAAATAATACTATGTAAAAAGGGGGGAGACCTCCCATTTCCCCTCATTCAAGTTCCTTCAGGAATAAACCAATGGGGGAGAAACCATCCCCATTTTTCAAGGTTTCCTCCAGTATATTCCTTATAATTATTCTAGGTGAATCTTCTTCTCCATTATCTTCTCTTATTTTCTTATTATTTTTCCATTATTTTATTATCTATTCTAATATTCTTCCCTTGTTTGGGTTTTTTAAATGAAAGGTTTTCTCTTTGTTAAAGAGAAAAATTGAAAACCAAGGTGCTTCTTTTCTCATTTGTCAAAACAGACATTCACATTTTATCTACACTTGGCTGATGATTTTAATGTCAACTTATTTCCCAACAGTATGTCTTTACACAACTAGGGTTTTTGAATATTTACAGATTATTCTATTTTTTGGATTATAATTTATTAATAATGGTTATTTTAGTTGATAAGGAGGTTATTAAATGGGTATAACCCATTCAAATTATTAAATAATTCCGAAAGGTAGGATTATTTATGTATCACCTATTATTTAAGGAAAAATGATTTTCTTTCTTATTATAAATCAATTTTTTGATGATATAAATGATATATATATTTTATTTGATGAAGCAGTTATAAAATCATGATTATGTTCTCTTGTTTGACACTTTATTTGGTAAAGGAATTATTTTAAAGGTATTTATTATTATTATATAAAATAATGAACACAATGAATTTAGATAAATTACAACATTATTTCTCAATGGATTATATGAAAATTATTTCATTTGTATATATGAATATTATTTATAATTAATTTTTTAGAATTTTTTATGGTTGGTTTCAACGGTAAAATGGGTATTTTAAAAAATTAAATGTACTCCATTAAGAGTGTTTTTTTTAAACCAATTTTACCCAATTAATTATCATTTGTGATTATATTATTTTGTTGATAAAATATAATGGAATGTTATAAAATAATAGAATCATTGTTATGTATTTAACTATTTAATCAATTTATTTTGGTAATACCTTATATGATACCTTGGGTACTTAGGAGTGTTACTAGGAGAAGTATCATGCTATGTTATAAAGAAATTCACCTTATATTACACCCTCTTAGTAATGATAAGACTCTAAATAGTGTGTAATAGTCATGATGTGTTTCTAACTAAACCCATTATAGGATTAATGTTAGTTTAAGATAATGATTCCAACAGTGTCGTATATGTTGTTGGATAAGGATTTTTAGATGACGTGTTTGAGTATATTAGGTTACCCTAACCTAGTCACATAGGTAATATACCTTAATACATCGATGTAATTTTTAAATAAACAAATATTTTTATTATGTAACCATTGGTTACCTTCTCATTATTCATTAAACATATAAAAAAATTCTTCTTTATATGTAAATATTTAAATGTGATATCTTCATGTTAATGGTTTTTACTATAATATAAATGTTTATTTAATATTTATAGTTAATATTTTCATGTTATGGTTTATCTTATAAATGTTATACAAATATTATGTGGTGGAATCCATTTGGTGAGTTTATCTCACACTATATCTACACACCAAGGTGTATATATAGATTTTATATTCTATGTCTATTTTTCGAAGGTTTGGATAGAATTTATTATATTTATAATGTTTGTAACACTATATAATTTAATAAACGATGGAGGTGGTGGCATAAAAAGTTGTCTGTATGCAACTTAAAGTTAAAAATGGGTATCATTTTATTTTTTATTATGTTTTGTGTCTTTTTCAATAGTTATTCTAATTTTATATCAATTTTTCATATGCATATTATACATTTTTTATTGGATTTTTAGTTATTTAGTTAATATACTATTTAATTACATTTATTAATTTTAGTTATTATTGTAAATTTTTTCCGATGCTTTAAATTATTTCCCCTGCTACGTTTTTCTAGCTCGGGATGATCAAGATTTTACTATGATCTTTGTGGTAGACTAGCTCAGGTATCGATTTAGGATACCCCAAGATGGAGTTTATAATAAATAATTATATTTTTCTCATGATCATGTCTCTAACTTATTTATGATCTATTGATAACTTCTTTATGTCACACTGAAATAGTTTTACCCCTTTCTGAGCATTTGATCTCACCTGTTTCATACGCTTCCCCATTTCCTTAGATGATCATAGAAGTTAAACACATTTTGATCACTTTATAATTTGTATTTGATGAATTATTTAATTAATTATTTGGTATAATAATAGGTCACTAATGAATAATGTACTCATATCCCAAAGTAAATAAAATTGTGATTCTAATAGATTGTTATAATTCATGACTTGTATAAAAAAATACATATGTTTAACACTAAATAAAATTCGGTGGGTCTCTGGGGTACTTTAATTGGTATGAGAGTAGTGTTTGATTAATTTTTGGAATTTAAATAGAGATAAATTTGTAAATAAAGCCTTATATAGATAACTGTTATCTCTAGAGTACAAGGTTATGTATAACTATTGGGACTATTAAAGATTAACATTTAAAATGTATTTAAGTTGAGACATATTATAATCTTACTATAGAAAATATTTGTGATAAATTTAGTTTTTTTCTAATGTATTTTGTAAAATTTAAAAAATAATTGATATGTATTTATCAATGAGTAAAAAGTTTCAGGAAATGATTTTTTTATGGTGGTATAAGGTACCATACCATATTTTAAAATAAAATTTTTAATAAAATTTCTCCCTTAATTATAATATATAAATATTAAATGTATTTGTTTTCATTATTTTTAAATATATGAACTTGTAATTATTAAACATTATTACTCAAAAATTAAGTAGTAATGAAATTATATTACATAATAAAAATTACATTTATATTTAAAGCATGATATTATGAATTTAGTCTCTCATATTTATATACTTTTTTTAGAAAATAAAAAATGTATCCATATATTTTAATTAATAATATTTTCTTGAATAAAGAATTAGAAAGTATTATAAATTCATGTATCAATTTTTATTTTTAGGAGTAATAATTATTTACCAAAATGGGTTCATAAAATTTAATATATTGAATTCATGAATATTTTTACACATACTTGTTTATTTAAAAATTACATTACCCTTTTTGATAGTTTCATCATTATATGATCATTTTATTAGTAATGTATTTATTGGATTATAATTGTTAATGTATTATTTTATATGTTCTAATAGTGATATAATTGGATTATATAACCATAAAAAGTAACATAATAATTTTAAATTTCATACAATA
The DNA here is from genome assembly GCA_963277665.1 of Viscum album. Taxonomy (NCBI): domain Eukaryota; kingdom Viridiplantae; phylum Streptophyta; class Magnoliopsida; order Santalales; family Viscaceae; genus Viscum; species Viscum album. Next base: position 1,786,225,742 of record OY728150.1, read on the forward strand.
GTTTATGTTTAGCATATAATAAAGATAAATAATCATATAATATTTTTACACTAAAATAATGATAATTCATATATTAATTATAGTATGGTTATCATATTACAGGTTTATGTTTTGATACCCAAAAATTTTCATTTTAAAAGGTTAAGTATATTATCTTACACAAAAATAACATAATGATGTATTTATTATTTATATTTGAAAATTAAATTTCCTATATATATAGTAACTTATTACCACAAAATGCAAATTAAATTTTTATAAGGTTGTCATTTGTGAGGTAATGTGCTCATTAACATAGTATTGTAACCAAAATGTATAAAGTTCGTCAAATCAAAACAATTTTGAAAAAATATTAATTTAAAAGACATATATATCATAATTAAAATAAAAATTTAATAAAATGGGTTCCATTTTCGTAATTATAATTTCAGAATTTGCTTAGGATTAATTTTGTTAATTTTTTCTGAAAAGTTGTTTTCTAGGTCAAATGTGAAAAATAAAGAATATACATATATTGTAAGTTTTATTAAAACGTCATGATATTATTAAGAATCAATAATTTATACTTTTTTTAAACATAAAATGTATATAATGTGTAAAGTTGTTGATTTAAAAATAATAAACTTACCTATAAATCAATTCTCAAATCCATTAATATATTTTATTATAATAAAAAAATATTTTTTATTATTTACATTGAATTTAATTCCCTAAATATTCCATTATAAGTTGGGTTTTTTTAATGTTGATTAAACCTATATTATTTAATAAAATACCATTAATATTTGTTATAATCAATACTAGTCATATTCTTTATCCCAAATAATAAGATAATAATTATATTATTCAAAAATACATCTTCCACTTGGTAATATAAACACCCCTCCTTAATCTCTTTCTCCTAATATATAACACTTCTTTATTTCTCAAATATATTCTAAAATACCTTTTAAAACTCTCTTATAAATGTTATGAAATACCAATTCTTTCCAAAATACCCTCCTCAGAAGGATTTAGACTCAATCAAAAAACGTTGACTCCATGATTCGGGAAAGTGTTTAAAAACCCATTTCATCTCATTTTAATGATCCTCACACCCCTTATATTAGATAACTAATAATTTAAAGTAACAAAAAAAATTAGTTTAATTATACTATAATATTTCTATAAAACCCATATATTTATTATCTTTTTTAATTTTTAACCTCGTTTTAAAACATTATTTAACTTCTGCTGTTTTATAAAATGTAACAGAAAGACGGTTTTTATTTTTCTATTTTTTGTTCAATGATATTCCTAAAAATATATTTCATGGTTTGATATAACTTTAATATTAAAATTATTTTGTCTTAGTTATTCCATAATGATAAAAGGGGCATGATAATAAACATATTAGAAGTAAATATTTGTAGTAATTTTTAACCATCTAAAATAAACTGAGCAAGATTATTTGAATTGTACCTATCCAGAAAACTATTAATCTCAATTATATCTAGAATTTCTTGAAAACTATTCCATGAAACATCTAGAGAAAATATTACTATTAGATGGTTACCAAAATATATTATCATAACATTAAATATATTTTACACTTATAAAAAATGAATATCAAAATTACTGATGCAAGAAAAACTAATCCAATAAATGGATAATTCATGATTATAATTTAAAAGGGATAATAATACTGAAATAAACATGAAAAATGTTCTAAAAATGAAAATTAAAAAATAATTTATTTATTTCGTAAGTTATAGGGTACAGAAATCATTCTAAGACTCAAGGTAGGGGGTTTTCTTCAGAAATATCAATTCCTTTCAATAATTATTTCTTTATTTCCTATATTCTCAAATATATCTCATATACTAGGTATTAAATTTATAAATTAATTTTTTTTATTTGTTTTTTATATAATTAGGGTCTTCTCTTCTCACTTATTTATCTATATCTCATTACATTTTTAATAAAGGGACTCACCCACTATCTTTCTATTTTTTTTGGGTATTTTCTCTATCACTCCCTATATATCTTCCTCTTTATATATTTTTCATGTACTCTATATATATTATTTATATCTACTTTACTTCAATTTCTTTACTTATATGCCACTAAACTGGTACCCCAATATGTTTTTCCACAAATACTCAAGAATACCTCCCCATATGTCAGAGGTTATAGACTAATAGTGAGGGTATAAAGGTGGTAAAATGGGGACATTATACCATCATATCAGAGTAAAAATAGTGTAAATAACTAGATATCTTCCAAGCAGTAAATAATTGGAGTAAGGAAGTAATAAATAACTGAAATAGAATCATGCTGTAATACTAAATGAAATTTTATAAAATATTAAACATCCATGTCATAAATACCTCACTGGTCACCCATTGGGTTGACCATACATGCAGGAGTACATAATAAACTAAAATAAAAGCACAAAATTCTACTACTGACTTTACGATAAACCACATACCTGATATCCATGACATTACTGAGTTGATACATCCCAAAAAATATTACACATGAGCATATCTTCTTGATCATGCATCCCTGAGCCTTATCCCTATCCATCATGTATCTGTTCTCCACCTGAAAATCGTACATAAAGTCTGCACATGCACCAAGGTACATATACAGGGGTGAGAAATAATCTTAGTAGTCCACCCTAGTGATGAACCTATAAATAAATTTTCTTAACTGCTAGATCATGAAATATTCTCAACCTATCGAAGAAATAATTTAAATAATAAATCAAATAAAACATGGGAAGCCACATTTGATCCATGGGTTCGTGATCCTAGTCAACTAGGAAATGTGATGTCATGTTTATGTGTGTGTCTATATATATATATATATATTTATATGTGAATATTTATATGAGTATATTTATATATATTCACATAAATATATATAAATATAAGTACCTAAATTTTTATATAATTGAGTAAGGTTAAATAAATAAAATAAATCAATATCAGTTAATCCTTGGGACTATAATCCCAATTTTCTAGACATCTAGTGAAAAGGGCATGTATAATTAAGTCGATCCATGGGTCTGTAATCCCAATCATCACAACCATCTACTTCCAGTGCTAAAAAAGACTCTCTAAAGCTATGTTACCATAGGGGGGAACATTTTCTAACCCCAATTTCACCTTTACTCACCTCTAATCACTATAATTAAGGATGTCATATACCGATAGACAATACCGTTAATGGTCACTAAGTTAGATCCCTTTCCAATCAATCCATGTAATTCTAGTCTGATGTCATAATCCTAGGTCTCAGTCTATAGAGAATCATAGTGTTGTGACTGGGATAATCCCTTAGGGGTTGACCCATAGTTGATTAGAAAAAAGAATATTCTCCATATCCAAGTACATGCTCAGAATCCATTCATATAAATGACTCAATAGACCCAACCCTAGTAATTAACTCTAAGTAATGTAGTAATGGTATATCCACTCAACCCTAGGGATAATCCTAGGAATCACTCTACTAGAGTGTAATCATTTGTACAGTATATGTCAAATCAAATGAGAGGAGTTCCATGTCCAACATCATGATCAAGTAATCGATTAGGGACGTTGTAATCATACACATTGCTTGAGAATCATAATCAATAGGAACACCATGCTTGAACAACATAATAATAAGTTAACCATGACTGAGTATCATAAAAATTGGGATTCCACCCATGAATGTCATAATCATAGGGATTCCATGACTAAGTATCATATTCATAGGGACTCCGTGAACACATATCATAATAATTGGGATTCCATTGTTAAGTATCATAAACATAAGGATTCTATGACCTAATATCATAATCATTGGGATTCCATTTTTGAGTATCTTAAACATAGGTAGGCCATGCATGAATATCAAAATTCTATGGAATCCATACCAGTGTATCCTAAACATACGGATTTCATGATTAAATATCATAATAATAAGGATTAAAAACCCCTAAATATCATAGTCATAGGTTAAAAATTAGGGTCCCAGGAAGTACATATGAGCATCCCAATAATATTTAAATCAATAAAATTCTCAGAATCCAGATCCTAGGAAATAGTTCTGGAAATACCAATAAAGAATGTCACACTATGTTGTTTCCATCATATACAAACTATGAAGCACATATGGTAGTCATCATTTCATCAATATTAAACAATTAAATGCATAAATAAAATAGTAAGGGTGGTCGAGTGACTGAACCCACCAATATTACCATTGCATGATGGATTAAAAGTTAAATACAAGTTCTAAAGTGAAACCCACTACCATATCTTCGTAACCCTAATGTTCTAGCTCAGGGTCACTCAAACATTAGTGCACCCATTTGGTCCCTCATGTAAGGACACAGAAAAGAAATCCTACTTTGTATCCCCAACCATGAAGCATAGGATGAGGTGTCCTACATGGAACCCTCAAAAATAGTATCTGTGCGAAGAGGCATCTTACATGGGATCCTCGGAATGGTATATATAGGTAGAGGCATCCAACATGGGATTGTTCAAAATAGTAAACATGTGAATGGAATATATATATAGGATGACCTAGGTCATCACGTAAAACAAGTAATGACATAGGGGACCCTTAGAAGTACTAGTAATTTAGGGGAATCTTATACGGGTTCATCTAGGTCAAAAGTTAATATAGAATCTTGTACTAAAAGTAAAATTCCTTAAACATCATACTAGAAAGATGGATCACAAACCATCTCAGATCGAGGATTGATTATCGGAGGAAGAATCTATCTATTTATTTTGAAAATCATAATAAGTGTTCTCAAATAACCTCAAGTATAGTACCATCATGATCTATGTAGAAAGATACTCAAAATGGACTACTTTGACATCCAATTCTGACATCAAGTCATAAAGATATGACAAATCCTTGAAAAGGGAATAAAAGGAGGGCATACATGGTGTGTATACCCTAGTACATAGTGTGTACCATCAAATCCTCACCCGAGTGTGTACCATAACTTCACATGGTGTGTAGAACCTAAGTACATAGTGTGCAATTCAGGTTCACAAAGTGTACCCTACATGGGGTACCTTTTCATGTACCTATCATGGTCGGGACATGTACATTGTTTAGCCATGTACCTCTACATGGTGTGTGACCTACAAAGGGTCTGGACACATACTCTATATGACCATGTGCCCCTACATGGGATAACTGGTTGAGTACTTAGGTACACATGTGAGTAACAATACAGAGCATGTGTAACCCATATAAGGAATATACTTATAAAAGGCCATCTTCCCCAAATGGTAAGAACTCATGATATGTATTCTTGAATTACATGCCCTATAATTGGGAATTCTGAAATGGACCCCCCTCAAATTATCCTAAAACACCCATTTTCTCCTCAAAAGTTATAGATTGACCCTCAATGGGTCCTAATAAATGATAAAAGGGATTTAAAAATATATAGAGGTAAATATATGGGGAGTTATGGAAAAAAACATAAAAACATCTTACCTTTGGGTGAAATTCACAAATGATTCGCACGTTTCTGTGATCCATGGAAATCACACTATAATTCAGATCCTACCGAGCTCTCTATCGACACCTCTATTATTCTCCTGATCTCTATATTTTTCCCTCTCCCTTTCCCTCTTGATCACATGAAGGATGAATCCCATATGGGGGAATACACATGAAGCCAAAGGAGAGGAGGTGAAATCTTAATCTGATGCTCCGTTAAAAAGATATCCCTGAACAAACATGTGGAAATAAATTAATATTTAATTAAATTTATATTAAATATTAATAAATCCACATAAATCTGAATGGTTAAAAATTCCACTAAACTCATTTACTAGGGTAAACAACATTTTTTTGGGACCGACAGAGTGGTTATAAAAATTATCCAAGATTATCTTATAGGGTAAAATTACCATTTTACCCCTTATAAGCATCTGAAAGAGAAATACTCCAATGTTTTCTCAAAATTTATATCTGGGAAAACATGGGTTCTTACAGTCTCCCTACCATAAACCTTCTCATTCTAGGAAAGAAATGGTGGTAAAACTAGAAAGTATACTCTCATCCTAAGAATTTACGTAACTATGATATCTCAACAATCCAACGACTGGTCTCACAGTGTCCAGAACTATCTCCTACATGGGATATGTTTAACTATAACTGATCTAATACTCCACATAATAGTAGTATCTATATTTTTTCTCCCATATAAGTTCTAAGATCAATGGAAATACTAAATTTAAACTGAAAATAAGGTTCGCTTCCCTAAAATGGAAAATGGTGTACTCTCCACTATAAGTATTTCCTTATACCACTCCACGAGTGAAAAATCAATAGTTTTATTCATCAGACATCGAAAGATATATAAGAAGTAATGAATATTGGTGTAGAGATAAAGCATTATCAGCATACTCAAGATGTCGTCAACATATAATGCATGATCATCTCAAACTAAAAGTACACTAAGATTCCATTTAAATTCATATGTAGAACTCTATATCCATGTTCACATTAAATAGGATTTTATTTCCATTAACAAACCCCTGGAATAACATCTCCCAGTAATGAGTGTCCAGGTATAACCATGGGTTAATTGTCTCATAGAACCTAATTTATTCATAATGTCTCATCTACCATGAAGGGACATTTATCCTTTTACCAAAAAAACCCAGAAACCATGTTATTATCAGGTTTTTGAGACTATAGATCATTGAATATCACATGGCCACTCACTGATCTAGGATTTAAAAGGTAACATACACAACCAACATGTAATTTAATCACTCTAATCATACTCTAATGATTTTTTCTACTAAAAATAATATAACTAGACTACATGGAATGTTAGTCTAAATAAACATGAATATCCCAGAGGACTCAAAGAGAAAATAAATCACCTCACCTATTTTAAAATTTATTCCATGATGACATGTAACCTGATGTTATTCTAGTCATGAGATTCAACCTATGATCTAATTACCTTAGCAACAATGGAATCCTTGGTCAATAATTATAGGCACCTGGATAGTCAATTCCATTGATGCCAATATTGATACCCAAGAACTCTAGGTTAATTATTGAAGGAAAAATGAATCAATATGCCTATATTCAAAAACGTGACCACTAAACAAGCATCGTTCTCAAATGATCATAAAACCAAGAACATTTCCTAGAAATAATCCATAAATCAGGATAACCATGATCACATGTTACCACCGCTCAATGAAAAATTTCAACCAACAAGGGTATGAATTAAAACTAAGGGAATATAGTCTCCCACCTATCCTTTATGATCTACTATCTCAACTCATCCACATGGTATAAAAATCTAGGACAAAATTCAAACATATCTAAGGGAGGTACATATAACATCCAACAACAAGGTTCAAAACTATCGACACGGGCAATAAGGGCCCTATTAGCTATGAGTATCCTCATAAGGGACTACCCCTAGAGTACCATGATATAAAGTGGAAGGGATACTAAACTGAAACTCATCGGGCATCCATATATTGTAATAAACCCCTTGACGTCTAGTTCATGAGAAATTTCTTGGTACCTATTGGCATCATACATAGTGACCTAACTAGATGACCACAAATTAAGTTTGGTTAAATGAAATGTTATTACAATCTAGATCAAATTAAACCATATAGGTTGTTAATGAAACTTTATATAACCAAATCTAGAAAACAAAATCTTAAGTGGGGTCAAACATTTGGGAATCATATTCCATGTTGGCCTACTAAGGTAACTGCACCCCCCATGTATGAGGAATGAGTCATGATCTTCACCATAAAATGTATCATCATATATCAAAAAAGAATTTTATTAAATGGATATATGTGTGTGTGTGTGTGTGCAAGTAGGCTTGATAGAGTATAATTTCAATAAGAACCTATATAGGAAAACATATTTTAGGTTTCTTTCTTCAATTAAAACAATTTCTTATTTCATCAATAATAATCACACACAATTATGACTACACATGTGAATACTATGTACCAAATACGATGCATGAGATTCCCATAGAATTTTCCAACAAAGAGTCAAAATCATCCATTGACCTCCCTTCAATGGGCCGAGTGACTAAAAATATATAATAAATCATAACATCTATACAACACATGATTCGTTCAAATAAAAAAACATATAAAACTTTAACATCGCAGATTAGAATAGAAATCACATATCTCTAGAACTATGAATTCTTCATGAAATTAGTGTTTTGGATGTACCAGTATGATATACATAATAGGTTATAATGCATTCCTAATACTCCTATCTGTCACATACCAAATAGTAACACCTATGATACCACTTAGATACATCCCAACCTATATGCCACTAAATAGGTTCCATAATTCAGTTCATCACAAGGGGTGAAGCATGACACCCCATATGGCAGAGGATGCATAATAGAAATTAGGGTTTAAAGGTGGTACAATGGGGATACTGTACCATCATATCAGATTAAAAATAGGTGAAATAACTAGATATCATCCAAGATATAAATAATCAGAGTAAGGAAACAATAAATAACTGAAATTGAACCATTATATAATAATAAAAGATATTTTATAATTTCCCAAAGATCCATTTCATACATACCTCATAGGTCATCCATTGGGCCATCCATACAGACAAGAGTACATAAAGTAAACTAAAATAAAATTACATGGATATACTACTAACTCTGACCTGAACCACGAACCCAATCTCCAAGACTCTATCGATCTTCAATATCCTAATCAAAAGAACCCACGTTATAGGATTCACTCGATCATGAAACCATATATCTCATACCTAACCATCATGTATATATGCTCATCTTAAAAAGCTAAAATATGGTATACACACAGCACTTACGTGAATGTACAGGGGTGAGAATTAATCTTAGTAGGTCATCCCAATGATGAACCTATAAATATGATATCATAAGTGCATGATCCTGTAATATGATCAGTCTAGACGAGTCACAACTAAAATGATAAATCAAAAAAATCCAGTGAAACCATGGTCCATCCATGGGTCAGTGGTCCCAGTCCACTGGGAAATGTTCTATCATATATACAAATATTTATATTTATATATATATTCCCACAAATATATATACATATACATGAGTAAGGTGAAATAAATAACATAAATCAAAAACAGTAAATCCTTAGGTCCATAATCCCAATTGCCTGTACTTCCAGTGAAAAGGGAATTAAGATGGATTTCATACCACTCATGCCATGTATAATTAATTAAACCCTTGGGCCTATAATCCCAATCGACACTACTTACATCAGGTAGCACTAGAAATGTATCTATGAAATATACATCACCACAAAGGGATACATTTAATAACCGTGGTTTCACCCACACTCTCCTCCAATCACTATAATGAAGGACTTCATTTACTGAAAAAAATCATGTAAATGGTAAGTGATATGGATTCCATAACTGTCAATCCATGTAAATACATTTCAATTTTGGAATCTTTGGCCATAGTACATAGGGAATCATGACATTGCGACCTAGATAATCCTTATAGGGATGACCCTTAGGTGATCTGAAAACTTAATGTTCCCTAGATCCAAGTACATGATCAGAATCCATTCGTATAAACAACTCAATAGCCACATCCCTAGGATGTACCTCTGGGTTATATAGTAATGGTTTGTCTACCCAGTCCTAGGGATCATCGATGGAATTTCTCGAGGAGTGCATAATCATAATTCTAGTATATATTAAATCAATAGTAAAGAACACCATGTCTAACATCCCAATCACGTAATTAATCTGGGAGAGTGTAATCATCCTCATCACTCGAGTATCACAATAAATTGGGAGTACATTCCCAAGAATCATAATCATAGGGAAGCTATGGCTGAGTATCATGAACATAGGGATTCCATTCATGAATATCATAATCATTGGGACGCCATGCTAGAGTATCATAAACATAGGTATGAAATCCCAAATATCATAATCATATAGATACCATGCTCGAGTATTATAAATATTGGTAAACGGTGACCAAATATCATAATCATAGGGATTCCATTCCCGAGTATCATAATCATAGGGATTCCAGTACTAAATATCATAATCATAGGGATACAATGCCAAAGTATCATGAGCATAGGTATGTCATTCCAGATTATCATAATCATAAGGATTCGATTCCTGAATATCATAATTAGTGGATCAAAATATAGATCCCAAGAATTAGATATGAGAATCCCAATAATATAAAAATGAACAAAAGGATCAAAATATGAAACCTAGAAAATACATATGGGAATCTCAAGAAAAAAGGATGCATTGCGTTAGGACCATGGGCCACAAAATGAGAATCACCTCTAGTAATCATAGTTGCATCAGTAGTAAACAACTGAATGCATAAATATTAGAGTAAGGTTTGTTAAATGCCTACACCCCCAACTACTTCCAATACCTCATGGATTACAGGTTTGGTATTGGTTCAATGGTAATAACAAGTACCATATCTACCCAAAAAACATAATACTATCTTAGTTTCATCCAAATAGTGGGGCACACACTAGGTCACTCATGTCAAGACAGAAAAAAAGTGTTACTACTCAAGATCCTCAATGATGGTATATTGGAAGAGGCATCATACCCGGTACCCTTAATAAATTTCTATGTAGGTAGATTATTCCAATATGGGATCCTTATAAAGTTATACATAGGTAGAGGAAACCTACATGGGATCCTCAAAAGGTGTAAATCGGTGAAGGGATCGTTAGATGGATACCAAGGTTACCACGTAAGATTAGGAACCCAATAGGGGACCCTTTGAAATACTATTAAGTTAGAGGAATCATAAATGAGATACTCTAGCACAAGAGCCTCAGCCCAGTTGGTGAGGACTCGCCAGGTGCATCCAAAAGGCCCAGGATCAAATCCTGGTGGAAGAATATTTCCGGGTTACTGTATCAGTACTGTAGCAGGAACTGTTCGGTACTGTAGCAGCCGTAACTATTCATCCATCTGGGCCTTCGGGCCATTGGTTTGGTTCTCGGGTCCTGAAAGGCTTTCGGGCCACCCAAAGCCTTTGGGCCAGTTGATTCTCAAGGCCTTCGGGCCACTTTAAGGCCTTAGAGCCACCCCAAGGCCTTCGGGCCACATGAATGCAGGCCCAGACACACTACAAAAAAGGAGCAGCCCTAGAAGAGGATTCAGAGAAGGTACACTCACCAGAGCAGAGCCAAATGGATTGTCAGAAAGAGAGGGTATGGCAATGCCATCGGTACCAGCCTGTGCTTGCACGGGAAGACTAGCTAGACGGTCATGCAAAGGATGAGTGCTACTATCAAGATGCAGATGTTGGGGAGGGTCAGTTCCTTGTAGATAGTCTGGTTGGATTCCCTTAAGACCTTCGGGTCATGTAATCTCTTAAGCCTACGGGCCATGTAATCTCTGAGCCTACGGGCCTTGTAAGGGTTCCCTCTCATCCCTTGAAAGAGGGGTTATCAAAATCAATAAAAAATGAAGGGCTTCGGGACATTCAAGCATAAATGAGATACTCTAGTTCAAGTATAATACATTTTATTATCCTAAAAGTAAAATCGCTTAAACCTAATACTACATATATAGATAATATACCATCTCATATCAAGGGTCTGACTCTCAAGAGATAGTTTGATTCAATTAAAGGATAAAGAACCTCTTAGTTTTATTCGAAATCACATCTTAAGAGCCCTAAAATACCCTCAAGTGCAGTACCATCATGATCTACATGGAAATATACTAAAAATGGACTAGTCATAAATCCAATTATATCTAAAAGGTGTAAATATATGGAAAACCCCCTCTAAAGGGTAGCAAGGGAGGAGTACATGGCATTTATACCGTGGTACATGAAATGTACCCTCAAAGCCTCTCCTAGGACTATAATATATCCATAATTGGTGTGTAAAAAAATTACACATTATGTAAGTTAGTTACATTTTTTGTACCCTACCCAGGGTACTTTTCCATCTACCACTCATTTCCTGGCCATGTAAATTTCTGAGTTGTGTACACCTACTCGACATGCAACCCACATGGGGTCTGGCTATGTAATTTACATGGTAATTTTCCCCTACATGGGCTATTTTTCTATTTTATCAGCTATATGTATGAGTAAAAATACATGGATTATATACCGTATACATGGAATATACTTCTAAAAAATTTATCTTTAAAAAACTTTACAGTGTGTGTTTATAAACTACATGCCATGTGATTAATATTTTTGAATAGGAAACCTCTAAAATATATTGGAACCCCTATTTTCTCCTTAAAAGATATAGATAGGCCCTTAATGGTTCATAATAAAAGATAAACAGTGCTGAAAACTGGAATTCAGTAAATGTACATGGATTTATGTAATGAAATTAAAATGGCTTACCTTTGGGAATAATCTACTAAAGCTTCTCCCATTTCCTTGATCTGCAGCTCCCACATCATTATCAGGCTCCTCCTGAGCTCTACAAAAGCACGTGTCTTATTATCCGTTTATTTATATATCCCCCTCTCCCTTTCTATATACATTTTGTGGAGGAGGATGACCATAGGGGTTGTACAAGAGAAGCTAAATTAGAGGGGAAAAAAATAAAAGAGAAAAAGAAAAGAAAGAAAATAAAATAAAAATCTTGGTCCTAGCCAAATGACTGATAAAAGTTTATAACTCACTAAGGAAAATCCCCTCGTTATGGACTCATTGGTGGATATGTATTATCAATGAGATCTTCCATTCATAAGAAATCAGTGAAATAAAATGTGATAATAAATTAATATTTAATTAAATATATTTTAAATAATAACTATTCCTCCTCAATTTAAATTGTTTATAATTCCACCAAACTCATTTCTTATGGTTAATGGCCTATTCTAGGAAAAATTGAGTTGTTAGAAAAATTATTTGAAATTATCTTCTAGGTTAAAATGATCATTTTCCCCTTACAATAATCTGAAGCAAAAATTCAAATTTATACTCAAATTTCTTGTCTGAGAAAAAATGGGTTCTTTCATTTACCTTTATTTATCTAGGGATATCCATTTATTTATGTTTCCCATCCAATTATTTCTTTAATTCAAACCATATCATGTTTTAATGGTAATTGTTTTAAATTAAAATCATCAAATACATAGTTCATCTATAATAAATCTATTCATTTTCAAGGTTCCTTTATCATTAAAAAAGATCACTTTTGAGATTTTCAATGTATGAATTCCATATATTACATAGATAAATTCATTTATTTTTAGTTTAGCTAGGTTTTTGAGGTTTTTATGTTGGATTAAACTCATGTTTCAAGAAAATAAGCTGATGTAGTAGAATCTTTCCAAGAGACTAATTCCTACCAGAAGTCTTATGGGAGCCCACTAAATTTCTAGTTGCGAAAGAAGTGGTTATATCCACTACAAAAAGTAATCTACTATGTACATAGTAGAATATACATGGTTATATCATAGATAAATGGTTTCCCAATAAATTTCAATATATTATTATTGGTTTTTTTTAAAAAAACTCAACTGAATTTACTGGTTTTTAATTAAAATAAATAATGTTTTTACCTCAATTCCCACCCAAGGAAACAATACACACCTCTCTTTAACTTCCTCACACTTAAATTCACTTAGATTACATCCATATTTCTTGGTCTCAATCCAATGTTTTATATGTCATAGGGTAATGTTATGGGTGAGTCTAACAGTCATCTTCTATTTCCTCTGGGTTTCTTTCTATATCTTAATGAATCATCATTCAATCACTAATTTGGTTTTTTAGTCTAATTTTCATATTTTGTCCATTTGAGGTCAAATTAGTTGAGTATATTCAGGGATAAAGACCCAAATAGTCTATACTAAGTGGTCGCTTACTTTCTTAATGGTTTTTATATTTGTGGCATGAATCACGTGAAAGGCGGGGAACATCAATTTGTGTTATTTTCTAAAACTAATTTAATTTGGTTCTCTTGGTCTCTATAGTATGAAAGGGTCCATATAAGGTTGTGACTGATATATAGGAGGTGTTTTTTGAAACCATTGGACATCTATATCCATTTTACAATTGGAATGTGTTATAAACATTGACATTGGGTAAAAGAAGAGTGTTTATGAATGGGAATTGACAATAGAGATTTAGTGTGTTGTCCTAGTGTATTCTTAGTGGGGATTGTCTTGAAAATATTCTATGATATGGTCATCTAGCCTAGACATTGTACATTTGATGGTTTAATGGCTCGCGAGAAAATAAATTTATATATTAAATAATTATTAATGATTTATAGTATTTCTTAATGATAAGTAATTTTTTTATGAGTGATTGACCTGTGGTGGTTCCCCAACCACCCAAAGATAATTGGTGGCAATATCTCATCCAAAATTTTTATATTATGGTATATTTTCCACCTAAATAGGTTTTTTGATCCATTATTAATCATGAAGAAAATTAAATAGTCTAATCTCAGCCACATTGAGGTTTTATTTCTATGGTATATAATCCATTTAATGATTCAATTTAGTGGTGCATAATATACCGATGGATGTAGTCTTTGGGGTAAATAATCTATTGTAATAATTGTAGTGGTGGTGAATCATCCACCTAATATGTGACACTGATCGTATATAGTCCCCTATGATGCTTCATCTTAGTTGTGTATCATTCCCCTAGAATTTATTTTTGTGGTGTATCATCCACCAAAGGAGTTAATTCGGGTGGTCCTTGTTCCACAAAAAAAATGTTTTATTGGAAGTGTATCATCCACTTAATATTTATATCGGTGATATATCATCCAAATTTCAGGACAATTTGAATTTTATCATCTACCTAATAATGGTGATGCCTTATTCACTAATAGATGCCTCATTCACCACTAATTTTGGATTGTTATAGATCAATCACTTAAGTGATTTTTGATGGTGATACATCATTCACCTAGGGATGCTCAATGGAAATATATCATTAACCCTTACTATTATGTAAGGAGTGATACATCATTTATCCTTGAAGTGTGTTAAAACCATGGGTGTATTATCTAATTCTATAACTAGTCAAATATATTATTTTGAAATGTGGTTTGGTTGTATATAACTCCATATAGTTACTAGTTTATTAATTTATTTCATTTATTGACACATCATATAATGAGTTCACCTGTATTTACGGGACTTATTATTGGGAGAATTGGTGGTATAATTTTTTTTACTTTCTCCTTGATCAACTTCCCTGGAACATAAGATGATTTTTTACCCAAGTAAGGGAAAAGGGCCCCATTGTGAAGAATGGATGATCTGGTAGATCTTGTTCGAAGGTAGGATTCTAGATTGATCCATTACTAGAGACCTATTAGTGGATGTCTCCTTAGTTTTTGTTTTCCTACACCTTTCCATATATGATATACCCAAAAAGGATATTTTTATGTTGTATAACATGTATAAAATTTATAGTATCTCAATTTGATATAGTATTATGTTGGTATTTACCATTGGTCGACACTTAGTTGTTATATATGTTTTTTATCCTACAGTAATTTTTTCATGAATGTTTCTTTTACATTAATTTTCATTTATTTATATAGTTATATGTACAAAAGGGTATAGTATCCCAACCAATTTATGTCATCCCTATCCATAAGTCAGAAGCCTCTAGAATATGAAGAAGAGCGCTTGAGGTATGTAACACCTAGTTCAATTGCAAAAAAGTGAAAAAAAATCATGGATTATATAATGTTGTTTTAAATTCATATTATTTTCCTTTTTTCTTACTATTAGGGATATGGTAGATATGAGATATTATTTCATTGGTTCTTGGTAAGGATCTTGTGCCTAGGAGTAGAAAACCCATATATGAGGGAACTTCAAGTTATGAGAGATGGGACTTTTTTTCTTGAATTTCAATTTTATAATTGCAATAATTTTACAAATATAATTTATTTTGATACTGATTAATGGTTTATGGGTATTTATAGTTGTCATGGAATGGTGATAAGAATGTGTTCATGCATAATTTCTAGAATATAAGGCTCTCATTACATTCATTTTATTGCATATGATTGATATTATAGTTACTAGGAAAGGTTAGTGTCACTCCCTAACTCGAAGCACCCAAAATGAATCTTAGTGTATTATAAAAATTATCTTAGTCATTCCCCCCATATGTTAAAGGTTTTTGACTAGCGATGAGGGTCTAAAACACTCAAGGGGAGACTACTCTCACAAATACAAAGCTCTAAGGTCATGTATGGATCTAATAAAAACCATTATGACCAACTCATATAACCAATATACCGCAATTTAAGTGTATAAATAAACAATATTCAAGGGGATTTGTATTCTAGGAAATAAATAAGTAAAAATAACTATATGATATGACAAATCACGAATAATATATAATAAAACAATTTCATACTAGCCAGTACTCAAGATTAACAATAATCATGAATGAACTACACTGGCCTCTAGCACAACTCACATAGCTATCATGCTGAATCATTATCATCCATGATATGCTAAATGAACCATGTGTCAATATTCAATAAATACCTATATCCTAGAATAAAATATTAAATCCTTCACATGTACATTGAAACCTATTCCATATACATGGGTAGCGGAGAGTTTAATGACCTTGTAATAATACCAAATGAATCAATACTATTTATTTTGTTCATGATCAATTGGATGTTCATGAAACACTTATAAGGTGTAAAAGTCATTATTATGGAAAACACACTCCCAAAATCATAACACACAATGCACATACAAGCACACAATTCAAGTCATCATGTTTGTAACTGTAAACCCTAACATCTGTACCTACCTTATTTTCCCACATGTTAGAAGGAAGATAATCAACTTATGCCACAAGTCTTGTCTCACACCTAAATATTCGAGGAAGGGAATAAGACTAAGATTAAAACTCTACAAAAGGACTCTAGTTCGGTCTCACACTACGTATCCTGGTCATCCCTTATCACAAAATGGATTTTATAAATAGTTCATTGTTCATCCCTTATCTCTTAAGGGATACCATGCATCATGTCTTGGGAAATCCCTTCTCACTCAAAGGAGGTCACAAATAATATCTTTAACCTTCCCTTTACACTCAATTATGGTTTTTTTCAATACCATTTCCCTCATGGTGAATCCATTATCCTTACTATTACTTAAGGAAAGGTCCAATTTCTTGTCAAAACCTAGACCAACCTTCTCACTCAAGGAGTTCCATGGAAATACCTTCTATCTCAAGGTAAGGAAATTATACTTATCATTAACTTATATCTAAATTTAGGGTCTGATGTAACATTCCGAATACTACCTTATCACTAAAGGTAGGGTTTTCCCTTATTGTAAGACACCAGGTGAGGTTATCCCTCAATATCCTTCATCAACCACACTGAGATCCATCACATATCACATGCCCAAGAATGAAATACCAAACATAGAACATAACACATCAAAAAATCTCACTATATCATTATAGTGTGTTAGTCACTCATAACCTATCCTCACATCCCACTGTACACATTGGAATCTATATAAACATTAGGCCAATCTTTTCAAGACCTTATTAGTATTTTATAATTAATACTAATTCATGTACAACATTCCATGGTGTTATCGTACCCCATAGGATCTATTCAATCATGAATGACTAACTAGGATAAAATTACCTAAGATGGTATCCCCTTCTCACTTCATGGAATCTAACATGATTCTAATAAACCTAATACTATTTAATCATGACAACCCTACAAGGGATCTATCCCATCCATCCCAAGCAATACAACATTTTGATCCCCAAAAATAGAACCAAAACTTGCCAACACATGATCATGATTAACCATGAAACAAAATACATGGTAGGAAGTCACAACATGTATGTAAATAAAAAAGAAATCATGATTTATAAAATAATGCATATCCAACATGAGGTCAAATTAACCAAAATAACTCAACTAATAATTTCCTTCCCTAATTTTAAAACCAATAAAAACCCTATTTTTCTAAATATTTTGAAAAGGTAATCACAATACATCTTACTCATGACAGAACCTTTTCCAAAACCCATATTTTTTGAAATACCATTTCAAAACCCATTCTAAAAATCACTAATTTTTTCTTGGAAATACCATAGAATCAGGCCCCTTTTTAAAAAAACATTTTAATGAGGTAACCTTTGTCTCATTGATATTAAAATAATTCCTCTAGAGAAACTATAAATATCATAACTAACAATCATTTTACTAAGGCACCACTATCCAACTATTTAGAAATCTATGCAGTCTATGTTGACTCTTAGGCCTATGTAAGAATATCCCAATCTGTGGGTCAAACCACAAAAAACATGAAACATGATAGAAAATGTAATCCTAATAGGGCATGAAAATAAAATACCAAATCAAAAAGTGGAATAATAAATTAAAGGTTTACTAAAAAAACTGGAAAACTATAATTCATTTTAAATCTTGTATCGACCTCCTTTGAGTCCATAAAGACCAATATAATCAATAAAAACCATATAATTAATAAAAATAAATTCAAAATTATTTCTCAAATCAATCTAACCCACTAAAAACGTACCATATGAACTCAGAGTGTCAACAAAATGATCTATTGGGAGTTAACCACTCTCAACATGCACCTAGAACTAAGATATTCAAAGGACCTAAATTAATTTCTTGAATGAATGGATAGATTCAACAAAATTCACCAAAAAAATATAAATATTTAGGGTAGAATATCTCAAATAAATTTATTAATGAAGAGATGAATACATCCTCCTAGGACGTCCACCACAAATATCACCTTAAAACCCCATAAAAAGAGATGATTTCACCAAGATACAGTGTAATCATATCTCTAAACCCATAACTAGCAAACCTAAAATTTTAGAAAAACAATGTAGGTGAAGTGATAGTAAAAAGGGAGTTGTATTACATCATTTTTTGTAACAAATAACTCAAAAACCCAAAATAGAAGTGGTAAAATGGGAGATAGATATCTAAATATGGATATTACTCCATCTTTAAACTCCCAATGATTAGGGTACCCTATGGGGTTCCAACTAGATGTCCCTATAAAATTAACAAGTATAAAATATTTTCAAAAATATTTCCTGAAACCAAATTTTTGGGTGACCATGAGGATCATTCCATGACACACACTCACCCATCTAGGACATAGTGTAACCCATGTGGGTTGTGGTGTGACCACCCACAGGTAGAGGGGCCACACCTCACCTAAGCTTAAACTTAGCAAGACACACCAGGTTTACAATTAGACCAACTCTAGGGAGGAACCATCATGTAGAAAACCGTCTATGTTAAAGTGTGACTCCATCCTGGTAAAGTTCATAATCCCTTGGCTAACACCATCATGACGTAACCCAACTGGGTTATATTACGACTACTCACTAATAAAAAAATCCATACTCTAACACCCAAACATTTTATCATAGAATTATTCTACAATACAAACACCCAAAAAAATCTCATAATCCACACAAAACGTGGTCAAAACTCCCTCTCCTTTTTATGAGTCCAAAAAAACAAATTCACCCCAAATTTACAAACCCATAAAGACATCATTCATAAAAAAATATCTAATTTGATACTTTCTATTCTGAAGGATTCATGGATATCCTAAAACCATAAACCTCAAATAAACTTATTCATTAATTCACTACTAACTCACTAAATTTTATCATAAAAAACCTGATACACTTTTTCTACAAGACTCTAACAACTAATGCACAATATTCACCAAAATACAATCAATCAGTTCATTGATGTAACACCATGAGATTATAGTATGAATTTGACTTTAAATAAATATTATGCTGAATGGATTTATTCAGACACAACACCAAAATAAATTTAACCATGATACATTTTATTTAGATAAAATATTACAACATAATATAAACATTAGTACATTATAATAATATAATATGAATAATCATTAAGAAAATTAAAATAGGAATAAATCCATAAGTAAATAAAAATATCAAAAATATAAAATATTTATCATCATGATTATCCATAATTATCATAACCTGTACTGAAAATAATGAAAGAGGGAAGAAAAAAATAAACATCATAGAGAGATAAGTAAATAGTATAAATTTTTTAGTGATGTTTATAAGCTAATATATATGAATCAAAGATGACCATTATATATGTTTTTGTTGGATATATGGAAGTTTGAAATATGGTAATTAAAAATTTAGTGATTTCATATATGGTAATTGGGTAAAAATATATCCAGTAGGTATATTAAAGATGTATTATATTAACAAATAAAATTGAAAATAATATAATTCATAAATAATAAATATTTCTAAGATGAAATAAAGATAAAATATTTAATTAAAATATTTTTATGCATTACATATAATTATAATTATTACTGAGGAATGATTTGATGTATATATAAAATTCAAATAAATATTATAATACCAATTTACTAATAAAATTAAAATTTTAAAATATGAATAATTAATTTTAAGGTGATGTGATCAAAATCATTTAGTGTTAAAAAATGAGATATTTTTTAAAGAATTTTTTAGAATGTTAAGTATTTTTATCTTTAAAAAATTAAATTGATTTCCTATATATGAGGAATCAAATGTAATATTTCAATGTAAAAAAATAATAACATTTATTTAATTATTAATTAGAATGAAATAATATTAAGAATACATAATTTTTAAGTAATTTTATCTATAAAATATTTTTTTTCTATATGTATTATGATTCCCCTTAAATGATTATATTTCTCTTATTTAGAAATTGAAAAAGAATAAATAGAGTCTATATTTTTAATAATAATATCAAAAATATGTAAGGTGGTAAATTTCATTCTTACGCATAAAAATATGTTACTGAGGTAAAAAAATTTAGTTACCATTATAAAGGGAAAATGTGGTAGAAAGGGGTTAAACTAAATGATATATAATTAAAATATAATAAACATTTATCTCTAAATGCGTAGATATGGTATTAATCAACCAAAACTTATCTCACCAACATTATTTTCCTTATTTTAACAACTTTCAATTTAAAATAATAACATTATACAATGAGGAATGATAATTTACAAAAAAATTACTCAAAACTAACCTATAAATAGACCCCTCCATTGGCCCTTTCAAACCATTATTATCCTCTGAATATCAATTTAACTGATACACATTTCACATATATTAAAATATTCTTATTCATTGGGTATCATATATTTCCAATAATGAAACAAACATCATTTATTCAAAAGTAACCCATTTTAATAATGAGAGAATTCATCAAAGTAAATACATAGTTCATCACTCCCATTTTGTGTTACCTTATCTTATGAACCCCATATAAATCTCATTATCCACTGTAATGATTTTATATTAAAATAATTATTCATTTGATAAAATTATATTAGTATTATATAACTATATACTCTTACACATTCATAAGTAAAACATGTTCTTGTTTTGGTTAATTCAACAACCTAACAGAATGATATTATATCAACACCATAATTTTCATCATGAATAAGTATCAAAAAATTATTAAAAAGAATATATGATATTAAGGATTAAGTTAGTTCATTAATATAGTTCTTTAGAGATGAAAAATTTTGAATGGTAAATATAATGTTACTAATTATTATTTGTAAATTACATTAAACTTGCTCATCATAGATTTCATTCTCATAAACCATACCCATATATTTGATAAATGGTAACTACTACAAGATAAATAATTATAAAATAATTATTCTACTTCTATAAATAATAAGGTCATTATGAACTTGATATCAAATAATGATGATATACATCACCACTGTGAATGTTTTATGAAATAATGAAAATCACAAATATCTTATGATTAAAATAATTAATTAAAAATTAATATTAGTGTATTTTATGACTATAATTTAATTTTATAAAAAGTATTATACATGAATAAAGTTATGAAATAATTTATTAATATGGGTATGTTTATTATATAATATGATAAATAACTTTTTTAGATGTTGGCAGTGAAGGTGTGGGTTTATCATCTCAATTTTATTTCATTATGATATATTTTATATTCATGAACTTATTTATTTATGTGGTGTATATAATACCACATAAATGTATTTTACTATATTTTTCATTTCATATAAGTAATTTTCAAATATTCATAGTGTCCTTTATTTTATGAACATTTTATTTAGATGTTTCAAAATATGAAAGAGTTTTTTTCTCATCCCACTTTCATTTATAGATTTTATATGTCTAAAATCATATTTATAGAATATGTTTATTATTTATCTCTTAAACCCTACATATTTTCTTATATTTTGGTTATATGTGGGTTTAATATATATTCTTATTATTTTATCTCCCTTTGGTTTTTAATTTGATCAAAATTTTATTTATAAATGGAGTGGACCTTATCCTTTAATTTTGGATGAGAATATTTATATTATATATCTATATTCTCTATATTGTTTTACGGATGTCATTAAATGTTATTTAATTATTTCATTAAATAATTTTCTATTAACATTGAATTTATTTAAATGGTTTTGAATGAAATCTTTTTAATTTTTTTTATGATTCATTTTTTATTGATTTTACTTTCTTTACAAAAGTGTGAAAATAATCATCCTTTTTAACATTTTCCACATGAACAAATTTTCCCTTTTTATTCTTAAATTTTCATAAAAATATGAATTTACAAGATTTAATTTTTTTATAGGGGAATGTATATTCCCAGAACTTTTCACATTATTTTCTTCTAAAATAAATTTTATCAATCATAAGATATTTATCAATTTTTAAATAAATTTGTTAATACATCATTGGTAGTTTCCATCCGATTTGATTAATTTAACGTGTGATAAAAGGTAGGCTTCCATAAAAATTTTCCCTAAACATTAAACCTTTATTGATTTAATTATTTAAGTAGATTTTTTATATTTGTTAACATTGATTTGAAATGATCTATACTTCTATTTTCAAAAGGTATGGAATTGTGAAATTAAAACCTATTTTAAAGGATTTGAAAATATTTGGTGGATTTTGTGGGAAAATGCCTTGAAATGAAATATGATTTGTTGAAATAATTTTTTTTAGATTCTTAAAAGATATGGATTTAAATGAATGACTATTTTTAAAGGCACGATCTTCATAAAAACCTACGGTTTGGGTTAGAAATTGAAATGGAATATTGAAACTTGAAATTGGGTATTTGAACTATGAATGATGAATTGAATTGAATTTCCCATGATTGATTACTGAGTTTATTTAATGTGCATATGATCCTAAGTAATTAGTCAGTGATTAGGATAAGAGAACTATGACTCTAACATACTACCAATGTAATGATAATGAAAAGTATAACTAAACCAAATTCTTTAGTATTTTCTCAAATGGGGTGTTCATTGATTCTATACTGATGTCTTGAGACTTAGGGACATGTGTACAATTTGATTTATGACTAATTTAATGTATATTTCAAGGAACTAATATCCAAGAAATAATAACCCTTAGGGAAAATTACTATGGTTCATTATTTTGATTTTTTTATTACATGCCAATATTTTTTGAAATTTTTTACTCATGCTCCAATATTTTATAAAAATGATCATTTAAGACTATTTTTGATATACTTTTTATAATTTTATTTGAAGGCTTGTTTGACTAGAAATGTGGAGGTGATTTTCAATGCCTTGTTTTATTATCTAAATTAAATCATAATTGGTTTATTTTCAGGTAATTTATTATATCAAATTTGGTTACATCCTAATAGGATATTTTTCACACACCCTACATTTTTGTTTTGTAATTTGTATATTATGTTATAACAAATATAATTAAATGGAAACTGCCACTTATAGGTGGTGTGTGTGCTTGACCAATGAGACCCAGGGTGATGGCGGTTATTGGTGGACCTGTGATACCCTCATTTCATGGTGTTTATAGTGATTTTTATTCATATATATTACAAATTTTGGTATATGATATTCCATTTTGGGACTATTATCTATCTTATAATAGAATATTTCACCTTAGGTAATGTTTTGTATACTCACTGCTAACTAATTTATCATCCATTGTTCTATATTGATAATTTATTCTTATGGGAAAATTATTCCCGGTAACCCTTTTTTGATGCCTAGGTACTAGTTTTCATCACATGGGGATCAATAATTTCCTTTATTCCATTTCATTATAGGCTCAGGTATCAGTTTACTAGGGTATTCAGGTTGGTTAGTGATAAAATATAATCAAATGAGGTTGTGCATCTCTCCTTGATGTTGGTATGAAGTCATGGATATCATGACATATAAGAGATGGAATTTTCAAGATTAAATGGTAGTTCATGAGTAAGTGTTTGGAAATATCTTATCATATAAATCCTTGAGTCACCATGGTTGTTTAGGGAAATGTTTATTTTATGAATAAATTGATCTAATTATATAATTTCTCCAAACTAGATTTGAGTATTTTTAAATCCCAAAAAAAGAATGAATTCTATCTAATGTAATTGATATTACTATAATTATTGATTTATTTAAATATCTAATTATACTTGATGATGTTTTTGTGTTTCTTGCGGAATTTTTCATGCACTATGCCCCTAAGGATACATTTGAATAAACCTCATGAGGGAGATATTGATGAACCCTAGTAAGGTAACCCTCAATTTAATCATAACATTTTTGAGATAGTGATGTGTATGGTACTAGATATAGGATAGGTAGCCTCACCTTCTCTCATTAGGCTTCATTAGTGGAACCTTAATCATATAAAACTGGAGATCACACTCAAAAGTTTCTTCAGTAGATACCACCGGCTATATAGTGCTTGAATTATACTCTTGAGGTGTAGGGTTGGTTGAAAAATATATATCTTGTTTTTGAGTTATTGTAAATTCCAGACTCAATAAATGTGAAACGTGCTACCTTCAATCTTGATGGTCCTATCATGAGGTGGTGGGATTATATTTTTACGATAAAGAAACATGAATACTAAGAGTGGAAAAGATTTTGATATCTTTTTATAAATAATTTATATCCAAAATCGGTGGCTTTGGTGAGATATATGAAATTTCTAAACCTCTAATAAGGTGAATGAACCATAGCCCAATAAAAAAATTGCTTTGTAAACTTGTTCATTTTCCTCCTTCGACCAATGGATGATCTATTAGTTATTTTAATGAAAAATGAAATTGATATGAATATCATGGAGAATATTGATAGTATACATCATCCATAAATTTTTTAATATTAGAAAAGACCTATTCACTTAATTTTATTGTGTCAAGTTCAAAAATTTGATGTTAGTTTATACTGATCCACAGATTTTTGTGGTTCATGTGGTCGCTTATGGCACCTGTAAAAGTTTCGTCATGTCTTCTATATACCACATTGTGGAATGGGATCATAAAAACAAAAATAAACTACGTTTTGAACAAATTCTTCATTATTATGGGTTCTAGACATAAAAATATAGAACAATGCTTCTTCACAAAATAGAAGAGTCTCCATAAGAAGATGATGTGGGTTGAGTTATAGTGAGAGGTACCATTATTATAACTTCGTCTTGGGTGACTAATTTATTTGATATCGGTGCATCTCATTCATCTATATTGAATCTCATTGTGAATGTTTTAAACCTTCCTATGGATCTTATATCTTATGTGATAGATATTATTACCCCCTCAAAAATGAAGATATTGTAGGGTCTCTAATTCCCCTCTTATGCTTTGTATTTATAAGAGATCAAGATTATCTAGGAATTTTATGTTTTTTATATGAATAATATAGATGTTATTCTCATGATTTATTTTGTGATTTCATATAAATCATGGATTTACTATTATCTTTTGTGGGTCACCTTTACAACCACTGATGGGGTGTGTCATGTTTTTCAGGGAGAATGGGACACATTGTTGAGTAGATCCGTACCACCTATTCTAAAGTTGGTCAAGATGGTAACAATGTTTTCCTTTAACCTAGTGTTGGAATATGTTAGTGGTGATCTTCCTCTAGTATTCATCAATTTTTCTGACATATTTCCATTAAAATGCTATGGTTTACCACTGGTGAGGGAGGTGGATATTTCTATTGACTTTGTATCAGGTACCCAAAAAAAATTTATTCCCTCTTATTATATGGAACTAGATAAATTAAAGGATTTAATTACCCAGTTACATGATTTTTTGAATAAAGAATTCGTTCACCTAAGTGTGATACCTTGGGAGGTGCCTATTATTTTTCCAAATAATGCTAATCGAAAACTTCTCATTTTCATTGATTACCAAAAAAAAATCAATTGTTTCACTATAAGGAACAGGTATATTTTCCATTGATTTATGATTTGTTTGATCAATTGAAATGTGAAAGTTGTTCTCAAATATTGATCTTTTGTTTTGGAAATCACCAGCTTATAATAAAAAATATATAATATCTCAAAGTCTAGAATCAAGAGTAGATATGGAAATTATGAGTACCTTTTAATTTTTTTGGTTTATACAATGTTCCTATGATTTTTATAGAGCTAATGAATAGTATATTCCATGAGTATATTAATAAATTAATGGTGATATTTGTGGATGAAAATTTGGTTTACTCTAAAACTAAATAAGATCTTGTGTGTTACTTGATAGTAGTTTTGAAATTTTTTAGAGAATGTTGATTTTATACCAAACTATCAAAATGTAATTTCTGGATTCAGTAAGTGATTTTCTTGGGACACGTGGTTTTATATAATAAAATATTAGATGATCCTTTAAAGGTGGAGGATTTTGTGAATTGGGAAAAATAGTCTAATGTTTCTGACATTCAAAGCATATTGGTCTTCGAAAGATATTATTATCAGTTCACTGAATATTTCTCAATATTAGATTCTCCTATGACAATTACTACTCAGAAATGAGTAATGTTATTATGGTATTTTAAGTGTAATTTTTTTTTAATAAATTGAAGAACCTTTTGACCTCTGCTTCACTATGGCTCTTCCAAATATTGGGTAAGTCTATTTCATC
Source organism: Viscum album (assembly GCA_963277665.1). Classification (NCBI taxonomy): domain Eukaryota; kingdom Viridiplantae; phylum Streptophyta; class Magnoliopsida; order Santalales; family Viscaceae; genus Viscum; species Viscum album. The sequence goes on from OY728150.1 coordinate 1,786,252,777, forward strand.
TTTTGTGATGTATAAAATTTGGGTTTGGGCTACATTCTCATGAAGGGTGATCATTTGGTATTATATACTTCTATAAATCATAGGCCACATGATAATAACTGTAGTATTCATGATCTTGAATTTACTTTTGTGATGAATGAACTTAAAATTCGGAGTAATTAGCTTTTCTCAGAATGGTTTAAAATTTATTATGATAAAAAAAGTCTGAGTTATATATTCAAAACAAATATTTGAATATCTATCAGAGTCAGTGGGTGGAATACCTAAAATCTTTTTATTTTGAAATTACCTAAACACATGGTAAGGGGAATGTAATTGATGATGATTTGATTTGGAAAATTCTGACCCAAATCATAAAATAATTGTCATAATAGTGTAATTTTATAGCTCTCTTTGATCATATGCATTTAAAACATTAGGAGGATGAGACTGATATTGTTTTGACAACCATTCAGGTGAACTCCTCTCTTCTTGAGATGATTCTTTATTAATAACAACTTTATGATGAGTTCGATAGCATTAGGGACTCTCTTAATAGTGAGGATACCATTTTAATGTGGTCATTATCTTCTAAGTGTATCTTATGCTTCCATATTTAGTACATCATGAATTTTACTAATAGAGGAGCTTTGATGGGGGATTTACATAGTTCCTGGTGAGTTTTACACCCTAGATAAATGAATATGTTCTATGGTATGTAGAAATGATTATAGTGGATAGGTATGAGATGAGAAAATGTTTATTTTTCTAAAGTTATACTTATCATCAATTAAAGGTTGAGCAACAGAAACCTTTGGGTTTTCTTCAAACCCTTATTATTCCAACATGGAATTGGGGTGAAATTTTGGTGGAATCCATGGTCGGGTTGTTGTATAACCCTCTAGGGAAGAATAAGATATGGATTTTGATTGATTGGATGACAAAAATGATTTGAATTATTTCTATTCATGATGAAACCAATTTTAGGGACTCGAGAAGTTTGTATATGTAATAGATTCTCATATTTCAAATATTTCCATATACTATAGTTTTTGATAGGGACCCCTAATTCACTTCATGTTTCTAGAGTGTCCGCCACTAGTTGATGGGGTCCCATGTAGGGTTGAGCATACAATACGTTCTATATTTGGATGTCCAGACAAAATAATCTATATCGATCTTGGAAGACATGTTTCATTCTTGTGATCTCAACTTTGGTGGATCTTGGGACAACCACATGGGACTAGTTTAGATTCCCAATAAATGAAATTACCAGTAAAACACAAATATATTCCCCTTTGAGGTCCTTTATGGTTTACTATGTAAATATCAATTTTTTTTGTTTTAGATCAGTATATCTTACCTAGTTGGTATTAATTTTTTTCAAGAGCTGACAATATTGATTTAGCTGATTCAACAGGAAATGGTAACTAATCAGAGTTGGTATAAATCTCATGTTTATTATCGTCAATACCCTTTAGATTTTTCATTTAGTAACTAGGTTTCTTTTATAGGTTCACCTCAGTTGGGGCTCTGAAAATATAAAAATTAGGAAAATTTAGCAGTGAGATATGTGTGACCATTTGAGTTTTTATCATGTTGGAAAGGTGGAATATTGTTTGAATTATCCAACCTAATTCATATCAATTCGTTATATGTTTCATGTATCATAGATAAAAATTTATATCACTAAACTGTCTAATTTATTGAGAAGGTAGAAAGTTTATATAAAACTAGTAATGTTTATGGTTGAGCGGCCAATTTGAATTATTGAATCTAATATGAAGGTTATTTATGGAAAGTCTAGGATCCTAGTTTGAGTGCTTTTCCTGTATGGTTTTGATTCACATGAGACTTTAGAATGTAAGGCACTAATGAGAGAGAAGTAAACTTTTCTCTTTGATTTAGAGTATTATTAATAGGATTCTTGGGGAGGAAAGTGTTTATGGTATAGATATTATCATATCGTTTTTCCAATATTTGTGTACTTTCAACCCATTTTCTATCATCCATTATTTTGGATAATTTTCGACTTATTTTTTAATAATTTTGAAATTTTTTGGAATTGTTTTCCATTGATTGGTTGACACATGATTTGGGAAAAACATGAAGGTAAAAAAAAGAAAAAATTTACCATATGTTGGAGTTCTGAAGGGGGGAACATGATTAGTTCATTAAGTATGACCTCTACTTAAAACTATATTTCAACAGATATGGGGGAGTAAACAGTTAACACATGGGTGGATAATGGTTTGGACAAACCATACACCCATTTTTCTAGTACTCAAGTGGGATTTCATGGTTGGTATATAATTTATTAAAAGGTGTGTCCGAACTAATAAACTCTATCTATAAGTCCAACAAAATAATATAGCTAGGTGTTTAGTCAGTGATAATAGTATGACCTGACCCAAGAAATCAAGTGATGGAAATTTAATCCTATGAAATTTTTAATTAATTTCATGAAACCCTTATTATATATTCTAAAAAGATAATAATAAAATCTAATTTTACCTTATATACTTTTAAGTCTCTCAGGAGGCAATTATGGCTATTTTATCCTCTTTTATTCTCATATTGTAGTGTTAGTGGATGTGAATTATCTCTCTCTAGAAATAGTAACCTCTTTGATTTGGAATTTCAATTTATTTCAATCTCACCATCTTGGAGAGTAGTGGATTCTTCTTTTAATGGATTTAAACCTTGATTTGATGAATTTAAATTTTAGGTATTCTTCTTTGATCTTCCAATCCTTAATATCCCCTTTGGCAGTTCCTATTTTAGGTGATTGACTGATCATCTAATAAATGGTACATGGTCCCCAAAGGATTTTACCTAAACATTAAACCTTAATTTCTTACTTGATTTAAAGTGATTTTTTAATTGATTTATGAAACATGATTTGAGAATATTTAGATGTTTATTTCCAAAAGGCATGGAATTGTGAAATAAAACCCTCTTTCATTGGATTTAAAAATATTCACTAGATCTTGATGAAAGGTGGTTTGAAATTAAAATTAATTTGATGAAATTATTTTATGTTTATTCTTGATAAAAATGGATTAAAATGAACTATTATTTTAAAAGGAATGAACTTCATAAAAACCTATGATTTGGTTTTGAAATTTAAATGGCATGTTGAAACCAAAAAATGGGGATTTGAACTATGAATCACGAATAGAAACAACATCCCCTTGATTGATTAATCAAATGATTGAAAAAACATGTGATTTTTCGTATTTAATGGTTTAATTGGATAGGCATGGAAGGAATTTGACCTCTTATAAATGGATTGATGGTGAAAAAATATATCTAAAACAAATTCATCATTATTTTCCCTGATGGTTTTTTGGTTTATTCTACCCAGACTACCTAAACCTTAGGTATGTGTGAACACTTTGAGATGTGACTAATTAACTGATTAGTGGATGTATCCTAGAGCCAGATACTAATAAACCTTAAATAATATGATGATGGTTCTTTTTTTATTTTATTATTACATGAAACTATTTATTAAACTATTTTATCCAGTTAATTCTTTTTTATGAAAATGATCATTAAATCCTATTTTGGATATACATTCCATCTATTTGATTTGAAGGCTTGTTTGACTGAAAATATAAAAGTGATTTTCCATGAATTTTTTATCTAAACTGAAAAATAAATGGTATATTTTTCATTAAATTGCTTATGAATCATTTTTTGATATCCTGATGGGTTATTGTTTTCACACTCTTCCCTACAGTTGGTCATTTGTATATTATATTATTCTAGGTCAAGAAAAAGGGTGTGTACTACTTACATTTGGTGGGTGTTCTTGAGTAATTGGACCATGGTTGAGGGTTGTGACTGGTGGAGTAGTGACCCACGCATTACATGGAAATTCTGGGGCTTTTTCATGATTTTTATTATGTCATTGGTTGGATGCTGTACTATTTTGGGATATTTATCTCTATAATTTTTTTATTTTTCTCCATGAGAATTGTTTGTCATGCTGACCATTCACTAATTTATTTTTATCTATTCAATATTGATTATATATTCATATTGTGAAATAATTCCCTCTAAACCTTTGTTGATTCCCAATCACTAGTCACCAGCCTATAGGGATTAAGAACACACTTCAGGTCATCTCTGCATAAGATTGGGTACCAGTGTACCAATGAATTTGGGTTGGTTCATGAAAGTACTTCCCATCCACCCTCATATAAGATTATTCTAATTATATATATATAATGAAATTAGTATAAACAATATACTAAAATTTTATTAAATTTATTGTATAACCATTATCTATTCTTCTCTAATTAAATAAAAAAATGAAAATGTTTCTAATGTATTTTTGCAGACTACTGCCTCCATGAATGATAACTTTCATTTTTTCACCACCTTTTAAATATTGTTCCAAAAATGGGTTTAGTGAATAGATATTATTTTATATCATGATTTATATTTTGAAAATATAAATTATAAATTCTAGAAATAAGAGATCATTATAAAGCTAACATCCTAAAATGAACACACTGGGAATAAAATTGATTTATTTATATGTAAAATATCTTTTGTCATTTACCTATTTCTTATAAATATACCCAATTCCGATTCATCAGCTTAATAACATCTAAATAATAATATTATACTTTGTGATGATTAAATTATATCAAAAGAACCACCTCCATATTTATACTCTTATATAGGTTGTAGTATATTCTGTTTGGGTCAATTTAACCACCTAAATGGAAAATTATATAAATTTATATCAAGGATATATTTAAAAACATAATATTGAATGTTAATAATTAAACAATGATTATTTTTTTCTACAATGTTAATATAAAGAGTCAAATCCTTTATTAATATAGAATAATTTGTTCATTATAACAATATAACATTATAAAATTATAAATGATTATAAAACATGAATTAAAATACCATGTATAATCTAGGAATGGTTTAATTTGGGAGAATAATAAAGAACAATGTCACTTTATTGAAACAAGTTCAATATGATCAATATTACTGACACCTGATATTTAATGTAGAAAATAACTACCTAATATATATATTTATAGAGTAGTTATAAATTTAATTTATAAACATATATAGAAATTAATATAGATTTTAAAAACTTTATTAGTATTTTTTTTATACATGATGTTAGAATTCATTTGACTAAGTGGGGAAACAAGGTAAGAGTTTCTTGTCTCAAATTTTCACCCCTTGAGGCATATTTCTTTTTATTCCTTATATTTTCATTTTAATGGTGTATCTACTACCCCTAAATTATTTAGTATCATGATCGGGTAATTATTCATGGTTTTTAAATTATCATTTGAAATCATGTCCGTTAAATGGTTTTGACATTGATGTTTCTAAGGTTGTAAGGGTTTCTTTATCTCATTTTCAAATCCATATGATATGTATTATATCATGCACCATCATTTATTTTACATGGTATGATTTCAGCCTAATGAATTTATTTTTACATATTCTTGGAATTCATGGGGTTTTAAGATCCATAACTTAAGATTTATTTAAAGGGACTATAATTTAAAATATACCAAAGTTGTGATGGTTTTTGTTAACTCAACTCCCTTCATTGAGATATAATGCTTCTTCTTGAACTTATTTCCTCAAATATTGGTTTATCATACCCTAAAATTTTATTTCATAGTAATTTCTATTTATATTTAGGGAAATTGATCCATATGATTCAAATATTACTCCTTGATGAATTTCATCCCCATAAAATGTATATCATTAATGAGAATAATTCTCATCCTCTTTAATGACGATATCCCCTCCTTGTCCATATTTTCCTTTCCTTCCAATGTCATCATTTATATTTGGAAACACCATTTTTGGGTTATATCATGTGACCTTATAATTTTCCACTACCAATTTTGAAAGGAATGTTTTTCTAACACTTTTTATGATGTGATATTTCAATATAGTAATTTCAAAATATTAAAGAAGTTTTTCATCCTTTAAAAAAAAATATCTTCTATCAAATATTTATTATGATAAACCTTGTATATTTTGAAGGATTTATTATTGGAATTTATGTCTAAAAAGTAAATTTTTTCAATGTTTTCACATCACCATTTTGAAAATAATTTTTGAAAGTGGTCCATAATTTCATCATTTTCTGATAGTGTTAAAAATGTTCTTAAAAATAAATTTTTAAGTTTTTCATCTACATGAAAACATATTTCATATATATTTTTATTTTATATAAAACATCCTCTATCTGGTTTCATGGTTTCAAAAATAAATTCTTAGATTTCTTAGATTTATAAAATATGTGCTTTAAAAATATGAAGGATATTTATATTTCCGAAGTGATTTTTCTAAAACTCCAAAAAAATGTTTTTCATCTATATCATCACCAAATTATATTATTCATGATCTTGGTAATTATTTAAATTAAACTATCTACTTTCTTTCTATATATTTATTACTTAATTTTCTTTCCTATAAAATAAATGATCCATTACTAACATTGTCTTACGAAACCATCCTCTATTATAGGCATGATTTTTATTCCAATCCCTTTCCTCTATGAGCACTCTATATTAAATTCATTTGATTTAAGTTTGTTCACATAGATTCTATATGTTAATTTGTTATGGATATTTTTAACATAATCGTATACCCCTTACTCAATATGGTGCTATTTTGGGAAAGGCTTCCATAAATGTTATTTTATTTGTTGATTGAGAAAATATTGAAAATATATATACTTGTTATTGAAATATATATGTTTATTGATTAAAAAAAATACTTGTAATGTTTTTTATATATTATTAATCCCGTTATATAATGAATTATTTGGACACAATTAAAAATGGCTAGAGCCTGGATATTGATATCCCCTCAATGAATCAGTAGATATCATGGGATGAACTAGCCTGGCTATTTTGGTGTATCCTAACCCCAAACAAGGTATTTCCTAAACATAGGGAGTTGATAGTAATATCATGATATTTAATGTCATGATGTCCTGGCTTAGGGCATGAGATTATTTTTCTGGTAATATGAATTTCATCACTAAGTGACCAATTATTATTATCCATGTGATCATTTCATTTTCATTATTATCCATAGATATATTATTATATCAATTTATTCAATGATGGAATTACTTTTTTTATAACTTAAAGCTATATTATTTATGCTCATCTTATAATCATTTACATATTTTTATATTTATCTCTTATGTTCACACTTAATAATCTTTAGAAATCACCCCTTCTTATGTTTCTATTTCCCAAGGTTATAAAGAAAATTATTACACATGATATGTATAGAAGAAATTAGAATGTGAGGAGAATTTTTGGGATATATTGGGGAATTATTATGGATTAAGTAGTTTTTTATATAGTGAAAAAATTAAATTATTTGATCAAGGCATGAGATTTATTACTTTATTATTTTTTATAACTCTCTAAATATATAAATCTAAAATGTTTTGGGAATGTATGTAATGCTATATTTTCTTTATTACTATTAATTTTGGGATAGTTAGGCTTGACAATATATAGTTGGTGTCAAATACAGTATGAAAAGAATGTTATTTTGGCCCTGGATCCCATAGTATGTGTCTAAGGATCTGTAGTTTGTATCATAGTAGGGTTTTCAAAACTTTATAGATTAAGGTTTCATTAGTTGAGGGTAATTTAAAAGCTGTAAATATCATTAAGTTTTGATAATTTGACGTTTATAATGATTTAAATGGTGTAGTTAACCATTTAGGTTAATTGAGTTATTATTAAATATTTTAGGGATTGTGATATGAAGTATGATATAACCCAACCAAAATAAGCCTAGATACAAACAAGAGTAATTTTAGTTGAACTGAAATCTAATGTAACATTTTCAAATAATAATACATTTTAAATTATAATTTTTTATTTAATTATCTTCAAAAAAATTCTATTTCTATGTTCATCACTCAATTTAACTCTATTTAGTTGGATGGATACTAAATTAATCATGTTAAAAATTGATTTCTTAGATAATGGAGAGATTATCCGAAAAAAAATATCAAGATAAAAATTGAAGAGATAATCCATGTGATTATTCCAAACTAGATATCATGAATTGTGATTAAAAATGTAAACTTATTTGATTTTATAAAAAACTATTAGAGATAAGGATGGAGTCCCATAGATATCCATGCGATGAATATGATTAAGGAAATAAAATTAAACTTATTTAGTGTCAAAAATGTGGTAAGAATCACCAAAGGGAATGTCTCAAAGGAGATATAAATGTTTTATTCCAAGATTAGAAGGGTCTAAATCAAAAAAATTAAGAAAACTAAATCAATTGGTTAACATGATGGAGGTAAAATATATGTCTTCAATTAATACCTATGATATTAAGGTACACACCTCATTAAAAAATGTATCATGAGTTATGAATAGATTTTTGATACCCTTAAATAATTTTTTAGAGAGTGAAAATTATAATTTTAAAGATGAAATTTATTTAAGGTGGGAGAATATAAAACATGATATTTTAAATTATATGTATTCCTTTAAAACCAAATGTGTTTCCTAGCTTATTTCACATGAAACATTGAAAAAAAACAATCCAAATAATTCTATATAACTGTTATTATGTAGTCAAAGAAATTCATAGTAAAAAAAGTGGTAACTAAATTATTACATATTTGTAGAAATAAAAATAAATCTCATTATTAATACTAAGTCCTTGATGAAATTGCAATTAGTATAGTTGAATAAGTAATGAGATTGGCTGATACTTTAAAATTTCACTATTCTAAAAAAATTCTTTTATGTGTTTATTTTTAACATTATAAATTATGGATAAAATATAGTGGTGATATGAATAATATATTTACACTAATTTTATTAGTAATTAATATGAACTAATTATAATTATAGTTAATAATTTTTTAATGTTTTTTTTCAATGAAATAGGTTTTCATTATATTTTTATTTTTTATCTAAAAATTACTTTATTGCACTTTCAGAAATTTAATTGGATAAAATGATTTGAGTTTTTTAATTATAATTATCAAATTAATTAACAGGTTCAATTTCATTTTTATTTAACAAATTATTTTACCAAGTAAAATTTTAGATAACACTGTAAAAGAGGTATTTTTCATGGAATCGTACTTTTCTAAATATTATGATTTAAGGCATTAATTTATATATTTTAAAATAAATACCCAGATATTAGGTTTAAAAATATATAATAATAATTAACACTCATTTATTTGGTAGTCAATGTTAAATAACATTAAGAACATTTAATGATTTAAATGACATTTTTCTATAAAAACTGTTTTCCAGCACATTATATGTTTTAATTTAAAATTAAATTTCACATATTTAAAATTTTAATTATATTAACTTGAGGAAAATTTTATATTAATCATTTTTATATTTGGTTATATGGTTTATCTTATGTTTTTAGTCTTAAAATAATTACCATTGTTAATTATTATTAAAGATTTATAAGAGTTAAAAGGGGTAATCTAATATAAATGGAATTTTACTATATATATTTGGAACATAGACCATTTAAAATACCAATTTTAGGTCCGGAATTCATACCTAAATGTCTCAACAAAATTTCCCCACCTAACTCACCTAACAGTCATGTAATTACATTATTACCCCTTACCTATAATTCCTTTCCAAATATTTGTCTCCCTTTTTCACCTATAAAAGGAGATCACTTACACCCTTTTCAATTAACACCCCTATTTAGAAATTACATTTGAGTAAATTCTTAATTTACTTCTTATATATAGCCTATACATATTTTTAAATCCATGTCATCAACAGATTTCATCAATTCCTTCATCTCTAAAGGATGTTTCAAAAGAGGATCCAAATCCTCAATGTATGTATTACTTATCCATTAACTTCTTTTACTTATTGTTATCATCCACCATCCAACAATACCATTATAAATATATTTTTATAATAAAATTACTATGAATAATATACTGAAATGTAATTATATTTATGGTATAACTATAATCTATTCCCCTTTGATTTAATCGAAAAAATGAAAATGTTGTTCATGCATGTGTGTGGACTACCACATCCATGAACAAAACATTTTGTTTTCACCACCAACATTCAAGGATAGGTATAAAAATAGTTTAAGTGAATTGATATGTTATTTATCTCATGATTTATATGTTGTAAATATAAATTAGGAATTTAATAAGTAATATTATAATTAAGAAATCATTGTAACACTAACCTCTTAAAGTAAACATACTATGAGGAAAATCAATTTATTTATAAGTGAAAACATTTTTTAATTTACCTTATTCATATAATTATTTAAAATTATGATTAATTTACCTAATATAAAATACATAATTTCATTATACCATTATGATAGTTATATTATAACAAAATAATCTCTTCAATAGTTATACTTACATAGATTGTAGCATGTTCTTGTTGGATCATTTTAACCACCAACATGAACATTTGTGTAAATTTATATCATCAATGGTTTTGAAAACATAATATTTAATATTAAAAAGTAAATAATTTTTTATATAATGATAATATAAACACATAACTCATTAATTAATACAATATGAATCATTCATTATAAATTTTCGTAACAAGCATGTCACTGACTTCATTGTCATAAATAATAACTAAAATAGTAATGAAATTTAAGTATAAAATTATAAATAATTATAAAACACCAATTAAATTACCTTTAATGATACTTTAAGGAATAAATTTGGGTTAAAAAATAATATTAAGGTCGCTTTTATGAAACTGGTTTAATACGATCACGATTACTCATACCAGATATTGAAAATAAATAATTACTAATGAATATACATATAGAGAATATTTATAAATTAAATATATAAAAGGTAATATATATTGATATGGTAACTAAATAGGTTATTAAGATAGTTATTTTTATTATACAATATATTATAATTCATTCGATTAAGTAGGAAAATAAGGTAAGGGTTTCATGTCTCAAATTTTCACCCCTTGACACATGTTTTTTATTATCCATAATGTTTTCTTTATAATGGTGTATATAATACCCCTTTAATAGTTTTAATAATTATTCTATAATTATTCATGGTATTTAAATTTTAATTTTAAATCATATCCTTTGTAACACCCTGAAATTATAAAGTACAAATTTGTATTCAATAGCGTGTTTGACACAAATCACCAAGCACATAAGGGAATATAATATTTTGAGAATATAATATATATTCACTATTTAAAAAAAATTCAACACATCATATATCAGGTAATGAATGAAACACCAAGTCATCTAGTGTTACATGTTAGAGATACTTTCCTCGATAGCTTGCGTTACACGCACGATCGAGTTTCACAAAACAACTATACATTAGTAAAATATTATTATGTAATATGATATGACATAACCTTTTCATTATGTTTGTATTCATGAATAGTATTATATAATGTATCAAAATATGAGTTTAAAATAAATATAAAATTAATTCATTGGTTGAAAGTTGTTTACAAAAAAAAGAACCAATTGGATATAAAAAGAAATATTATTATATTTATGCTTCCAAGGGAGTTTTATCTTAATAAAAATAATTAATTACAATTATTGAATAATTTTATTTAAATATATGTTTTATGTATTAAATAAATAATTTTTTATATTCATACATTAGGCTTGATAGACATAATATAAGAACAACCCCTACTTTACACAAAAAACATACATTTTTATAAAAGAAATTTTACCGCCTTTTAATGGAAACCCATTTTAAATATGAATTTTGAAACCGTAATTAATTTAATATGTTAAAAATTATTCAAATTTGAAATTGAAATATAATAATTAGTTTAGGGTGAATTTTTGATATTTCTATGAAACAATTCATTTTTAATGAATTATCAAAAACACTTAATTTTAGTTCAAAACTGCTTTTTCATAAAATTGTTTTATAAGAATAAATTTTTATATTAATTTGTTTTAAAGTTTAATAAGACAATATTTTTATAAATTAATAAAATTTATTTAATTAGAGTCAATTTCAATTTGAAAATAATTATAAAAAATAACAAACTTTCGAATGTTTTTACATTAACCGCATTGTGGTTTTACTTGTGGGATGGATTATAAATTAATTTATTCTCCTTATGGGATTTAAATTTTTCCAAGTGGATTAAATATTTGGAATAATAATAATTTCTAATTTCTAATAGGATAATGTTTATTTCATTACCAAAAATATTAGTGAGATTAATTAAATATAATTACATCACTTATGGTAACATTAAGCTTAACTAAGAAATAAACCTAAACATTAAGCCCAAAAAAGACCTATACACTTATCCAAGAGCTATTTGAAGGCCATATTTGGACATTATACTCCCTCGAATGAAATATATTCTATTATTGGAGCTACTTTAAACAATAAAAACGTGCATGGAATTCCCTTGTCAAAATATTACAAGAGTGAAACTCCTACACCATTATAAAAGGACCTCCTCTCCTCCCACTTCCTCACACCTATCAAGCCACATTGGCTCATCAAAACTCAGACAAAATAGATCCTAAAAATAACTATCTTAATATTAGAAGCCTCTCCTTTTTTTATAAATCAATCCAAGGATGCTTTTGGTTCAAACCAAAATAAGTTACCTGATTCAGAGGTAACATCTGTCCTTAAGCTTATTAGTTTCATTTCCATTGTCCAAACTCTCATATATTCTTATTGCATTATTATTTAACAACACAAGTATCCTAAACATGATATTATGTTTTTATGTATATTTGTATACCTAAAATTAGCCAAATGTACATCTAATGGGTATCGAACATACGGTTTATGTTTCTGGTGAACTTGTGCCTCACAAAATGATGAATCTTCATTTTTCCCTTCTCACCTATCATGGTGTCCATTATGATGGAAACACTATATATATATATATAATATATGATATTTATTATTTATTTATATTTATTTAATTATTTTATTATACATACATTTAATACTTTCTATTTTGTGTTAATATTATAACATTGTTTGAGGAAGTGTGGACTACCGCCCCCTCAAAGCAATACGATTCATTCACACTGAAAATGGAATGTATAGATGATGATTTTAATTAATCATATGTGAAGTAAACAAACAATATTTTATATTCATGATATAATTATATTTCTATAAATATACCATATATATATATATATATCATTTTCTTTATTACCCTTTCACACACTTAAAAAGTGATTAGGGCTTTCGGGATGTGTGGAATACCACATCCTCGACATGATTTGATTCTTTTTTAATCATAGTAATTATATATACAAGTATATATGATTTAATAATGTTTTATTTATGATATAATTATCATTATAGAATTATATGGTGTTTGTAACAACAGAATGTTTTTATTTAATATTTTCTTTAAATAATTTTTATTCTCCAGTAGCATGCTTTGAACGCAATCATGAGTTTAAACAAATCAGGATACACCCTTATTATATAATTAAAATTAAATACTATCTGTTAGTTTTTTTGGTAATAATTATAACTAACTTATGAAAAAACATTGTGAATTCACTACCTATCAATTATTTATGAAAAATATAAATCAATTAGATATTTTTTTTGAGTGAATTGATTTTGGTAATGAAATTAATTTTATATATATGTTTGTGTTATATAATTAATAAAATATTTTTAATTTTCATCCAATGGGTATTTTAGTCATTGGGTATGAATAAAACCCAATTTGAGGTATAAAAATCTATTTTTTAAAGAAGTTTGATTTTACACCTTTGAATGGATAACCCCATTAAAAATAAGATCTTTTCATATTAATAATTTTCATGAAAACCTGAAAATTTTATTTTGAAGTGGTATATAAAAATTTAATTTGGATGAATTTCTGATATTTTTACGATAACTTCCATGTTTTGATGAGTAGTAAAAATATGCTAAATTTTAATTGAAAAGAATTTTTTTTTTCATTGAAATAATATATATGGTTAAATTATATTATTAAATGGTTTCAAAGTATATATAGAATATATTTTTACCATTTAATATAATTTAGTTTATTTTAATTAATTTTACATTAAATTCAGGTGTAAAAACTTTTCAATCTTTTGCAATATTTCAACTTTTAAACATGTTTTGTCATTTCAACAATGGGATTAATTTAAAATTAATTACTGAAACTTATGTGTTTTGAATTTTTAAAAATGGATTCCATATTTGGAATCATTTTATCTAAATTATGTTATTCGTCCAATTTTATTTTTGGAAATTACGATTAGTAACAATGGTAATTATTTGATAACCATGGTTAAAGGTAAATCGGGTAATTAAAAGAAAAAATAATTATATAAAATTTACCTTAACACATTTAAAAATCATATTGAATGACTAAATTAGACCCTAATCATCTATTTTTCGAAATTTAATCACTTGATGGACACTTACCAATGAATTTGACATGAATGTATTAAAAACTAATAGATGTGAAAAATGTCACAATCTAATTTTGTATAAGTATATTAATTTTTAAATATGGATAACTAGGAGATAATATCAACTATAGATATTATCTGGAAACTCAAATAATTACCTAAATCCTATAAATTTATATATAATTTTTATAGATTATATAATTACCATTAATTATGAAACAATAGTGATGTAAAAATTATTTTATTTATAAAAATACCAAAAATATGGTTTTAAAAATATTCAAAGAAATATCATATGAACTAATTAATGTGCCTCAAAAATTTTAAAGGTTAATATGTAATTTTAGGATTCTATTTAATATTTTTGTTATAATTTATCTTATGTGTGTATTTTATTTAAATTCAAATAAATTAATATTGTCAAAATGGATACTATTGATATATTATAAAAATAAAATTTTATTAAATTATTTAAAAATAATAAAATTGTTTAAAATTAAAAATTGATAATTATAAAGTCTAAAATTTCATAAAATATCCATTTATGGTCAATTAACACCCGATAAGTAAATATTTATAACCACTAAATATTTCAAATTTTATAACAACAATTAATAATAAATATAATAACAAAGTGCTAATTAAAAAGATATGGTTTAAATTGACAAATTAACTTGTCCAAAATTTATTGGTTGAGAATATTTCTTCCCTATCTCATCTCTTCATCAAAATTGGGAATTGTTTGGAGTTTTTTTGGGTAGGGTTCTATTTAATTAGAAATTATTATTTATGGAGTTTCCAAAAGTTCCCCTCACCTCAATTGTAAAAGGGAACCTCCTCCCTCACCTATTTACTTGATTTTGAACCTTCAAGATCATCCATCCCCTGCCCTATTTCCCTCTAAACTTCCCTATTTTCATTCTAGGGGTTTTTTTCATCTTCAAATACCAACTCTAGTGCTCTAATAAGAGATTTATAGGAAGCATGCCGAAGAAGTGGTAATCTCTTCTACAAATTCTTTCAAACTTATTTCTTATTCTACATCCTCTTCACTAGTTTTTTCATTATAAATTAATAATATCAGTATCAATAATATACTTATATGATATTATAAATATTAAAATACCATATTTCATCTTCTATCAATCATATGAAAAACAAAATCACCACACGTGCGTATGTATAGCTTACCGTCTCCATGTCGTGGTGTAATCTATTTTTCACCACGACCTTACTTGGATAAGTATAATGATAGAAATAATAACTATATATGATTATAATAAAATATTACTAATTCTGAAATATTAGACACCTCCACTTTAATTCCATTCAATAATTTTTTGATTGATATCTTCGCACGTGTGTACGTATGTCTTACCATCTCCATGATGTGATGTGATTCATTCTACATGATGTTCATTAAACCATGATTATATATATTAATATAATGAATAAATATGATATATATTATACTAATATCATTATATAAATGACTTTACTATAACCTAAGAAGTGTAACATGAACATATCCAACAAATCTTTCATAAGAACATAAAGTAGTTAATATCCGAATAATGAGTGAAAATGAAATGTTACTAACAAATAGTTGATAATATAATAATATATGATATCACAGAAATTATTATTATCCTTGAAAAATTCAATAACATTATTTAAATCACTATACTAGAGGTTTGGATACATATAAAGGATATCAGGCCTAAGGTAAGGGATAACTTTCCAAATCTCATATTTATCCGAGATTGTTTATTCGTCAGTATTTACCTGGGCATTTTTATCATCAAAATACATGATTCCTAAATATGAATTCAAAAATAATCTTTATATCCTTATATAATTTTCTAAAGTTAATTTTACCCATTTATGAATTTTTACTAAATGGTTGAATGGAATCTTTTGTCATTTTCAATACGAGGTACTTTTTGACTTTTCTGGAAAAAGAATGAGAAAAATGTTTTTTACCTTGTATGGTATGAATTAATTTTTGCTCTGTCATAACTCATTATTTACATGAAGCATACCCAACAATAATACAAGGTTATTTTCACATAAAATTTTTTCTTCTAATTTTTTTTTGAATTTTGAGAAAGGAAAACATTTCTGAAGAAGAAAGGATATTTTACTAAATAATTAATTTCTAGTGTTTTATAAAAATTATATTCCATCTATGATGATGATATTTAAAAAGGATTATATTTATATCCCTATTATTACCATGATTTGTTTGTTTTTATAACATAATTTAATTTAGAAAATACAATTTTTTATATCAATTATGCTGGAATGATTTTTAAGAAACAAATTATATTTCCTAGGTTATGATGTGGTGAATGTTATTATGTTTTTGTTGTAAACATAAGAATGGTTTAATTAAAAGATGTGTGGGACATATATATACCACTAATTCATTGGGTAAATATTTATATCTCATGAGATATACATGACTAGAACAACATATATATCTGGTTCAGTAATATAGAGATGGAACAAGAAGTGAAATTGGTTATGTAATGGACTTTGTCTCCTATAATGTTATTGGAAACGAGCCTTGACTAATATGAAATGGTTTTTTATGATTATTTGTGCATGCCATGAAATTTCATGTCTTACGTTACGACTATTGGGATTACATTTCTGTTTTTATATTAATCCAATGACATGATATTCTGATCTTTTATATACAAGATAATATTTTCAAATGTTATTCTCTTATGATTTTGATATGATTGATATTTACCTTTTTTACCATTACTCATCATTTGAGCTCACCCTTTCATAAGTTTCTTTTCCCCAGGTCATGATGAATGGTATTAAGTAAGATATGCCAAAAAGGAATCTAGTTTTGAGGAATTAAGTGGGTGACAATGTAGATGTTCTATGAACTAA
The DNA here is from genome assembly GCA_963277665.1 of Viscum album. NCBI lineage: Eukaryota > Viridiplantae > Streptophyta > Magnoliopsida > Santalales > Viscaceae > Viscum > Viscum album. Next base: position 1,786,270,126 of record OY728150.1, read on the forward strand.
TCATTTATGTTTCCCATTTTCTAAAGACACTAAACCTATATGGTCCTAGTGTGGCTTTTGGTATGTTATGTAATAAATATTCTTAAATGTTTATGTAATATCTACATGTAATGTATGAGCCATTATAGTTGGTATCATAGTAATGGTATATTTAACTGTTGAAAACTATGATGAGATAACCTTAGTACGAACCGTAAGAATATGTCTAAGTATAGGTTACAATCCTATCCTAGTGTTTTAGAGATGTTCATGAATAATATATGATAAAAATAAAGTGTACTAAAATTAAATTTTATTCTTCAATTTTGTGGTTTTTCCATTATGATTAGTGTTTTTCATACTATGCTTCTTGGTCTTAGTCAATGGATGGAACCCAAAAGAACTATGTTACTACTGAATGTGAAGGGAAATGTAATGATTGTACCCCTAAGCAACCAAATGTTAAGGGATATAGAATAAAAAATCTTTTATCTATTCTCACAAAAACATTCTCAAGCTATGAATCACTCTGGAATTCCATATAACCAATGTAGGGAGGAACATTCTGTTGAATCCTTCATGAGGTATCCTCAACCTCCATTAATCAGGTCTTCTAATCCATTCGTGGATGAACAATGGATCAGTACCACTAAAATATATTTTCAGTTCTACAATGTTATAAAAATGATAAATTTATCTTAGTAGTCTATCATTTGGAAGGTGAATCTGATCAATAGTGGAATTTTATCAAGAATACGAGGACAAGAGATGAAATTGAGTCAATGTAATGGGATGAGTTCAATAACGATAAGTAATTTACTCATATTCTTAAAAGATAAAGAAGGAGTTATTTGAACTTAATCAAAAGGGTAATGAACCTGTTGCTACACAAGAAGAAAATTTTACAAAACTTACAAGGTACGCTTCTAGAATTATTATCCAACTTGAGAGAAAAATTGATCGATTCTATAGTGGCTTAAAACCTTGTCTTTAAAAGCCATTATCTGTTAGGAACTTCAATAGATACAAGGAAATTTTTTGATGTTCTCTCAAGGTTGAGATAGATATTTGAGTAACCCATCAGTCATATGGGTTTGATAAGAGGTGAAACATAGAATTAAAATGAAAATCTAAACACCACACTGAAAAGAATATGAGTTTTACCTTATTCTCAATGTGTGGAAAGAATCATGGTGGGAATTTTCTTAAAGATACTAGTAAAAGTTTTATTTGTGGAAAATAAGGTCATCGAGAAATTGAATACCGAAGTGATGGTAAAAAGATGTTTAATGTTGTGAAAAAATGCTACACAGGATGCACGTTCTACACTTCAATGCTATAAGTGAAGGGAAATGGATCGTTATTCCAATCAATGGCATAATCTAAGGGTTATTAATGATGATCATCTTTAATAAACACTTAAGTTCAAAGACAAGGTAATTTTACATGCAATCACTATTGGGAATGTGGTTTATGATAATGAAGTGGTGAAAGGTAAACTTACCATCCACACTAATGTATAAATTTTATTATTTGATTCCAAATCCACCCATTCTTTTATTTTTGAATAATTGTCTAAGGGTTTCACCGTATTAACTCTAAAATTAGATTTTGGGTTAGCTGTGACAACTACTAATGGCACAACGGTCACATCAAAAGTTTGAAATTCTTCTATGGTTGTAGTTTAGGATAAATTGATTCATGAAATTCTTATGATCCTTGCTGTAGTAGAATTTGATGTGATTCTTATCATGTATTAGCATTCTCTATATAGAGCTCATATCAATTTCCAAAGAAGGGAAGACACATTTTATATTCCAGATCAATCTATGATCATCTATCAATACAAATATCAATATAACCTTCCAATAGAAATTTCGTCCATCTTATGGGTCTTGATTTTTATAAATTAAGGTCACTTATCTCAAATGGTTGGGGATAAAATTATGATTAATAATACACCCATTGTATGAGAATTCGATGATGTCTTTCTAGAGTAATTTCTAGTTCTTCCACCAAATCATGAAGTTGATATTTCAATAGAACTCATACCAGGTGCTATGCCTATTTCAATGACACCTTATAGAATGGCCCCAATTGAGTTGTAGGAATTGAAGAAGAAACTCCAAGAGAATCATTATAAGGGATACAAACACCCTAGTGTGTCACCTTGGGGAGAACACATTCTATTTGTTAAGATTAAATATGGATCAATGAGACGCTGCATTGATTATGGTGAACTTAACAGTATCACTATCAAGAAAAAATATCATATTCCCATTATTTATGACTTATTTTACCAACTATGTGGATCACAATACTTTTCCAATATTTTTTTTCTATTCAAGATATCTTCAATTGAGGGACAAAAATGAGGATATAACAAGTATGATATTCTATACAAGGTATGGACACTATGAATTTATATTAATGAATTTTCGTCTTACTAATGCCCCAAATATCTTCATGGGTCTAATGAAAAGAATATTTAGATATTATATTGATTAGTTTATGGTAGTCATTATAAATAATATTCTTATATATTCAAAGAGAAAGTAAGAACATTAATATAACTTGATAATTATACTAAAGACCCTGAGAAAGGATAAGACTTATGAAAAATTTACCAATGTGAATTTTGGTTTCAGAAAGTTTCATTTTTGGGTCACATAATCTCAAGAGAGGGGATATCTGTGGATCCAGAAAAAAAATAGGTTATTGAAAGATAGTTGAGGCCAACAATGGTAACAGAGACCCAAAGTGTTCCTGGTTTGGCTGGAAATTATTGATGTTTTGTGAATTATTTTTCACAATTATCTAATTCACTCACCAAGTTGACTTTGAAAGGAGTTAAGTTCATTTGGATAGAGGAATGAGAAGATAATTTTAAAAAACTAAAAAGAAAGTTAGCCAGTGCACCTATGCTCACACTGAATTATAGTGGATAAAGGTTTGTGATCTATAGTGATTCATACAATAAGGGGTTGGTATGTGTTATCATGAAAAATAATATGGTGATAGCTTATACCTCACGGTAGTTGAAAATACATGAGAAAAATTACCCAACTCATGATGTTGAGTTAGCTATGGTAATATTTTCATTAAAGATATAGAGGAATTATCTTTATGGTGAAAGGTGTAATATTTATATAGATCATAAAAGTTTGAATTATATTTTCACAAAAAATTATTTAAATCTGTGCCAAAGAATATGGTTGTAGTTGATTAAATATTACGACTTCTTAAAACATTACCACCTTGGTAAAGTCAACAAGGTGGAAAATGCATTAAATCAACAAGACAATACTAGCCTATCCATGATGAGGATAACAATAGATCCCATATTAATGTATTTTCAAAGGATAGAACTAAAAATTTTAAAAGAATGGGGAAATATTATCTTTCCCAATTGAATGTTCAAACATTAATACGAGTTAAGATTAAGTAGGTGTAGAAGAAAGATGTAGTGAAACAAAATAAGGAGAGAAATGTAACTAAATTCAACCATGATTGTGATGAAATTATAATGTTCAAGAACTAGGTTTGTATTCCTCCCATACTAGAATTAAATAATGAGATATTGGATGAGTCTCATAGTTATTTATTCTCTACTCACCATTGAAGGAAAATAATTTATAGGGACCTGAAAGAGTAATTTTGGTGGGATTGATTGAAAAGAGATGTCACTGAATATGTCTCTTGATTCATGGTTTGTCAGCAAGTTAAGGATGATAGAAATAATTCTAAGGGGATGTTACAATAACAACCCATACCGTAATGGAAATGGGAAAACATAACTATGGACTTTGTCAACAGAATTCCCAAAACATCCAAAGGAAATAATGCAATCTAGGTTATAGTTGACCATCTTAAGAAGTTAACACACTTAATTGCTATTAGAGAGGATTTATCTCTTGATCAGCTTGTCAGGATATATGTAAAATAAGTGGTAACATTTCATAGAGTACCACTATCCATTATATCTGATTGGGACCCAAGGTTTACCTTGATGTTCTAGTGAAATCTTCAGCATGATCTGCATACAATGTTTTGTTTCAGCATTTCTTATCATCCTCAGACAGCCGGTCAGTCTGAGAGGAGAATTCAAACTCTAGAGGACATGTTGAGAGATTTCTCTATAGATTTCATATGTGGTTGGGATCAACACCTAACATTGGTGGAGTTTTCATACAGTAATAGATTTAACACCAGTATTCAAATGGATCCTTATGAATCCCTTTCTGAAAAAAAGTTTAGAACTCCAACTTTTTGGGATGATTTGGGGAAAGAACTCTATTTGGACATGATCTTGTTGATGAAATGGTAGAAAATGATGAATCTCTTCAACAACACATAAGCGAAGCTCAGATTTGACAAAATATTTATGCTAACAATTGAAGAAAATACCAAGATTTTGAAGTGGGTGAAAAGTTGTTCTTACAAATATCTCCCTGGAAGAGAGTAATGACATATAGAAAGAATGGAAAAGTAATCCCTAGGTATATCATTCTGTTGGAAATTTTGGATTGTATTGGGAAGGTTACTTACAGATTGGTGCTTCCAACGTATCTCTATCAAGTTCATGATCTAGTCCATGTATCTCTCCTGAGAATGTACATACCCGATCCTTTATATGTACTAAGCTCAGAAGTCATATCGCTATACTAAGATCTTTGATATGGAGAACAACTGATAGAGATTATGGATAGTAGCAAAAAAGTTCTACAAAACAAGACCACTTTCTTGGTTAATGTTTTATGGAGGAACAACCAATTTGTAGAAGCTTCATGGTAACATTATTATATGATTTGGGACATGTATCCTAATCTTTTTGTTTCTATGTGATGATTTTCGAGCGTGAAATTCAGTTTAAGGGGGGTATAATGTAACACCCAAATATTTTTATGAAATATTTTCTTAAAATAATTTTTATTTTTTAGTATCTTTTTTTGAACACAATAGTGAGTTTAAATGAACTTAGAGGTTCCCTAATTATATAATTAACAATATAGCCTATCTGTTATATTATTTAGATTAATTATAACTGACTTATGAAAATAAATTGTGAATTCATTGACTATCAATTATTTATGAAAAATATAAACCAATTAGATATTTGTATTTTTGAGTGAATTACTTGTGGTAATGAAATTACTGTTATATATACGTGTTATATACCTAATAAAATAATTTTTAAATTCATCAAATGGATATTGTAGTCCTAAGGTATGAATAAAACCATATTTTATGTATATAAACCATTTTTTTAAAGTTTAATTTTAAACATTTGAATGGGGAACCCCTTTTAAATTAATATTTTCTAAAATTATTAATTTTTATTAAAACATAAACATTTTATTTTGAATCAGGATATAAAAAATTACATTGGATGAATTTCTGGTATTTTTTGATAACGTCCAAGTTTTGTTGAATAGTAAAAATTTGCTAAAGTTTCATTGAAAATAACTTTTTCATTAAAATAATTTGTATGGTTAAATTATTTTATTGAATGGTTTCAAAGTATAAATAGAATATATTTTTACAATTTAATATAATTTAGGTTGTTAGAATTAATTTAACATTAATTTTAGATGTAAAAACCTTTCTATCATTTACAATATTTTAACTTTAAAAATCCATTTTGTCATTTCAACAATGGGATTAATTTTAAATTAACTACTACAAATTCTGTGTTTTGAATTTTGAAAAATGGATACTATACTTGGAATCATTAGGTCCAAAATATGTTAATAGGTCACTTTTAGTTTCGGTCAATATGACTAGTAACTTCTATAATTATTTTATTATCATGGTTAAAAGGTAAATAAAGGTAATTAAAGGTAACATTGATAGTATAATATTACATTATCTCCTTTAAATATACCATTGGATTACTAAAATAGACCATTATCATATATTTCTCAAAATAGAATCACTTTATTGCCACTTATCTATGAATATGACATGAATGTAATAAAAACTAATGAATGTTGAAAAATGTCACAATCTCATTTTCTATATGAATAGTAATTTTAATATATGGATAACTAGTAGATAATATCTAATGTATATATTATCTGGAAATCTAAAATAATTACATATATTTTATAAATTTATTTCTAATTTTTAGAGATTAATTAATAACAATTAATGATGACACAATGGTGATGTAAAATTTATTTTTTTAATAGGAATATAAAATCAATTTTATTAAAATTATTAAAATAAATATCATATGAAATAATTATTGTGATGCACAACTTTTCTAGGTGACTATGACATTTTAGGGGTGTATTAAATACTATTTTTAAAATTTATTTTTTTGTTTGTATTTCATTTAATTTCAATTAAATGAATAGTTTCAAAATTGATACTATAGATATTTTTTAAACATATCATCTTATTAAATTATTTTAAAATCATATTATTATTTAAAAATTACAAAGTGATAATTATAAGATCTAAAATTTCATACAGTACCCATTTATGGTCAATTAACCCCATAGAAGTAAGTATTTATGACCATTAATGATATCTTATGTTATTTCCAAAACTAAAATTAAATATAATAAATATGAGTTAATTATAAATATATAGTTAAATTTAAAACAAAACTTGTCAAAAATTTATTGTTTGATGAGGTTACAACACTATCTCATATTATCTTCTAAATTGGGACATTTTGGAGGTTTTTTAGGGTTTTATTTTATTATAAATTATTATTTATGGAGTTTCCAAAAGTGCTCCTCACCTCTATTATAAAAGGGAACCTCCTCCCTCACCTATTCAATAAATTTGGAGCCTTAAAAATCATACAAACCCTACCATTTTTCCTTCTAAACTTCCATATTTTCATTCTATATGTTCTAGTCTTCTTTAAAGACAAACTATACTGCTCTAAGAAGAAATTTAGAGGAAGCATGTCGAGGAAGAAGAAATAACTTCTATTGATTCACTCAAACTTATTTATTCATCTACATCCTCTTCATTAGTTGTTTAGTATAAAGTAATAACCTCATTATCACTAATAATGTGATATTTTATTTTCAATATGAAACACCAATATTTCACCTTCTTTCGATCCTATGAAAAACAAAATCAATGCCAGTGTGTGCGTATGACTTACCGTCTCCACGTCGTGGTGCAATCTGTTTTTCACCCACACCATTCTTGGATGGGTATAATGATGGAAATAATAAATATATATGATTATTATAAAATTATAATAATACTTCACTACCATTCAACAATTCTGGGAATGATATCATCGCTTATGCGTACGTACGGATTACTGTCTCCACGATGTGATGTGATTCATTCTGCATGGTCTTCATTAAACCATGATTATATACATGAATTGAATGAATAAATATGATTTATATTATAGTAATATAATTATGTAAATTATTTTACTATAACCTATTAATTTGTATATGAACTTATCCAATAAACCCTGTATAAGAACATAAAGATGTTAATATCCGAATAGCGAGTGATAGTGAAATGTTACTAACAAATGAATGATAATATAATAATATATTTTATCATAAAAATCATTATGATTATGAAATAATTCAATAAATTTATTTAAATTATTATATGTGATGTTCAAGTACATACAATGGATATCAGACCTATGGTAAGGGATAACTTTTCAAATGTCATTTTTATCCGAGATTGTTTATTCGTAAGTATTTACTAGGGTATATTAATTATACACATCCATGTTTCCTAAATATGTATTCCAAAATATTCTTTATATCATTCTATAATTATTTTAAATTAAATTTTACCCATTAGAGAATCTTTACAAAATGGTTGAATGGAATCTTTTGTCATTTACGATATGAGGTACTTTTTGACATTTTTTGTAAAAAGTACGAGAAGAATTTTTTTTCACTTGTACAACATGAATGAATTTTTATGATTTCATAATGAATTATTTCATTGAATATTACCCTAAAATATTACAAGGTTATCTTCACATAAAATAATTTTTTCTAAAAATGTGTGGCATTTTGAGAAAAGAAAATGTTTTTGAAGAAGAAAATATATTTTCCTCAAGAATTAATTTTAAGTGTTTTCTCAAAATTATTTTCCATCTAAGATGACACTCTTTAAAAATGGTTATATTTAGATCCATGTTATTACTATGATTTTATTATGTCCATGATGAAATTTTATTTAGTAAATACATTTTTTTATATCAATTATGATGGAATGAGGTTTAAGAAACCCATTTTATTTCATGGGTTATGCTATAGTGAATGTTTTTATGTTTTTGTGGCACGCATAAGAATAGTTTCCCTATGAGATTGTTGGGAACTATATATCCCTATAATACATGGGGTAAATATTTATATCTTATAATATAGACATGACTGGAATGACATGTAAATCTGGTTCAATAATAATGGGCTGGAAAGAGGAGTGAACTCAGTTCAGTAATAGAATTTATCCACTATAATGGTCTTGGAAATGAGACCTGCCTAATATAAAATGATTCTATATTTTTATGTGTATATGCCACAAATTTTATATCTTATATTATGACTATTGGGATTAAATTTCACTTTTATGATTTATCCCATGACATGATATTCTGATCTTTTATATGCATGATAATATTTTCGAATGTTATGTTATTATGATTATGATATGATTGATATTTTCCTTCTTTACCATTACTAGGAATTTGATCTCACCCTTTCATATGTTTATATTACCCAGGTTATGAATATAGGTTTTATGTAAGATATGTCAAAAATTATTCTAGTTTTGATGAAATTTGCGGGAGACAATGTAGATGTTATATGAACCAGTTGTTTGTGTTTCCATGTTTCTAAAGACACTAAACCTATATGGTCCTGGGGTGGTTTTTGTTATGTAATATAAAAAATATTCATAAATTTTTAATTAATATCTAAATGTAATTTATAGCTATTATAGTGTAACTTTCCCTCATTCAATCACGATCATTGAAAAATGGGAATGTTACTCATGCGTATGTACAACCTATTGTCTCCATGGCCATAATGTTGATTTATTTTTTGTAAGCATATTTAATGATTGATTTTAAAAGTGTAATTTATATATAAATATGATAATTATTTCCTGATTATTATTCTATAGATTTTATATAATGACCCATTTGACCATAGTCGATCTACCAACGTTAAGTTTGACACATAAATTTAATTCTGTCAAAACACCCGATGTAAACTTAATTGTTTAAGTACTTGAATAAAAAATAGTAAAAACTGATATAAAAGTAATGATAATAATGAAAAAAGGATCTCTAAAAAAGTATTAAATTTACATAATTTTATTATAAAGAATTTTAAATGACATCCACCTGAAATAGAAATTCATGGTAAGGGATTCTCATCTCACTATTTACATCCATGAGATAAATGTCATGTTCATAAATTACATATCTTATGTGGTGTATCTACTTCTATTTTTTATATATTTTATCATTAATTACATTATCTTGATGGTATTTAACACTTTCATTTAATATTATTCATTACTTAGGTATCTAATTTAAAATGTTTCAAAGTGGTATGGGACACTTTGGAATGTTTAGAGATTATTTTCCACAACAATAACTTTAATGATCTTTAAATGGTATTTCCATTTGAGGAAATTATATTACCATTTTTCTATTAACCATTTAATTTTAAATCCCCTAGAAATTCATAAACATTTTCAAGTATTAATACAATTTTTTCACTCTTTGGTACTCAAAGTGTTTTAAAAAATATTTTATGAAAACCTAGCTTCATTTCATTTTTAGTCAGAGAAGCTATTTTCTTCAAAAAACCATTTTTTATAAAAATGTATTCAAAAAGGTTTTTAACTAATTTTTTAATGAAAATTTTTCCCTTTTTTTCTTTTACCCATGTTTTCAAACTATAATTCCTTTTACTTTCTGAACATGGAATTTTTATAACCTTTTTACCATTGAAAAGGACATTTATTTTTACCTCATATGGAAAGTTCATATTTACCTGATGTTACTTCTTTGAAGAATCATTTTCACGTTTAAAAGGGTTTTTTATAAAAAATGTTTTTAAAAATTATTTTCAAACAAAATTATTTTCAAATGGTTTTCAAAGAAAAAAACTTTTTCCTAAAGAATAATATTTTTAGTTATCCTTTTTTTTATCAAAGAAAAAAACCCTATATTTTAACACCACCTGGGATTTGTTGTATTGATACAATCTGTATTATTCCTCTTGATGGTTTATTATATATTTTTCCAAGGATAGTATTAAAATTCACTACCTTGAATCATTTTTTATTACCATTGAAATATTAAATATCATATGATCATCGAAAATTAAATTTCCCCCTAATTATCCATTTCATTTATCATGGATATTATTATTGCCTAAACTATATACTTGTTTAAATACAGTGTCTACTTTGATAAATGTTTTATTATTTGGGAAAATATTGATAAATTTGTATTCGTTATTCAATATGGATCTTTGAAAAGGTATATTTTTATTAATTAAATTTATTACTCAATATAAATAATGCTTTATACATGGAATGATGGGTGGAGCCTAGACTTTATATAGCTCCTCGATCCATCAATAGGTTCTTATGAAATAAATATGTTATGAAAATTAAATGGATTTCTATCTGTTGTTTTAAACATTCCAGAGGATGGATCTTGATAGTATAGGTTTTCATCTTCCTAATACATGACATCTAATAATTTAGAATTTTCTTCATAAAAATGTCCATTATTATTCATCCATGATATTTCGAAATGACATATCTGGGGATACATTTAATTTTAGTTCATTAATTAAATGTAATGTGTTTCAGTTTCTTACGATTCTAAATTTATTTTTCCTTATCTAATTTTTTTAATGGAAATTGTTTCTTTTTATTACCATTTCATATTTTTTAGGATATTATTTCTTGGTTTTTGATTATATGGTATGTCTGTTCTATTATTTTCCATTCCATGATTTTTATTATCATTGATTCGTTAATGTTTCCGCTATATTTTTCCCTTGCTGAGTATTTGACCTCGCCCTTATTATTTTTCTTTCTCTTGGAATCCAAGAAGAATACTATGAAATGTATGTATGGATTTAATATATATATTAGATTTATCCTGGATATTATTTATTTAGAAAGATGAAAAAGATTATGTTGTAATTAGTGTATTATTTTGTAATACAAGATTCATTTATTTATATGGTTTACCTTGACTACTAAATAGATCAGTCCTTCTATGATTGATTCCTTGTAATCTTGCTAATGTAATTAGTAGTATACGCTAGCTCTGGGCTGCTAGGGTGGGGTCACTACATCATTTATGGGTTTTTTACTATAAATTTTTTTAATGTGGTAACGGTTTCTTTGTCTCATTTTCAAATCCATGAGACATGAATGATATTGTGCACCATCATTAATTTTACATGGTGTGATACTAAAAAATGAATTTAATTTGATATATTATTGATATTAATGGTTCTATAATATCCATATCTTTCTCCTTCTTTAAATTTCCTTCAATTCAAAAGGTACCAAAGTGGTGAGGGTTATTGTTAACTCATTTTCCTTTTTTGAGTTGTAATTCATATTCTTGAACTTATTTCATTGAATATTGGTTTATTCCACAATAATATTTTATTTAATGGTAATTTATCTTAATATTTGTGGAAATGGAACTTCTAATTCAAATTTTAGAACCCAGTTAATTACTTCCCTATAAAAATATTATCATTCATGAGAATAATTCCCATCTTTTTTAATGAAGGTATCCCATACTTGTCCATATTTTCCATTCCCTATAATTTTATAAGTTATATTTGTATAACCCATTTATGTGTTATCTCTTGTGACCTTTCTATTTTCCATTTTCACTTATCAATGGGATGTTTTACTCTCTCATTTTATGATGTCAGCTAAATCAAAGGAATTTCAAAATATTAAAGAGGGTTTTCATCCTTTCAAAATCAAATGTTTTATCATCCAACACACATTTATTTTTATAACCATTATGTATTTTTAAGGATCTATAATTTAAATTTATTTTTCAAAAATAAAGTCACTTCAATGTTTTTCCCTTCACCTTTTTTAAAATAAATTTTTAAAGTGACTTGTAACATTGTTATTTTTGTATAATGTTACAAATATTTTTCAAATTATATTTTTATGTTTTTATTTCATGTGAACACATATTTATACCATATTGGAATTTTAATAAAATATCCTCTCTACACCTTTATCATTTCTCAAAGAAATTTTTACTCTGTTAGTTTTAAAAAATAATTGTTTTCAAAATATCATTGATTTTTTTAATGTTGTTTTTTAAAAACTCTTAAAATGTGTTTTTTAATATAAGTCATTGCCCTTTGAAATATCTTATTATTTATATATTATAGTCTTTAAATGATACCATACACCTTATTTTTATATATGGATTATATAATGCGATTTTCTATTATAGAAATGATCAATCACTTTCATTACTTTTCCAAATCATCGTCTATTATAGGAATTATTTTTTTCCAATACCTTTACTCTATAAATAATCTATATTTACATCCATCTATTTACGGTTGTTCCCCTATATTCCATATTTAATTTTATTAGGGGAATTATTTACTAAACTATAAACCCCTTACCCTATATTATGCCATTTTGAGGGAGGCTTACATGGAAAACAACTCCATTTATTAATTAGGAAAATATTAAAATTTCAAATACTTTTTATTACAATATGGATGTGTATTGATTACTAATAAATATTGGTTTATATATTATTAAATACTTTATATTATTAATTAATAAAAATTAATTAGAAAAAGGTGTGGTTTTGTTATTGATATCCCCCTTGATGAATCAATAGGTCTTATGAGACAAACTAGATTTGGTATATTGGTGTATACCTTCCCAGAACAATATATTTCCTAGAGATAGGGCCTTGAAAGTATGGTCATGATATCTACCATCATTATTTCTTGGATAAGGTCATCTAATTAGTTGTATAATATTATGCATTTCATTTCTAAGGAATCAATAATTTCTATCCATGTGATCATTTCATTTTTATTATTATCCATTGATATCTTGTGCTTTTGGTTTTATTCTATTATGGAATTATTTTTTCTCTATTCTGGACATATTATTTATTATAATATTATTCTAATACATGATCTTTTATTTATATATATTATTTTTATCCATATTGTGCATTTTAGATCAGCCCTTTTCATGTGAAACATCCCACCCCAAATCAGTATCTTGAGAAGTGATAAAGTGATACAAACATTAGGAGACATCCCCAATACACAGATGGATGGAAATAAATTACATGGGATTAAGTGATCATGGGGTAATTATATACCCTAATAACCCATACACCCTTTCAATAAGAAAACAAAAACTAAGACCACAGAACGATGCATGATAAATAAATCACATAACTTAATAAAATACTAGTATAATATTCATATCAAAGTAAAAAATGGAAAAATAAATAAGTGTGAAAGGATAAGTCTCCAAAGTATAAAGCTTCTAGAACAAAATTGGTGCCACACCATGAAAGGATATAGAATTTACCAATATGAAAATACAACAAAAAAATAAACTAAGTCATTGAATAACAATACTGAAGTTTGAAACTTACCCCTTTCCTATATCTTGGTAGATGACATCTCAAAATAAACCAAAGTGTCGAAGAAGGGGGTTGACTATATCACTCAGTAGGTAATCCCCAAGGACATACAAACACATTACACTAAGATAAAGAAAAGTTAGCATATTTTTTATAAAACTATTGATAAGATGATAAATAGTTTACTTAAACTATAAACAATTTCCATGGAAAAAATTATATAATGATTTTAAAAACATTTATTATTACCTAAAATAATCATCGAAATTATACACCCATTCACACACATAATGCATGAAACTATGGAACTTCCTATACTCATGAGTGGTGATTTTTCTCTTCACCAAATCATCACTTAGTGAACCACTTTGATATGGGTAATTTCACACCCATATTCCATCCCATTTCAAAAGGGGTACTTTAATTACCTTATTCTATCCCATTTTCACAAGAACACATGCCATAATAAATATTTTAGGCTACCCATTAACACATTTCTTGAAAACACAATTCTTGTTAGTCATTATTCGAAATCAACTGTCTTTCTATATTTCAAAAATAACCTTTTTAAAATAACATCAAAATAGGTATTTTTCATATAAATTTTCACAAAAGTAATTCATAGATAAGTAAATGAACATGTTAGGAATAATAAATCCAACAAATTCCAAAATAGTAGTATGGAATAGAATCCACCTATATAGAGTTTGTCTTATACAAAATAACTAAGATGATTCCATTGATCTCACATATTCCTTCCATTCCTCTCTTAAAATCTAAAAATATCTCATAAGAACTCATCCAATTCACATATATTTGGGTATCAATACTAATCTATGGTTCCTATAAAAAATAATTAATATATCAAATACCAAAAAAGAAGAATGAGATATTAACCTTTGTTTCCCGAATTGAGCTCTCAAAGATCTATTGAAATTGGTGTCTGTGCATTAAGGATCAATATAAGTCACCTGGTTTAACCATGTAAGGTGAAAGGGAGAAAGAATTAACTGAATAAATATTTAAAACCACATTTTGGGATAAAACTAGCTGGGACCAACCACATTCTTAAAATGAATACCCAATTCATTTTTTATTAACTAAGGGGTTACTTACACTGAAATACCTTTTTCATCAGTTTTATTTTCTAGAAAAATGGGTTCACTTCATTAGGATGTTTCATGTACTAGACCACCTTAAGTATCTACCTATAAAATCCAATCACTCTATGAAAATTTTCATTATATCTTCCTTGCACAAATTCACATCATTAAATTCCTATTCACTATGTGAATTTCCCATGTAGCCAGTTTCTATACTAGTTTCACTTTACTTCTCAAAAATATTCTAGAAAGTTATTTCAATGAATCCAAATATAAAATAAAAGGCATAAAATGATATTGTACCTGAATATTGGGGGGTGATACATTATCCACACCATTGGGATATTTTTCCTCAAGATGAAATATATAAATGTTTCCTTTGAAAAAATCAGGTTATTTATCCCATATTAACTTCTCTCATTACCCTGTTTCATCTTGAACTCGACAGTATTTCCATAAAACTCACACTAATTAAATATTTCTCCCTCACAAGATATTTTCCTATCATTCCATAATATATACTAGTTTATGTATAAAATAAAAATTTGGCTCAATAATAACATCTTCCCAACTGATCATGTGATGAGGATTCGGGTGATAGTTATTTAGGTGAGAAACATGGAAGATGTTTTTAATAGCACTGAATATTACTGGTATGGCTAACCCGCATGAAATAGTTCCAATATTTTAAAAAATCCCATGTAGTCCCATATACCATGGTGCAAACATCCTTTACTTATGAAAACATAAATGACCAAGTATAAGTGAAACATTCAAGAAGATGTGGTCACTTACATCAAAAGATAATAGTTAGTGATGGATTTTCTAAATATGAATTCTATTGGCTTTGATTAGTATTCATCCACTTCATGATCATAAGGATCTTCTCCATAGTGTAATTGATAAGACTTGTTCCAATCAATTACGGATCACCTATTTATACCCAACATAGTGTATAATGACAAGGATTTCTATAAAAATCCATGAATGACCTTATTTTCATTATCTCATAGTAGCTGTTATAATATGATAATTCCACCAAATTCATATGGCCTTATAAAGAGACACTAAATTATATAACACAAGACCTAATAATATCTTCTAATTTCAGAATTTCTTAATCTTACTTCCCATCCATATGTCGATGATATGTTATGCTCATTGTCAGTTGAATCCCGAGAGCCTATTGTAAAGATCGTAGGAATTTAAAAGTGAAAAAAGGATCACTATTAGATATAATAAAAACTAGAACTCCATGCAACCTGACCACTTCTCAGATATAAAACTTTTTCAATTACTCTGCCTTGTTGAATTCTCTAATACGAAGAAAGTGTTCTGACATGGTGTGTCGATCCAAAATCTCCAAAATAGCATCATCATTCTATGACATTCTTGGTAGACCTATGAAATATTACATTTCATTTTTTCCATAATTCCATATAGGTACAGGCATAGAATGTAGTAGACCCATCATTTATTGATGTTGTAATTTTATCTATTGACATGTTAAGTATTTCATAACATAATATACATTATTATGTTACATAACTGGCCCCAAAATAAATTCAATCATCAACTTTTATATTTTATGAATACATAGATGACTATACTATTATTAATGCTTATATGAAGAGAGACACTATTATTTCAAAGAACGAGGGTCTAAATTTTGATTACGAATATATAAAAAAGACATTTCATCCCCTCGCTATCCATCAAAATGCTCACCACCATTTAGGTTTGAACTAATAGTGGTAAAATCATTTTTTTTTTCTGGGCCACTTTCACCAAATCCATCAAATTATGAACATTATTAACTAAAAGGTAAAATGCATTCTCATCCAATGTTGTAAAATCCAGATACATGTCAAAAATCTTATTCGTCAACTTCCATTGTTCATGATCTTCTCAGACCACTTTGATATAAAATTTCCAACTCAATACATTTTCCAGGTAGTTTAATTTATTGGGTGTGTATATAATGTCAAAATAAAACATATAGTGGTGCTTTATCCATATTTGTTACCCCATGATCAAGTCTTTTTGAGAAAATATATATTTCAAACTATTATAGTCAAGGAAAACTATGAACTCTTCTCTAATGAGGTAATTCCACTAAGTCTATAAGACATAGAAAAATACATCTATTTAAAAGTCACATGTAGGATATTTTCTCTCATGTGCTCACAACTTCCTCGAACTACATGCCACAACATGGTCTCCTTGTATGAGAGAAAAACCAAGACCAGATCCAAATGCATCACAATATACCTCATAGTCCTTACCTGTTTATAAAAACAATATTATTTGTTTTGAAGTAGAATTAGTTTTAAGATCTAGAAATATTTTCTAACATTTAGATTTTTATTTGAATGAAAGACCCTTTATTTTCATTTATCATTCAATAGGCGCTTTAAAATGGGCAGTCTAATGTGGCAAAAAAAATTTAAAATCAATTTGACCCTAAAACAAGATAGAATACATTTTCTAGTTTATAAATTCATACATACATATATCACCAAAAATTACAAAAATAAATCACCTAACTCTTTTGAAATTCCATTCCTACTACTTAGTTGGCATTCTTTTCCAAATACTTGCCTCTCTTTGCCGCCTATAAAATGAGATCACTTCCACCCTTTAGAATCCACACAACTAGTTTCAAATTCCAATGAATTTCTAACCCATTTACTTATTCTAGAACCACTATACATGATTTTTATAATTTACCCAAAAACAAAGTATTGCACTTCAGTCATTTACAAAGGATATTTTAGTAGACGATCTAAATCATCAACATAAGTATTACTTACCCTTACACATATTTTCCTTATCTTTCTCATCTACCCGAAAACAAGAACATTATGACCATAAGTTTATAATGACATAGAAATAAATAATATACGGAATTTTTATTATACTAATGCTATAAACATTATTTATTCTCCTCCCATTCAATTAAAAAAATAAAAAGGATTCTTATGAGTCTGTGTGGACCGCCCCCTCCGTGAATAAAACATTTCTTTTTTCATTTACAACTTTCCAATATGGTTCTAGAAATAGATTTAGTGAATAAATATGTTCTTTAAATATTGGTTAATATTATATAAATGTAAATTTGGAATTATATAATTAAGATTATCAATAAGTTATTATTGTAAAAATAACCTCCTAAAATAAAAATACCAAGAGGAAAAACAATTTATTAATTAGTGAAAACATCTATTTCATTTACCTTATTGTTATAAATAATACCAATTCTGATTTATCTCCTTAAAAAATATAAATGATTTCATTATAATTTTTTTAATGATACTATAGTAAATTAGTATGTTTTATATTCATACCCACGCATAGATTATAACATATTATTGTTGGGTTGGATGAACCACATTCATGAAAAACTAAATAAAATTATTTCAAGGATGGATTTTTAAAATTATTTTTTGATATTAATAGATAAATGATAATTTTATGTTATATAATGAGAATAAAAATAATTAACTCATTAATTAATAAAACAATGTTTTTTCATTGTAAATTACGAAAACAAGCCCCTCGATGACTTAATCATCTCAAAAAATAACTAAAATAGTTATGAATTGAAATTATAACATTATAAAAAATTATATAAAATAAATTATAGTAACTTTTTTATCTACGTGTGATGAAATATGGGTGAATAATGAATAGAAACTCTACCTATATGAAACTAGTTCAATACGATCGGGATTAGTCACACATGATATTGAAAATAGATAATAATTAACTAGTATGATTATAGAGAATAATTACAAATGAACTTTTTATTGTGTTATAAGTATAAATAAGATTATGAAATAGGTGATTCAGTGAGTTATTTTGGTTTTACAGGTGGTTATATTGCTCTCAACTAAATAGGGAAATATGGTAATGGTTTCATGTCAAAAAAACCATTCATTGCGACATATTTATTAATATACACCATGTTTTCCTTTAAATATTTATCTAATTCAAACTTAATATTTTTGTATCATAATCCTCTCATTATTTCTGGTATTTAAAATTTTCAAGGTAATCATATCCCTTGATGTATTTTGACTCAAAATTTTCTAAGGTGTAAGGGTTTCTTTGTCTCATTATTAAATCCCTATGAAATGTATAATAAAGTGAAACATAATTTCTTTAACATGGAATTATTACTACCAAATTAATTTATTTTGACATAATAATTAAATTCATGGGGTTTTAAGAGATATATTTTTTTATTTCTATAAATTTTTTACAATTAAAAATATTCCAAATTTATGAGGGTTTTTGTTAACTCAACTCCCTTCTTTGAGATATAATCTGCCTTCTTGAACTTATTTCTTAAAAATTGGTTTATTCTACTATAATGTTTTATTTCCTAGTACTTTATCTTTATATATAATAACAATTACACTTATGATTCCAATATTACTCCTCGATTAATTTTTACCCCATGAAAATTAAATTATTATTGTAAATAATTCTCTTTCATTTTGATTATGGTATCACCAAATTTTCCATAATATCTTTTTCATTAAATTTTATCCTTTGTATTTGGAAGCCCCATTTATGTGTTATCTCATGTGACAATCTTATTTACCATTACCACTTTAAAAAGGGATGTTTTACAACCTCTTTTTATAATGTGGAATTTCAATAAAGGTATTTCAAAATATTAAAGAGGTTTTCCATCCATTTAAAATCAAATGTTTTTTCTTCAACCAAATATTTTTTGATAAAAAATAATTATTTTTAAGAATATATTATTTTATTCTTTTTCAAAAGTAAATGTTTTCAAAATTTACACATTACATTTTATAAAATAACTTTCTAAAGTCACTCATTACTTTATTATTTTTCGATAATGATAAACATGTTTAAAAAAATATATTTTATGTTTTTCTTCCATGTTAGCATATTTTTAAACCATATATATATTTTTAATGAAACTGCATCTTTATGAGTTCATGGTTTCTTAGATAAATTCTTCCTCTCTTAGTTTAAAAAATTTGAATGTTTTCAAAATATCAATCATATTTCTTATTTCCAAATATATTTTTCTAAAACTAATAATTTTTTATCTAAGTCATTTCACTTAAATACATCATATGATTGATCAAAGAAATAATTAAATTAATAACATTCACCCTATTTCTATGGATTTATTATGTTGTTTTCTTATTTATCAAATAAATTATCCATTCCTACTTTTTTATTTTCAAATCTACCTCTTTTATATGAATTAATTTGTTTCTAATGAATTTATTCAATGGTAATTCAATATTTCTTTCCTATGATTGAAGGGTGTTCACCTTAATTTCACAATTTTATTGATTTGTGATATTATTTACTTAATCATATACCTATGACTATATATATTTTTAGTTTTTGTAAGTATTACATAGAAATAAATTTTATTTATTGATTAGAGAAATATTGGAATTCTGTATACTTGTTATTCTAATATATAATTTTATTAATTAATAAAAAATATTGGTTATTTATTTTGTATAATATTAATTAAATAATATGATAAATTAATTAGGCATCATTAGAAATGGGCGGGGTCTAGTAATAAATATCCCATTGATGCATCAATAGGTCTTATGAGCCAAACTAGCTTGGGTATTTTGGTATAAGTATGCCCTGAACAAGATTTTTCCTACACATTGTTCCATGAAAGTAAGATCATGATTTTGAATATCATGACATATTGGATTATGGAAAGGAATTATTTATCAAAAATTATACATTTCATCACTAAAGAACTGATTATTATTTTACATGTGGTCATTTCATTTCTATTGTTATATTTTGATATATTATGCTTTCAGTTTCATTATATTATGACATTCTTTGGTTATATATTTATATAATATTATATATTTTCATATTATTCTCACTTATGATCCTTGATTAGAATCTATAATGTTTACCCTTACAGAGTGTTAGAGTTCACCATTTCTTATATTTCCATTTTAGAAAGTTATGAAGAAAATTATTGCACATGATATGTAAAGAAGAAATTATCTTGTGTGGAGAATTTTTGATAGATGTTAAGAAATTATTGTAGATTAATTATTTTATTATAAAGTGGTAAAAGTTTTAATTGTTGAGGAAGATACACGATTAATTAATTTATTATTTTCCGAATTCTATAAATCTCTAAACCTAAAAGTTCTTCGGGATGTATGTAATGTAATATTTTCATTAAATAATTTAATTATGGGATAGTTATATCAATTAATCTATAGTTTTAATTTTATATAGCATGTAAAGTACATTTTTCAAAGTCTAATAAGTGTGTGTAGGTTTGGAGAAGTAAAAAATTGAATCTTTGATTTTTAGTACATTGTTTATAATAAAAATATGATTATTTATTACTATATTTTATTGGGTATTACATCTTTAGAATATGTTTCCACATTCTTATTAAAAATTTATTATGTTATTCCAAAATAAATATTCCATGAATCATGGTTTATAATCTATGTTTTGTTGGGTATGATTCTCTATTTTTATTTCCAAACCCCTTGATTATATTCTCATACACACATTCTCATATTACGATTTATTATGATCTTCAATTGTTATCTCTTATGTTTTCCTTAAATAGAATGTGATATTACCCATTCATTATTTATTAATTCCCTGATTTATTAAATAGGGTATTGTTTTTTATGTACCTATGTTTTATCATAAGAGGATACAATTTATAGGAAATGTTGAAGACTTACTGAAAATAAGAAGATCATGTGGCTGATATTCAAATAAACCTATCATTTTGGTTTTTAGATTGCGTGAATTTATGAAACATGAATTTTAATTTATATAAATGTTATAAAATATATTTTATTTAAGCTTTGGTTGTCTCCATAGATAGCAAAGAATATGTTTAATGTTTGTATTTTGATAAATAATTTGGGAGTGTAGTTATGGGGAGCTTCAGTTGGTATCAAAGTAGGTTAACTATTTTTGGAGATTAGTATAAGTGGATTAAACATTAAAAAATCATTTTTAACTAAAATTGACGTAAGATTAACCTAAAATGTTATAGGTTGAAATCAAGGTTCGATAATTTAAGATATATTAGTATTGATTTTCCTTCTCTTATAATCTCTTACTCTTATTTTTATTTTTTAATACTAATACTAACATTTTTAGTTTTATAAAATTCTTGGAATGAGGATGAACTAGGATAAAAATTAGTGTGAAGGATAATTTTGTGATTATCCCAACATAAAACCAAATGGTATGAGATAAGGAGTGAAAAACTTTAGGGAATTGTTATCTTGGTCTATGAATAATAACCTAAACCATGTTAAGATCCAAAAAATTCCAAATATGGTGAAACACACTATTGAATATTTCATGAATCAATGGCCATTAACCCTTAGGGGATCTTATGATCCACTAATTTAAGAGAAATTAATAAACATGTTAGAAACATTATTTTCTGTTCTTTAAATCTCATATAAAAAAAATTAATTTTTTATATCTATTGTATGGATGGTGAAGTAGTATAATATTGTAAATTGATAAAAACACAAATCTAAAGGAAGAAATCTACTTCATGAAATTGGTGGAGTTTAAAGAGGAATTTTTTAGGAAATATTTTCTTCAGAATCTCAACAAAAAATGTGGAGATAATTCCATAAGCTGAAGTGAAAGGATGTTGAATCCATTAGTACATATGGAGAAACATTAATAATACATGAGAGGTGTAATTTTGGTTTTATCATTGACCCTAAATGAAAAATTAACAATTTCTTTAGTTTCATAAAACCAAGTCTCTAAAAGAAATTATCCACAAAGGACTTTGGTAACAATAAAGATATTTTTTGATGTGATCTCAACATAGAAATGGATATTTTAGACTCTTGTTATTCTCAAAATTTTGGATAAAAGAAAAAAATAGAGTTTCATGCAAACACAAATGATAAATACATAAAGTTAATAAAATTAATCTTATTTTATGTATATGAATAGGGAAAAATCATGGAAGGAATTTTCTAGAAGAAATAGGTACATTTTTATATTTGGGAAAGAATTATATTAATAACATAAATGTATGGGGATATTAAGAATGAAAATAATGATAAACCTAACGCACTATCCAGAATATAAGGCTTCAATTTTTTATAGTAAGGAAATTATTCCAACAAGTTGAAAATTTGTGGTTTAATGATGAAAATCGTCCTCAATAAATGAAAAAAGCAATGGAGAAATGGAAATAATAATTCTAATTGTTGAAGTATATCATTAAAATAAGTGGTGTATGTTACACTATCCATACCATAAAAATGACATTTTTTATTCAGGATCTACACACTCCATCATATTTGGGATATTTTTAAGAGTATCAAATCACTACCCCAATGATTAGATATTGAATTATTTGTGAAAACATTTAATGGTATGATTATTTCATACCAAGTATATAATTATTCTTAAATATAATTTGGTTGTAATATGCTACTTGTCAATTTTTTTATGCTCCATTTAGTTTAATTTGATATGATTTTCAATGGGTTGTCTCTCTTTATGTTAGATCCATATTAATTTTTAGGATAGGGATTTCACATTACATTTTATAAATCAACCCATGAACATCTATTAGTGTGGGAATAAATTTAAACCCCCTATGGAAATTTCATCCATTATATGGATTTTAATACCTAATCATGAGGGGTATTTAGCTCAAATTATTATGGAGAAACTCAATTTTGAGGATATTACTATTTTGATGGAAAATATGAATTTCCTAGTCTTACCAAATATAGGTTGGTATATATCTCATTATAAATTATATGTTGAGTCTTGTATATCTTATAGACACCCAAAATTATTTTAATCAATGAGAGATAATTAAAATTGTGAGGAAATTATTTATCTTAGGGGGTATATTGCAGCACCTCGATATTTTTGTACGAATTTACATTTAAATAAATGATATGTTGTGTAACATATTTCACACACAAAATAGAACTAAAATGAACCACGATACATTTTATTATGATATAATATTATAATGCGAGATAAAATTAATTAATTATGAGAATAAAATATATAAAAAAATTAAGAAAATTATAAGAGGAAAAAATCCAAAAGTAAATAAAAATACCATTAACATAAAATATTTATCCTCATGGATTCCCATTAATATCATAAACTCAATTTCAACAATTTAAAGCATGAATAACATGGTTAAATATAATATATTTTTTGAGAGATAATCCTATATGATGAGTGATTTTAGTAATGTTTGTAAATCAATATATGGGAATGAAATATTAAAATTATATATATGGTTGTTGGATATATGGCTATTAGAAATATGGCCCTAGGAAATATGGTGGGTGGATATTTGGTCATTAGTTATACATGTATTTAATATGTATATTGATGTTTTTTAATTTTTATTAACAAATTTAGAATAATTTAATTCACAAATAATAAATAATTCAATAATAAAATAAAGATATAATATTTAATTAAAATATTTTTATCTATTATATATTTTTTATTAAGATATGATTTCATATATTTATGAAAATCATAGAAATATTATAATACTTATTTACTGATAAAATTGAAATTTTAGAAGATAAATAATTAATTTTTAGGGGATGTGATTAAAGTTGTTTCAAGTTAAAAGGGGATATTTTTCAAAGAAATATTTTAAAATAATTCTCAATTTTCATCTTAATAAATTAAATTGATAAAATTTTAATTATGATTCTAATTTAATGTTACAATTTATCAAAAAATATATTAATGATTATTTACTTCTTAATGGACATGAAAAATGATTAAGAACACTAAAAATTTATAGTTCTTTTTTTATAAAAATGGATTATATATGTATATATGTATTGTTTTTAATTAAACAATATTACCATATTTTGAAATTTAATTAGATTTAATTTAATATAAATTTATAATCATAAATTTTGAAATTTAATGATGATTTAAATATAATTTTTAGTCAAAAAAACGAGTTATTGAGGAAACCATTGTGTTACCATGGTAAAAGTAAAATGTGGTGATGGGAGGTGTAATTAGATAGTAAAGGCTTAAAATATAATAAAAATATATTTTAAAATGTGTGAATTTTGGATTACTAAATAACTTTAAACCACCCCCGTTACTTCCCACTTTATATCATATTTCCTTTTAAAATGAAGACCTTATACATTATGGAATGGGTATTTGTGGAAGTACCAATTAAAACACAAAAATAAAATGACACCTCCTATACCCCAACCAAAACACTATATTCTATCAAATATATATTTAATATATTCACATATTAGATATCCAAAATTATTATTTGTATTTTTGTAGCTTCTTATCCCAATAAGAATGCCTAAATCTTTTATTATGAAGGAACCTATTTTGAGGAGAGAATTCATCAAAGTGTATAGTTATTCAATAATTTTTTCTATTAACTTATCATATACACTCTTTTTTATATCATTACTCACTATAACTAGGTTATATTAACAACATTGTACATATAAAAAATTATATCTCAAATATATAACACTATATTCTTCTCATTCTTTGGTATAACATGTTCTTATTTAAGTTGGTTCAACCACCTAAATGAATGTTGTTATACCAACATAATCATTTCATCATGAATAAGTAACAAGATATTTATATTGGAAATATATGAAATTAAGGGGTAATTTATTTTATTAATATTTTTTTGTATGGGTGAAAAAATTAATGATCAGTATAAAGTAACTTTTCATTATTAATGAATTACCTAGAAAATGCTCATCGTGGATTTCCTTCTCATGAACCATTCTTGTATCTTACATCAAATGAACAAGATACTTAATAAATAATTATAAAATAATGAATTTAATTCCTTTATTAATACATGAATTATTAACTTGGTATCAAATAATTATAGCGATATCACTATTGTGAAACTTGTATAAAACAATCAAAATTAATAACATATGGTGACAAAAATAAACAATTACTAACTAATAAATTTATAATTAATTATAAAATTTTAAAATTATAAAATTTTAATATATATATATATATGGTTCTTAAATAATTCATTAATATGGTTTTTTTATTATATAGGACGAAAATTCACATTTTTGGATGTTGGTATGGTAGGTAAGGGTATATAATCTCAATTTTCATTTGTTGAGATATATTCTATAATCATGACATTTTTTATAAATGTATTTTATATACTTCCTTATAAATGAATTTTACTATATTTGCAATATAATCCATGGTATTTTAAGTATAATTTTATTTCTTTCAAGGTCATTGATTCAAAAGTTACCAAATCCCTAAGGTTTTCTTTCCAATATCACTTTCTAATCAATATTATATATGTCTGGAATCCTATTTGGTAAATTATTTAATTTATTCCTTAAACCCCATGTATTTTATTTTTATCTAGTTGTTTTTTGGTTTTATATATCTTCTTACCTTTTTATATCCCATTTTTTTTCACAATTCAACTAAAGGGATTCTTTTAAGTGGAGTAGACCGTATTTATTATTTTTGGATGGGAATCATTATCCTCTATATATAAATTCTCTATATTGTTTTATGAATTCCATTATCTATGATTTAGTGATTTATTAAGGAAATTTTATATTAACTTTTACTTTTATTATAATTTCTTGAGTGGAATATTTTCAAATGTTTTCTATATAATCCATTTTCTATTGAATTCAATTTCTTTACAATATTGTGAAATGAATCTTATTTTTTAATATTTTCTTGAATAATTGTTTTTTCCTTACATATTCTTTAGATTTATTTAAAAATATTCATTTCAATGTTTTTATGGTTTTACAATGAAATTTATAATTCCCATTATTTTTAAAAAAAAGGTCATTTGAAATAAAAATTATCAAATTTGAATTGTATTTCTTTTAGTCTTTTAAAACAATTTTCTAATGCTCTTACATGTTTTTTATCTATTTCAACGTCCATTAATGTTTCTTATTCTTCATTGGGGATATTATCTAATTATACCATCCAAATTATATATATGGATGGTTTATGATAATATCTTTTGGGCATTTTCATGAAACCCATTTATTTCTCATGGGTTAATGAGGATATGATGGGAATATGAATGTTTCCATGTCTAATGGAACACCTATGTATAATTTTTATTATATGATGGATAGATATGATATATCCCTCCAATTAATTAGGTAAATCATTATATATAATGAGTTAATTATGTGTGGACATCATTGTTATTTTCAAATAACTATAGATGGGAAAAATTATTATGTTCATAGATCTATATGTTGGCGTTATTTTTATGCTCATATCTTTATGGAAATGATGTTTATATTTACATATCTATGGAAGGACTTTATTTTTATATTCACAAATCTCTATGTGGACATTTCTGTTATGTTTATAACTCTATGTTTGGGCACTATTGTTATGTTCATAACTCTGTGACAAGGAATTATTGTTATATTCATAAATCTATGTATTTACATTAATCTTATGTTCATGACTCTATTTATGGGAATTATTTTTTTGTTCACTGCTTTATGTATGGGAATTATTGTTATGTTCATAACTCTCTAAGTGGAAATTATTTTTATATTCATAGCTTTATGCATGTAAATTATTTTTATGTTCATAACATTATACATGTATATGATTATGGTTAGATTTTTCCATAATTTTATGATTTCATATCATTACTCGTGTGCTCTATTTCTATGGATATTCCAAATTCTTATTTTTATTTTATTTTTTTATAATTGTTGGCTCATGGTTCTACACTCCTATTACTCATCTCTTATGTTATGCCAGAATATTTATGACATGTCTAATGATTTATGATTTATGTTTTATTGGATATTATATTATTTTGTTATATCCATGAAACATTACTACGTTCTCATAACCACTATCTTATATATTCCTAAGTTATTATCTTTTAATTTTATCTCTTATTTTTACCTTTACTATGCATCTAAGATCACCCCTATCTTATATTTCCATTCCCAGGGTTATGAATAAGAGTATTCTGTATAATGTATCTAAATGGGTATCAGATGAGAATACTGTTTTTGGAGAATGTTTTGGATTTATTATATAATATTAAGACAATGTATCTAATATCCAAAGGCTCTAAATCTTTAGGTTTTGAGATTATTTGAAATTATGAGACGTAGATTTTAAATTTTGGAAATGATGTAAAGTATGATTCAGTTATGGTCGGGTCATTTGACTTAGGATCAAGGAATATGTGTAATGTTTTTATTTTGGCACCAGATCCAAAAGCGTTGGTTTGGGGAAATTAATATATGATTTCCACATATCCATATATGATGTAAATCACCTCTCTAGTGTTGTTTCACTCCGATAAATCCATAAATTCTATATAATACACCATAAATTTTCTAAAAGGCTCTTGTAAATCCCCAAAACACATCAAGAACATTCTAAATAATTAACCTAATGTAGTTTCCACCTCACTGTGTCTGTTCCTATGAAACATAAGTATTTATCCCTACTCTCTATGTTTCATCAAAAAAACTCGACCTATTCTATCAACACATATCTAAAACACATAATCACAATTCCTTAACTAGAAGTTGCATAAAAAATCATCAAAAATCCATAATTTATTTTCAAACCCAATAAAAATTATGATTACATGGTCAATTCATCTACCATAAAAATATGTTATCATAACCTATCCTCAAGTATCAATGCATCTCTGATATAACTCACTATTAAATTCTATTTCACCCATGAACTTATCCCATATGAGGTTTATAATTTCATGATTCATTTTACGCTTCTTAATATATTAGTACCATTGTTATCACCTCAATGAACTAAAAAATATCCACTTCTCATATCCCATATTTTACCAAGGATATTGATTAGACATGAGAACCTCACTCCTACCTGATCACTAACATGAAACACCAATCAGCAACACTATGATGGTCCTCAAGATCATCCATAAATCCCAAAAGTCTCAATTTGTTACTATCGATTCATCCTAAATCTTATAGTTCTCCCCTCTAAAACAATTCCCAATAAATGGATGATTTTTATTAATGGTGATCCCCTCCATGAGAATTCCCTATAGAAACACAACTCAACTAGTCTAAACCATGAACATTTCAAAAATCGCACATGAATACTTCATCCTAACATCAAACATACATCCCATGATTCCCAATCACACATATCTCTCAATATAACCACAATATACATGGTGAATGCATAATCCAACACTTATATCAATCCAAGTAAACCAATGAAAACCAATCAAACTTGGTCTACATAGGCACTAGTAGTTGTTTCCATCACCAAAACAAATCAGGTTTCACCCATCAACAATACTATACACATTCCAAGAAAATATGGAACACCATAAAAACAAATGAATTCAATAATTAAGGATATTCCAAGATAAATCACTAAAATCAACGTAAAAAAAGATTCATCCTGGAAACCATTTCTTATTTTTAAAACCATGTCAAAAAAATTCACACACACCAATACTCACCTAAGTTTTCAAAACACCACTTGAAACTCATGGGATATAAAAAAAACAAAACCAACAAAATTCAAAACCTAGATGGTCTATTTTTCTTAAAAATTGATTCTATTTTTCCAAATCCACATGAAATAAAATTTCAAAAACATTTTCCTTGTATTTTTTTAATACGAGAAAAAATAAATTGATCTACAAGCATGTTCATGTAAAAAAATTGTAAAAACATTCATGGATATCTCATTTAACCACATTAGTTTTCTTCTCAAAACTATTTTTTCTTTATAAATTTTTTTTTTCTCAAAAACCACACATCTCCAGAATCATTTTCCTATAGAATCAAAAAGTTACAATCATAATCAATCAAATAAGTATTTCAAACCCATATGAATCAAATAACCTCTTACAATGAAATTTATAAAATATTAATTATATTATATGTTTATTCAATTAATATTGAATCCTATTGATCAAAAATGTTTAACAACACTCTACATAGGTGTGTGTAACATTCCCTAAGCATGCCACTATCGTGATGCTTGAAAAATTCATTAGATCTGTGGTTTATCCCTATAATTCCAATCCAGACTCATCCATCCCACATTATTATTCTTATTGCAACACCTCACTCATCCTAGAGTGCCAAGTTATTAACATTATACATTCCCTAACAATGTGGGTTTCAATAATTTTTGTATTGTCTAGGCCAGCACTCGGTATACCTATTGAGTCCTGAAAATATATCTACACCATTTACTAATAATGTACTAATCTAAAATATAATCTGATACCATTTTAACATACAACATCCTAGATCATCGAAATAGCACCCATGTAAGGATGTGACCTCAACTCAGGTGTGCTTCCCTACATGTCGTAAGCTGCTAACTTGTGGATAGTGATTAAAATAATTATGCGAATAATATGTCATCAAATAAAAATCTCAAGAATAATTTCAGTGTTTATCAAAAATTCAGCATGCCCAGTTTGTATAATGGACATTACCCAAAGTACCTATAGGAATAAAATGGAGACAAGGGGCCCCAAATTATAAAAAATAGAGTAAAAAAATAATCTATATCATGAATAAAATCATAATAAACATTATATGTAGTAAAAAAATAGCAATATTTGACAGTAAATATATTGAATAATAACCAATAATAAACTACACTAGCCTCTTACCACACTCAAATAGTCATCATAAAAATTACTTATCCTCTATAACTTGTTAATTTAGCAATATTTCTAACTCCTAGTGATACCTATTCCATGGAATAAAACATAAAGGTCGAACCATATACATTAAAACCCATTAAAGGTATGTTAGTGGGGGTGAGTTTGATGATCCATTTAGAATCGCTAATGCCTTGAAAATATTGAGTTCTTTTACGATCAATTAGATGACCATGCAATACATACAAGGTGTAAAAATTATTCTTATGCAACATACCTACGCATAATCCTAATATATAATTCACATACAAAAATAAGATATATATTATCATGTGTTGAAAAGTCCAAAATTACACATAACCCTACTAGCCTCTGCCACATTATACAAGGAATATAAATACCTTAATCTACATGTATTAATCTATAAACAACGATTCAGGGTAGCGTGTCATACCAATCTCAAACTATTACTATAACAATCTAGTTATATCAAACATAATGTGTCATATTCATCTCTTATCACTCAAGGGATTCCACAAAATAGTTCCCTAGTTATCCTATAACACTCAAGGGATATTGTACATCATGTTACAGATCATCCCTTATCACTCATGGGAGGTCACACATAATATCATGACCCATCCATTATCACTCAAGGTAGTTTCCATCCATCACATTCTCACTCATAGTGGGGTTATTATCCTCACTATTACCTTATCACTCAAGGTAGGTTTTCATGTCACATTATAACTTGGACCAACCATCTCACTCTACGGGGTAAATGCCAATACCATCTCACACATGGTAAGGCAATTATTCTAATCACTACAATATCACTCAAGTATGGGATTGATATCACATATCAACTAATACTTTCTCATTGAAGTTAGGGTTCTACTATACCTTATCACTCAATGTGATGTCAGGCCATATGATCCATCATTGAACATTACAATATTCATCACATATCAAATGCACTTGTAAGAAATAGTAAACAAGGCAGGTGAACCATCCCATAAGCTCATCATCTCGTCACAGGGTGCAAGTCACTTGAAAACTAGACCAACATAACATACCAGGACTTATTAAATATTTTGAATTTATTTTAATTACCTCAACACTATATTATTCTCCTATCATTAGCACCATGCCATGTCAACCAACCTATTTCATTCTCCTTGCTCATAGTCTCTATCTATCCCTAAACAGATCACTTTAGGATAAACTTACCAAATAGGATATCCCCTCATCACTCCATAGAATTGGTCATGTTTCTATCAAACCTAATAAAATTTACCCATCCCAACCCTCCAAGTGTTTTACCATAACCATCTGGACTGAGTAAATAATTTAACACCTAAAAATAGAACCTCAACAGGCCAACACACAATCAAGAATCATCATTTAACAAAATAAATTATAGAAAATAAAAACTAGGAGGCACATAAAAAAGTAATCATTCTTTAAAAAATAGGTAATTTCTCACATGAGGTCAAATGAACTAAAACAACTCAAAAAACCCTTCCAACACTCCTTATAAATCCAACACAAATCCAAATTTTAAAACCATTTAGAATATTTTATCACATACTATCTTACTAATGCTCAACACTTTTCCAAAATCCCACTTTCATTTTGAAATACTATTTTAAAACTCATACATGAAATCACAATTTTTTCTGTTGAAATTACATTGAATCAAACCACTTTTTAAAATCATGTTTTAAAAGGTAAATT
This sequence comes from Viscum album, assembly GCA_963277665.1. NCBI lineage: Eukaryota > Viridiplantae > Streptophyta > Magnoliopsida > Santalales > Viscaceae > Viscum > Viscum album. Next base: position 1,786,302,311 of record OY728150.1, read on the forward strand.
GAACGTACACCACTAGAAAACCCATAAAGAGGGTCAGTGAAACTCATTGAGCAAGGTACTAATGTGGAACTATTTAGAAAGCTTTGTGATCCTTATTAATTATTAGTCCAAATAATGATCATCTTAATCAATGGGTGAGATCACACAATGAATGAAAAATTAATAAAAATATAATCATGATGGAACAAAAATATAAAATAATAAAATGTATAAGAGGTTCATTAAATTCTTAGACTCTTACCTCAACAGGAAATCTATTATTCATTTCCAAGATCAAACTAACCTATTTTGAGTCTATGAGTGGATATCTCTCAATATACTCCATCCAATTGACAAAATTATCTTTTAAAACTTAATTCTAAAATAAATATAACTGATTCCAAACTCATTAGTTAACCTCATATCACTAAAACCACCAAAATGTGGTGGAATCCACTACTGACGGACACTAGGGCCGAAGACACAGAAAATAAATTAAAAAATTACCCAAATAAACAAAACATTCAATCAAAATTTTCCAAAAAAACCCAAATAAATCCTTGGGGAAAAATACAACAAATAAAATGACAAAAATCAACTTGAATAAATATTCCTGAGACCTCCTCTACAAGAAACACATGAAATAAATATCAAGAAAGAATATTTCCCAAAGATGTGGTGAAATTATCTCTCAGAAACCCAAACTAGGTGAATAAAAATAAAATAAAAACAAGGGGTGAACAAAAAGTATAAAGATAGTGATCTTACCTCTATTCTAAGTAACGAACCACTCTCAAACATCATAAGGCAAAGGGGAGATATGGGAGATATGTATATTCAAAAGGGTTTCTTCCCCCATATTTTCATTATTCATGATTAAGGGATCCTAAAGGATTTACAAATATGATCCCCTACAAATTTTACAAAATCCCATGTTATAAAAATAGTTTGTATCTAGTTTACATCATAAACATGAGGTTCATTCTATGGTGAACCCTCAACCATCTTAGTTTTGGTGTCACCCATGTTTGTCATTGTGGAACCACACCCAGATAGAGGATCAACCCCTCATCAAAACTTCAATTTAGAATGATCCACATGGATAATAGTACGATCACCCCCATGGAGGCACCATCATAGAATATCCCCTCTCGGTCATGGCATGACTAGTGATAGGAAGATATCTTGATCCCTAGAGAAATAATACCATGGTGAAAACCCTATAATTCATGTTGTGACTTATACCTACAGTAAAATTCAATCCTCCAACACTTGGTAACTATTTTAGAGCATTCTTCCACCAAACCACCACTCTTAATATATCTCATAATTCATTGAAAAACTAATCAAAACTCATATTCCTTGATTTGAATCCAAAAATTAAAATTCACTATAAAATTTAAAACCTTTAACAATGTGATACTTTATATTAGATTCCTCTAAATATCAATTGAAACTTATATAGTTTTTCTTTTTAACATTTTTTGGAAGCTTACTTAACAAAATAAAGATTATTGAGTATTATTATGACATGCCTAGAATATTATGTATCGCATTGAGAGACTATACATGACCTGAAAGTCATTAGGTTAGGCTAGAATCAAGCCTATATTGTGAGACCCTAATAGAATTGAGAGTGTGTGTTTTGGGTAGAGTGTCTTGTGACTATTGTTTTTACCTTGAACTGTGATATTCGAACCCATGATATAATTTTGATTTAAGTTTCAAATTATCATTATAGAGATATTATACCATGGTGGCCTCTTGTTAAGAGCCATGAAGGTAAGGATAAGATTGAAAAACTAATAGTGGAGATAGATCTACATATTTCACATATTCCTCTCATTGGTCGACATCTAATATAGAGACATATTTAGTTCTCAATGTATATGAGGAAAGGGGCATCGATAGTCAGGTCAACCATATCTAATTTGAATCATATATTATAGATACATAATTAACTTCTCATTATGGTTGATTTTTTATCTCAAGTTGTTTAGTTCTTTATCGATTCCATGTAGACCATATTTTATTACCATGATATGTTCCGTGATAGGTGAGTGCGGCCAGTTGCCTATATGCTTTGAGGACTACCAATGAGTTGGCGTCGCATCCTGGTCAAGGCTGACTGGAATGTGGGACTATCTTGGAAGAATTTTAAATTATTTTTCATCAATAAAATATTCTTAAATTATTGGAGTTATATTAGATGATAGGATTTTATGGATCTAGTATAGGGTTCATGTCGGTGATGGATTATGTCACCTGATTTGCCGATTTTCTCAAATTTACACCTATAGTGGTGAGTGATGAGACTACCTACGTTATGTGTTTGTATCATATCCTGAGGCATTCTATTTGATATCAATTGACTATATTTTGATTCAAGTCATTATCAAAGGATTTTAATCTGGGTTTGATTATGGAGTGCAACCAAACTAAGGGTAGAACATCTTGGTAGTATAGTTCTTCTAAACAGAATGAGAGTGGGTTTTTGTGAAGTATGAAGTGGTGGTTTGATGAGTCCCTTTAGGTTCAAGATAAAAGGCCAAAAAATTTATGCTTTTTTCACTTCCTCCAAGAGGATAATCCTAAATTTAATGTAACTAAAGTAGATAAGAGGTTCATATTTTCCCAGATTGTTAAGAACCATCAGAGGAGTGATGCTCCAATGGGGTGATGAGGCTCTTGTAGAGGTATTATGGTATCACATAAAATTTTCCAAGTGGGTGTGGATATGACCAATACTGGGGGTTGAGATTTTTTTCATGACTGTAACAACAAAAAATAATTTTACAATCCTCTATTCCATTAGGTAATGGGGAGGATATGGTACCCTGATTTAGGTGCATTGTGGATAATATGGAAATTTCTCATAAGGGAGTCAGTCAAAGAGATCTTGGGGATATAGTTAAGTCCATAATTATTCCATATAATAAGATCCTTTCATGATGTGTGTGGGAAAATTTATAATACTAGGTATTATTCTTATTTAATTAACACTAACATATCTTCTATTTGATACAAGTGTTCTATACTCATTTATATCTTCTCAATTAGTCACTGATCTGGGAATTATTTTCAAGTAACTGTATGGGTTTTTGTATATAAATACACCCTTAATGATGATATTATAGGGTATCCAAGTATTTTTATGTTGTTATATCATTATTATTGGGTGTATTATTCTTTGGTATTTCATCAATTTAGAGATATAAAATTTTGATGTGATCCTTGGGATGGATTGGTTATCTTGGTATCGAGCTTAGATTAAATATTATTATTTATGGGTATATTTAAAATCTATATAGGGTGATTTTGATACCTATGTTGATGTGTGGGATTTAGAAGAAAGATATTTATGACCTATCCACTACTAGATGGAGGTAATCATAGCCTAATTAGTTAGAATTTCCATGAGATATAAAGAGTTAGGATGAACGGCCTGTCCTCCTATCATAGATAAATTCTAGGATATGTTTATTTTGTATTTTTTATATTACCATGTGAGTGTGAGATCAATTTTATGATTAATATTATGTCAGGAATGAATCCTCATTCCATTCCTCCATAAAAATGGATCCTTCATTATTGTGATTTTGGAAATCTAAGATTGAGAATTTTGAAGTGTGGGAGTTTATTCAAATGAACATATCTTTTTGGTTATCCGATTTTATTCACCAAGAAGTAAAATGGATCATTATTGTTTTGTTCAGATTATCGAAGGCTGAAGTTTTTGAAATTTAAGAACTGGTATCCACTTCCTTGCATTAATGACCTATTTGATCAGCTAAGGGGGTCCAAGTGGTTCTCAAAGATAAAATTGAATTCGGGATATCACTATCTATGTGTGAGGATATTAAATATTTTTTTCATTTATTTCAATAGAAGTTATGGACGAAATGAGTATATTCTGATTCTATTAAGGTTCAAAAACAAATCCGCACCATTTATGTCCCTTGTGAATATAATATTTCATCGGTATTTAGATTTATTTTTCAATTTATTCTATGATGGTATTGTAGTGTATTTATATTCATGTTCGGTTCATTATTTTTATTTATAGATCATTATAATTACTTTTTAGAAAAAATACATCAATGTAATATTGAATCATTTTGGGGTTGATTATGTTTATTGAAAAAGAAGGTTTCCATGGTATGATATGGATTCAAAAGAGATTATTCAAAAATTATGTTAAAAAATATCCAATATAGTGGAATTTATGTTGTGTAAGTGGTATAGAAAATTACATACACTGGGTGAAATTGTTTCCCATTGTTTGCCAAATTTTTGCGGTCCAAAATTTGGAGGTTGGCTAGAATTGTGAAAATTAAATTTCCTTGAAGGCACTATGAAAATATGGAAAAATAATGAGTTTTATGAAGAAAAATATTTGTGAAGGGAGTTTCGAGAAAGAGATAAGGTTTCGATGGTATGCTCCACGACTACGAAAAGTATCACGCATGGGAAATTTTAGTGGAGCTTCGTGAAGAAGGAATAATTGAGACTGGAATAATGGAGCATCATTAAATGGTGATGACATGGCTAGAAGCTTTTGGAATTGAAGAAAACACTAATAAATAGGCCTCTACCACCTTCATAATAATGATAAAGATATAACAAAAATCCGTAGTCTCTGATTTGATAACATTGGTTCGCAAAGGTGGTTCGTGAAGGAGCTTCTTGTGAAAAATGATAAAAAATAATGGTGGTTCAAAAATTCTATAAATTCCAACAAAAAACTTTGAACATCATAAATGTATTGAAGTTTTTGAAGGCTATAAAAATCTAGCCAAAATTTCTTATCTTTGTAACATCTTGGTTCCGGGTGTCACCCAAAGGTTACCCATACCTGGTTGGTCACATGGCCTCAAGAGCATTTCCCTGAATGCTAGAGGCTTCCCACTAGTAGTGAGAGCCTCGGGTGTGATAGTGGAAAAAATATGCCATCATTGGACAAGTATACACAGCGGAATAAAAAATAATAAATATTAGTAGAAGTAGTATTACCATAAAACATGTGAAAAACATAAGACTAAAAGTAAATAACCAACTAGAGCATATATATAAATGATGCATTTCACATAGGTCTAAGAAAATATCCAAAAAAGTCCCAATGCTGTAAATATAGCACTAAACCAAAATAAAAAAGAAAATAAGTAAACTTTAGTAGCATCTAAAGCCTCAACTTAGTCCCATGCTCTCCAGATCCACACAAATCAAGTACCTGGTGATAAATGGTGTTTCATTTTATCTATACCTGCAACCATATAATATGTTTAGGTCCAAAAGCATAACCCCAACAGGGTATGACACTAATCTCAGCATGCAACCACCACAAGATCTATTCCTAACTATTAGTGATTATATATATAGAAATTTTTAATGGAAATGCATAAAAGAAACTAGGAGTATACAGAGTAAAAAATCCTAAAATTTCCATTTACAATTATTAGGATTTAATGTTCAACTTTTAATCAAGTAAGTATCACAAATAGGTATCTCAGAATACTACCTAACAGGGCCAAATCCAATCTTGTGATTTGGCTTGGAAGACACATCACAAACATTCAATATTTACATTTAACCCTATGGGTAGCTCACACAGTCTAACCCCTCTGGCCAAGTAATGAAATAAAAAAGGAAAAGACACTCTGAGGAAGCACTCACTTTAAATTCCCCCTATGGTAGTTATTGAATAACTATAGAATCTATGGGGAAGCACTCAATGTGAATTCCCACTTTGGTATCATAACATAAATTATAAACACTCTGAGAGAGCACTCAATGCAATCCCACTTGTGGTCTCTTAGTTTGAAATATAAAAGACACTCTTAAGAAGCACTCAATGTTAATTTCACATGTGGTCTAACTAAACTGAGTTCACATAACCCTGTGAAATTTAATCGTGTATAAACAATGTCAATCATCCCAAAATATTATAAACTAATACATGGATAAACAATTCCAATTCATATCATAAAAATTTAACAAGCATCATAATTCAATCAGTTCCATCCTATCAAGAATGGTAAGGAAAACAGGGTATGCCTCATAGGCAACCTGGAATAAATGGACCTAAACATTAAAATAGGGAAACACACTCATGGGGTTTTCCTTAAACATGAAATTTCACACAATATCGCATCAACCAAACCTAAAATCTGAAATCAATCTAAGGTAGACAAAATAGGGCTCAATTTCATTAACCTGAAATACCCGAAAAATCTGTAATTGTCACTTTGGCATAAAAAACTCAAAGACAAACAATGAAAGGAAACCAAACACCTACCACGACGTTGTATGAATAACACTCTCGAACGTCATCCCTTGAATCATCCTAGAATGTCAAAGATCTATAGAAAGGTCAAAAACATTCAACCTTGGATAATGTGAGAGAGAGGATAAATCATGGGGAGAGACTCTAGAAGAAGGAAGGGCATTCCAGTGGGATTCCAATGCACCTGTCAGAGGTCGAATCGAACCTTACATGGAGAAATAGTGGCTCAGAGAGGAATCATTACTTTTGGTCGCTCCTAGACAAACCAAGGATAGAATACGATTAAACTAGTGATTAGATGTGACCCCGGTATGATTAAAAAAGTAAAAGAAAAAGTACATGGTGTGTTCATTTAAGGTACACGCCATGTACATGCCTCAACCGACCCCTGCTTTAAGAGGTCTCTCGGTCACCTCACACGACCATGTCTCATCCATTACAATCCCAAGACATGGTTGTACACAGTAACAGGGTACACATAGTGTACTCCTAAGTACACAGCGTGTACTTATAAAATGTTCAAATTCATTCATTTTTCACAAAAATAGACAAAATAAGATCCATACCTGAAAATAAGATCCGGGTTCTTAAAAACATCCCCCTTCAAGAAATTCGTCTCCAAATTTCCCTAATATGGTGGCGAAGAAGAATTCTTGACCAACTTTGACCACTACGATCACACATTAGTCTCCCTCTCCAAAGTGTCATCCTACAATCGACTATGATGCCACAACACCCATACCAGAGGAACAGACCGACCAAAGAGAACCTTCATTTTGCGATCAACAATCCGGATAAGATACTCCTCGAATGATGTGACCACCTCCAATTTAATCTCCTCAGGTTGAAAAACATGGGACAGTTCTGAGAAGTAATGTCGTAGCTAAGAAACGTGAAATACATTGTGCCTAACCCAATACCTATAAGGTAACTACAACCGATAGGAAACTGACCCGACTCTCTCCATAACCTCATACGACCCAACATATCATGATGAAAGATTTCACTATCTCCTAATCCTCATGTGTCCCAACCTCAATGTGGCACATAGGAATACCTAATCTCCAACATCTAACTCCAGAGGTCATCACCATCGATCAACAAAAGATTTATGGGGAGATTGTGCAGTATCCATCCTCTTCGGAATTAACTCTACCTGCTTAGTGGTATCCTGGAGAAGACGAGGTCCCAGTATAGCTAACTCTTCTGCCTCCAGTCAACATAGGGGTGATCAGTATGGCCTACCATACAAGGCCTCATAATGTTCCATTAGAATCATCTCCTGAAAACTATTATTGTAGTAAAACTCCTATAGGGATATATGTCTCTCCCAAGAGCCCCCAAAATCTAGGACCCATGCTCAAAACATATCCTCCAACACCTAAATCAAACAATTGGACTGAAAATATATCTGGGGATGGTAAGATATACTCAGAAGTACCTATGTACCAAATCCCTCTATAGTCCCTACCAGACACGAGAAGTAAAGTGGGTGTCTCTATCTAAAACTCAGGAATGAAGAACCCCATGAAACCGTACAATCTCTTTGATGTAAAAGCTTCCAAGATCATCAACACTGAAGGAATCCTTGATCGGTAATAAGTGTACAACCTTCATGTGCCTATCAATGACAACCCAAACTGCATCATTCTCTCAAGGTGATCTTGGTAACCCTATCACAAAATCCATCACAACATCATTCCACATCCACTCAGGAATGGGTAACTGTTGTAAAAGCTATGTCGGTCACTGATGCTCCGCCTTCACCTACAGACATGTGGAACATATCATAACAAAACAAGCAACATCCCTTTTCATACATGGCCACCAATACTAACAGTGTGGATCTCGATACATCTTGGTAACATTAGGATGAAAATTCCAAAATGAGAAATGGAAATCCCACATCAGCTCCTCAGGTATGTTAGCTGACACCCATATGTGTCCATGAAAATGTAAGATCTCATCCTCGCTTATGGTTCATCCAAGAGTAGGGTCCTCTCCTGAAACATTCACTTGCATGACTAGGACTTCAGAGTCTAATAGCTGCCTCATTATCACCTAATCTACTAGAGTTGAGGTAAAATCTACTAAACAAAGAAAAGCATTCCCCTATATATCGTGCACCTCCAAATGCATCTCAGAGAACAGAACCATAAGCTACCAATCACTTATATTCTCCTGAACTACTTGTATTTGAGTCTTCCTCCTCAATGCATCAGCCACTGCATTGTCCATCCCAAGTGTGTAGGCAAGATCAAAGTCAAAATATTGAAGGTAATCAACCCACCTTCACTGTCTCAAATTTAGATCCTGCTAATTAATGATAAACTTGAGACTTTTATGTCCAGTGAAATACAAAAAATGATCTACCAGAATATAATGTCTCCAACAACTTAAATCATGAAAAACTATAGATAACTCAAGATTGGGTGTCAGGTAATTCCTCTAGTGTGGCCTCAACCGTCGAGACCCATACGTGACGACCCCTTCCCCCTGCATAAGCACTACTCCCAACCTGATACCTGATGCATTGCAGTAAACAATATAACTCTTGGTTGTCTCTAGAAAAAATAGTATCGGTGCTGAAGTAAACCTCCCTTTCATATCCTGAAAGTTTGAATCACAATAATCTATCCACAAGTACTTCACTCCCTTCTTAGTTAGTCTTGTCAGTGGAACTTCTAAGTGTGAGAAGTCCTATATAAAGCATCTCTAGTAACTAGACAACCCTAGAAAACTTTATACCTCGAATACATTATTTGGAAACTCAAAATTACTACTATTATAACTTTCTCTAGGTCTACTAATACTCTTGTATCTGAGATAACATTACCCAAGAAGTGAATATGGTCCACCCAAAAGTGGCATTTTGAGTTCTTAGCATATAACTGATGTTGTCTCCGTGTACTCAAAAAGATCTCAAGATGTCTGGCATGGTCATGTCGAGTGTGAGAGTGCACTAAGATATCATTAATGAAAACAACCTCGAAGGTGCCCAAGTAAGGATAGAACACTCGTTTCATCAGTTCCATGAAAACTACAGGTGCATTTGTGAGACCGAACGACATAACCACATACACATATAGACCATTCCTGCTCTAAAAGTCTATAAGAGGTATATCTAATGGTCTAACGCGCAACTGGTGATAAACAGATCTCAAGTCAATCGTTGAGAACACCTGGGCTCCTCAAATCTGATCAAAGAGATCATTAATACTTGGAAAGGGATATCGATTTTTGATTATCCACTGGTTCATCTTTTTATAATCTATGCAAAGTCTCAGGGTACTGTCCTCCTTCTTTTCAAATAGGACATGTGAACCCCAAGGAGAAGTACTGATTCCGATGAAACACTTTTCTTATAACTCCTCTATCTACTTCTTAATCTCCTGTAACTCTAGTATATCCATATTATAAGGAGGAATGGACACCAGTGTTGCTCCGGGTACAATCTCAATAGTAAATTCTACCTCTCGCTCTGAAGGAAAATTTCAAAAGTTATCTGGAAAAAATCCTTGAAACGATCGACCCTTGGAGGAAATTACCCCTATTAAGTCCCTTGGTCATCAAGATACAGACTAGAAATATGGGTCTTAACACCTCTCAACCCATTATCCTCAGGTCCACCTCTTCTTTCTTGGACATCCCATTTCCCCTTATATAGAAACAATTCACCCTCTGGTGATGTGAAACTCACCCTATAGTGATAGAAATCGATAATATCCTAGTAGGGAACTAACCAGTCCATTCTAAGAATGAAATAAAATCCCTTCATCTCTAAGACATAAAATTCACATAATAAGTGACACACTCCAACCTTAAGATGGGACTCCTTACATTGATGAACACTAGCCATTCTAGTCCACAAAGGTGTGTCCAACGTCATGATATCAGTATAATTGAAGATACATATCCCAAGGCTCTGCACAATAGGAACAGATATAAAGCTATAGGAAGCCCCTACCTCGAAAAGAGTAGAAGATAAAACTGAGGCAACCAAATTAATACCTCTAAATTTAGAGGGTATGGGATCCTTATCCTACTAGATCCACTCAAGTGCAAAATCCTAACCTGCTTCGAAGCCCTATGAAGCTGTCTGAGCTCCCTAATTTGATCCACCTTGCGGTAGTCGAAAACCCTAAGTTTGAAAACTTTAGCCATGACCACCACCTCATCCTGAATGGCCTGAAGAACTCCATCCCCCATTTTGATGTGGAACTAGTGGTCCTACTCTGGTACGAGGAGTCAAAACTAATCCTCCCTAACTAGTTGTGGGAAAGAGGGCATTCTAGAAACCCTAATGATATCCCATATTTCCACAATATCGGCACTCCACTGGGTCTCTTGGACACTGAGGATTCTTTGTCCCACCCTTTCTGCACTGGTAGCATACCATCTGGCTACCTGAAGAAAAATCCTACCTACTCGAATCTCTACGCGTAGACTCCTTATGGCACTTCTTGATATAAGTCAGAAGGGTACCAACTCTTGGTGTTGAACTAACCTTGCCTACTACTCCAGAATCCCTCAGGTTGTTCTTGGTGATCATTGCCTAGTTGACAATATAAGATATGGAAGTTAACTTGATGATGTTAACCTAAGATCAGATGTCATGCCTAAGACCATCCTCAGTCTTCCTCGCCAGAAATAACTCATCACCCCCAGGAATGGGTGTGAACCGTTGTAGCTCTATGAAGTGAGAACAATACTCCATGACTAAGAGAGTACCCTGATCCAAAATCATGAACTCTCAGTCTTGGTCATCCATCAAGGTCTCCAGGTAGATGTAATCATATAAGGTATGTTGGAACTCGTCCCAAGCGATAACTCACTGGTTTCTCGTCAGGATATCAAATCCCACCATCTCTTGGAGGAATACTAAAGCATGTATGTCGAGAGATTCACCCTCCTCTTTAGAGGCATCTTTAGATACTCAATGATAGACAGCATGGATTCTGAGCACGACTCTGCAGCTTGAGTTCCTCCATCCCCTAAGAAAGTAGGAGGATACTACTACTGAAAGACCCGCATCAACTCTACCATAGATGGGGTAAGATTTGGTGCTCCCTATAAGTTATGCATCATCCACATAAAACATTCACAGAACTATGCCTTAGAACCTATATCCAGTAGAAAAGTTTTTTCAAAGATAAGAATGATGGGAGGATCTACTGGTTGTCCATGATCTACCATTTCTGGTGTCTGATTGTTCCCCTGTATCTAGCGTACAACTGGATGATGTCTCAGGGGCATGAATCTGCAAGGTCAATCACACACCTCAGTTCAAGATTATCAAAGACTAAAACATATAAGTGCATGAAAGGAATAGGAGGGAGAAAATATTTAAGTTTTTTAAAATTGGGTTACTCATAGTGTATATCATCCATGCGGCGTGTTCCCTTAGGTTTCAACATGGGCATGTTCTTATGCAAAAAATGGTCATGTAACATCCCTATACATGGCATGTTCATCATGTTTCATGCCAGGTACTTGAATTTTCCCTCCTTTCCATGTTCTTATACACAGCTAGAACTGAACGATTCTCTAAGAACAAAATTAAAAGGCATGTTTAAGCTAGACATGATGTGTTCTAGAATGATTTTACTAACTCATGTTGTTGGTCACAGAGTTGAAGACATGGTCAACTTCCACATGGCGTTTTCACACTAGACATGGCATTTCCTACCCAAATTTCATCCACCCGTTTCATTAGTCACATAGCTGGATACCTGGTATCTATAACATGGCTTGTACTCCCTATACACAGTGTCTTCCACACAAAATTTCCTAACCCCGTGTCTTTGGCCACATAGTCAGGCACACGGTCAAAGACTACATGGCATGTAGAACAAGAACATGGAATGTACTTAGGAAAAACATTTTTTCCTGAAAAAAAGGAAATATGGTGTGTATTCATCCTTACACACCGTGTATTGTATGTTTTTTTGGATAGTAAGCCTCAAAAACTAGTCCATAACCCCATAAAAACACTAAAACAAGAATTAAAGATCCAAATTCTAATATGTGGGGGCCATACTCCCCGAAAATAAAATCTTGGCATCATATTCATGCCATATGATAACATAATTCTATTAAAGTTCAATATGATCCACCAAATTCCAAACCAAGAGGGCCCATAACACCTCAGGGACCAAAGTTTGGTGTCCATCCAAAAAAAAATCATATTCCAAAAACCTTTCAAAATAGAAGGTATTCTTTCATTGAATATATCACAATAGAATGCATATCTAATACAACGTCTATCACAACAATATGCAATCAGTAATGTACCCTAAATGGCATGACAAAAATGTATGTCATGTGATCCCTATCAAGTACCTATATGATGCCAGATATGGCATACCCTCATCTCAACGGGTTGAAAAAGAAATAGAACCTCAATAATAACAATGATAATAGAAAAAATCATTTGAACCACCAAACGATGAAATCAAATCAACTGTAACAATTTAAAAACCATAAAATTGAAATAATTGAGGTAAGTTGGTTTTTCCATGTACATGGGATAGCTACTCTCGGGCACAACTTATTACCAACTACCCATTCCTTTATATCCTTGTTTATAGGCACAAAATAGTGTGACAAAGCAGAAAAGAACTTCCATTTTTACAACTTTATAACAACCTTGTTCAGGGTGTCACCCATAGGTGCCTCGTACCTGGTTGGTCACATGGTCTCAAGCACATTTCCCCAATCACCAGAGGCTGCCGACTAGCAGCGATGGCCTTGTGTGTATTAGTGGGGAAAAGATGCCCTCATTGGAAAAGTATGCACAATGGAATAAAAAATAATAAATAGTAGCAAAATCAGTAATACCATACAACAAGTAAATAGCGGAAGGCTGAAAGTAAATAACCAACTGTAGCATATATATATAAAAGATGCATGTCACATATGTCTAGGAAAATTCCAAAGAAGTCACAATGTTGGAAATATATTACTAAAACAAAATAAAAAAGAAAAAAAGTAAACTTCAGCCGCATCGCAAGCCTCATCTTGGTCCCATTCTCTCTATCTCCACAGTAATCAACTACCTGATGGAAAAGCGTGCTTTCCCTTATCCATACATGCAACTATATAATCTATTTGGGTATAAAGTCATGACCCAAATAAGGTGTGAGACGAATAACAATAGGCAACCACCACAAGATCTATGCCTAACTATTAGTGAGCATATATATTGCAGGTATTAATGGAAATGCCGAAAAAAACTAGGAGTACACAAAGGTAAATAATCTTACTGTTTCCATTTACGTTTATTAACATTTAATGTTCAATGTTTAATCAAGTATCACAAATAGAAATATTAGAAGAATACCTAATAGGATAGAGTCCAAGCTTGTGCTTTGAATTGGAAGACACGTCACAAACTATCAATATTTACATTTAACATGTTGGGCATCTCACATAGTCTAACCCCCCTATCCAAGAAATCAAATAAAAATGAAAAGGACCTATGAGGAAGTACTCACTGACAATTCCCCCTATGGTCATTCTTAAATAACTATAGAATATTTTGGGAAGCACTCAATGTCAAATCACCTTGTAGTCTCATAACATAATCTATAGACACTCTGATGTAGTAGTCACCGTCAATCCCCCTTGTGGTCTCATAGCGTGAAATATAACAAACACTCTGAGGAAGAACTCAATGTTAATTCCCCTTGTTGTCTAACTACACCAGGTTCTCACAGCCCTATGCAATTAAATAGTGTGTAAATGATGTCAAGTATCCCAATGTAATCCCAACTACTAAATGGATAAACAATTCCAATGAATTCTAAAATAATTTAACAAGGGACATAATTCAAATAGATCCATCCTATCAAGAAAGGCAAGAAAAAGAGGGTAGGCCTCACAGGAAACCTAGACCCAATGGCCCTAAACATTCAAACAAGGAAACACACTCATGGGGTGTTTCTTAAACATAAAATTTCACATAATTTCACATAAACCAATCATTAAATCAACAATCAATCTAAGGTAGATAAAATAGGGTTCAATTTCCTTAACCTGAAATACCCGAAACATGGGTAATCATCACTTTGGCATATAAAACTCAAGGACAGACAATGAAAGGCAACAAACCACCTACCAAGATGTTTTATTAAGAACACTCATAAACACAGTCCCTTAAATCAGCCTACAACATCGTATATCTACAAAAAGGTCAGTAAAATTCAACCTTGGACAACTCAAGAGAGTGGAGAAATTAAGAGGAGAGGCTGTAGAAGAAGGAAGGACTTACCGATGGGTTTCCAACACACCCACCAGAGATCGAATCAGACTGTGCACATAGAAAAGGTGGATCAGAGAAGAATCATTAATTTCGGTTACTCTTGGATGAACTAATGCTAGAAGAAGATGAAATTGGTGATTAGACGCGACCCCGGTATGATTAAAAAAATCAAAAGAAAAAGTACATGGTGTGTTCATTTAATGTACACGTCGTGTACATGCCACAATCGGCCCCCATTTTAGGGGGTCTCTCGGTCACCTCACACATCCATGTATTGGTAGTTACATGCCCAATAAATGGATATATGCAGTAATAGGGTACATGAAATGTAATATTAATTACACTTCATGTAATTATAAAATGTCCAAATTCTCCTCCTTTTCACAAAAACTCTCGAAAACAAGATCCATACCTGAAAAGAAAATTCGGGTTCTTACAATCATTGATAATGGTAGTTTATCTTAGAAGAAGAAGTAATCTTTTCAAAAGTTTGTTCCTTCAAGAAGGCTGGTTTATATTTTTGAAAGAGGGTAGATTCGAGAACTCTATTTGAGCATTATGAAAGAGGTGTGTTTTGAGAAGGTAGTGATCATCTCTAAAGTGTTGAAAAATTAATTAACTAGAAAAGCTATGATAAAGTGATATTCATCAAGTGGATGAAAGTGTTACTTCATCAAATCATTTATCTACAACTGAGGATGTAATTATTAGTGATAATGAATAGACCTACATGTTCACAAACTGTTGGTGAATTCCATTCAAGAGTAGTGAGAAAAGGAAGAGGAAGTAGGTGATCCTTTTTACTGGTAGTGAGCCAGAGGATGAGACTCAGGTAGTTATCCTTGGGAAATCATTGAGATTACCCTAAACCATATAAATGAATTGAGTTTGGGAATATAATTGATATATCCAGAACATAGTATTTTGTAAGTGAGTCTTAGTGGGTTTTTTAAATAATCACATCACCGTTGTATACTCCTTAAATGTATCCCATTAAGGGTTAACCAAGTAAAATATTTGTGTCTTGTGCATGATTTCATTTCTATTCATGTATTGCTATAGGAGAAGGATAACAGTGTTTTTTCTATAATAAATAAACAAGATATTAAGGGGTAGTAGTTTCAATTTATCATACCTTGATTCGCCCCTTCCCCCAACCTCTTAGGGTATTTAAACTTATGAACATAACAATTGATATTAGATCAAAAGGTTTAATATCAGTTGACCTCTATTAGTAAAGGAAATGGAGGCTGTTAATCACAAAGGGGTTATGATGTTAATTGGAAATAATTTTAAATTATGGAAGAATCAGATTCATAACTACTTCCAATCATTAAGAATATATGTATTTATATTATCAATTTATAAAATTTCTGCCAATATTTACAGTGGTGCTTTATTAAAATCTGAATGAAGGGAATTGGATATATATGCTAAAGGGATCGATGCTTTAAGGGGATACCTATATAATTAAATTTATACGAAGTTCATTTCTTGTATGTAATCACATGATATGTAGGAGAATTTGTTTAATATTTATGTGGGTGTCTCAAAAGTCAAAGAAGAAAAGCTACAGGTTTTGTTGAACATGTATGAGGACCTTAAAATTATCCCAAATGAGTTTGTTGATGCTTTCTTGGACTGGGTGAATGTTGTTGTGGAAGACGGTTATGGTCTTAGAGAAATTATTGAATATATAAATTTTTTTAAGAATATCTTGAGAAAACATCCTCCAATTTTCCATATAATGTTTTCTATATTGTAATATAATGATTCGAAGGAGATACATTGGATATCTTTCACAGTAATCTTATTGCATACGTGAAGAGAAATAATGATAATGATGTTTTGGAAAATGGGAAGTGTGAAGAATTGAAATTCAAGGCCATGACAAAGCTCTCCTTTGAAAATGGTCAGGAGGAAAAAGAGATGTATGAGGTGATGTAATTCTTTTCCTCAAATAATCAATGAGGAAAATAAATGTTCATAGGGAAAATCTTGCATACATACTTTTGATGTGGAAATATTGGAAATTTTACAGTATGGTGACTCATGAGGTTTCAAGAATATGAAGAGGATAATGTTGAAATTCCCAAGAAGTAGTCTTTAGCCTACATGAAATGCAAGAAAAAATTTAAGAGAAATTAATTCAAAAAATGCATCTTCTTTTAGAAGAACAAAAAAATTTAGAAGAATTTGAGGTAAAAGAATTATAGGACTCTAAGGATCATGAAGCAGATGATATGGTGAATGTTATTAGAAATTACATAACAAGATAATAAAGTGACAATTAGAAATATAATTTGAATAATCAGTTGACCTTTATGTCAAATTCGAAGCCTCTCTTGAGAAAATATAACTTTGGATATCCAAAAAAAAGAAATCCAAAAAAGTGGTTCATGATGCCAAACTTTATACATAGCATAAAGAAGAAGTGAATTTTGAGATGAATGAAGAAATTGATATAATGAAGTCTTCAATGCTAGATAGAATAGAAAAGGTTGTCGAGTACAAGCGTAAAATTTAATAATTGAAAAAATAAAATGATAGTTTGAATAAAACTAAAAAAGATAAAATAAAACATATCGATGCACATAAAGAGGAAGTCATTAGTCCATCAAATTTTGTTGAGGACTAGTTAAATTTATTGACTCTCAGTACGAAATCATAAAAGAAGATCATATAGAAAATATAAAAGATGAAACTGGATCATAGAGGTCTAGTAGAACAAAAGCAACAGTCAAATCCAAAATTTAAGGTTGGTATTGGGCTTGATCAAAAACAGAAAACAGTAATGGTTGAAGATAGACCCCAAAAACCCACTCCAAGTTTGGTATGATGCATAATCATAATATTTATAGAACACAAGAGACAATTAGTGGTGTAGTATTGATACATAGGAATTCACCCCACACTAGATTCTATGGTGGTTCAAGGATAGGACACTCACAAAATTTATATTCCATAACCAAGAGGTATCAAAGGGAACAAGACTAACATAAGTATCCATACTCACCTCAATATTATAAAATATCATATAATGGTCACTATTTTAGTTTTGGAGGAATTTGATAGAAGGAACAATATTGAACATCAGTAATATAGAGAAAAGTGTCGAGGAAGACTGTATATAGTCATAACCAGTAGCTAAATGTATCATCAATGAACTGAAAATGAAAAAAAAATATTTTCAACTCTATAAGATGAAGTCAGTGAATCATACTTAGAGGAAGATCAAAATTACCAATATGTACTAGGTATGAAGTCAAAACAAGGATAAAAATAACATAGATGGAAAGGTAGTGGTTTCATATATTTCTTTTAAGAAACAGATCACACTAGAATACGAATCAGTGATAGTGGATACACCTCCCATATGAAGGAAAAAAATGAACTGGTTATAGAAATCATATTTAGAAAGGATTGTACTGTAATATTTTTCAATAATGGAGGCCTAAGAATTATTGTATTAGTAAAATCCTTGTTTAGGGAAAAATACATGAGACTTGTAGATGTCTTGGTTGTAAATGGTCTTAGTCACAACCTGTTGAGTGTAAGTCAACTGTGTGACTCAGTACATTCCATGAGATTTTCAAAGACATTATGTTTAATCAAGTAAAAATACAGTGTTTTCATCTTAAATGGAATGTGTATGAAATGGAGTATCTATTGTGTTAGTAGAGAAGAATATGTGTTTTTTTTCTTCCAAGGATGAAGAAAACAAGTTGTGGCATAAAAGTCTTGACCACTTGTGCCAAACATCCTTGGAAGATCTAGGGAAATATGATGTTTCTCAAGAACTCCAAAAATTATTATCACATACATGACTTATTTTAATGTTAAATTCCATTTAATTTCCATTTATGATTTTTTTTGTGGTTTTCCAAGCTTTTATGGAGGAATGGGTGAGATTTCATGAATTGGGCCAAACTATGAGCCCAATTCTAGATTTAAAAATAAAGTTTGATTCCTTTATAACTCCTTCATTTTTCAAACTTTTTCATCCATTACAATTCTTAATTATTATCCCCTGAAATATTAACACCACCATATTAATTTGGACCATTTAGTAATCCATAATCATGGTGGATATGGGTTTTAATTTAAGGGATTGGGCCTGCCCGAAAGCACATTTTCTTCATTAAAAATAATTTTTAATTATTTAATATCTCCTTCAATATTTACTTTTATTTGGTTATTCTAACTCTCACCTGAGACCACATACCTAAATCATCCCCACAGTATCCCCTACCACAATTTAGAGCTAAATTGAATCACAAAAATTGGTCAAATATTCTCTGTATTTCATAAATCTCACAGATTTGGAGAGGTAAATTGATCCTTTCATAACTCCTTCTATTTTTACTCATTTTCCCCTATTCTAGTTCCTAAATGATCTCCACATCCTTGTTAAAACCTCCCTTTAATGTTTGGATGTTTTAAAATTCAGATACTAGTGGATTTTGGGTCATTTTATTCAAGATTGTTTAGATTAAGTGTTTCTCTCTTCAATTTCTTCCTTCACCTTAGGGTTTCCTCCCTCTTTCATTATTTTCTAAAATTTACAGATTTAAGGGTTTTAACCTATGGTTTGATTTTGTGTCTTTTTGGTTAAATATTGTGGTCTAGGGCTAGATTTATCGTCCTTGAGGTGCGTCAGTGGTGCAGTTGATTTCTCGCCCCAATATTTGAGGGTTTCAATACTTTCGGTAGGTGATTCCATGTGTAATAATTTCTAGATTAGTTAGTTTTCTTGAATTACTTATTTTTCATGTTCTTAATATGTTTTTATGGTGTGAAAACTATTTATGTTGGATTTGGTTAAGCATTTAATTTTATAGTTTCATTTTAGCTTGAAATTGGGTTTTTTTCATGTGTAACCCTTGGGGTATTGTTTGGGTGTGTTTTATAACATAAGAAATTGGTTTAATAAATCTTATTTGGGATGAAAATTATTATTAGGTAGGGTCTTGATGTACCATTAGGTTTTGAAGAGGGGTTTTTAATGGGTTCAAGGTGTAAAACCATATTGTGCTTCTTGAAAGTGATTTTGAAAACGTGTGCTTTTCATGTGGATATTTTGTGGTTTTTTTTGAGGTATTTTTATAATAGTGGGGGGGGGGGTAGTTTAATAAATGTTTTTGGGGATTAAAATTATGTTTTTTATTGGTATTGGTGTGATTTTGTCCTTGAAATATGGTTTTTTAATGGGTTTTATGAGAAACGTTTGGGTATACTCTTTAGAATTGTTTTATGAAAGATTTGAATGATTTAATGAATTATGTAAGAGGTTAAAACATATTTTAAAACTATTTTGGAGTGTTTATATATTTAAATGGTACACATTAAATCTGAATGGGGTGGATTTTTAATGTGTTCCATCTTGGAAATGTTTTATAAATTTTTTTGAAGGATTTACAAAAGTGTGTAAGAGATGTGAAAGCGATGTGGGATGTTATGTGTGAGTGTGATGTGAAAAATGGATTTTGGTTATGAAAAGGGAATTATGTAACATTTGAGTGGTCTATTATGTGAGTTTTAATATATTGGAATGGTTTTATAAATTTTTATAATGGATTTGTGGAAGTGTTAATGAAATCTAAAAAGTGTTGTGGGCTATTTTTATGTGAGTCGTATTTCAAAATAATTTGAATGAAAAGATGACTTTTGTGACTTGTGTGGTATAAATGTGGTATGTTTGGTGAATGTTTGATGAGGAAATGATATTTTGTTGTGAAAAAGTATATTTCTTGACTTGTTGATCTTTTTTGAGCACAAAGGGAAAACCCGAGTATCAAGGTGGGTGGACGTGTACTAGTATTCTAGTGAATCTGTGGGGTTTGGTCTCAGTTTCACATAGACTGAATGATGCTTAAAAAACTAACTAAACAATTATGATGATGATTGGGGAACACTAGGTTATGGGTATGTTCCCTACTAGTGGCTCGTATACAAGAACAGATATTAGTGATGGTTACTATGACTGAGATACGAGGTACGTGAGACCCACAAAGAGCTAGTGCCTAGGGGTTATTTTCTATTTATTATTCTCATTAGATACTTTATACTTACCTTCAGCATATAGTATATTTGGCTGAAAAAATTCAGTATCCTTTTCATTTATTTTAAAAGTGTTTATTCTTTAAATTAGCTCACTTGATAACTGATTTTTTTGTTGCATATTTTATAAATTGTAACTAGAAATTACATGTCTTTGAAAACATGCATGATTTTCATCATTGAATGTTTATCACATAGAATATATTTCTGGTGGAATCCTAATGGGCATTGGATCACACCGTACTTACACCCTTGTGTGTAAGTAGACTTGGTTATTTTTGTTTTCGCAGGTTGGGTAAGTTTTTAGTTCTAGTGGTTCGGGTTTTTAGCATGTCCATGGTGTTGAAGTCTTGTGGAGATGTCTTGGGGGGGTGCCCCTTACCATGAGGGTTCATGGGCTATTTACTTTTGGTTTTGTATCTTTGTTATAGTCTTTTTGATTTTTTACTATACTATGTAATTCAGTTCTGAATTTTTGTAAAAGATTGTCTGATTTGAAAAATATAGATTCATTTTATTGGGTTCATTTGCTGTTTTAAGTTTATAAAATCAGGTAAATCATTCCCAATTCTCATTTTATGATACCCAAGCACTTGTTTCAGCCCGTGGGGTTTGGGAACTCCCTTCAGTCCTTGTCACGGGCTGGATTTGGTGTCAGTTTTGGTGGCGACCAGATTCGGTTCGTGACAAAATAGTATATTAGAGGAGGTTCAGGTTCACTCTTTGGGTTATGTTATTTGGGGAAGAGTCATGATAGTATCGAGTTAGGATTCATGGGACTTGGAATTATATTTATGGGTAGTGTGCCTGATCACCACAGCTCATGATGGGATTCATGTTTCCAGGAGAATTCAGGATTTATCTAAGTCCTTCGGTTTTCTTGGTTCGATGATGATTAGGGGAAATGAAAAGAGAGTTGGGTTAATGATCTTAGTGAGCTCATAGGGCCTGGAAAGCCATGTGGAGCCAATGATATTCCCTAGAAAACTCTATATGATAGTGAATTGATTGGAATATGTCCTCCAACCATATGTCCAAATCACCCACTGAAACAAGTTTCCTCTCGCATTGTTTTGTGCTTTAGTTTTGAAAACATGGCACTTTTGTTTTATAAAGCGTAAAGTTTTTTTGAAATGAATTAAAAATAAAGAGGGAATGGTTTTATTTATGAAATTGTGGAACTGAATTTTCAGAATTGTTTTGAAATAGAAAATGGTGTTCTTACACCTCTTTTGAAAGTAGGAACTATATTGAAGTTGGTTTTCAAAAGTGTTTCCAATAGAGTTTTATAAACAATCAAAGGGTGTTTTAATGGGATGAGATGTTTTGAAATTGATGTGAATATCTTTAAAGTGAGTTATCTTATAAATGGATGTGCCTTTTTGAAATGTTTTGTAATAAGTGAATTGGGATTTTGATCGTGTGGTTAGCAGTTTTGAGAAAAAGGATGTGTTGGTTGACTGTTTTGGTTTTGACAAGTGGAAAGAATTTTTTGTTTTAACCTATGGTATTTCCGTAAGCAACCACATGAATGGGGTTATATGGGATGATGGATGGTTGATGAAATGATTGGATGAGTGTCGAGATGGATGTGAGGAGGTTTCCCGGTGTGGCACATAAACATGCATGTGTAAGGCTCAAGGGGTACCATTGGTGGATACGTTAACCGTTGAACCGTTTGTTTTCAAGAAATTTTTCTAAGGATAAACATGATGTCTTGATGAATTTTTTGGGATGGAATATATTATGTGTTTTAGGAAAATTTTGATGTTGTGGGATGTTTTGAGTCCAAGAACCCCTCAGGTTTGAACTGTGTTTGGGTTTATGTTTGGATGGTAAAATGGGTAGAAGGACCGGTTAGTAGTCTCCTCTGAGATATGTTTTGGGACACCGTTATGGTGGTTCAAATCATGTGTTTGGATCTAGTTTATGGATTATTTTGACTAATGTACCATCTTGGTTGGGTCCTTTGGTTCTCTCATTGGATAAGGTACTCCCCCATTAAGGGTTAAAGAATAACTGAAGTGCATCCTGGATTGTTTCGCCATTGGAAAATCCTCCATTTGAACAATATAAGGAATCTTTTATCGATATTTGTTGACTGAGTCGACACCGATTACTTTATTTGATTTTTAGATCCTCTTGTAGCGGTAGAGTGCTCGGGGTGGGTTGAAAGAGACCATAGTTTATTAAGTTTCCTAATTCATCAAAGCTGGAAGTGGTCTAGGGTTGTTAGTGGGGATGAGTGTCTCGATGGTGTCTAAGAGGGCCTCTGGGTTCTTCACAGTTTCATTGAAGCATGAGTTCATGTTAAACCACCAGTGTGGGAAATATGGTCATGATAGGATATTGTTACCACTTTCTAGAATTTTGTGACTTTTGGGGATGTTGTATAAGGTCCCTCTCCATGCATTGTTTATATCAGTCACAATGGTCATGTTCGGTGATTCCTTATGAAGTCATGTGCTTGATTGACTGTAAAGGTTAAAGTTGGGAAATCATCTAAGAGTCTGTGTTATTTTGGGAGAATGTATCCCTTGGAAAAACTTAAAAATATTCCATTTTAGAGGAAGGTTATTATATGTGTTCTTCACTTCTATAGTTTCTCACCCGAAAAAACAAGGCGTGATGCGTGTGCATCTTCTAAGACATTGTTTTAGTGAAATATTGGGTTAGGGTAAAGTGATTTTGGAATGTGTTATGTCTTGGAAAACTTATCAGGGATTGTTGTGTAGTTTTTGGTTTCACCGAATGAAGAATTCTCATTCATGGGGATTTCAAAAGCCTAACTGTGAGGCCGAATATGCTTCAATCATTTGAGCTCTAGCCATAGATCATAGAGAGAAGATGGCTCATAGTCAGGGGTAATCACATGTTCATTTAAACCCTTGTATAATGTCTTATCTTCAGTATGAAAGATAGTAAGCGTTTAAACCTATGGTGTCATCATCTTTCTTATGTTGTTCATGTTTGGTGGAAATATGTGGAGGGCCTTGTACCCATGTCATCGACCAATGTTATCCCCCCCTCCCTTTGGTTTCTATTGAGTCTTTGGTGAAAGGTTTGATGTTTGGATTGATAGGTTGAGCACATGTTTTGTGCTTTTTTATTAGTGATTATGCCCCAAAAACCATGTAGATAAAAGGATCCCAACTGTTATTGCACGGTTTCCCAAACAGTGCAGACTAACCATGTGGTCGTCCTAACTCTTTAAATTTTCGTGTCTTTCTGTACCGGCCCATTCTAGTAGGTTAAGTTGGTTGGTTCTTATGGTGGGGAGACCCACTATGAGTCTTATATAAGTTATTTTGTAAATTTCTGATCGATGTATACCCTTTGTACTGGGGAGTCCATTCAGGCCTCCCCCTGTTAGTGTCCTGATTCTGTCTCGGAAAAAAAAAGGCTGCCTCTTATGGTGGGGAGCTTATTTTTGTACCCTCGTACTAGTAACTCAGACTTATCCACGGTCCTGGCTTGGTAGTAGGTTGTCTCATTTGTAGCTATCAAGATACCTACATCTTCCTTGGGTAAACGTTGAAATTGTAGAGTGCCCAATGATTTAGTTATAGCAATGTAAGTGTAACCTTGTTCGATGTTGTTGTTCGCTTGGGTGAATTGATTGAGTCTTGTTCGGGTTGTGTTTAAGGAAATTTATTTGGGGATAAAGTATAAATGTGATTTATCATTTTAGGAAAGTGGTGTATGTTTTGGTTGTGAGAGTAATAATTCATTAATTGATCACTGGAGGTGTTTTGGCCTTCAGGGGTGAAACTTGGCAAAGGAGTACCTCTTGGTTTCTCAGTTGGGCTTGGTTGTTGCTTTGGCCTTGATGTGACTTTCCAGGGCGGAAAGTTTTCATGGTGGGTAGAATTTTCACATACATGACTTATTTTGAAGTTAAATTCCATTTAATTTCCATTCATGTTTTGTTTTGGGGGTTTTCCATGATTTTATGGAGGAATGGGTGAGTTTTTATGAATTGGGCCAAACCGAGACCCTAATTCCAGATTTAAAAATAAATTTGGATTCCTTTATAACTCCTTAATTTTTCAAAATTTTTCATCCATTCCAATTACTAATTGTCATCCCCTGACCTATTAACACCACCATATTAATTTGGACCATTTAGGAATCCATAATCATGGTGGATATGGGTTTTTATTTAAGAGATTTGGCCTGCCCGAAAGCCCATTTTCTGCATTAAAAATAAATTTTAATTATTTAATATATCCTTCAATATTTACTTTTATTCGGTAATTACAACTCTCACCCGAGCCCACATACCTAGGGCGCTACCCCATTTTCTCGTCTCACAATTTGGATCTCAATAAAGTCGCGAAAGTGGTCAAAACTACTTTAGATTTCAGAAATCTACAAGATTTAGAGAGGTAAATTGATCCTTTCATAACTCCTTCTATTTTTACACATTTTCCCCCATTCTAGTTCCTAAATGATCTCCTCATCCTTTTTCAATCCTCCCTTCAATAGTTGGATGTTTTATAATTCAGATACTAGTGGATTTTGGGTCTTTTCATCCAATATTATTTTGAGTAAGTGTTTCTCTCTTCAATTTTTAACCTTCTTCTTCGGGTATCCTCCCTCTTTCATAATGTTCTAAAATGTAAAGAAGTTAGGGTTCTAACCTAAGGTTTTATTTGGTGTCATTTTTGTTAAATATTGTGGTCTATGGATGGATTTATCTTCCTTGAGGTGCGACGGTGGTGCGGTTGATGTTTCACCCCAATATTTGAGGGTTTCGACACTTTCAGTAGGTGATTCCATGTGTAATCATTTTTAGATGAGTTAGTTTTCTTGAATTAATTTTTTTTCTTGTTCCTAATATTTTTTGTATGGTATGAATAATTTTTATGTTGGATTTGGTTAAGCATTTTATTTTATAGTCTCATTTTAGCATGAAATTGGGTGTTTTTCATGTGTAACCCTTCGGGTATTGTTTGAGTGTGTTTTATAACATATGAAATTGGATTAATAAATCTTGTTTCGGTTAGAAATTATGCTTTGGTAGGGTCTTTCTGTTCTATTTGGTTTTGAAAGGGTTTTTCAATGGGTTCAAGGTGTAAAACCCTATTATACTTCTTGAAAGTGATTTTGAAAACGTGTGATTTTGATGTGGATCTTTTGTGGTATTGTTTAAGGTATTTTTATAACATTCGGGGTAGTTTAACAAATGTTTTTGGGGCTGAAAATTATGTTTTTAATTGTTATTGGTGTGATTATGTCCTTAAAAAATGGTTTTAAATTGGGTTTTTTGAGAAAAGTTTGGGTATACTCTTTAGAATTGTTTTATGAAAGATTTGAAAGATTTAATGATTTATGTAAGAGGTTAAACCATCTTGGAAAAATGTTTAGGAGTGTGTACATTTTTAAATGGTACATTTTAAATGTGAATGGGGTGGTTTTTTAATGTGTTCCATCATGGAAATATTTTATAAAAATGTTTGAAGGATTTACTAAAGTGTGTAAGAGATGTGAAAGTGATTAGGGATGTTATGTGTAAGTGTGATATGAAAAATGGATTTTGGTTACAAAAAGGGTATTATGTAACAATTGAGTGGGTTGTTATGTGAGTATTAATATATTGGAATGGTTTTATAAAATTGTTTAATGGATTTGTGGAAGTGTTAAAGAAATGTAAAAAATGTTGTGGGCTATTTTGGGGTGAGTCGTATTTCAAAACAATTTGAATAAAAAGTTCACTTTTGTTACTTATGTGGTATACATGTGGGATTTTTGGTGAATTTTTGATGAGGAAATGACATTTTCGTGTCAAAATTATATTTCTTGACTTGTTGAACTTGTTTTAGTACAAAGGTAAAACCCAGGTATCTTGGTGGGTGGATGTGTACCAGTATGCTAGTGAATTTGTGGGGTTTGGACTCAGTTTCAATTAGCAAGATTGACACTTACAACTATAACTAATCAATGATGATTATTATTGGGGACCACTAGGTTATGTGTATGTTCTCTACTAGTGGCTTGTGCACGAGAACGAATATTAGTGATGGTTACTGTCACCGAGATATGAGGTACCTAGGACCCACAATTAGCTAGTGCCTAGGGGTTATTTCCTATTTCTTGTGCTCATTTGATCCTTTATACTCACCATAATCATTTGGTATATTTGGCTGAAAAAATTCTTTATCTTTGCTATTTATTTTACAAGTGTCGATTCCTTAAATTATCCCACTTGTTAACTGATTTTTTTGTTGAATATTTTAGAAACTGTAACTAGAAATTACATGTTTTTGAAAACTAGCATGTTTTTCACCTTTGAATGTTTATCACATGGAATCTCTCAGTGGTGTTATCCTACTAGGAATTAGATCAAACCCTACTTACACCCTTGGGATTAAGTATAATTGGTTATTTTTGTTTTCACAGGTTGGGTATAGTTTTTAGTTCCAGTGGTTCGGGTTTCTAGCATGTCCTTAGCGGTGGAGTCTTGTGGAGATGGCTTGAGGGTGGTGCCCCTTACCATGAGGGTTCTTGGTCTATTTAATATGTGTTTGTACCTTTTTTATAGTATTTTTGAGTTTTTTTAAAATATGTAATTCATTTCTAAATTTTTGTAAAAGATTGTCTGGTTTGAAAAATCTAGATTTGTTTTATTGGGTTCATTTTTTGTTTTATGTTTATAAAATCAGGTAAATCATTCTCAATTATCATTTTATGATACCCAGGAACTTGTTCCGGCCCCTGGAGATCGGGAACGCCCTTCAGGTCTTGTCACAGGCTGGGTTTGGTGCTAGTTTCATCGGCGACCAGATTCGGTTTGTGACAATTATCATGTGATCATACCCATATGTGCGATACTTTTCTGCATGTGGAGATCATTCGAAATACATATAAGGAAAAAGATAAAATATCAACAAAACTTCTTGATTTGGTCCATATTTATGTGTATGAACCTATTTTACCAAGAGCTATTGATGGGAGGAGATATTATGTTCTTTCCATTAATAATTTTATTAGAATTTAATAGGTTTCATTCATCACTCACAAATCTGAGGTGTTCAGTTGCCTAAAAAATTATCGATGGAAAGTTGAGAAGGTTTTGGTTCAAATATTCTAGAAGATCTGAGTAGATAATGGAATAGATTTCATAAATATCAAATTATAAGATTATCTCAATAAACATGGGTTAAGGAACCCATTTTCAGTGGTAAGAACACCATTAAAAATGGATTATTTTAGAGAAGCAGTCAATTAATCAACAATAATAATAGAATAATGAAAATTGAGAAAGATTTTTAGAGTGTTTTTGGAAACATTCAGTGATGATATCATTCTATACATAAAATAGAGATTTTTTATATCTGAAATTTGATAATACTATATATGAGATATGGTATGTAATGAAGCTCTCATAGAAGTAATTTCGAGTCTTCAGAGGTAAGTGTTTCATTATCAATTAATAGAAACACATGATGTTTGAATCCTATGGAGATGAAGGGATATTTCATGATCATTCAATAAAGTGAAAAGAATATAAATTATTTAATAAGAAGGTGGGAAAGGTTATTGAAAGAAATGATGTATCTATAGTAGAGAATGAGGATAATCAACTGTAAATATATGATCAGCCTTAAGAGGATGATGATGAAGAGATAAATATATCATGGGATGTTATAGTTCCAGAGGATGATTCAGATGAATATTTAGACAATGAAAAGGATGATAATGAACCATTATTTACACAAATATAAAATAGAATTGTCAAAATTTATAGATAGGACATAATCAATGATAAGACAATGATAGTATAGACAAGAAGGATGGAGAATCTACAGAAAACATAATATTTATCAAACGTGGAGAATAAAATGTTACGATGAAGCAGATGGATGTGAGAATTGGGTATAGTCTACGAATGAAGAGCTTGATCAAATTGAGAAAAAGCAGACACGGGAGATTTTTTTGAGGACAATACATAATAATGTCATTGGGAATAAATGGGTCTTTCACAAAAAAATGAATGAATATGGTGTGTTAATTATAAACAAATTATTACTATTGTTCAAGGAGTAATCCCAGATAGAGGTATCCAATGTTGATGAAACATTCTTACCATTTTAAGGCCCAAGACAATAAGATTATTCTTGGAAATATGAGTGAGAAATTATATTTTTTCAGATAGCGGTCAAGTCATCATTTTTAATGAGATTCTAGAAGAATAAGTTTATATTGATAAATGGGATGGTTTTCTCATTCATTAAGATGAGAACAAATTTTATTAACTGGGAAAGGAACAATAAAGGTTGAAGTTGGTACCAAGAATATGGTATTCAAGACAAGATCATTTTTTGAATAAAATCAGTTTTCAATGTGGTGGAGTTGATTACAATCTCTATGTCAACAATGATAGTAATCAAATGATGATAGTGTTTGTGTATGTCGAGGACATAATCTTCAATGGATAAGATGAAGTGTAGTGTAGAATGTATTATGAATTCATGAAAAGTTACTTTTGAAATTTCAATGATTAGTGAACTGACATTTTTCCTTGGTGTATAGGTAACATAAGGAATGAATGGAACAATAAATTCTCAATATAAATATTACATTGAGGTTGTTAGATTATTTGGAATGGATAATTTCAATAAGATGGTGAATCTAGTGGATAAATGGATAAAACAGTCATGGGATGATGATGTCAAAGTGATTAATATCATAGAATACATGCAAATAATTGGAAGTCTATTATACATAATAGTGACACGATAAGATATTATTTTTTCCACATGAAATTAATCAAAGAATCAAATAAATCCCAAGAAAATAAATTTCCATTAATTAAAAACTAATTATTCTATTTATAAAGGTACTATTAGATTTTATATTTTTGTATAATGAAAAGTCTTAGCTATAGTTATTAGGATATAAGGATACAGATTGGGCCAAATCAACATATAATTGAAAATCAACGTCAGGTGGTGAATTATATCTTGGAAATTTATGCATTTATTGGTTAAGTAATAAATAGTATTTAATTTCATTGAGAACTCCAAAATATGTATATATTGAGGCTACTCAAGCGTGCACATTGTTATTGTGGATGAAGCAGCATCTTGATGATATGGGAGTTGAAGTGAAGTCTCTAATCAATATCCATTACGGTAATTCATGTGCTATAAATATTATAATAAATCCACTCTATCAATCATTGAAAAAGATCATTGAAATAAAGTATCTTTTTATCATGTAAAATGTGAAGCAAGGGCTTGTGAAGTTGGATTATGTCCCTATGGGACTATAGGTTGAATAAATTATAAATAATTCCCTACACAAATATTTATTTTAATGGAATCAACTAGATCTAAAATTTTAGTCGACTCCCCATGCTTGAAAATGTGTGTATGTGGGACCCCCTATCCCCGAGGTATAGTGTGTTTTTCCCTAATGTGCTAATATGTTTTCTTTACCCTTTTTAGACCATAAAAATTTTACCTCTCGGTTCTTTGAAAAAGGGGGAGAAATTATAGATATAAATGTGGATAAAATCTATTAATCAATACTGGGGAGAATCTGATAGGGGTGCAGTGAGATTGGAGAGTATCAAATCTAACAATAAAAATGGTGATCGATCAATGTTTATATATAACTATAGATGAGGTTTATGATTAAATAAGTTGATTTGTTTTGGAATGAAGTAATCCATTGATGAAACAATTCATATTACTTTTATTTCTCTTACTAAGCATGGATCATGTGGAATTAGAGAGTGTGTTGAGTAAATGACTGATTTATATCTTAATTTAATGAAGTTAATATTGATATAATATGGAAGAAGCTTCAATTAGGTATCAAAATATAAATATTTTTCAACAAACCCAATGGGGGATTTTTGGGAAAAAATAATTCAGGGTAACATTGAATCATTTTTGGTTTGATTTTATTTTCTAACAAAGAGGGTTTCTATGGTATGTTTTGGAGGCCATATACATTATTGACACTGTATGTTGAAAAACATTCAAGGTGAAGGAATGGATACCCTAGAAGTTGTTTGAAAATTATGTACACAATGTGACTCTATTTCCCGCTGTTTGCCAAATTATTGAGGTCCAAAATTTAGATAATGGCTAGTATCAAATTTTTTTGATTTCATTGAAGTCTTTATGAAAATATGAAAAAATGAATGATTTTTATGAAGACTGAGCTTCCCAAAGGGTGTTTTTCAAAGGCGTGAAGGTTTTGACGGTAATCTCCATGACTACAACAAGCATCGTGAATGGGAAATTTCTGTAGAGCTTCGTAAAGAAGGGAGCATCATGAGTAAAATGAGGGAGCATCATGAAATGGTTATGATTTGAATGTAATATTCTATAATTGGTGGAAAATCTTCTAAATTGTCATTTTCCCCAATCATAATAATGAACAAGACTTAACAAACATCTATATGCTTTGATTTCATGAAGGTGGTTTGTGAAGGTGTTTCTTGTGAAACATTTACTAGAGAAAGGTTGTTTGAAAAGGCTGTAAATTCCTACCAAAAATTCTAAACATCATGAAAGTATTGAAGTTCACAAAATCTATAAAAATAAAACCAAAATTTGTGGGCTTTGCAAAAGATATTTGATCATAGAAAAAAGTTGAGCCTCATGAATGGTGGTTTCTTCGTGAAGTATGGATGAGCTTCGTGAAATAAAGTTGCTTCAAAAAGGTTATTTGGGCTTCAAAAAAGAGGTGTTCTTTGTGAAGGTAGTGAGTATTGATAAATTGTTGAAAAAGGTATTTCCTCGTAAAATTTTGGTAAAGTGATATTCATCACATGGATTGAAGTCAGACTTCAACAGAGAATTTATCTACAACTGAAGATATATTCATTAGTGATAAATAAGGGACCTAGATTTCTATAAACTATGGGTGAATCCATTCCAAGAGAAGTGAGCAAAGTAAGAGGAAGAAGGCGATCCTGGAACTGATCTAGAGAAAGAGACTCATGGAGTGACCCTTGGGAAAGTAGTGATTTGACCCTAAACCTTGTAAAGGAAGTGATCCTTGGCATTGAAGTGATCTAGCTCAAACATTGTATTTTGTAAGTTAGCCTTTGTGGATTTGGTACATTGTCACATCATTTTTTTCCCCTTGGACATATCCTAATGAGGGAGAATCAAGTAAAATTGTTGTGTCACGTGCATTATTTCATTTCTATTCATTAATTTCTATGGGGGAAGGAGAGAAGTTTTTTTTGTTTACCAATGAAACAAGATCTGAAGGGGTAGTGGTTTTAATCTATCATGCCTTTATTGACCACCCCTAGGGTATTTAACATTTTGGTTCGAACAAGAACTTTAAGAGAGTATAAATTATATGCCAAACTATTAAAGTGTGAGTTCTCGATCATCAATGTTATCTTCATAAGGTATTTTCTTTCTAAAGTTGGTATATTAGTGGAATCAAAGAAGGTTAAGGATGTGGTTTCATGGGAGTGACATATGAAATTTTTTAATTCTTAGTTTACATTGTTTTTTATGTTTCTACTAGAGGTATTTTTAATACTTCTATCATTTTTGAAATATTAATGATGACCTTGACCAAGAAGGTAATGAATTTCATTTGGTTTCATTGGTGCTAAATAGTTTTTCTAGAGCTAAAATAGAGGTTTATTTATATTTTTATCTTGAAATTACCTAATATGGGTATGGTTTATGTACTATATTATGATTATTTAGGAGTTAGGCTTGGGTTAGTTTAGATGTATAGTGGGAAGTGGTCTCTTATAAGTCTAGATAACTAGGGATACATGATAAAAACTACTTGATGTATGATTTAGTTTTGGATAGAATGGTGAACGTGTTGAGATGATGACATCGCAACCTGTTTTGTGAGAGATTCATGGTGTATACTGACCAGAATAACCTCAAGTATATCATTTTTTGGATGGACCTAAACAATATTCAGATGAGGTGGTTAAAGTACCTATAGTTTCTTGATTTTGAGATAGTGCATACTCATGGGAAGGGGAATTTTTTCGGATGCATTGGTTAAGAATACTCAATCAAAGTTGGTGTAGGTATGTAGTGAAATTTGGTAGATAATGAGCCTCTTAACTAAGATACACCTTCACATTCAGAGTTATCAAGGATAATGAATCCTAAAATATATGTGTATTAGAACCACACTTTTTTAGAGGATAAAGGAGATTATGTTCTCTTACATGGATTGGGCAGTGACGAGGGAAATATATATATAGTGGGAATCTTCCACTAGATTAGTCCATAAATATTGATGAAATAAATTATGTATGGGTTCATGTTGTTGTCCCTATGAGCATGCATGAGGAGATGATATGGTTCTTACATAACTCTAGATGGTGTGTCAACCTAAGGATTACCAAGATGTATCAGGACACTCAGAGACATAATGTGTGGCTTAGGATGAAGAGTGAAAAGTGGTATTTATTTAATGATGTTTCACTTGTCACCAATTTAATGTTGAACATCAGTGTACCATGGGTATTGTTCATTTATTTCTGAACCCTCAGTGGAGGTGTGATAACATAATGATGGAATTAATGACGGGAGGTCATCTCATGGAATTTATCCATTATATGTTATTATGGACTGGTTGATGAAGATCATAAATTTTCTAATAATATAGGAGAACTATTATATAAATGATATTGGAAAGATATATGTCCATGAGACAATTCATGTCTATGGGGGTACTAATGGCACTTTATTTATAGGTGAACTTGAGAACTTCCAGTAATCCTAACGTTTATGAGTAGTATAATCATACCATTTGAGTGTCATATGATATTTTTTGGGCACTAATCCTTTATTTTATCATTTCATGGGAGAAAAATCATTCATTTTGACTTTTTTCTTAAAATTAATTCTCAAGAAATGATTCAGTGGGGAGTAATGAGGTTTTTTAAAGTAGGCTATATTGATCACCTATGTGCTGTATAGAGGTCATGTTGTTAGTGGTTATTTGGATGAGTCTTATAAAGAATATTTCAAATCATATATGTTTTATTAGGAATAAATTAGTGACCATCCATAGTAGGTAGATATTGAATTTCAACTAATGAAATCTTCTTCTGATGTTCAAGGTGAGAAACTGAGTATTCTCATGGGTTTTACCTAAATTAGGATATAATAACAATCTAAGGCAGGGAATATAGTGCCTAGATTAATGCGGTTGATTGAGATTGTCAAGAGGATTGGAACTATGGAATATCAGTTTCTCCTACCTCATATATATAGTTTTTTAAACAATATATTCCATGTATATCAACTTTATAAATATTATTCCAACCCCTATTATATGATTAACAAAGATGAGGTCAAGTTTAATCACGATTCATCATTAAATCAACCACATGTTTAAATATTATATTAGAGTTATAATACTATTATTGGGATGATGTTTCCTCTAGTATTGGTGGAATGGAAGAATTATAACAATTAATAAGTAATGTGGGGTGATAATTTTATATGTGGGCACATTGGCTGAAAATATTCCCCAATGAGGATCAGTGATGCTCGATGGTGCATCTCATGATTGAGATACTATATTATGGATAATTGTAACACTATAAAATTTTTAAAGTATTAATTTTATCTATTTCCAACCAAAATTAAATAATTTTTTTCTCTTCTTGGTTTTTTATGTGTTGTAGGTGGATTGAGATTGTGTTTTAGGAAAACAAGTTCATGATTGAAAATATTCCAAAGTATAAGATTCCCACCAGAAGACCAATTCAACCCATCAGAGCTCATATAGGGAATAAAATGGATATTAAAACTATGATTGGGGGTCCACTATGTGCATGAAAGAACCCTGTTACAATCACAAGAGTTCATGTGGGTGCCTAGCAAAGATTCAGTGGTGTCAAGGTATATTTTTTCATATATCAATTTAATTAAATTAAATGGGTTTTAAGTGAAATAAATTAGGTTTTTTCTCATTTCTCACATAGGGAATCAGTGCACCTATATCCATATTCTCTTCTTTAATATTATCTTCTAATATAAAGGACCATTAGTATTTAGGCTTAGATTTATATGTCTCTTATCGGAGTGGAATGTTATAGGTGATTCCAACACTCCTCTTCCTTCGTTTCAATTTTTCTCTCACTATCTTACAATAAATAATTGGTCAAACCCTAATTTGTGGGGGTTCATGTTTCGTAATTTATTCTATTTGAGTTTGAATAAACAAAATATTATAAATTATTGGTTCCCTATAATTTCCAAGTATATTTTTCCATTTATTTTCTGGTGGATTTCATAACTGTATAAAGAGTTGTATGTTATATTGGAAATTCCAATTATTTTATGCCAAAAAATTATTTAATTTTTTTTCTATTAGTCCCTATGATATGTGTGGACCCTATTAAGGCTATGAGTGGTCTGTGGGAGGTGTATTTTGACACATTTTGTTGTTTTTGATCATTTTCCATGTGGTTTGTGTTATAAAATCTTTACTTTGAACCAGAGATGGGTTCTTATGAATGGAAATTATCCCTAAAAACATTGTGTGGTGACCTAGTACATTTATTAGTGGGTATTGTATTGAAAATATAATAGTATAAGGGTGAATGGATCTAGACGTAGAACGTTTTCCAATTCCATATCTTGTGATCATAAACTTTTATATTTTAAATAATTATTAATTATTTATAATAGACCAAAATTTTAAATCATTTATTTTTATGAATATTTAGTATGTGGAAGTGCTCATCCACCCAGAGCAAACTGGTGGGGGTATCTATTTCACCCCTATTATGTTATGGTATCTCAGACACTCAAATAGTGTTTATGGTCTGTCATTAACCATGAGGACAAAAAATGGTGGAATTTTATCCACCTTGAGATTGCATACCAATGGTATAACCTCCATCTAGGGATTATCATAAGGGGTGTGTTGTCTACATATAAAAGTAGTATTAGTGGTGCATCATCCATTAAGAGACATATAGTGGTAAATAATCATACACTTATAAATCCCTACTAAAGGTAAACCAAACAATAAGTAAGGTTTACCAATTTTTAGATTATCAACCTGGATGTTTAGTCGAAGTGGTTCATCATTTTTCTAGATGGAATTTTTGTATCTCCCACTCAAAGTATTAATTCTAGTGGTGCATAATCCACTATAAAAATGTCATATTGGTGTTTTATTTCCCATGATCAATTAAATATTATCATCCTATGATAAAAAATGGTAGTATATATTCTACCTAGTATTTTTCTAAATCATTCATTAAGAGATGTCTCATTCACCATTGATATAGGATTAATGAAAGATCGATCACGTGGAGGGTTTTTTAGTAATACATCATTCACCAAGTTAGGCATGATGGGGAAAACCTATTTATCATAAATATTATATGAGGAGTGATACATCGTTCATCCTTAAGGTTTTTTCAGACCATGGGCGTATCATAAAATTTTGACACTATATGAAGAAGGTATAGTCACACATGGTTTGGTTATAAGGTACTCCACATGGTTATAAGTTTGTTTGTTTATTTTCATCATTATATACTCATATCAATCATGAAATTATATTTAATATATATGTTAGGATAACTATTGATGATTTCTTAATGATTTTTACATACATCGTTCTCAGGTTCCTTGGTACCTGAATAATTTTCTTGTTTTGTGACCTAGGTAAGGTTAAGGGACATACTTTGGTGGATGTATGAGTTGGTAAAGCTTGTTTGATGTTTGGATTTAGGATTAGACCATGACTCAAGAATTATTGGTGGATTTATACCTTTTTAATATTGGATGTTTTTGTATATGATATACACATTGGGATTTTTTTTGTTTCATAACCTATATGACATGTATCGTAACACATTTTGATATAACATGATGTAGTTATTTATTATCACCTGACACTTTTTTGTGATATTTATTATTTATCCTTATATTATTTTTTTCTATATATTTACTTGATATTTATTCCACTATGTTTAAATGGTTTTTTAAAAATGATAGTATAGCCTCCCCATTATTCATATTGACCCTCTTCACTAGTCAGAAGCCTCTAGTGTGAGGAGAGGCACACATGAGGTACATAGAACCCATTTACTCACTGTGAAGGTGAGATAAATTAAATATCCCATAATTTCATTATTAAAATAAAATTTTAAAATATTTTGTATCAGTTTTTAAAATTTATTTTCAAAACTCACACAGTTTTCTATTTTTCTGACAACATCACTAATCATTATGAAAAATATTTTTATGATTTCTCTTTTATTTTCCTCATTATTATAATCAATATTACTTTTCAAAGAAATTCTTTATAATATATTATCTAATAATTATTTATTTATAAAACATAATTTTTATTGAAACCATATTACATTTATTCCCTTCCTTAAAATTATATCTTCCTTACATTGACATTTTATAAAAACTAAGAAATTATTTTCTTAAATTTTATATGATTTTTTTTCATCTTCTAAAAAAATTTCATCCATGTGAATACCCTTCTAAATTACACCATTTTAAAGATACTTATTTTATTTTCTCTGTCATTATATATTTTTATAAGTTTCACTATGCTGAAATAACTCATTTATGCATACCCATATTCTTATGCATCACAAGTACTATGGAAAGGAAATTCATAATAGTGGATTGATCCATTCCTGCCTTTATATTACCTCATTATCAATTATAACTGTTGATAAACTTTCTACCGATTACTTTCATTTTTTAATAACCTATGATTACTTATTTTTTTAGAGGATGTTCAACTTGATAGATATATATTTTATTGTTTGGAGAAATAATTAACTTGATTGTATACCCTTTATTATATGTAGAGTGAATACCCTAAACTTAATTATCTTGGTTGAAGAGAATTTAACTAGATAAAAAATTTATTTATTTTGATTCCCATTTTACTTACATGTTAAATCATTTAATGATTTTGATATATTTATGATTGTTTTCAAATTCAAGTGGCACTAAAGTTACCTTAGAGTAAAACGGGGGTTGATGATCCCTTGGAAATTGAGGGCAGTTGATACGGTTAGAGAGGATTATCATCTAGTGAATTTAAAATATGTACATGTGAGTTGATGACTCAATTAAGACATGGTTAGTATGGAATTAATCTTAACTTAAGAGATATATTAATCAAATAAACATCATCTTATCCTATTATTTTATCTCTTGATAACCTTCACAATGGAGACAATTCATTCATGAGATGTGGAGGTGGTTACAAGTTATATTTATTTAAAATATTCTCACGTATGAGGTGGAAGATCATTGGATTTTAGTAGGGTTATAAAGAAATTAATTTATGTTATTCCAAATAACATCACAATATAATGATCCTTGTTTCAACATGATGATTGTGTTGTAGGTGAAGAGTTTTTTTCTTATACAGATACCTAACATTTTTGTGTTAAGGGATAATTTATGAAAGAGTTTTTTTTATGATGAATATTTTTATATAATTAGTGTTACACCTCAATAAAAACAACTCAATAATAAAACATGTAACTAATATTGATTTTGGATGATCACTATGTTGGGAAGAATTTATAATGAATTTTTGGTGTAATGTTGTCTTGAATACAAATGATGTCATGTGAAAAACCCTTCACTCACTACATAAAGGATAATTTCATGACATAATTAGATAACCCTACAAATCTAGTGTTTTTCTGGATTTGAGGAAAATAATGGGATTTTGATGTAACCCATAGGAATATAGTGTAATTAGATCTAGATAAAATGTAATATTTTTAGATTCTAAGTTCTATATCTCTTGTATTTTACTATCATGTCATATGAATATAATTCATGCCGTAAGAAATATGTAGAAAATAAATATAATGTTATATCAACCAAACCAAAAAGGTGATCATTTATGATGAGATTCAATGGATATTGAGGGGTTTGTGTAGTATCCCTATTTGGGTTCACCTCCACCAAGACCAATATAGGGCCACATTCCTCAATCATACCTCCACATATATTAATGTTTTTCAAACAATAGTGAGGCTCTATTTATATCATGAGAAGTTTTTACCCTTTCTATTACATGTAACTATAAATCATAGTCGAAGAAATATATAAATAGTCCCCAAAGTATAAAAACATAGTAAAAGTGGTCATCACTACTAAATTATAACTCTGAGTAAATGAAAGCTCACATGATATAAAAAATTTAGCTATTTTAATTTCACACATGTCATTCATATATAAACAAGACTTCTGGTGGCTAGGTCATATAAAATGTTGTCTAAAAATGAATAAATTGAATGATATAGTTAAAAAAACTAGTCCTGAATCCATGACAGTCTTATCTCTAATTCTTTATCCACACACCTCTATCTCATCCATCATCTATGAGGTCCATTACCCTACATGGGTCATAAAATATGAATCGTGGTTAGATAATAGAGAACCCAACTAGGGTGTTAGTATAACTCAGTAGGCCACCACCAATAGTTTTCTGAAAATATTTTAAAATATATAGTTTTATGAAAAAAGTGATCTATTAGAGTAATAAAAAACAATAATAACCATAAAAAAATTCATTATCATGAGTTATAAACTAACCAACCAAGGGTGACAATGGAAACTTTAGATAATTTTATAGTGTCTCTTAACATTTCATAATTAACCATAAGGTCTATAGGGTTGTAAATTACCATTTTGGTAAGGTTATCAATGCATATTCCATCTCAATCACCATGTATAATGGTAAATATACATTGGGATAGGTCACCCCCATTCATGTATCAGTCTCAATACATAGACATATTAACCAAAAATCATAATATTTTTAAGACCTTGGGAGAGGCATCCCATGAAAATCTTGGTGTCAAATCATAGGCATCATGACCACAGCACAGTGATATAAGGTCTAGGGGAAAGTTGGCCTCGTCCTTTAATATTATAGCCCTAAGTAATATTGATCCATGATTAACAAAATATATAACCAATGGGAATGTTACCCATAGTTGTAAAAATATCATCCCATAGTATCTATATCACTGCATATTAATAACAACATGACCGATAAGGGTGTACCCTATCTACACGGTCTCACCCAATAGGCATCATGGCCCTTGATTAGGATTATAAAAAGAACAAATATAGATGTATCCTATAAAAACCCAGGATTTTATTATATATTTATCATTAAATAAATATTATTGAATATCTTATTTCACATATAACATTGATTTAAAAAAACTACAATATATTCCTAAGATAAAATTATTAAATTTTCTTTTTATAACAGAGTCATTGAATTGGTGTGTATAAATAGAAGTAATAATATTATGAAATATATATATATATATATATTTATATATATGAAGTAGTGTGTAGCGTCCCCATTTCAGGATCCACCATAAGGGTTCCCCGAGATGGGTTGGCCACATAACCTGAGGCGCATCTCCCTGAATGCCAGAGGCTGCTGACTAGCAGTAAGGGATGTTTTACATGTCTGTGGGGAAGACTATGCCCTAATAGGTAATATTTATTATCACAGAAGATGTAAAAAACAATTAATAATAAATATTGAAAGCATATAAATGAATAAACTGCAGCAGAAGCAATATAAATAGTCAAACTGAATAAGAATCAGGTGCAGAATCTCACAAAATAATGTCATGATATTATGTCTGTCTAAACCGAAAACATGGAAAATAGAAACACAAGAATACTATCAACTAAAAATGGAAGACACAAAGTGAAAAACTACATCATGAACAAGGCTCATTCCTATGGCCTAGTCTCCATCCTACGTAGTGGTACACAATCAAGAATCAGAAGAAGCACACTTCCCTTTGTCAATATCTGGAATCATATAATCTACATGGGTGTCAACGATGCCCAAGTAGGGTGTGAGATAAACTCCTAGTAGTCTGGAACCCACGGGGCCTAAACCATTCCATTTTGAGCATCAATTAAATGCAGTGTGTCATTTATAATAAATAAATATTATCAATTAAGGGTATCAAAATAAAATAATGTGGCCCAGGTTCCCAATAACACCTATCCCCAATCACCTGTTTCAACCTAATTCGGGAGTCTGAAGGAAGTACCTATAATAAGTAGGATTCACATATACACACACACACACATATATATATATGCATGTAAATTCAAGGTTAAACAAAGAAGAGTCATACCCCCAAGCTTGTGCATCATCTTGGGGTCTAAATTATGTGTCAACCATATGTGCTTCAACATACCAGAAAGGATCCCAACTCTCCTGGGACTCAAGAAGCACTAACACAAACCTTCAGTGCATAATTATTAATATGTTCAAGTTAAGAGTTGGAGTCTAATCCCATCCTAAATGTATCACTATGGTACAACCTTCAAATTTCCCAATACCACCGAGCTGGTCCAAGGAAATCTCTCGAAAGCCCAAGTATCGCTCGGGGAATGGCTTTACCATGAGTCCATATCGATCTCGTAAAAAGGGCTAGAGTACCATTTGAGGCTTAGCATAGGAACATTTCCAATGGATCCATCTTATATGGGACCTTTTGGAAATGGTATCACTCACATGTATTTAGAAATCATGGAGAAGTCTCGGTCTAGAAAAGTCTAAGACACCCCCCCCCACGAGTAGAGGTAATCAGTAAGGAATTGAGAGTCTATGTGTGGACCTTAATAAGAAAACCACATTCTCTCCCCAACAAGAATTTTGTTAAAATTTCACAGCAGAAGATATGCCATAGTATTCATATGTAATTGCTACTTGAAATCTATGAAAATACACCCCTGCACTGCAAGGTATTAATTTAATATTTCAGTGTAAAAACAAAACGAAGAAAGATATTATATCATCATAAGAATATTAATGAACTTTTTAATAAATAATTCAATAATCACAAAAAAACTAAAAACAATACAACAATTCAAGGTTTATAATTATTCAAAAATCATTATTTAATTTAAACACAACTAAAATGGGTTGCGCAAAACATGCAATTAAATAAATTAAATGCTCAGGATAACCGAAATTATACTGACCACGTCGGCACACCCAGGGGGTGTCCGAACATGCTAAAACAATTTAAACAAGATAATTTATGAGAAATAAGGTTGTAATTATTAATCAAAACAATTAATTTGAAAATATTGGGTGAAATTGAACAATGTCAAAATGCACCGACGAATGACACAACCATGCATTTTATAAAACAAAATGAAACATAGGTAAATCAAGTTGAATCCATACCTTATAGTCGTATATAGCCCTATGATCTATGGTAAGCTTTGATTTGGCCTAAAATAGAAGAAAACAAATTAATTTAGAAAAATCCCAAAATAGGGTAAAATCCTTTCGTGGCAGACTACGCGAAGGATACTCAACGAAAATCTATGATTCCAATTGATTATGATAATACATACCATAAGGATCATTTCTCACCTGATGTCAAATAAAACGGATGACGAATAGAGGTTTATCGATCTTCTGATGTATAAGCAAGGTGGTATTCCACCTAGGGAGAGGGGGAGATGCGATGTGAGAGTGGGAGGAGAGAAAGAGAGGAGAGAAAAGGAAAAAAAGAAAATAATGAAAAAGAAAATAGAAAAAGGAAAAAATATAAATAAAAAGGGAAAATAATATGAAAAATAAAATCGAATGAATATAATAGAAATAGAAAATAATAAAGATGGTAATCTCCTACATTAATTATTTTTAATTTTTCTATAACCCCCTTTATATTTTATTTTTAAATTTCTCTTCATCCATTTTTTACTCATTTTAAATTTTATTTAAATATCTTATTATTTCTTTTTAATCTGTAATTAATTATCTTAATCTTGAACACCACGCTAAATCACAGTATAACATTTCTCATGAAACCCATTTAGTGATTTAATTAATTTAAAAAGCTTCCCAGGACCCACAGTGAGGTGTGCAGGCGCGTGCCCTAGGTCGCTTTAAATAATTAGGAAAAAAATAAAATGGTTCATAACTGATTAAATATGGGTCGTTACAACCTCCCCTTATCAAGACAACTCGTCCCCATGTTTTCCTTCTGAGGGTAGTAGAACGTTGTCAGTGAAAAGTTCTGGCTACTGCACATATACATTGGACTCTTTCTCCTAGGTCTCGTCCTAAATGATTCCTAGTATCCATAATACTCGGACCAGGGGGATTGGCATGCCTCGTAGGACCTTTGTGCTACGATCGACGATATGGATCAGATGTTCCTCAAAGGATGCATCTTCCTAAAACTTGATCTTGTTAGGGACAAAAGAATGAGACGGGTCAGGATGATATTGTCGGAGCTGAGATACATGGAAAACATCGTGCATATAATGGTACCTCTGAGGTAACAGTAACTTATTGGCTACCAGAGCAACTCTCTACACTAT
This sequence comes from Viscum album, assembly GCA_963277665.1. NCBI lineage: Eukaryota > Viridiplantae > Streptophyta > Magnoliopsida > Santalales > Viscaceae > Viscum > Viscum album. The sequence goes on from OY728150.1 coordinate 1,786,345,257, forward strand.
CTCAAACATCTTAACGTATCTCAGTGATAACTTTCTCTATCTCTTGATCTGTGTCAGACCCAACCTTGTAGAAACATATAGAAAGACTTAATGGCCAACCTCGAACTCTAGAGGTCTCTAGTGATGATCGGTATAAGAAATTTGTCTAGACTGATTTTTAGTCATATGCTTCTGAATCAGCTGAACTTTCTAAGAAGTCTCCTGAATGATTTGAGGACCCATAAGAGCGGCCTCACCTGCTTCAAACCAGCATAAAGATGAACAACATTTTCTACCATAGAGGGACTCATACAGAGCCATTTGAATTGTCTCCAGGAAGAATTTATTATATGTAAACTCAACAAGTGGTATATGTTTCTCATAGAAACCCTCCAAAATAAAGGATATAGACCCATAATATATCCTCTAACACTCGTCTAGCTCCCTATGACCACCCATCGGTCTAAGGGTGATATGCAGTACTCATAATTACTTGTGAACCCAGTGCCTTTTGCAACCCTTTCCAGAACTGCGAAATAAAGTGGTCATATATGTATGAGACAATAAAACAAGGTATTCCATGAAGTCACACTATCTCTCAGATATACAGCCTTCCCAACTCATCAATTCTAATGCTCTCTCAAATAGGTAAGAAGTGAACAAGCTTGGTCAACCTATCGAAAATCACCCATACTACATCATTACCATGAGGAGATCTTGTAAATCCGCTAATGAGATCCATGGTGATGTCATTCCATTTCAATTTAGGAATGGATAAAGGTTGTAGGAGTCTAGTAGGTTGCTGGTGCTCTACCTTCACATGATGACAAGTGGAGCACCGAGTAATGAAACCTGCTATCTTCTATTTCATACCAGGCCACCAGTACTGTCGACACATGTGTTTGTACATCTTGGTCAGCCCATGATGAACTTCCAAAAAGGAGGTGTGATGTTATTTCATAAACTCTTCCCATATACCAAAAGGTACCCATATGCGGCCACGGTAAAGGAGAGTTTCACATCTGTCAACAACCCAACTAGGAGGTGGGTTCTCTTCTGTAATTATTTCCCACAAAATGATCCCCTCAGGATCAGTCAAATCCCACATGAAGACTTGCTCTCGAAGAGAGGAATTCACTGTAAGAGATTCTAGAACTGGTTTCCCACGTTGTTCCTGAACCTCTAGATGCATATCAGAAAACAAAGACATTATCTGCCACTACTATTGGCTACCTGAATTTCTTGTATCTATGTCTTTTGGCTCAAAGAATCTGCCACGAAATTACCCTTTCAGGGGTATAAGCAAGCTCAAATTCAAACGACTATAAGTATTCGACCCATCTGTGCTGCCTTAAGTTCATGTCTCTTTGAGTGGAGATATATTTTAAGATTTAATGATTCGTGTAAAAAACAAATATTTCACCCAAAAAGAAGTGTCTTCAATTGTGTAGAGCATGAACCCTAGGTACCAACTTAAGGTCATGTGGAGGATTGTTCTGCTTGTGAGGTCTCATCTGGTAGTATCTATAAGCAACGACTCGATCACCCTGCATCAAATGTGCCCCCAGTCGGATTCCTGAAGCATCACAGTAAACATTATATCTTTTACCTGGATCAGGTAGAATTAGGATTAGAGATGAGTGTAGTCTTCCCTTAAACTCTTGGAAATACTTTTCACAAGCTTCTGACTAGATTAACTGTACACCATTCTTAGTTACGGTCATAATAGGTGATTCTAATCAAGAGAAATCCAAGATGAAATTTCTGTAAGAGATAGTAATCCCCAAGAAATTTTGGATGTCGAAGCCATTCTTGGGATGCTCCCATGAAACTATGGCACTCACATTTTTTTGGGTCAACTAATACTCCTACTTTAGATATAATATGACCCAATAAGTGAACTTTATCAATCCAAAAGTTTAATTTGTTGAGCTTAGCGTATAGATGGTGCTCTCTTAATGTACTCAACATGATCTCAAGATGGGCTGAATGATCATGTCTGGAATGCGAATACACCAAGATGTTTTCTATGAATACTACCACAAAGGATTCAAGATATAGGTGAAAAACCTGGTTCATCACATCCATAAAGAATGTAAGAGCATTCGTGAGGCCGAATGGCATAACAAGATACTTGTAAAAGATGAAGATACTTCAGAAAGTTTTATTTGGTATCTCAGATAGTCTCACATTCACATGGTGAGATCCCAACCTAAGATCAATCTTGGAGAAACCAGATTCTCCCTAGATCTATTCGAATAGATCACCTATATGCGGCAATGGATATCAATTATTTACTGTATGATGGTTGAGTTGATGATAATCCATGCATAAACTGAGGGTACCATCTTCCTTATTTTAAAAAAGAACAAGTGAACCCCACAGTGATGTGCTAGGTCTGAAAAAACCCTTATCTTTGAGGTCTTCATGCTAATTTTTGAGTTCCTGTAGCTGTTTTGGTTCCATCCTATAAGGAGGAATGAACAGTAGTTCTACAGCTATGATGAGCTTGATAATGAACTCCACATCCCTCACAAGAGTTAAGCTAAACAAATCTTCAGGTAAGACATCCCTAAATAGAACCACAATTTGGGAGAATTAAACAAGTTGTGTTCCCTGATCTCTCATAAAGAGACTTTCTAACTGGGATTTCACTCTACCCATCTATGCATATTTAGGCCTATCTAAATCTTTTTATGTATCTAATTCTTCTTTTTGTAGATATGTTTCTCCCTTAGGGGATGTAAAGGACACCTGACGGTGATAGAAATCCACATGAGCATGATAAAGATGAATCCAGTTCATACTAGGAATGAATTCGATGCTAGACATATCAGGGATATATAAATTCCAAAAGAAATAGTACCCACCTATATCAAGGTGTAACTCTTTGAAATGGTGTATGTCCTCTATCCCGAACCCTAGCGGAGTGTCTAGAGGCAAGCCACTGTAATGGTAATCAATTGGAAAACTAGGACTCTTAGCAACAAGAGGAGATAATAAAGAGTGTGATATGATAGTATCAAAAAGATAAGAAACAAAATTATAGACTACTAGAATAGTACCTCTAAAAATATATGGTTCTATACTCTGATCCTCTAATGCTGATTGCACATCATACATGAGACCTGAACCACAGCCCTGAGACGCTGCCTGGTTGACCGAAGCAAGTCCACTCTACTAATGCTGATAATCTAGCATTGGATTTCCTTGACCACGACCTCCATCATTACCTCATCCTGATCGACCAGTGGAAGAATAAATTATAGCCTATTGTGGAGTCATATATCCCATACCTGATGGGGGTGCAGGTGCGGATCTTCTACCACTGAATACTGAAGATAAAGAATGGAAGAAATGTTGAAGGTGACCCATCTTGCTGCAATCTCGACACTCCTTCGGGACTCTCGTGCACTATAGATTCTTGTGACCATCTCTTCTACACTGGTGACATACGATAGAGCTATCAAAACATGACTTTTGGCTAGGATTCCACCCCCCCCCCCCACATGCACTTTCAAAAAGGCATTTCCTACGACCAGAAGAGTTGTCGCCCTATCTAGAAACTAAACCACCATGTCTCACTAGTTTAGCATCCCTGCCATTTGGCTCTGAAATTAGAGCATGATTTATGATATCTCTAACATTTTTCAAATGGAAGACATTCACCTACAATCAGATAGTATACTCAAGTCCGTCCTCAAAACATCTCGTAGTATTCTTTATGTATTGAGTAAGATATGGGGGAAAACGCTGAAACTCTGTGAAATGATTAGAATACTCTAACACAGTCATAGATATCTACTGAATACGTATAAATTCCCATGCACAATCATCTGTCAGAGTCTGCGGAAAAAAATGATTGTAGAAAGCTTCTTGAAGGTCGGCCCAAACCATGTCACTAGTCTTCTCAGCCTGAGAATCAACATCCCACCAGTGCTTGGAAGATTCGCGATGAATGTATACTTCAAGATTAACCCTTTTCTCTGGAAGCATATCTAGGTGGTCAAATATAGACCTTATGGATTTTATCCAGGACTCTGTATCATGATGGTCCCCACTCCTTGAGAAGGTGGGAGGTTACTACTGCAGAAATTATCGTGTGAGGTATTCCATAGATGGGGAAGGTCTAGGGATATTCTGAATTGATTAAATAAACATGAGGAGACTATCCATAAATTGAGCATCTTGGTCCCTTAGAATATCTGTAGGAGTTAGTACCATATGAGGAACTACAAGAGGTACCACTAGTGGTTCAAAACCCACCATATCTGTAAAGTGATCATTTCCACTCTCCTAAGGCACGACACAAAGAATTCATATTAGCATTGGTCTACAACATCTAAACACACACATTATAAAAAAGTAAACAAGATGAGGAAAATAGGTAAGGCACAAAAAGAGGTTAGGTACATATCCTACCTCTGAGTGGTTTAAAATAGACAACCCGCTTTAAGAGATGGGTTTTGATATGGAAGAGAAAACCTAAGAGGGTTACTAAAAAAGTTTTATTGTCCATTTATAGGTTAAGTCAGGTTAACTTATAATAGACTATCACAACTTTATATTTAATAAACCTACATTTCAAAAATTTCACCACTTGACACAATAGCACTCACATGAAAACAAGAAAAATGCACGCTGAAGGTAGATATTGTGTGGAAATATGCATGTTATTTTAATCCTATGGTGCCTAATATGCTGTATGTAATGTATTCCCCTTGTATCATCAGGATGTTATGGTAAAAACCCATTATATCAATAATACTTATACTAATAAAAATTTCAAACAAGTGATTCACCCAACGATGAAATCATATCAATGATAACTGGAATAATCAATAACTGCAATCCCAACATAGGAATTTGGGTTTCCCCTATACATGGGTTAGCTACATCTAAGCACACGGTAAATTCCAAATCCCTATATCCTAGTATCCTTTCTAACCCAAACAGTAAGGAAAAAGGAAAGAAACCTCTCTGATACCACTTTGGAGCGTCCCTATCCCAGGAGCCACCTAAAGGGTACCCCGATCCATGTTGTCCACATAACCTCAAGTGCATCTCCCTGAATGCTAGAGGATGCCAACTAGTAGTAATGGCCTTTTTAAGTGTTCGTGGGGGAGACTATTCCCGCATAGGTAATAGGTATTATCATAGCATAAGTAAACAACAATTATTAATAAATTGAAAAGGCATATAAATGAATAAACTACAACATAATCTAATATAAATAATCCAAATGAATAAGAATCTAGTGTGGATGCTCAGAAAATAATGTCAAGCTATGATGTCTATCTAAACTGAAAGCATATAAAACACAAACACAAGAATACTATCAACTAAAAATTAAAGACACAAAGTAAAACTAATGCATCACAAGGAAGGATCGGTCCTCTTCCCTAGTCTCCATCCTAAGTAGCAAGAAACAATAAATTATCAGAAGCATTATGCTTCCCTTTGTCAATACCTGCAAGTATATAATATTTTTGAGTGTCAATGATGCCCAAGAAAGGTGTGAGATAAAAAATCCCAATGGTTCGACACCCACAGTACTGAAACCATTCCATTTTGTATAGTAACTAAATACAGTGTGCCGTATATAATAAATGCAGACTATTAATTAAGCGCAACAAAAAAAATATCTCGGCATGATTTCCCAACAGCACCCATCCCTAATCACCTACTTTGGCCAATGTTGGGAGTCTAAAGGAAGTACCTGTAATAAGAAGGATGCACATATGTGTATATATAATCCTAGAAACTCAAGGTTAAACAAATAAGAGGCATACCCCCCCAAGATTGTGTTTCAACTTGTGTTCTAAATTATGTGTCAACTATATGTGCTTCAATATACCAGAAAAAATCACAACACTCCTGGGACACAAGCAGCGTTAACATAAAACATTGGTGCATCATTATTAATATGTTCTAGTTGAGAGTTGGACTCTCAGAATTTCCTGAAGGTATCTTTATGAAACATCCTTCAAATTACTCAATACCACTGAGCTCATCTAAGGAAATATCACTAAATACCAAGTATCGCCTGGGGTAAGGATTTTCCATGAGTTTGCCTTAATCTCACAAAAGGTGTCAATTATTATCTGAGGCATGGTGTAGACACATTTCCAATGGATCCATCTTCAATGGGAACTTTTGGAAATGGTATCACTCATAAGTATTTAGAAATCCCATGAAAGTATCTATCTAGCAAATCCTAATACATTTCCCTCGACACATAAAGGCAATCAGTTTGGAATGGAGATTTCATGTGTAGCCCTTTATATGGAACCCACATTCTATCCCCACCTTAAATTTAACTAAAATTTAATAGTAGTTGATATTACATAGTATTAATATGTAATTTCATCTTAAAATCTAAGTAGATATGCTGATGAAACATTGGTTATTAATTTAATATTTCAGCGTAAACACTTAATGAGGAAAGATATTGTATCAGCACAAGCAGATAAATGAAATTTTTAATAAATAATTAAATTGGTAAAAACAAATACCAAAAAATCCAACAATTCAAGGTTCATAATTATTCAAAAACTATTATTTTATTTAAACAAAATTAAAATGGATTACGCAACACATGCAGTTAAATAAATTAAATTCCTAGGCTAACAAAATTTATACTGACCACATTGGCACTCCCAAGGGGGTGTCCAACCATGTGAAAAAATTTAAAGAATTTAATTTATGATAAATAAGGATGAAATTATTAATCAAAATAATTAATTTGAAAATATTGGGTGAAATTGAACAAAGTCGGTAGGCACCGACGAACGACACAACCGTGTGTTTTTTATAAATCGTAATGAAATGTAGGGAAAGCGAGTAGACTCCCAACCTTATGGTCATAGATGATACTATGATCTATGGTAGGATTTTATTTGTCCTAAAACATAATAAAATGGATGATTTTATAAAAACCCCAAAATAGGGTAAAATATTCCTGTAGTAGACTATGTGAAGAATACTCAAACAAACTTTATGATTCCAATTATGTATGATTAGACTTACTGTAAGGATTAGTACACACCTGATAGCAAAAAAAATGGATGAATAATAGAGGAGAGACAATTTTCCAAAGTGGAAGGATGGTGGTGCACCACCTAGGGAGAGGGGGAGGCATGACATTAGAGAGGGAGGAGAGGAATAGAGAAGAAGAAAAAAAACAAAGAAAGAAAATAAAAAAAATTGAAATAAAAAATTAATGAAAAAAAGTAAAATAAAATGAAAAATAAAATAAAATAAAAATTAATGAAAAAGAAATAATATATAAATAATAAATATGGTAATCTCAAAATTTAATTATTTTTACTTTTTATATAACCCCCTTTCTATTTTATTTTTAACTTTCTCTTTATCCCTTCTTGATTTCTTTTAAATTTTCTTTAAATCTCTTATTATTTCTTTTTAATCCTTAATTAATTATTTTAATCCTGAACACCGCACTAAAGAGCGGTATAAATTTTTTCATAAAACCCATTTAGTCATTTAATTAATTTAAAAAATATGATCAGGACCCGCAGTGGGGTGCGCAGGCCAGTGCCCCAGGTCTCCTTAAAGCATTAGATAATAAAATTTAAAATGGTCCATACCTTATTAAAGTTGAGATATTACATAGTGTAATCAAAAAGTATGATTCATCCTTATGGGGATAATATATATAAATTTGTAAAGAAGGTAGTGTTACTAGTATTTTCTCTAGACCAAGAAAAATAGGAACATCAATAATGTTCTCTTAAATAAAATCAGACGTGGGAGTAATTCAAGCTCAGGGAAATTACTACGAGATCTATTTAGCTGAATCACCACTCATGACTATTTCCATTTCTTATATTATCCTTGTATATTTTTTAGTAATCTTGAGGGGTTTTTTAAAAATAATTTAGGTTAATATATATAATTAATTATAAATTTGATAAATTATTATTTTCATTATTAAATATTTGATTCATGGTATGCTTAATATTTTTTTTGTGTAAAATTTGATCTTCTACAATATGTGTTATTATATTAAAACAAATTTTTATAAATTTAATAATTTTAATTTGATTAAATTAACTTCATTTTCAGATCCATCAATTCAAAATTAGATATGGTTGATTTTTTTGTTTTTTATAAAAACAATTGATTTTTAAGTGAATAATGAAATATAATGTTTTTACAGATACCATATCTTTTAGGATATTATTATGATATAAGAATGAACTGAAAATATTAGAAACCTTTTTATAAATTAAAAAATATTCAGGGAGTAAAATAATGCTTTTCCAAATTATTATGTTGGATTTATAAATCTATTCCTGAATTTTTGGAACCAAAGTTATATTTTATTCTAATAAAAAATTATTTTAGTCCATTTCCATTAATTATGTATTAACATTAACCCATTCATTTTTGTATTACATTGAAAGTAATGAAAAAAAATCATATTATTAATTTTAAAATAATAAATTTCACGGGAATCAATAATATGAATGATAATGTTGTTTATTAATTTTTTTGCTTAAAAGGAATTTTTTAAACACTTTTTATTATTCTAAGTATACTTTTTAAAAATTAATTCTTACCAAATAGAAATATTTAATCTTGTTTAATGGTTCTAAAATTTTGAATTAGCATTTGAACATTAGGTAATAAAATCCATTTAATTTTTATTCATAAAGAATAAATTACCATAGAAAAAGTTAATCATCTAAATAATGGTTTATATTATAAGTACCGATTTGTAAGAATTATATAATCTATGTTTTAATTCATTGATTCAGTATACTAATTTTTTTTTCCGCATTAAGGTATATAGTTTTTGATAATTAGTCCATCACCCTTACATAAATAAATATTAAATCACATAGAGGACACTTCCACTCAGAATCCAATTTTCCAATAGTACAAAACATTTAATATATAACAATTATTTTTTTCATAACATATCTTAAAATTTTTCATATCAACCACATTCTTATCTATAATCATCATTATAAACATATAAAAAAAATTAAAACATGGTCCTAGCACACAAATTTTATTAAAGTATATATATAAATAAAAAAAGAAACTTGTTATTCCACAAACACTCATAAAAATTATCATTTCAAAATAAAATTCAGACTCAAAATAAACATTTTATTACACAAGAAATCAACTTCACTGCCCAAATATTTTCATGAAACATTTCATAACAAATAATATAGGAAAAATGATACTCATAATTTTTTTTTATAATCATAAAAAAATCATGAAGACTTTTTCACAAAGTCGTACATTTCACCCTTGAGAAGGATTATAAAGTCCCCTTTAAACATAATCTCATTAGCTTAACTAGTGAAATCATAATATTTTCATGAAAACTGATATAAATAATAGATAAATCAGGTAGTTAACTTGGGAAATAATTTCCACATTAGTCTTATAATCACTATTAACAATGGAATAAAATTCCTAAAACATTCCAATCATCTATTAGGAGAAACCTAACATATCAACTTCATCCAATTAACTAATGCATTAGGGAGTTATATCAGTCTTACCCACCATCATGAGATATATCGGGATCACCCAACATCATTATCTAGATCATGTTCACACATTTTCATAAAAATAACCAAGAACCATAATATAATAATAACATAGGAAATCATTCATTTCTATTGTCATATTTATAAAAATATTCCTTACACCCATAAAACACGTTTCTTGATACATAAATTACAATTCCACTAAAAATAATTTTTGAAAATTCCCAGAACTATGGGAAGGGGGTTTATATTTAAAGAAAACATGGAATATTTTAAAGTATTCTAAACTTAAATTAATATTTAAAATGGTGGGAAAAACTATTGATGTCATATATGTGAAAATGGAACATTACTTTTCCCCTTTCTTCAAAAATTTGGTATAAAATATGTAAAAATATTCTTTTTAAAAACATTTGAAATAAAGTAAAAGGAGATATAAAAATTACATTATAATTTAATTACTACCATATAAATACATTCATAATATAATTTTAAGAATGTATACATGGAATAAATATATTTATAAAATAAATCTTTAAAACATTTAAAATCTGGTTTTAAAGGTAAAGTGCCCCTTACCTCGAGTTTGACTCTCCTCATACCTCATTTATCTTAAAAAATAATAAAATTATGTTAATTATTTATTTTAATAAGAATAATTTTAAATTTATTATTCCTTTCATTTTATTTATTACAATTTTATATATAATTACTTTATTAATTAAGTCTATGTTAGATGTTTTGACGATATTCGACTCATATGTCTAAAATGGAATTGGTAAGTCAATTATGGTAAAAGAGGTAATTATTACATAATATCTAGAATAATAATCATGAAAAAATTATCCTTTTTTAAATCAATTATACTTTTAAAACCAATAATTAAATATTATTATCAAAAATGAACTATGTTACAATCCTGGAGACATTAGGTCATACGTACATATGAGTAACATTTTCATTTTTCAATGATCATAATAGATAAGTTAATTAAAATTTTATCTTGAAATAATTATTCTTTTATCTTAAATATAATATTATATATTTAAATAAACATATATTTACCATCCATGGTATTCAGTGGTGGAAAATGAATCACATTACTTCGTAGAGGTGGTAATTCACACACAAACACGAATGACATTATCATTTTTCAATGGAAGGATGGTAATAAAATAGATGATATAATTTATTTAAATAAAATTAATTTCATTAATATAACATTTATATATTAAATCCATCATTATAATCATCCTTGAGAGGTGGTGATGTAAAAAGAATTTCATTGGTTCCTGAGATGGTAATCCTCCGTACACACAAATGATATTTTCATTTTCCATTTCATGGAAGATGAGATGGATATAGGTTTCTAAAAGACATGGGAAGTTATTTTTTGAAAAAAAATGATCATAAAGTGTGTAGAGCTGAGTAGATGGGGTGTCCATTAATATGTTGGCGGATAAGAGCCACTTGGAATTTGAAAAATGATTAAAATATAAAAATGTGTTACTCAATACAAATGGATAAATAAAATTTAATATTTATGAATATGATATGATATAGGTTCTACATATGTAAATAAATTATAATTTAGACATGTTTAGAGGAATTGTTAACCTTAATCACTTTTTTATCCCCTGGTAAACCTGTTCTACACATAATTGAGGTAATATATTTCTATTGTTTCTAATATTATTTATGAAAAATAATAAGTAAAACTAACTAAATAATATTAATTATGTTTATTAAAATATATAATTTATTTTATAAAATTAAATTCACATAAGTGGCATGATATAATTTTAAATTAACCTCGTAAATAGCTATGAGAAATGGTTTTTTCAGAAAATTCATTTTAAGTGTATTGATGTTTTATAAAAATTAAAGTAAATAAATCATTAAAAAGAAAATAATTGGATTGTTCATATTATAATTAAACTAATTTATCTTTGGAACCATTTTAAAAAAATGAAACTTTATAAATTCTTGAAAGGGAAATATTGTTTTCAATTAAAATCAGTATTTTTCACTACTTATTGAAAAATAAAACTTTTCAAAAAATATCAAAAACTAATATTTAGATAATTTTTATATGATGAATTAAAAAATGATATATATTTTTAAAAATTAAAAATTAATAATTTTTTAATCAATCATTTAAATAAAACAATATAATGCATGAAATTTCAATTTGGTTAGAAATAATTCTATTTTTCTTTTGACTGAAAAGTGATGAAATATTATTATAATGAATATTACTATATAAAATAATATTAATTAATATTAATAATCCATTAAAATTATTTTTATTAAAATTACCAAGGTTGTTAGATTCTTTCCCTATTTTATAAAATGTGTCCTTGCAATTTTATTCACCACTTTAACAAGTGGGGATATTTTTCCTTCAATTCATTTTCTAATTACCAATATTATTATCAAAAATATGGTTTATCCAAAAACCATAACTGATTTAATTAATATACTCCTAAAAATTTGAACTATATGGTTAAGAATATTGATTGTTTTTTCATTATAAGAAGGGTTTTTTTCTATCTGCACTACTTTAGGGCTCAAAACATGAGACACATTCCATATATATTTTCTTAATAAAGAAACATAAAATAAGTAATGTATGTAAGATAAACTCCAAGGCCAAGAAAATCATTAGAAAACTAATCCAAATTTATCTACGATTTCATATGGTCCAATAAACTATAGATTTATCCTTCCATTTTTACCAAAACACATTACACTTTTTCATGGAGATACTTTAAGAAAAAATGATATTATACCTTTAAAAAAAGATCATTCGTCTAGTTATATGCAAAAATTTAATTTATAATCTAAGTTATCCTCATATTTTGTTGAATTATCTTCCTCTTATCAACCATTTCGTCGACCAATTTTTTCACAAAAACTTCTTTTATCCTACTTCATAACAAGAAACTAGAGTCTAACAGTACTTTCTATTTAATGCCTTAAAAGGTGTCATCTATATACTGGAGTGAAACATATTATTATAAGAAAAATTAATATATATATATATACTGATCAAAAATACCATGATAATTTATTAAAAAATATTGAATAATATATTCTAAGGTTAGAATCATTCCATCTGATTGTACTACAGATTGAGGATAACAAGTTTTACTAAAAAATAATTCTGTGCCCAATGAATTCTAAAATATCTCCCAGAAAAATAAACTTAAACATGGGATCATAGATAAATTCAATGTATATAGATACTACATCTAATCTAATTATCTATTAAACATAAATTTAAGAATTTTCATCCAAATTAATATTATCTTTAATGTTATGAAAATGATGGTATTTAGTTAATTAATCAAAAACTAACAAAATCATATTATTACCTTGAGATTTATTTTTTAATCCCTCCATGAAATTCATAGATATATTATTCCATTTATATTATGTCCTTGGAAAAGCTTTAATAATACCCTATGACAAATATCACTTTACATTAACCTATTGACATGTAAAACATTTCATATTAAAATCGGGAATAATTTTCTTCATTCCTTCAAACGATAAATGTTCTTAAACATCTCTATACATTTTTTTACTTCTATGACGATCATTAAAGGAGAACAAAGATCCTAGATCAATATTTATTTTTTAAATGGGCTTACATGAAACAAATAACACTTTTATTTATCTAAAAGCACAATATTTATCAATATAAAGTCTTATAAACTTACTCTTCTTAAAAGATTATACCTTTTCCTATAAAACACTATCTTATTTATAAACATTCCTAAAACAAAAAAAGGGAGTTCTTTCATGCACAAGTTCTATCCAAAAATTAATCAAATCATTAACCAAAGGATAATTTTCTATATATATCATTGTTAATGTAGCATTATATTTCCAACATAATGCATCAACTACTATATTTTTGTTCCCTGTATGGAAATTAATTGTGCTATCATAATCAATTATCAATTATAGTCTTATCATCTATCACATGTTGAAATATTTGTTAGTGAATTTATACATTAAAATTTTATAATTGTTATATATTTCGTAATTTACTCCATATAAATGAAGTATCTAAATTTTTAAAGAAAAAACTACCACCACACTTTCAAGTTCATGTGTAGGATAATTTTTCTGATCGGGTTTTAATTAATGTAAATAATAATCCATTACCTAATAATTATTCATTAAAACACATCCTAGTCCCTTTAATGAATCATTTTAATAGATAAAAACTCACAGTTTTTAGATCTCATGGAAAAAACTATAGCATTCAATAATCTTATTTACATGTCATGGAAATATTAATTTCATTAAATTATCCATATAAACCTATATTCATTTTGTGTTAACTTTTTTAGTGGTTTAGATAACCATGAAATTCTTTCCAAAAACCCCTAGTAAAATCCTATTAATAGAAGAAAAATAAAAATCATACTAACATTTCTATGTTTTGTCCATTCAACAACCACTCTAGTTTTAGTATGACCAAAATTTATTCCATATTTATTTACGATATGTCCAGGGAATGAAATCTATTATAAAAAATCATATTAACTATATTTTCTTTATAACTTATTTTATTTTAGGGTTTTAAAATCAGCCTTATATTTTTTTCATGGTATACATAAAATTTTGAATAGACCAAAATATTATCTATAAACATAACTACAAACTTATACTAATAATTAATGAAAAATCTATTGATAAGATATATGAATATATCATGGTCATTTTTCAACCGAAATATCATAACTAAAAACACATAATGACTATAACTTGTATGAAACATTTTCTTAAGGATGTCATTCTCTTTCACATATAACTAACTGTACCTGAACTGAAGATTAACCTTCTAAAAATACTATGCTCTTAGATCTGATCAAAAAATTAATTAATGTGGAAAAGGATAATTATTCTTAATATTAATGTTATTAAATTCTCTATAATTAATTAAAATCATCATGGATCCATATTTATTTTTAAAAAACAATATTGGATCACTCTATGGTAAATTTCTAGGATAAATGAAACCTTTATTAGGATATTATTTCAACTTCTTTATTAATTATAGAAGTTCTACTTGATTCAATAGATAAGAGGATTTTGAAATTATTTAGTATAATGAACTATGTTAATAGTAAACTCAAATTATTTATCAGTTATAATGCCAATAATCTCATGAATAAGAACATACATATATTATTTCTCTATCAAAAAATAATTAATTTGAACAGTTCCCTTGTTTTAAAAAATATGATAAAGATAACTTTCATTTACAACTTTTAACATCTTCTTAGCTTCTTGATACGTTATCAAAGTTATGAATTGGCTCTTATATATAAATAGAAACCCATTTTGGAAAATAACTTCTTTGGATCTGTAATATATCAGAGCATGATAAAATGAAATCCAATCCATACATAGAATAATATCAAATTATACAATAGAAAAAACAATAATGTTTCCAGAGAAAACTCTTCCACAGATGATAAAATAAAAATATTTTTAAATTCTTGTTTCCTCAATACTACCCCCATATGTTTTTACCAAAATTCCAAACATCATTTCTTGAGGTGAAATTTTGATTTTTCTAGAAATTTTCTCAGAAATTATAGAATTTGAAGACCCTGAATCAAATAATACATTAGTATAATATCAATAAAAAGGTAATATACCGTTAACCACTTTATATTATGGACTAACATATACCAAATTAGTTACAAATGATTTCACCACACTCATCTTCTTATTTTATTTATTCTACCCTTAATTCATGATCATGATAGGACATGCATCTATATGATAACCAATATCATAAAATATAAAATACTTAAACAATTTATTTATCAAAATTTCCCTTACCACTAAAAATATATTTTTATTTTCATTCAGGAGCCATTTTCCCAAACTTTCTACAATAGAAGAACTCACCATATTTAATATGTTTTTACAGGGTTTTGTTAACCTCCCATATCACAAACTAAAAGCATTATTTTCTTACCTTCATATTTTTTGATTTATTTTTCCCATTTTACTACTACCATGATCTCATTTTATCCTTGTTGCAATGGAATACATGATCATCAAAAAACATTATTTATACCTCCTCAACATAATAAACATTTTTATAATAAATTTTAAATTTATGAGAGTCTAAATATATTATATATTTTATCTTTAATTCTAATATTCTAAATACAATTTTGTATATAACTTGTCAATCTGGTGATGTTTTCTTCAAAAACAGACACTAAATATTCCTTCGTATACCATAATTACAAGAATTTATTTTCCATCACATATCAAACAACCTTAGAAAAATACTTCTCAAGGAAAATATTATTAAATTTATCTCATTCTATGGAATAAATATATGCTCTTTCTCTAGTATTCTTAACTATTAACCACAATTAATAAACATCACCTTAAAATTGTAAATAGAAGGAGTTATCATTTTAAGATCGGAAAAATCCATGACATTGAATATATTTTATAGAGGTCTAATTCGTAATCCAACTACCACTGAGTCTGTAGATTCATTGAATGTCAGAGGGTTTTTTATTATCAAATGATCTATTATATATATGTTACTCCCTAGAATATATACCTACTCTCTAGCATATATTCCACCACCATTTTTAACATTTGTTAACTGATCCATAAAAATAAAAAAATAATATATTAAAAATCAAACCATTCTTGGTTATTGATTTGGAAGAATATTTTTCATTTGGGCACCTTCCTACTTCATCTTCCATGTTTCCTATATCAAAAACCAATATTAGAAGGCATATTTTAGATAATGAAACATGGTAATATTCAAATTATATATCATGAAAACCATAAATTAGAATCACTTAAGGGTATTTACTTAAATTTTCCTAACCTATTAAATTATATAAACCTTTTATCTGATACCACTTATAAAGACTATGTCTTAAACATTACATAATTTTGATTTTTAAGTTAAGAAATCACTCTCTTTCAGTTTTAGGATCTCTCTGTTTTATATTTTATGGAATTAATTCATCACCCTAAAATGAAAAAATATTAAATCACAAGGTGTGAAATTCTACTATGTATTAATTTTTTCCAAAATACAAAACTATTAAGATACAAGAATTATTCTTTTCATGAAATATATTCAAAATATTTATCTTGACATAATATATATCCCCAATAATCCTTAAAACCTTATGAAAATAATTTCCAAACATGGGATGAGCACAAAAATGTCATAACTGCATATATAAAAATTAAAGAAACTCTTAATCCATGAACACTCATAAAAATTTTTCTTTTTCAAATTAAACATTTTTATACCCAAAAAATCATATTCACTACCTAAAGATATTCATTAAATATTTAATAAGAAATCATAAAGTAAAAAATTAAAAATCAAAAAGGTTTGTTTTCAATCATGAAAAAAATGGAAAATGTTTTCTCAAAGTTTTTCATATCACTATTAATAAGTATAAAAATGTTTCCTATAAACTTATGCTCATGATATTACCCTGAATAATCATAATATTTCCATGAAAACCCATAAAATGTTATATAAATCATGTAGGTAACTTGGGAAATAATTATCATCTCACTATTATAATAACTCTTACAATATCTATTAAAAATGTAATAACCTACCTGGTATGTTCCAATAATCTCTCAGGATAATCAAAATTGGTTAACTCCTTTCATTTACCCAATACATTGGAGATCTATATCGTCATAACCCATTATCATTAGATATATCGACCTCACCCATAATCTTGACCTATATTAGGCTCACCCATAATCATAAAAATTTCCCCAAGTACTATAACACAATCATAACATGTCAAATAATTCATTTAAATCATCATACATATAAAAATATTACCTTGAACCATAAGAAAAACATTTCTGGATATTGAAATATCCATTCCAATTAAATCCATTTTAGGAAATTTCAAAAACAAATGATAGTATGAATTTTATTTTAATAAATGTGAACAATTGTAAAGGAATATGAACATCAAATAACATGTAAAGATAGAGTAAAAACCATTATATTCATATACATTAAAATATATCATTCCTTTTTCCTTTTTCTCAAAACATTCCATATGAAATATGTGAAAAAGATTCAATTCAAAAACATTTGAATGAAATGTAAAATGTGGCATACAATTTCATTTAAAATTAATTTATATCCATATAAATAAATTCATAAATAAATTTTAATAGTATGCACATGGAGTAAAAATATTTTGAAAATAAATCTTCAAAACATTTAAAATGATGTTTTTAGGTAAATTGTCCCTTTCCATGAGTCTGAAACACCACGAATGTTCCTTATCTTTCATAATAGTAAACTTATGTTATTTATTTACTTGTTTAAGAACGTTTTTTAAATTTAATATTCCTTTTATTTTAATTATTACCACGTAATGTATAGTTACTTAATAAATTAAATTCAGGACCGATGTTTTGATGATATTTGACTCACATGTCTAAAATGACATTGGTAATTTGACTATGGAAAAAGTGGTCATAATATCATCATATATAGAATAATAATAATGATATAGTTATAATTTTTATAAATAAATTATACTTTTAAAACAAACTATTAAATATTATTATGAAAAATTAATTATGTTATAATCATAGAGATGATAAGTCAAACAAACACTTGAGTAACGTTTTCATATTTCAACAAGAATAAGATAAATAATGCAAGTAACATTTTAAAATTAAAATATAAGAATTATGTCATAAATATAATATTATCCCTTTATATAAATTTAAATTTACCAATTATGTGATGTGGTGAAGGGAAAAAATCACATCGCTTTGTGGAGGTGGTAATCTACACATTCCCACGAACGACGTTATTGTTTTTCAATGGAAGGAAAGGAAAGAAAATAGATGCTATATTATCTTTGTATAATGATAATAGTATCATGAAAATTATAGTTATATATTTAATCCATCATTATAACCCTCTTTGAGAGGCTGTGATGGAAAATGATTTACATGGGTTCCTGAGGTGGTGGTGTGTCGTACACATGAGAAATAGCTTCATTTCCCTTTTTACGGAAGAGTAGATGGATATAGATTATAAAATTAACATAATAATATCTCAATATATAGAATATATCATTTTTATTATTTATTCATGTTTTAATAGGATTTTAAAGAGGTATGAAAAGAAATAAATTTAAAATTATTTGTTAAGAACAATACCACTTCTTTAGATAACCTCTTTAGGTTTATGCCTAAATCCTTAATTGGTTGGTTTTCTGATTAAAAAAAATCCTCAAAGACGTTGGTATGGATTATATGAAGTGATTTTGATAAGTATTGTATGAATGAAATTTCTATTAAATTTTTTATATAAAATAATATGGGTGTCTTTTTGTAAGTGGAGGAGAGATCACACTTGGATTTTTTAAACAATTAAAATATATTAATGTTCTACTCAATGAAAATGCATCCAAAATGGACCATTTACGAGTATGATATTATATAGGGTATAAATATATCCATTAAATATAATTAATATAATTTTATACAGAATTTAAGTCTTTAACACTTAAATGTAATCCCCCGTGAACTTTTTTTAACCTTCACCGAGGTAACAGATTTTTACTTTTTTACTATTCATTATGTATGAAAAATTAATTAAACTTATTATTTAATATTAATTATTGTTATAAAAAATATATAATTAATTTTAACAAATTAAATATTCATAATTTGTGGAATTTAAATTAAATTAAACCCATAAAATGTTACAAAAAATGGTTTATCAGAAAAATTCATGTTTAAATAAAAATATGGTTTAATACCAAATTCGAGTATAAAATTCATTTAAAATACTATTATTGTATTATTATTAATAAAATTGGAATAATTTTACTTTAAACCCATTTTAAGAAAATGTATCTTCGTAAATTCGTGAAATGAAAATGTATTTTTCAATAATAATTAGTTTTTTTACTATTCATTGAAAAATAAAACATTCTATAAAATTATCCAAAATTTATCCTAAGATAATTTTCTCATAGTGAATTGAAAAATTAATATAATTTAGAAAAATTAAAATTATAAAATTTTGAAATAGTTTTATTAAATAAAACCATATAATTCTTGAAAATTCTTTGTGGTTAGAAATAATGATTTTTTTCTTTTGATTGAAAAATTACGTAATTATCTTAATATGAATATATATATATATATAATTAATTAATATTAAGAATAAAATAAAATTATTTATATTATCATTTTCTTCTTTGTTATATAAAAGGTTAACAAGGGGTTAAATTAATGCATAAGGATACAAATATCACAAACCCTTATTTCTAAAATATTATATGTATGGATTATTAATAAAAACTATCCTATATTCGAAATATTTATATAATAAGATAAATTAATTAAGAATTACCTTAATTTTATTTTAATAAATGATTATTTTCAAAATTTCCACTCCTCTGATTTATAAAAGGACCACTTCACCACCCCACTTCTCCTCACACCAAAACCTTCCTAGTTCAACTAAAATATGTCAAATTACCTCATCTAGCCTCTTCCTCAAATACTATAGGTCTGGGTCACACATAAAGATAAATATAATAATTATTAAATATATTACAAGAGGAGGATTTATTTTCACTATCTTGAGTGCTCTCAAATTGATCCCATGTTGTTTTGTTTTACTAATTAAGATCACGCTCTCATAATTAACACATTACTTGACCTTGAATGTTTCTTGTTAATTGTTTAATTGATTGAGTGGATATTTTAATTTAAAAATTAAAATCATGGATCATATTAAATGAATTATATTAATCCAATTTATTCAAATTAAATAAATTAAAAAATTTATAGTTAGATCATTTAGTGCGAAAAACTAATCTTTCATTAGTGTTGTAGTCATTATAGAAATGATTTTCATTCAAAAAAGCCAATAAAGGCTATAAAAATCACATTTATAATATTATTTTAAATCCAAAATATGTGAATTAAATAAAGGGAAAATTGTTTTAAATATAAGAAATAAAAGAGAAATGTGTAGTGTATTACAAAAACAGAAACATTACAATGCGAATAAGAAGAAGAATGATTCGATGATGGGATCATTTCATCAAGAGATGTCCCTCTTGAAATAATTGGATAAAAGGAGTTAAGAACTTACCCTCTTCCCTAAATATCCTATTTCATGGACCAAACCATCAAAAGACTAAAACACATTTATAGAGTGGAATAGAGGCTAGGGTTATAATAGGTTACAGTTATGAATTGTAAAATTCAGCCAAATATTTTAATCCAACATGAACTAACTTTTTTACTTCCAAAATGCATGACCAGTAATCATTTTATAAGGATTATTCTTGAATAATTAGGTCTCATATATATTGTGTAAATTGGATCACAATACAAACCTTGATGTATAATATATATACCAAATGGTAAAGTGGTGTCCAATTTGATGATTCTAGTACAAGTTTTACTTCATATCCAAATTACTTGAAACAAAATTCAAGATTCAACTCAAATGGTATTAAATAAATTTTCACCCCATTGAGTAAATAATCTTTTTATGAAATTTTATCTTCAAATAAAATATGGAATAATATTTATGTCATAAATACTGTAGTACACATTAAAGGGTCAAAACCAAAAATTTTATCAAATTTGAAATTGAATAATTCAATACCCAATATTCATAAATAAATATATTTAACACACTTGGAGTAAATTTAGTTATTTATTATCAATAAAATAATAAAAATGTATTTTATCAACTCCCCCACAGTTACCCTTTGGCACTCTTGGGAAAAGTAACATATGCAGTATTTAAGATAATTGTGATAAGATATGCATATTGATATGTCCCAATCCATAGTGGAAATAGTGGAAGAGTGATAATATCATCAATAACCTAATCTCAAAAAATTTTAAATTCATTGTCTTATAAATTTTATCAAAATAAAATCAAGTGAGATTAATAACACTAATCATAACTGAACAATGTATGGGTATACTTTTATATTAATTACCCAAGTGTGTGGGCCAAACATTTCAAGATCAGATCTCTACCCTTTTTTCAATATATTAAATTCCGGTATAATATTTCTTCATTCCTAGTATAATTCCATAAAACATGTTCTACATTCTTTTGTGACAAAATTTCCTGACCAACTCACTTAAGAATTCTCAAAAATTCAAACCTTAAGCTCCCAACATAGATATACCCACATTTTTTAATATTTATCACTCCCATATTTATTAATATAATATGTACTTTTTTAGGGTTTACAATAGTTTAATATTAGGTACACACCCATAGTTAAATTCAGTATACTAATGAAATTCATCAGAAGATAAATGAATATATGGTGAAACTATTGATGTAAGTTGAAAAAAGTTACTTAACTTGACTATACCTTTAATTGCATAGGAAAAAAACTATAGGTCATAGTTAAATGAAAATTTATATAGAGAAATAAATTAAATAATTTAACATCAATAAATATCACAAATAGATATGAAAAAATCTAAAAGGTTCTATGGTGACATAATTAATAATATCATCAACGATATCTATGTTCATAAAATAAACCCTTGTTGATGAAATATTGTTCCTTATTATCATGCTTCCAATTAAATTTTGATAATTTAAACATGAATTATTCATATATTCCAAATGTAAATTATCATGTTTCATGTTGTTGTTTCATTTTTGTTTTATTTATTTGTTCTTGATTTTTTGAAAAATAACATAAAATACACAAATGAAAATCCTAAATAGGAAACCCCAAAAAAGAATCCCCCCAAAAATAAAATATTAAATTGTTTTTAATGCGAATCAATTATATTATATATGCACATTAAATGGATAATTTTAAATTATAAAAATAAAATAAAACTAAAAGGGTTAGGGATGGACAGATGTTATCAAGTGATGATGGGGTCATATAGTGTGATTAAATCAATTGCATGTGTGGGAATCTCCATAATTTATTACTTGAAAAACTAAAAATTGACTATAAATATCCTTCATATAGACTCTTCTGTTATCTCTACTACACCATATTGAAAATAATTAAATACAACATTAGGACCTATCCATCTAGAACACAACTTACTGGGCATCCACTTTAGTCGTGAATTGTAATGAAAAAATTTATCACTCTCATAAAACTACCCCTTATGGATAATATTATATTTTTTTATTTTGATAACACTTTTTAGAGACTTAATTTATTAAATTATGATAATCAAATATCCTCAAACTCTTGAATTTGTGGTTTCTGTTGGTCTCCTACTTGGGCTAAATCTATGTTGCACTTATTTATCACAAAAAATTTATGATTCTTAACATATATAAGGTGATGAAGGGCTTAAAAAAATAAAAATTGGTACATACCAATGGGAGTATTTTTCACCATCCAATAATCCAAAATATCGTCATCCATGTTCTTTCTCCAAAAATTTCTATTCAGATGCATGATTTTCTCCAAAATCTACTTCAAATACCAATTTAGATATTCTTACTATCCATTTATTTGGGAGTGGTATAGAGTATATGTTTTTTGTGTCACACTATACTTATTAGGTAGGAAAGATAAATTCTAATTGAAAATGAGTAACCCTTAGTCACTGATTATATCCTTCTGTACTCGAAACCATTAAAAAATAAATTTTCAAAAAAATTTACAACATGATAATTATCAATCTTGGTGGCCTTGGAATCCAATAGTTTTCTAACATAATCAATAGCAGTAAAGATATATAGGAAACTAAATAATCTAGTAAATTGACACATATAACTGATACCCCATACATGTCACGACCCGCCTTCACCAAAAGGAGGGAAGAGTCAGCGGATTGCCAGGCCCTTCCTTCTTTAAGTTGAAGGAGAGATAATGACCCCCGAGACCCGCCTTCAATAGGTCCCGGAGTGGCGACTAGCACCAAGGGCATTACCCTTTTTACTATTTAATGGAAAAAGGACAAGTCGACCTCCCAAAAAGGAAAAGAAACAAGTTTATATAAATGAACCCAAATAAAGTCCCCATGCATGTTTAAACAGTTTACAACAAGGTACAAGTACAAAAGAAAAAGAAAGCTCTCAAGTACAATACCAAAAGAAAACAAAGGTACGACAACAACGACAACTCCAACTGTCCGACTAGTAGGGTCCCGCGCAGCCCTGGTAGTCCTCCTGGAAACCTGAAAGTAAACGTAGGGTGAGCATACAAGTACACTCAGTAGGGAAAACCAAGACTCTCGTGCACAAGTGGGGGAACGTACTAAAGTCCCGTGAGAAAAGAGTGAACCAAACAACTAACAAGGCAAACTATCCATCCCAGGCCTCACCAAGGCTCACTCCCCAAATAACGCAAGTCAAGTAATATATATAATAAGAGCACATCGATGTTTGGGTACCCCGCGCCACTTCCCCACTGGTTATTGAGACATCCTACGCATCGGACCAATCCCGCCATTCTCACCGCAGTCCCACTGCCACACCCGCCCGCACACACCTGGGCCACCACCACACGCAGTCCCACTGCCAAATCCCACCCGCACACACCTGGGCCACAACCACACGTAGTCCCACTGCCAAATCCCGCCCGCACACACCTGGGCCTCAACTGTCACAAGTATCCATGCCTTCAAACACCTAGGCCAGAACAACCACCGCTACGCCCGAAGACACCTGGGCTAAAGGATCCACTGCCACGCCCGAAAACACCTGGGCCTCATCCCGAAGACACTTGGGAAACCACCTGCCACACACACCTGGCCAACCACCACAACACCCTGCCCGATGGTTCTTGGGCTAATAATGAAATTCAGGCCATCACAGCCTGCCCGAAGGTACTTGGGCTATCCGGGAAAGGGAGCATAAAAGGAGCTAATAACCAGCCACTAAGTATAGTGTTGGGAAAAACACCCTTCCCCCATAAATGGGGGTGTTCGGCACTAAGTTCTCAACTTGGGTGGGGCGCGAATAAGAAACACAAAGCTACAAGTATAGATATAGGTAACAAACACTCACCCAAAACTTAGGTTTTCCTATCCAACCTACAGAACACAATACCACAGCGTCCGAGTCACGATTCACGACCCTTGCCCACAAAACCATTTGTCCCATTCTTGTTTCACGTTCAGTCAAAATGTTCAATTAATTTTAAGCACTACTGGGAAACTACCATAAGCATAACCAAGGAAAAAGTCAAAGCATAGATCAACCAAAACACTCACACCCGGTTCTGCCAACAGAGGATCTCTCCCCAATTTGTGATAAAAACTCACAACCACTGAAACCATGCCAACAGGAGATCCCATCCCCCAAATTCACACAGCCATCGAGAGTATAAAAAGAACAGGGGATCCCATCCCCTCCCACATTTCCAGCAAACGGCCCGAAGGGAAAACAACCACTAACCACTACCAACACAAGTCAGTGATTTTCAGATTTAAACGATTTAACACACTCCATGATTTCAAATTCCGTGTGTTCTAACCGGGAGTTATCACAGAAGGGCCGATCCTGGTGCTTTCAATTATTCATCCGGATATACGTGGTTAACCAATTTCACAGCAGGAGTTCACAATTTCAGCAACCCATTTAAAACATCATGAGGGGATTCAAGTGCACACACACGACCACCAACGGCCTCAATTTTCAGAAAACATGAACCAGTACAACAAAAGGGATGATCACAAGATAAATCATAACAACGATCACAACCCCTTCCCCTTCTTCCTTTAGAACTTCGTTTATTATCTTCATTAGGGTTTTGTTCAACCAATTCCATAGGAACAAAAGTAACGCCCACCCCGCATGATACACAACAGTGAGAGACGAGAGAAATTCCCTACCTGTTGATAGATAATCGACGTTTAGGCCGGGGGTGCGGAACTTTACGGATAACGACGCGGCGGTCCCGATGCACCAGAAGAGCCACGATCGAAGAAGGGGGGGGGGGGGAAACCACGGCCTAACCCTTAATTATAAGAGCTGGGGACGGTTAAGATGAAACACAAAACCACGGAAGACGAGGGAGTCGTGGGTTGACCACGTGGCTTGACTCATCATTAATGGCACTGGGTGGTTTTAACCGACCCATGAATTAATGAAGCATTTAATTAAAACCTTTGTGCGCGTTTCGGATTCCCAAGACATTTTTAACAAGGCAGAATAGGGTTTAAAACCCTATTTGCGAAAAAGGAACGTTACTGGAACAACTTGGCAAGGCCGGCCGACGTCGGCCGGTCTCACCGATCAGTCTCACCGATCGGTCGCACCGATCGGTCGCACCGATCGGTCACACCGATCGGTCTCACCGATCGGTCTCACCGATCGGTCCCACCGATCGGTCCCACCGATCGGTCTCTCCGGTCGGTGTCACCGATCGGTCTCTCCGGTCGGTGTCACCGATCGGTCTCTCCGATCGGTGTCACCGATCGGTACCCCGCAAGGAAACCGGATTTTTGGCAAAGGAAGGGACCAAGGGGGGTCTGGGTCATCACATCAGATACCTCTTAAACGATTCTCGTCCCCGAGAATCAAAACAAACCAGAAGGAAAGAGAGGATCCGAACAACCATCTTTGAAGATACCTCTTAGGAGTGGACCCCCGCTAATTGAAAACACTCCCTGTCAAGAACCAAGCAACATACCACGCAAAACCGCCCGGTCATGTGGGTTTGGGGAGTTCCCCTCCCCCATGTCAAGATATTATCCGCTTTGGGTGGCACTGACTCGCCCGCACGGGTTTAATCGCATCCACCTTAATGCGTCCTGATTAGGGGTCGGGTTTCCCCTTCCCTTTAGCCGGGGCTTTCCACACATAACAGAGGAAAGGAACTAGCACATTTCATAGACAAAAAGGTCAAACGTTCTGTCACAACAGGCACCAAAGGTTCAAAGCTCAGAACAACTCGGGGTATTGGGAACGCATCTGTGCTTCCCTCTCCCACGTGCTCTCTTCGAGGCCGCCATGTCTCCACAACACACGAACCAGGCCGACGGTTCGTCCACAGAGCACTTTCTCCTTGCGATCCTCGATTCTGACTGGTCGTTCCTCGAAGGTCGCGTCTCCTCCCACATCTAGCTCTCCCCAGTTGATGACATGAGAGTCATCATGTAAGTACTGACGAAGCTGGGAGACATGGAAGACGTCATGGACCCTCTCCAACTGAGGTGGTAGGGCCAGCTGATATGCTACCTCGCCAACTCGCCTCAGCACCTCGAAAGGTCCGATGAACCTAGGGGAGAGTTTACTCCCCTTTCCGAACCTCCGCTGCCCCCGTCGAGGGGAAACCTTCAAAAACACATGATCTCCCACCTCGAACTTCAGGGGCCTCCTCCGACGATCAGCATAAGATTTCTGCCGATCCTGAGCTGCTTTCATCCTCTCCCGCACTAGATGGACTTTCTCCGTGGTGCTCTGCACTACTTCTGGTCCAAGAGTACCAGTCTCACCAACCTCTGCCCAGCATAAGGGTGAACGACATGGTCTTCCATACAAAGCCTCAAAAGGAGCCATGCCAATAGTAGAGTGAAAAATGTTGTTGTAGGCAAACTCTACTAAAGGCAAGTGTCATACCCATGATCCTCCGAAATCCAGAACACATGCTCGCAGCATGTCCTCCAAGGTCTGGATAGTCCGCTCTATCTGCCCATCAGTCTGAGGGTGAAAAGCAGTGCTAAGGCGTAGTTGGGTGCCAAAAGCATGCTGTAACCCCTTCCAGACTCGTGAGGTGAATCGAGTGTCCCGATCTGAGACGATCGTTTTCGGAACTCCATGAAAACGCACCACCTCATCCACGTACCTCTGTGCTAAGGTACTCACGGGTCCTGACTCCTTGATAGCCAAGAAGTGAGCAGATTTTGTCAATCGATCCACCACTACCCAGATAGCATCATGCCCGCCCTGAGCTCTGGGTAGTCCCGTGACGAAGTCCATCGAGACGTCGTCCCACTTCCACTCGGGAACATCTAGAGGATGCAACAGACCACCAGGAACACGGTGTTCAGCCTTCACCTGCTGACACACCAGGCATTTAGCCACGAACTCTGCCACTGCCCGTTTCACCCGGGGCCACCAAAACTGTCCCCTCAGGCCTTGGTACATTTTTGAAACACCCGGATGTACTGCCAAGGCTGAGCTATGGAACTCACGAAGGACTTCATCACGCATCACCTCTGGAACAAACAACCTCCGATGAAAGAGCATCCGACGTCGGCTGTCCTCCGACCATCCTTCCGGGGCGTTCCCCTGATCGATACGATCCCGCTACACTTCCACCTCAAGATCTCCCCACTGAGACTCTTCCACTTGCTGCAACAAAGAGGACTGTACCGTCATCTGAAACAAACAGCCTCTAGTACCTTCCACCCTTGCATCCAAGTGCAAGGCAGCCAATTCCCCCATCGCCCTCCAAGCATCAGCAGATTCCCGAACCACCTCCTGATGCGGCTTCCTGCTCAGGGCATCAGCCACAACATTTCCCTTACCTTCAGCGTATGAGATCTCGAAGTCGTAGTCCTGGAGAAACTCGACCCACCTCCGCTGTCGCAAGTTCAAGTCACGTTGGGAGAAGATATAGCGCAATCTTTTGTGATCGGTGAAGACCACAAAGCGCTCCCCAAAGAGGTAATGTCTCCACAGCTTTAATGCGAACACTACCGCTGCAAGCTCCAGGTCATGGGTGGCATAGTTCCGCTCATGGGGGCGTAGCTGCCTGGACCCGTAAGAGATCACCCCTTGTCGCTGCATCAATACGCACCCCAGGCCCTGTCCCGAAGCATCACAGAATACCTCATAGGCCATCCCTTCTTCTGGAAATCTCAACACTGGGGCACTAACCAGTTTTTCTTTTAGGTAGCTGAAGGACGACTCACACTGCTCGCTCCACATGAAAACCTGGTCCTTCTTGGTCAAAGCCGTCAAAGGGGCTGCTACCCGGGAGAAGTTGGGTACGAATCTCCGGTAGTAGCCCGCCAGTCCGAGGAAACTCCGAACTTCTGCCACATTCTTGGGTGCTGCCCAAGAAACAATTGCCTCAACCTTTGATGGGTCGACTGCTACTCCCTGCTCAGACACTACATGTCCGAGGAAGTGCACTTCTCGTGCCCAGAACTTGCACTTTGACAACTTCCCATAGAGATGGTGCTGTCGGAGGACCTCCAAAACCGTCCTCAGGTGCTCTGCATGGTCCTCTTCTGACTTTGAATAGATCAGGATATCTTCGATGAACACCACCACAAACAGATCCAGGTACTCCCGAAAGATGGAGTTCATAAGCCCCATGAACACGGCCGGGGCGTTCGTAACACCAAAGGGCATGACCACGAACTCGAAGTGCCCATAACTGCACCTGAACGCCGTCTTCGGGATGTCGCTATCCTTCACCCTCAGCTGGTGGTACCCAGATCGCAGGTCGATCTTCGAGAACCATCCTGCCCCCTTCAGCTGGTCGAAAAGATCATCTATCCTCGGAAGAGGGTAGCGGTTCTTGATCGTTACCTGATTCAGCCTCCTGTAATCGATGCACAACCTGAGGCCACCATCTGCCTTCTTTGCGAACAAGACTGGGGCACCCCACGGTGATGCACTTGGACGAACATAACCCCTCTTCATCAGATCGTCAATCTGTATCCGCAACTCCCGTAGCTCCGAAGGTGCCATCCGGTAAGGAGCCATCGAGATTGGTCGAGAGCCGGGCTGCAGGTCTATCCCGAACTCGATGTCACGTCGAGGGGGTAGAGTCGTCACCTCCTCAGGAAAGACGTCCATAAATTCACGAACGATCTCTGGTACTTCCACCATTTCCTCATCTGTTGATTCTATCGCCAGTTCGGTCAATAAGGAGAGGAGAGGTTCCTCCCTCCTGTTTCCCTTCGGACAGCTCCGCTCGCCGGTGAAAGTAACACGCTGGCCGTCCAAACCGGAGAACACCACCCTCCCTTGGGAACAGTCGATGACGGCACACACAGAAAATAGCTAGTCGATGCCTAGGATGACATCGTACGGCCGAATCTGTAGCAGAAGGAGATCCTTAACCGACTGATGTGGCCCCAACATCAGTCTACATCCCCGACAAACGAACAGCAAGTCGGTCTGACCTCCAACTGGTGTGCTCAACACCAGGGGCACTGGAAGTCTCTCGGCATCTAGACCCAAGGCGCGGGCTAGACTGGGTGCAACAAAGGAGTGCGAAGCTCTGGTATCGAACAAAGCATAAGCAAGAGTGCTAAATACACTGATCGTACCTCGAACAACCTCTGGCCCTGCTGGAACTGTTGCTTCTGCGGCGTGTAACTGTCCACGCCCAGCTCCCCTGCCCCTCGGCTGTCGGCCACCTCCCCGACCACGCCCTGGTCGAGGTCCCTGGGGAGCGCCCTGAGGTCGGCCTCCCCCTCCTATGTCTGTCTGCGGGGGAGCGGGAGCTCGCTGTCCCTGCTGCTGCTGCTGGAAGGGTCTGGCTGGGAACTGCTGCTACGGCGGACGCTGGGGATGATTGCCACTGCTGTACTGCACCCGATCGGGGCACTGACTCCGAAGATGTCCAGGGCTCCCGCAGATGAAGCACCGTGGTCCTGAGCCTGAAGGAAAAGAACGTGGGCCAGGGGATCGAAACTGAAACTGCTGCGGCCTGCTCCCTGCGGGTCGGAACCTAGAGGGTCCCGATGCCGGAGGCCTAGCGCTGACGGACTTCCCCTTCGATGGTCCCAGCTGGATCCCTTCTCGTGACAGTCCGCCTAGAGCGTGCATCCTTTCCACCACTTCGGCCTTCTTCTGAACCTCTAAGTATGTCGGAAGGGTAAAGGGGGTAACAGCATACTGGAGGGAGGGTCGGAGCGCCTCCTCCAAACGTCTTGCCCGAGACTCCTCATCGGGAAAGAGGTCCGGAGCAAAACGCAGGAGGTCCTTGAACTTGATTCCAAGTTCCCTCACGGACATGCTCCCATACTGGAGGGAGAGTAGCTCCTGCCTCTTCTCCGCCTTCATTGTCGAGGAGAGGAACTCCGCCCGGAACTCCCTCTCGAAGTCCGCCCAAGCAACCTCAGACTCCTTCCTACTCCCCAGGTGAAGCATCCACCACTGACGTGCCGCTCCTCGCATCTGGCTAACAGCCAGAGGAACCCAGTACTCCGTCGGGGCCCGAATCAGGCCGAAGGCTATGACTAGCTCCTACAACCAGCCTTCCGTCTTCATGTCGGAGGTGCTGCCCTCATATTTCTCGAGGGCCTGTCGCTGAAAGGCTCGAAGAGTCTTCTGCCACTGGTCGTCCTCTTCCTCCCGATCATCCCTCTGCCGATTGGCCAATGTAGTCTCAGGAGTCTCGATTGCCTGTACCACACGTGGTCGCCTTCCAGGTGCCATAACTGCAAGGTAAACAAGGAATGCCTAAGCCCAGTAGTGCAAAGAAAACCGTTCTCAAAACTTATTAAGATTTAATTTATTCTTAATTTCCCAAGACATCCCAGAAACACAAAAACACAAGTCATTTATGATGCATGTACCTTTCCTAGGGTCTCTACCCTGCAATCAGTGTGGCCTCACTTGGTCGTTCGGTAGGTCCAGAGTCCTTGCATCGGATCACGGGGGGCCCTAAAATCCCGTGTCCTAGCCGGTCCTCCCTGGCCTAATTCACGCACTAAGGTCACCCAACGTTGTTGACTTACCATCCCATGCAATCCTTACTGTGCCTAACTCCAGACTCCGTCCTATCTCTCAACCTCACCTCTGATACCATTCTGTCACGACCCGCCTTCACCAAAAGGAGGGAAGAGTCAGCGGATTGCCAGGCCCTTCCTTCTTTAAGTTGAAGGAGAGATAATGACCCCCGAGACCCGCCTTCAATAGGTCCCGGAGTGGCGACTAGCACCAAGGGTATAGAAAATTTTCGCAAATGGAAGGCATTACCCTTTTTACTATTTAGGATCGGGAAAAAGGACAAGTCGACCTCCCAAAAAGGAAAAGAAACAAGTTTATATAAATGAACCCAAATAAAGTCCCCATGCATGTTTAAACAGTTTACAACAAGGTACAAGTACAAAAGAAAAAGAAATCTCTCAAGTACAATACCAAAAGAAAACAAAGGTACGACAACAGCGACAACTCCAACTGTCCGACTAATAGGGTCCCGCGCAGCCCTGGTAGTCCTCCTGGAAACCTGAAAGTAAACGTAGGGTGAGAATACAAGTACACTCAGTAGGGAAAACCAAGACTCTCGTGCACAAGTGGGGGAACGTACTAAAGTCCCGTGAGAAAAGAGTGAACCAAACAACTAACAAGGCAAACTATCCATCCCAGGCCTCACCAAGGCTCACTCCCCAAATAACGCAAGTCAAGTAATATATATAATAAGAGCACATCGATGTTTGGGTACCCCGCGCCACTTCCCCACTGGTTATTGAGACATCCTACGCATCGGACCAATCCCGCCATTCACACCGCAGTCCCACTGCCACACCCGCCCGCACACACCTGGGCCACCACCATACGCAGTCCCACTGCCAAATCCCGCCCGCACACACCTGGGCCACAACCACACGTAGTCCCACTGCCAAATCCCGCCCGCACACACCTGGGCCTCAACTGTCACAAGTAACCATGCCTGCAAACACCTAGGCCAGAACAACCACCGCTACGCCCGAAGACACCTGGGCTAAAGGATCCACTGCCACGCCCGAAAACACCTGGGCCTCATCCCGAAGACACTTGGGAAACCACCTGCCGCACACACCTGGCCAACCACCACAACACCCTGCCCGATGGTTCTTGGGCTAATAATGGACTTCAGGCCATCACAGCCTGCCCGAAGGTACTTGGGCTATCCGGGAAAGGGAGCAGAAAAGGAGCTAATAACCAGCCACTAAGTATAGTGTTGGGAAAAACACCCTTCCCCCATAAATGGGGGTGTTCGTCACTAAGTGCTCAACTTGGGTGGGGCGCGAATAAGAAACACAAAGCTACAAGTATAGATATAGGTAACAAACACTCACCCAAAACTTAGGTTTTCCTATCCAACCTACAGAACACAATACCACAGCGTCTGAGTCACGATTCACGACCCTTGCCCACAAAACCATTTGTCCCATTCTTGTTTCACGTTCAGTCAAAATGTTCAATTAATTTTAAGCACTACTGGGCAACTACCATAAGCATAACCAAGGAAAACGTCAAAGCATAGATCAACCAAAACACTCACACCCGGTTCTGCCAACAGAGGATCTCTCCCCAATTTGTGATAAAAACTCACAACCACTGAAACCATGCCAACAGGAGATCCCATCCCCCAAATTCACACAGCCACCGAGAGTATAAAAAGAACAGGGGATCCCATCCCCTCCCACATTTCTAGCAAACGGCCCGAAGGGAAAACAACCACTAACCACTACCAACACAAGTCAGTGATTTTCAGATTTAAACGATTTAACACACTCCATGATTTCAAATTCCGTGTGTTCTAACCGGGAGTTATCACAGAAGGGCCGATCCTGGTGCTTTCAATTATTCAGCCGGATATACGTGGTTAACCAATTTCACAGCAGGAGTTCACAATTTCAGCAACCCATTTAAAACATCATGAGGGGATTCAAGTGCACACACACGACCACCAACGGCCTCAATTTTCAGAAAACATGAACCAGTACAACAAAAGGGATGATCACAAGATAAAGCATAACAACGATCACAACCCCTTCCCCTTATTCCTTTAGAACTTCGTTTATTATCTTCATTAGGGTTTTGTTCAACCAATTCCATAGGAACAAAAGTAACGCCCACCCCGCATGATACACAACAGTGAGAGACGAGAGAAATTCCCTACCTGTTGATAGATGATCGACGTATAGGCCGGGGGCGCGGAACTTTACGGATAACGACGCGGCGGTCCCGATGCACCAGAAGAGCCACGATCGAAGAGGGGGGGGGGGAAACCACGGCCTAACCCTTAATTATAAGAGCTGGGGACGGTTAAGATGAAACACAAAACCACGGAAGACGAGGGAGTCGTGGGTTGACCACGTGGCTTGACTCATCATTAATGGCACTGGGTGGTTTTAACCGACCCATGAATTAATGAAGCATTTAATTAAAACCTTTGTGCGCGTTTCGGATTCCCAAGACATTTTTAACAAGGCAGAATAGGGTTTAAACCCCTATTTGCGAAAAAGGAACGTTACTGGAACAACTTGGCAAGGCCGGCCGACGTCGGCCGGTCTCACCGATCAGTCTCACCGATCGGTCCCACCGATCGGTCGCACCGATCGGTCGCACCGATCGGTCCCACCGATCGGTCTCACCGATCGGTCTCACCGATTGGTCTCTCCGGTCGGTGTCACCGATCGGTCTCTCCGATCGGTGTCACCGATCGGTCTCACCGATCGGTCTCTCCGATCGGTCTCACCGATCGGTACCCCGCAAGGAAACCAGATTTTTGGCAAAGGAAGGGACCAAGGGGGGTCTTGGTCATCACAATACATCACAAATCTCAAAAAAAATATGGGTTGTTAGGACATCTCATTGTCCTTTTAAATGTTTCTAGTGGGTTGTAAATACAACCATGACATACAAAACATATGGGCATGTAGGAACAAACTATGCTAATATAAAATGGAGTCTAAGACCTTAATAGTAATTCATTGGGGTCCAATGTATCCTCCAAAATCAAGTGTATATAATAAATTTAAAGCATAAAAAAATTAAAGATCAGGAACAAGCCACCTAATAACTTGGTTGATAAACATTCACTGTTGGAAAGAATCATCCCATAAATAATACCTAGTGATGCTATAAAATTTTTAGACTTGGTGTTTAATTATATTTTTATGTATTTAATAGGAAACAATATATTAAAATAAATCATCATATCAAGGATATGTACTTGATAGTGAATAAAGATACTAATTGGGAAATGTGACATGATATGATACCTTTCCCAAGGTGTTATCATATAGTGTGTGAGTGATCCTACTCATGTGTTCTTCCACCAAGTTCTCTTAACCCATATTTTCATTTATCTTAATATAAAACTCTTGAATAAGGTGTTTCCAATAGATAAGTTTAGGATTTAAATATGTATTCTTCAAGAGGTACCTCAAAGTTTCATGATTGAAATAAGAAACCACTCCATATCCTAATAAATAATAATGAATTTTTTTAAAGAAAATATGAAAGTTATAATATCATTTTATGTGGTTATGTGGTTTTCATGGGTTGAATAAATTTCCTTGAAGCATTATTGAACACATGAAAATTTCCCTCCACCCTCTGAGATAAATACCACTCAAATATGGTGTTTGAAGCAACCCACATAAGCTCAAATGGGGCCGCTATTTTTTGAGACTATATGAATTATGATAATTCCCTTATCTGCAATGAAATGATATTTTCCAAAATTTAAATCGATATTTTTATCAATTGAAAAATGAAACACAATACCAAAAATCAAGAGACACTCATTAAATTAGGAACTATACACAGTAAAATCATCCACAAATACTTCCATGAAATTCTCATGTAAATCAAAAAAGATACTCACCATGTATCTATGGATGCTACATGGGGAATTAAAAATTCCAAATGGAATCCTTTGATAACAAAATGTATAGAATGGTCAGGTAAATTTCATCTTATCCTTTGTGCTATGTTGTAATGAGAAGCCTTAAAATATCATGCGAAACCATCCAAGAAACAATAGTTTGTCCTACCTAAACGTCACTCGAGCAATAGTTCTATGAATGGAAGGGGAAATGGTATTTGTGAGTGGATTGGTTCTATTTCCTATAATATACGCACACACTTTAGATGTTTTTTTACTATCATGGGAACTAACTCATCATATTCATTTTCTACAATAGTGAAACTAGTTTTATTTGGTACAAATTAGATAGGGATGATCCACTAATAGTCAAATATTGGATAAATAATACATACGTCAAGTAATTTTTTCAACTACTTTTCTTGACTTATAATAGTGTGGGGTTAATTCTCCTTTGTGGTTGTGTAATCAGTTTATCCCCATCCTTTAAAATAATCATACACATAAAAATGAAATGGATAATGAAGGGTATGTCTGTTAGGATTTGAACAATAGCTCGGATTTTCTCTATTAAAATATTTATAAGTCATGTTTCCTTTTAAATATGGATATTATTAGAAATTATTACAGGTGATTTTATCTTAATCATTTGGTATGAATATTTCTACTTTGGTGGAAATGTTTTTAGTTCCATTTTTAGTAGTTTTCTTATTGATTTAAAATATGTGGGGATTGATATATGTGCAAAATAAAAATATGGATTTGAATATACATCATCAATATCAGTAAATAAAACATAAAATCCATATGAAATATAAATATACATGTCATAATCATAAAATAAATGTCATGAATAGGAAAAAGAATCCAAAAAATATTAAAAAATGAGTGAGGTATGATAATGATAAATATGTGTGAATATATTTGGCAACATCAGACAAAATCCAATCCTTAAGATCTCTATAATCATGTAATGATCCTCATTTGGAAAATATATAAAATCAAAATTTGGAGATACATTACAATATGGGTAAGAATATGAGGTTAAGAAAGAAGAATTTTCATATGAGGGGTACTTCAGAGATTAGAAAATATTAAATCATATAATACCATCTATAAAATCTATTGAAATTGCACCCTCATCAACATTAATTCTTTCTGGTTTTTAGGAAGGGCCTACCAATAATTATGGGTATATGGTAACTTTACGAATTCTCTTCCATATTCAAAATAGTGAAATCCACTGGGAAGATCATATATCTCACTCGAATAAGTACATATTCAAAGAATCCCATTGGATATTTTTTAGACCAATTTTCCAATTGCACCACCAGCCTTATCAACTTCATCTCACCAACCAACAAGGAATAGAAAATAAAGTGAGGCATAAAATTAATAGAGGAGCATAAATCAAATGAAGCATCATAAGAATGTAACTCCACTATAGTTCATGTAATATTGAATGTTACATGTTCCTTTCAATTTTTAGGAATCACTAAGGTAGGTGTGATGAGTATAGAGACATTCTACCCAAGGTTGATCTACTCATTTCTCTTTAGCCATGATCCTCCTAATACAAAATTCACCATGATATAATCCATAGATGTTAGGCCCTCATAAAAGTATTGTATGAGGAGTTTCTTGTTTTTTTAGTGATATGGGGATCTTGAGAGAAACTTATTGCATCACTCTCAATACTCATACATTTACTCAACATGTTCTTTCTCGATCCTTGAAATCTATTTTCAAATATGAGAGGTCCTTAAATATATAAAAATACTTTTTAATAAAATATGTTTCAAATCATACCAAAAATTTTATATCTTCGGGTTGTAAGTAGTACATCTAATATTTTGAAATTCCACGAAGTTAGAATGGGAATTCTCTTAGTTTGATTTGATCTTTAGATAAATTATTTGGATTAATTATTGATCATACCAAAAGTAATTATTTAATATGTTTTTTATCATTCTCACCAGATAAGCCATGAAATTTTGGGATAAGGTTAATTTACTGGAATTATAGTTCAAAGTCTAATTTGAAAGTTATATATAAAATGCATGTAGCTTGATAATTAATATCTGGTACAATGAATTCTCTAATATTTATATTAATTTAATTTTTTTTATTTTCGTCCATTATTTCTAGTTTTATGCTTGTTTTAGATGTGATTCCTATTTAAAAATTCCTAGAATTGAAAAATTCCCCAATTTGGTAAATGTTGACATGCCCTATAAACTGATATTTTTAAATTTCATCCCTAATGATTCGCTCAATATCAGGGAATAGATCAAAGAGGTTCTCAGGATATCCTAATGTCATAAATCAATGAAAATTAAAATAAATTATATAATTATACCATAGTATAAAGATAATAATTGTAATTTGGTGGTTCAAAAAATGAAAAACATGGGAAAGGGGGGGAAGGAAGAATAAAAATTGAATAAGTGAATAGAATAAAAGTAAAAAAATGCTTATAATTAGTTGAGGAAAATAATTGTCTCCCTATAAATGGTTCTAATTTTAAGGTAACTATTGAGGGCTCCTCAAATGATAAGTAATATTTCGTTCTTAGGTGTAGTAGAGTGGATGACCAAGGTCATTCTAAAAGAGGGGAAGTACCTAAAACTACATATGAAAGGTATTTTGGAAAAAATAAAAGAAATTCAATATTAAAAATAATAGGGGGTGAGAGTTGTTCAATTTTTAGAACATAATAAAATGTATGTTAGAATAATATTTTGTTTTTTTGTTTTTTTTACTTTTTGATATTTTATTGATAAACCGCAACAAGAAGATTTTTTTTATAAAATATTTTTTATAAGATGAAATTGATCTAACGTTACATACTCACATAATTATTATTAATTATCATTAAAATTAAAATCCACTTAATTAAGATTCCCAGATTTGTTTACCGTGTTATGATTCAAAGGTTAACTTAACCACAAAGATGAAATTAATTAAACCCTTGGCTAGCTTCATAATGTTCAATCATAGAACCCTACTTTTATTGTGGTTTTGAGGATAGATTATTCTCATCGGTAAACTAAGTCACATATACATTCTAAAAATGAGTATGAATTGATTTTTTTTATTTTATTTGAACTCTAAAAATTGACCAAATGTTGTTTTATTCTACTAATTAATATAGTTCTCTCACAATTCACATATTACTCGACCTCTCATGTTTTTTGTTAATTTTTCAATTGCATGAGTAAATATTTAAAATTAAAAAATCAATTCACGGAACATATTAAATTATTTATATTTATTGTATTTATTCAAATGAAATAAATGGATAAGGTCATAGGTCGATCTATTACTAAGAAAAACTACTCTTTTATAGATGGTGTAGTCATTGTATAAATGCTTTTTATTTTCAATGGTTTAAAAAGAGTATAACCAAATCACATTACAAATATTTATTTTCTGAAAAAATAAGTGAAATAAAGAACAATAAATTTTAATAAAATGGAATAAATAGAATAGAACTTGAGAGTTTATTTTAAAAATACAAACTTTACAATGTGATGAAGAAAAAGAAAAAGAATAAGGCTTCAATGAAGTGATTCTTACTTCAAGAGCTATCCCAATTAAAATTCATTGATAAATGGATTGAAATGACTTCCCATATTCCTTAAATCTTTTAATCCATGTCCCAAACCCTCCAAAAGAGAACATACACATTTATATAGGGAAGGGGGGCTAGGGTTACAATAGGTTACAAGTGTGAATGGGAAAATTCTGCTAAATATTGTAATTCGATATGGTCTAACTTTCTGACCTCCAAAATCAGTGAACCAGATATCCTTTTAGAAGTGTGATTTTTTCATAATTGGTTTCTCTATCTAATTTTAGAGTTGGAGGCTAATAAAATCCTTAACATAGAAGATATAAACTAAATGGTGATGTAATGTTCAATTTAGTGAGTCCAATCTAGATTTGGATTCTTGTCACATTTACATCGAAACAAATACAAGGTATAAATCAAATGCTATCAATTATAATTTTACCCCATTGGGTGATGATTTTTTATACTAAAATTAAATTTCAAATAATCCACATAACAATATTTATGTCCAAAATACTAGAGTTCACATTAAACGGTAAAAACTGTAATTTTAATCAAATTTAGAAATGAATGATTTAATCCCAAATTTTCCAGAAGTAAAAATATTTATCACAATTTAAGGTAATTATTTAATTTTTATCAATAAAATATTCAATAAAATTTTGATTTATCATGGATATCTAAGGAAGTGGTAATTTTTATGATTGAGTTCTTTCATGTTTATTTTTTCTTATAACTTCTCAAAATCATTTATAACCATCCTAATATAATCAGATAAGTATTATTATTATAAAATGTAATTATTTTGACAGAATAATCATTATCTACCCTCATCATACTCATTAGAAAATGAAAATAACACTCATGTTATGTGCGGACTACAACCTAAATGAAATTATGTATTTTATTTTCCATCACCACCTTACGTGAAAGGTTATAAAAATGAATTTAATAAATAATTATGATATTTATAATATAATTATGGTTATGGAAAAATAATTTTT
Source organism: Viscum album (assembly GCA_963277665.1). NCBI lineage: Eukaryota > Viridiplantae > Streptophyta > Magnoliopsida > Santalales > Viscaceae > Viscum > Viscum album. Next base: position 1,786,384,912 of record OY728150.1, read on the forward strand.
TTTGTATTAATAATATTATTAATAAATTTTCATTATTAACCTGACCACCTAAAACGAGCATATTGATACACTTTTCTTAGTTTGAACCTATTTTAAATAATATATTATTATCTCATCATTTTTTTCTACTGTAATGATAAATGTAAAATTCATCTACATTATATATACAATAAAACTATTCCATAACCCGTTTGACCATGATAGATGTACTGAATCAGTTTTGGAGAAATTAATCGAACAACCCCATGTGGCCTATGAGAGTAAAAACTATATAATAAATGAATAAAATATTATACTAAATAAAACATATAAAATTAAATATAACTAAATTTTTTTTAATCAATTACTCAATACTCTTAATTTTTTTATTCATGAGGTTATGCGCAAGCACCGAAAAAGTTTGGAATTAAAGTAAGGGCTTTTCATCTCAAATTCACTTCATTGAGACATGATTCATATTATGAACTTATATTAATTTTTTTGAAATATAATTTCATGAATCAATTTATACTTTTACTATTTTAAGTTAACTATCAATTTATTTTTTTCAAGAAGGTTTTTATTTTAAAAGTTTTAAGGGATTTTATTTAAAATCATTACAGAAAAATATTTCAAATCTTTTACCCAAATTGTTTTCCTCCATCTCCATATACATTAAATTGTTTTCATAATGTTATTGTCTATAATTAAATGGGTTTTAAAAACATTTTAAACCATCTTTTACTTTTTTTAAAAATGTTGAAAAATGAATATGTTTAACAATTTATATACATGTCACTTTTTAATTTCTTTATAAATGTGTAGAAAGAATATTTTTTAAACATTTAACACTTGGGAAATTTTTATCACTATTTTGTTTGATATTTTTTATCAACATTATTTTCTATGTTCCCTTGGATTTTGAATGAAAATTATATTTCTATTAATCTATTTACTTTTTAATTTTATAAAAAGAGGTTGATATTTTTGACAAATAAGTAAATATATTTCATTCCGCTTACAAATATTTATATCATACAAACTATATTTATTATATTTATTTTCATTTTTTTTTAGGTTTTTATATTTGAAATTTTTATTAAATAAAATATTTGAATTCCCACTTTTCACCCATTTCAAATGGGTTTTTGAATTGACTTATAAGTTATTTTTTATTACTATGTGTTGAACCTTTAGTTTTTATTATATTTATCAGCAATACCTAGGTAAATTTAAAGATTGATGTATTAATATTAATTGAGATATGATGATTTTTGTGGAGATAAGAGAATTTTATATAATAGTTCATAATGATTTTGATATGATTCCACTATGAATATCTTCAAAAGTTGTGAGCTAGACCAATTGGAAGTTAGATAATTGGAATCATTGGAGTATCTATCCAAGGAATGTTGAGTTTGAAGAACATTTTGAATATTATTTAGATGATGTTTTTATGTTATTGAGAAGGGTTGGTATCAGTTTTAATAAACTTGGACTTAATTTGACGAAATTTTTTATGTGTTTTACCAAATCAAAAAAATAGAAAATGAATATATCTTACAGTAATAGTTGGCATGATGTTTTGGTGTTGCATATGATAATTTATCTATGTGAGTCAAAAATGAGAAGGACATTATTATAGGGAAATCCACATATGATATTTTTTAGTCATTTATGGTAATTAATCTACACAGATAAATTTTAAAGAAATAATCAATAAATGGATTTATCTTATGTAGTGGAGGTTTAAGGTTATTGTAATATAATTTATCTTTTGTACATAGGATACTTTAGAAGGCTCATATGATATTTCACTTTTGTGAATATATCCTAGGATATTTCATCTATATAGACTACGTATGATGATTTAATTTTTGAAATTCATATAATATTGATTTGATACTTTTTAAGAATTAAACTAAATAAGATATTTTTCAAAATTTAATATTTTGATAAAATTATTTTTGACTCTGATAATGTTTTGAAATTATCTTCATGGATCAAACATCATGATCAGACACATAATCCTAATTCATACCATAATAAAAGAAATTTTAGCCAGAGAAGAATATTGGGGTTTTATATTGAGTTCCTATCTATGTTATACAATTCAATATCACCACACCCACATTTAAATAGTAAGTAGATTAAAAATGGAGTTTTGTATTTATTTTATAATTTGAATTTGGAAAAATTACCACAGGAGAGAAATTATTCTTGAGCGAAATTCAAATAATTTTTAAATGATTCTCTGATGTGTAATTTATAAGATTTGAATAAGTCGTTACATTCCACCGTGTTTTAAATTGATATCCCTAACAATTGAAAAATTATATTCTCATAATATACATTGAATATAAATAATGAGACACATGATAAAAATAATATTGTTGAGAATTCTAAGAAGGTCAACCAATTCATAGTTATACCAAATAACATAATATAAGAGATGAAAAATGAGATTTTTGAACTAATAAGAGGAATAATATATAATTCAGATGATCCCAAGTGGATTATCATTTATTAACCAGTGATATTTCATTAAATAGGTTTTGTTTGTTTTGTTTTATTGATATTGTATCGATTGGTTCCATCATTTGTAAGAGTTCAAGTCCATGCACATTCTTGAGTTCCTTTTTATAATAATAATGGGAATGTATGGGGGGATAATAACCAAAATACACATGTTTTATATATTTTTTAAGGAGATGAAACAAGTTTTCAATTCTATTATTTCTTTATTTAATGAATATGGGAGGATGATGAGATAGAGGTTCTGAAGAAGCATGAGAGTAAAATGGTTTTCCATTGGTATACACATTGATTCACCCACACCCCTCTTAGGTTGTGTCACCTTTCATATGACCCAAAAATTTATATCAGAGCTAGTATTAATCTATTTATCTCAATTTATAGATATGGATGAATAAGTTTTTGTTAGTAGATAAGAAATCCCAATGATTAATGTCCAATGGTTATACTCTTAGAAAGAAATAATGGTTCCTTACATTCTTTCACTTCAGATTGATGTTTTTGACTCCATTCAATATAGATACATTTTCCTGATAAAAATGTAGTATAGTCTATGACATATAGAATAAACATTGAAAATGATGGAAAATCTAATAATAATCTTTTATCTTATATATCTGAAAATAAACTAATAAAAATCATGAGCTACAGATCTTATAATTACATGAAGAATAGTGCTGATTATGTTTCTGGAGAAAACAAAAAGGTGTTTGAACAAAAGCTTCAGATTAGTTGAAGTTTGAATATGTTAGAATGCATTAGGATGATATCAGTGATAATTTTTGTTTACAAATGTAAATATTATTATGAGAACTATTATAGGGTTTAGAGAAACTCTTGAATATTCTGATGTTTTAATGAAATTTATGATAATCCTATGAGATAAATTTGATGCTAACATCTCTACTCTTGAATATAGGGACCATGATTACTTTACCATTGATGAAATTCATAGTATTATTATGAATTTTGAAATAAGAAGTGGAAATTCTCTTAAGACGAAAGGTAAGTAGGAAAGGTAAATTTTCTTTAAATCCCTCAATGTTTTAAATATTGAAGATAAGAATGACTACACATATGAATAATAAAACATGGATGATTGTGTTGAAAATATTTATCTCATGTTAATAAACATTACAATATGAAGAATAGATGAGTATATATGTAATATTCCATTTAAATTTTTATGATTTTGAAAGGTTTTTCATTTATATACTAATTTTCCTATGAGATTTGAAAGGGAAAATGAAAATGAAGAAGGTTCTTGGAAAACCATTTCTAGAGATCTCTCAATTACACAATAAAATTTAAAGAATAAGTATTCTCCTAACTACATCTAAAGTAACATTATTTTAATTGAATAAGGTGTGTCTAACATTAAATAAATTTGTGATGAGGAAGTTTCTATAGATTCATTTCAACGGTTACTCATAACACAAGAAGAAGAAGTGGAAACCCATCGAAAGAAGGATCAAAATAAAATAGTGAATATTTAATAAAGTAAGGAGAGATTTATAAAGATATACCATGATAATAGAGATCAAGATATTTCTAAATGAAATTAGTAAACTGATAGAAGATAATAATTGGCTAAAAAGTTCATACAATTAAAGGAAAATTATTATTGAAAAATACAATATTGTAAAAAAATAGATATATGGAAGTATGAAAGTGGAAAAAAGGCCAAAACCATTAAATATGTTAATTCTAATATTATCCTTGGATATATTGAAATTGATAAACTCTCAAGATGGGATGATGAAACCATCAAACATAATATAAAAATTAAATTTGATAAGAATAAGGATATTAAAGAAATATGATAATGTTCTAATTAGGCTAAAGAAAATAGATTCTCTAAGAAATTTTCAATATATAGAAATATGGAAAGTCTAGATAGGTTCTATTAAAAAAATAGATTACTACATATAATGAAACTCATTATAGATTTAATCCAGAACAGCTGAATTCCCAATAGAACGATTCAAATATGCTCAAATTTTGAAAAAGATAAATTCTTAAAAATGGACCTCATCGGAAAAAAATATTCAAGGAAAAACTATACATATTGATCTTTAAAGATATACTCATGTGAATATAGAAAAATGAACATGAAACCAACCCATTCAATAGTATAATTCTTAAAAAAATAGAGAATTTAAAGTATATTTATAGTTTTGGGGAGTTTTTAGGTACTAGAATTTTAACTATTGATATAATATGTCTCACACTAGACCGGGAAGAAAGCATAAATCAAGGGGGAGACAATATTCCCTAGTGATAACTAATCTAAGAAATCAATAGTTTTAAAATATGGTTAAAGTTAAATCCATTTTGAATGATTAAAAGATCTATATTGAAGATGTCATTAAGACAGGCATACTTCATATATATGTGTATTATTTATCCCTACTCAATTGAGAATTTATGAGAAGTTTTTAAATTACCAGAATCAGATCTAGATTAGAAAAAGGAAAATGTTTTTAAAGTTTCATTTAGACTTGAAAAGTAGAAAATATGTGAACTATAGATAGTGGGTGTTCATCCCATATGATATTTAATATTAACAACTTAATTTTTTTATAAATATGAAAGAGTGTCTATGAAATTTTGGAAATTTTTTTTCTATTAAGATCAAAGTTATTGGGAAAAAAACATTGGTAAATGTCAAATCAGTATGGATATTGTATTTTTTATGGACGGACTAAACTAAAAAAATTAGTGTATCACTGCATTGTGACACTTTAAATAAGAATATTTTCAGAAAAAATAGAGAAATTATTAAAAGAATTAAATATGGGGTTATGGTTAGAAGGGGTTTGAAAACCCCAGTAAACTTGTTTCAATTTGGGGAATCAAATGAAGGTTGTAACTTAAGAAAATAGATAGAAAATGATTTATAGAACTAAAGTCTAGGTAACCTTTCCCAAAACAACATGAATATATTCATCTGAGAAAAACCTTTAAGATATTTTCAACTACAAAAATAAGAGATTACTACTATTTTTAAGACATTCAAAAAACGTGAAAATATTGAATAAAACTCATAAAAGGTCAAAAATCAAACCTTAAATCCACTTGTATTTATATTTTTTATGTTTTTTCACTGATAAATTAGATTTAAATAAGTGGATGATTCTAATTTATCATATTCATAGATGAATTTACAAGTATGAAATGCATTATTTTCATGACATATAAATCACATCCCTTAGAAAAATTCAAAATATTTAAAAGACTTTTAGAAAAAAAAGTCTTGTACATAATGATATTAATTTCATAAAATGGAACTTAATATTCCAAAAAACTACTATCTAGATATATCAACATTCATGGAATCAAACATGAATTCAGTGAACTATATACTCTCCAAAAAAAGTGTCTAAAAGGAAAAATATAATCCTAGTTGACATGTCCATGTTTATAATATAATACCATTACACCTCAAGGTACTATTGTATTTAAGTTAGCACGTCTTTAGGAATGATTTAGAATAGGTGTCTCATACATCCAAACTCATAAATGACTTCTTATGATATTTTTTAATATGAATCCAAATGTTAAACATTTAAAGGTGTTTGGAAGTCTATGTTTGATTAAGATAATGGAAAAAAGTGAAAGAAAGTTTGATAATAAAGTAGAAAATTGAATTTTTATTGGTTATACATCAAATTTAAAATTGTTTAAGTGTTATAACAAGAAATATAAAATAATAATTTAAAGTGATGATGTTATATTCATTTAAAATGAGGAAGAGACTAAATATACTATATTTTTAAATGATGAGGATGAAATTTTTATTTCAAAACCTTTTGAAGAAAATATATAAAAAATGAAAACTCCAATATAAGATATATATATTCTCTTTTATCAGGTGATTAATATGGAAAATAGAAGATTAAGTAGGCATATACATGATTGAGAAAACATGATGACACTAAAAACATTATTGGGGTCTAGAATCAAGTCATGAAGACACGAAGAATGATATTATCAATTGGCGATACCAATATTTTATCAATGGTTGAACCTCAAATAGTTGAGAAATCCATTAAACATAAATTTTGGGTTCATTCCAAGAAAGAAAAACCATATCATACTCAAAAAATTAAATTGGGCAACTTTTTCCTAGACCAATAAAAAATAATGTGATTGGAGAAAAATGGGTTTTTGGAAACAAACTTGATGAGAATGGTGAAGTGAAAAAAATATTAAATATTATAAAAAGGATACTAACAAATCAAATAGTTCTAATTTGATAAAACATTTTCACTAATGTCTATACTTGAATCCATTAGAATATTTCTTCACATAGTAGGTCAAGGAATCTTCAAGATATTTTATATAGATATTAAATCAGTCTTTCTAAATGTTGAACTTGATAAGTAAGTATACATGGATAAACATGAAGGTTTTCTTCTAGATTCATATTTTAGAAAGGCATCTATATTGAATAAAGATCTATATGGTTTGAATAATGGTCTAATATATTTATATTTAAATCTTGATAAGTATATAAAAGGCATGAACTTCAAAAAATGGATGGTGGACAACAATATTTATGTTAAAAATACCAACACCACATCAATTTCTGATATTGTATGTGGATGATATTATATTTTCTTGTAATGAAGAGTTTTTATTTGAGGAATCACCAAGGTACATGAAATAATGGTTTGAAATTTTAAGGCTATGGGAAGTGATATATTTCTAAGGGGTTAAATCTTTGAAAATAGTGTACATCTCTGTTTCGCAAGAAAAATATTCAAGAGATCTGTTGAATATTTTTTACATGTAGGTGGATAGTGGAGTATCCACACAAATTCATGTGGGAATTAATCTAAGTATAATTGATGGAGGGAATGAAATTAATGTTAATCATTTTAAAATTATAGTTGGATGTTTTCTATTTTTGATAGATTCATGACCTAAAATTGTTTATTCTATAAATCTTTGTGCCTGATACCAATACAATCCAAAGGAAACACATATTTTATCATCAAAGAGGATACTAAGATACATCTCAAACACACAGAATTATGGGATGATGTATAAGAAGATGGGTGAGATGGAATTAATTATTTTAACTGAATAAGACTCGATGGGAGAAATTGATGACCAAAAACCCACATCTGGTGGAGTGTTTTTATTATAAGTAGTTGTGTGTCTTGGTATTCAAATAAGAATACATTAGTGACACTAATATCTATCAATGCTGAATATGTAGTGTAATCATAGATATCTACCCAAATGATATTGATTAATTTACATTTTAAATACTTTAGTGTTAAATAAATTTATCCCTTAATAATGGGATGTGAAAATCAAAGTGATATAATCCTATAAAAAAATATGGTGCAATACACTATGTCAAATTTTATTGAGATAAATTTTCCTTTCATAAAGTACAAATTTAATGAAGGAATTATCATATTAGAATTTTTAACCTATAAATAATATATTTTAAATATTCAAAATAAACCAATTTTGAATGAAAAGTTTCCAAAACTGATGCAATAAATGGGAGTGCATAACATTCCCCCTCACTAAGGTATGTTTATTTTTAACGTTCATCCCCTTTACATAATATTAAAAGACTCTTTAGTAGATGTTGTTTATAGGAGGATAAAATCTTTTTTTCTCCTCTTATGAATTGTTTTGATGTTTTTATTGAGTTTTGTAAGAAATACTCATAAAAAATCTTTTAATGTAGGTTGTTATTGAGCTTTCATGCTACATTTATTTTGATCATTTTTTATGAATGAGTTAATCACTCTTGTTTTATAAAAATATACAACTCATGTATACATAATGATGATTTTCTATTTATTAATTTTCTTTAATGATATTGTATTAAACCCTAATATTTACTCACATTGGTTTTAGTATCAATAAGGGGGAGAAAATGAGGGGTATTGGAAAAAAATCCAAAGGGATAAATTTTCAAACCTTTGATGTTTGTTATATTTGTTAGAAATACCAATGTAAGTATGGTGATTTATTTTCTAATCATATTTTGGATATTATTAGTTATATGTAAATGAGATATCCATATATTATAGTTTAAAACAAGTTTGATGTGTGGAAACTGTAAATATATTTGAGACTTATTCAGTTGATCAAATGGAATATAGATGAGATAAAGTATTTGAGTATTAATTCATGAAATTTTGAGATTAAATAACACTTTGAAGATTCTTTAGATTATGTTTATATGTGATTTAAAAGGTTCAACATTGCTTTCACAAAGATCATAGTTGATTTGAAGAAATTATTGAAGTGTTGTACCGTGACCAGAAAAATAACAAAGGATTTTATCTTACAAAGAGAGTCGCGTATGATTTCTTATCATTGTGTATGATAATTTATCTATATGAGTAAAAATAGTAAAGTAAATTATCATACTAAATCTTGTTTAAGATGTTTTATATCCATGCATAATAATTTACCTATATGGATGAATATTGATGATGTAATTGATAATGGGATTTATCCTATTCATTAGAGGTATAAGGATCCCATAATATAATTTATCTTACTCTCATAAGATACTTGATAAGTCCCATAAGATATTTTAGTTTCATGTGTAGCTCATAAGACAATTCAGTTATGTGGAGTATTAGTGATGGTTTACATTTTTAATTCTAACAATTCAGAATCAATACTTGTGAGAAATTAAATTAAATGGTATATTTTTTAGAATTAAATATTTTGATAAAAGGATATTCTAATATGATGATTCTTTTGTGATTCTATTCATAGATCAAACATCATGAACAAACAAATGATCATAATTATTAGTTAAGTGAGAGGAATTTCATCTAAAGGAGAATTTCAGGGTGTTGTGTTGATTTTCATATTATGGTATTTGATGCCACATTACCATACTCATTTGGAAATATCAGGTAGATTAAAAAGGATTAATTGATTTCATATAGAATTTGAATTTAGAAAAAATATTGCAAGAGATAATGGGGTCTTTATATGAACTTCCAAGAAGTATTTAATAATAGTTTAACTTGTGATTTATGATATATAAATTAGTCTTTCCTTGCAACCATGATATAAGGATATTTCTATAAAAATAAGGGAAATTATGTTCTCTCAATATTAAATGAATATAAATTGTGAGATACATGATGAGAATAAGGTTGTAGATAATTTTAAGAATGGGAACCAATACATATTTATATCGTAGAATATGATTAGGGTGAATCTGCATTATATTTTTATAAATGGAAGATGAATAATATCTTATTAAAATGATTGTAAATTGAAGATCATATATTCATTAGTGATCTTACTTCAGGGATGTTTTTCTTATTCTATTTCAACATGTTAGTTGTTGTAAGTGTTCAAGGGAATACCCTTACTTCATTTCCTTTTGATAATAAGAAGGGGATAGTGTGCATGGGATAATAATAATAACAATAGGGTGATATAGTTAACTATGTGGATATAAAATTCTGTATCAATTCTTATGTTTTCTCTTTAATTCATCATTAGGGATGTTATGATAGAGGTATTGATGAATAATAATAGTTAAAGATTTTTTCTTTGGTATGCACACTAATTTACCCCCCCCCCCCCTCATTGTGTGTCATGCTTCAAATAATCTAACAACATGTTATACAATAATTATGAAATTTTATTTATAATTTCACTTCTAATTTATTTTATATCTCAAAAAAGTTGTATCTCTTATGGTGGAAATTTAACGATCATCCTCTAATTTCTTTTATGATGTAATTATTTCATGAGATTAAATTCTTGTATCAATCGATCCACTCTTTATGTCTTGTTATAGAAAACCATTTATAAATGTTAAAACCCCATTTCATTTCCATGTTTTTTTCCATGATATAATATATGATTTATTTCATGAGGAACGCATATGTATTGATGCTAATGGGTGGGGTCCTATTTTTTCTCAAATTTATTAGTTAAGGTTTTATATCTCATGAAATAATTATGGTAAATGAGTATTTATGCTCACTCGATTATGGTAATCAGGTAGTGAGTCTGTATCCACTATGTTATTGGAATTAGGTAGTGATGTTTGATCCATTATGTTATGTTTTTATACTCTTATGTTTATTCCACACTTTGATTTTATGTTTCCAATTCATGGTATCGTTTTTTTGATTCAATAATGATCCTTTTATGATTTTATGATTAGATTCCATGGTGATTATCTCCTATGAATCAATTATCCTATTAATTTTATATTTCTCCCATACTCTTGTTATATCACATGTGTATGATATAACTATTTCTGACATGTTGATATGTTTCCCTTACTAGGAATTTGATATCACCCCTTTTTTCACTTCAATAGGATACGATACATAGGATTTCATATAGAAGGAAGTATTTTTTTATAGATTTATATGGGATTTTTAAATATTTATGTGTAATAATATATTTATATTATTAATATCCAAAGACACATAATCATTAGATTATGGGATTGTGAGATTATTTGTGAGATTTAATGTTTTAATTATAAGAATGATATAAAATATGTTCTCGAATGGATTTATTCACCTCAATTGGTATCATATTGGGGTTCAGTTGTTTTTAATTAGGTCAGGAAGCATAGGAGAACCTAACCTAAAATAACCTAAGTGAAAATAAAAGTGAAATAGGTTGAACCAAACATAAATAAAAAATAACCTAGTATAATAGTATGGTATTATAGATGATACATTCATAAGTTTTAATATTCATATTTATATTTGTTCACACTAATTCTCTTAAGAAAATATTTTTACTCATGTTAACCACATTTGGTTTTATTAAATAGATTTAACAAGAAGAAAACTTGTTAATAATGCATGTGAAGGAAAATGTGGTGATTTTCCCCCTGAGAAACCAAATGGTAAGGTTGTTGTAGTAAAAAACTTCATGTAAATGATCACTCATATATCTCAAGCAATGAAAAATAATATAAGTCATGTTGAGGTTCAAATTTCTCCAAGAAAGATGAATGTTACTATGGTTTCATTCATGTAAAAATATCCACCATACTTTAGTTGGAATTTTTACCCACTAATTCTTGAACAATGTATTAATGCAGTAGATAAGATATTTTCTATTATCCACTACTCATACCATGAGAAATATTTTTTCATATATTTCTTAAAATATTAAGTTATCCAACGGTGGAATATCATTAATAATATAAACCAAAAAGAATAAATTGTATCTATAGAAAGGGAAGAGTTCAAGAAAATATTATCCACCAAATATTTCCCCAATATATTCACACACAAAAATGGCATGAGATTTCCTATGTTCTAAATAAAACAAGGATAAATCTATTGGAACATATGAGGATTAAATCACAAGAATCACTAGGTATGCCTTTTGTTTTATTAATGACACTGAAATCAATATCAAATGATTATTTAGCAGCCTAAAACCAATCCTTTAAAAAACATTGGCTATAAAAGTCTTTGGTATCCATGAATAAGTTATTTGATGTGAAATTATATATGAAATGGAAGTAAGATACTCTTATCATTCCCATGTATTTAGATACAAGAAAATAAAAATGGATTTTTATTCAAACTCGATTAAAAAATCTCATGAATTAAAGAAAAATAAACTACCTACTTGTCAAAATGTGGGAGTAAATAAATAAGAAATTACTTTATAGTGTTAGATGTTTCTTTACGTGTATTAGAGTAGTCCATATTGCACACAACTACCAAATAATTTTAAAACAATTAATTAATTCAATTAATGATAATAAGGATTCAATTAATGTACCACCCATTCCTCAATATTTCAATTTAAAAGAGTTAAGTTATTATTAATATTAGTTCCTTGATCCCAAAGTTAATGATAATGATGAAAATCAACAACAAACACAACTAAGGTAATAAGTAAGAGTAAATTAAATAATTACTGATGAATAAGATCGGGATAATGAAGTAGTGAAAGGTAAAAAAACTCTCCACTCCATACATGTGAATTTATTATTTGACACAATTTCTACTAACACATTCATGTCATTCAGGTTTTCTAATAATATTGTTTCACCACTCCAAATATTTGATATTGTATTATCATTAAAAACACCTAGTGGTATGCTGATTGTGTCTAAATTATACAAATCTTCTTCGATTGAGGTTTTTGGTAAGATACTTCCCATGAATTTAGATATTATTTCCTCAATGTAATTTAATGTGACATTAGGATTGGATTAGATCTCCTTATTTAGAGCTGATATAAATTTTTAGGATATATAAATCACATTTTATATCCAAAATCATTGTATTATTAAATATCAATTCAAGGATGATTATGGACTCCTTTTGAATGTAAAATCTATAATTTCGGTTATGATACCCAATAGTGAGGGACTATTTGATCAAATGGATGTGAAGGAACTCAACATTGAATACATACTTATTATATGGTGGTTTGTTGATTTATTCCCAAATGAACTACTTAATCTTGCCCCAAAACATGTGGATTAATTTTCAATTGATCTCATACTAATTTTAATGCATATATCAAAGATTCATTATCAAATGGAACCACTAGAATTTGAAGAATTGAATACTAAACTTCAAGAGAGTCTGGATAAGTCAATTATATAACCATGTGTTTCACCATGGAGTGAATCGTTCCTCTTTATTATGAAGAAGGATATATCAATGCATCTTTTAACTGATTATCATGAACTTAAAAAATCAAGAATAAGAATCACCTACACCGTATTGAAATCTTATTCGATCAACTCAAAGGGGCTCGATACTTCTCAAAGATTGAACTTGAATTTATATGTCATCAATTATGGGTCAAAAGAGAGGATATACACAAGACATCCGTCCATCTGAGGTATAGAAACTATGAATTCCACGGTATTCCATTTATATTTAAAAATTCCCCTAAAATATTCATGGATTTGATGAATAGAGTATTTATAAATTACCTTGATTGATTTGTGTTAGCCCTTATAGATTATATTATCATATATTCTAAGAGTAAGGATGATTATAAATATCATTTGAGTATTTTGTTAAAGAACTTGAGATAAGATAAAGTGTATGCCAAATTATGAAATTTTTAATTCTTGTTGCAGAAAGTATCATTCTTGATTCATTTAATCACAAGGTAGGAAATATTTGTAGATCCTTCAAAGATAAAGGTTATTAAAAAATGTTATAGACCAACCAATGTAACTAACATCCAATGTTCTTATAGGTTAATTGGATACAATCAATGATTTGTGATGAATTTTTCATGGATATCAAATCTACTAGACAAGCTAATGAATAAGTGATTAAAACTCCACTAGACAAAATAATATGGAGAAATATTCATGGAGATTAATAAATTTTTTTACTTCACCTATACATACATTACCATATAGTGGGGAATAATTTTTAATCTTTATTGATTCTTCAAAGAAGGGATTGGGATGATTTCTCATGAAAAATGATATGGTAAAATTTTATTCATCACGTCAATTAAAGTCCCATGAGAAAAATTACGAGATTCATGATCTGGGATTAGAAATTACTATATTTGTAGTAAATATTTGGAAGTGTTATCTATATAGTTAAAATTGTGATATATATACTAATAAAAATATTTTCAATTATATATTTACACGTACATATATGAAAAATACCTGAAGGGATGGTTTTAATTAATGATATATTATGATTCCGCAATGCATTACCCTATTAGGAAGGGAAAACGTTTGTGGAGGTTCTAAGTAGAAAGGATAATTCTATTTTATCCCTGATGAGGATTTAAAGGGACCTAATCTTCCAATATATTAAAAGGATGGATAAATAAATTGTTGAGGGGATAAAATCCTACCTTCTAAAATGATTTATCAACCATCCATATATGTGATTATCAAAGAGGCATAGACATATGATATGGTTCTATGGAATAAGTTAAAAAATATTCTATATTTCAACCTTGTTAAATATGGAATTTTAAGGTTTGGAACCCAAATATGTGTCCCATAATAACTATAATTAAAGAGTTATATTTTGGATTATGTACATAACTCGTCCTTCTCTATCCATCTAGGATGCATGAATATATATAGAGATATTAAGCAACACTCCATGTGGGAGATTATAGATGTATATATCTTGATTCATTCTATTCTAAAAAGTAATATTTTAACATAATATATCTAAGGGGATTATACAACCATTTACTATGACATTATGAAAGTTAGAGAACATCATAATGGATTTTATCATCATATTACCTAAGAATTATAAAGGGTACAGTATCATATGGGAAGTACTAGATCATATCACAATGTCAGAACACTTGATTTATATTTTCTAGGATTTATAAATTGATCAAATTCCCAAGTTATATATAAAGTAGGTTGTAAGGATGCATAGAGTACCACTTTAAATTGTATCTAATTGAGATCCATAGTTCACATAAAAATATTTTAGGACTCCATAAGAAGCACTTGATACAGATCTAATGTTTACCATAACCTATCTCCCTCAAACCATTTTTCAATTTGAAAGGACCATTAAAATAATTAAATATGTGATAAAATACTACACAATAGACATTACAGAAATTTGGGATCAACATCTTCCAATTTTTGAGTTTTCATGTAATATTTTTCACTATAACATCAAAATGGCACCACACGAGGAACTATAATTAAAGATATATTGGACTCCAACATGCCAGGATGAATTTGGGGAGAGGAAGCTGTTAAGACCTAATTTTTTCTAAGAAATGATAGATAAGGTTCAAAATATTTAACTATATATGAAAGAAGAACAAAGTTTCTTGGATATCTATGATGATAATCATTAAAGAGATCTATAATTCAAAGTTGGTGACAAGGTGGTCCTCTAGATATATCTTTGGGAAGAAGGTTATGATATTTTAGAAGAAGGAGATGTTTATGCCTAGGTACATTGATCCCTTCAATATTATTAATCATGTAAAGATTTTACCTTATCTCTTATTTATTCCACTAAACCTCTCTTAGGTAAAAAATTTGTTCTATGTATCACTTTTTCAAAAATATATACCAGATTTATCACATTTTTGGAACTCAAAAATATGTTTAGTTTGAACATGATCTCTCTTATGAGGAATGAATAGTGGATATCCTAGATCTAAGATATAAAGTGATAAAAAATAATACTACCCACCTAGACAAAATTTTCTAAAAAAATTATAAGAATGAGGAAGCTACATGGTAACCTAAGGATGAAATACGGAAAAATTACCCTCACTTTTTATCATCAATGTAATATAATTTTGGGGATAAAATTATTTTTAGGGGGGGTATAATGTTTCAACAAATAATTTTACAGTATATTTTTTCAAAAATAAATATTTTTGAAAAACTTGTTTCATGCACACCATCGATCTAAAAAAATTGTGATATATTAATAAGATAAAATTATTAAATGTAATCTTTATAAAAAATCAATTTAATTCTTGAGTAAAAATAGATTTAACCTTTTTATTAAATATATATAGGAATGAGAATAAATGGTATTAATTAGTACAATAATTAATGATTAGGATCATATCTTTGATCTTGGATTGTTGGTAACATAACTATTTTTTTACTTAAACCAATATTGATTTAATCGTCAACATGTACATCTTAGAATACTCGCATGCGGGAAAAGTTTGAACTCCTGTAAATCACTATTAGATCCATGTTATCTAGATCAACACCTATGACCACCACCATTGATTATTCTACCCTTATATATTATGCAGATTCCATTAAGGATTTTTTTTGTATAATTTATGATTTTATAAATAGTTAAACATTAATGTAATAAATTATCTTCATTATTAATCATTTTGATTCATTTTATGCTAAAAAATATTTTTTCTAAAGAATATTTTGTTGTATTATTTTTTATTATATTAAAACTATTTTTTATCACTTTTAGAATTTAAATTTGATAAAATAAACATTATTTTTTAGATTCATAATGTCAAAATTATATTATGTTGAAATTTTGGTATTTTTCTAAATAGGTTTATTTTTAGTGAATAATGAAAATATAGCTTTTACAAATACTGTAGCTTCTATGACAACTCTTTGAATGAAATTAGGAATTAAAAATATATGAAACATTTTTCTGAATAAAAAATTAATTTAGGGTGTAAAAGAATTAATTTAAACTTAATATGTTTGATTTAGAAATATATGCATGAATTTTTGAAAACTAAGTTTTATTTTATTATATAAAAGGTTATTTGTGTCCTTTTTATTTAATTAAGTATTAACAATGATTCATTCTGTTTTGGATTGGTTTAAAAGTAAAAAATATATTATTTTATTAATTATAAACCAATAACTATAATTTAAATCATTACTATACATGATTTCTTTATAAATTAAATTTTATAATTACAGAGTGATTTTTCTAGAAACTACTTTTATTGCGTTAAATGTAATTAAATTAAATATTTACTCATTTTAGAAATTGAATATTTTAAAATTATTTTAATATTTTGAATAATAATTTTAAAATTTGGTAATAAGTTACATTTAATTTCTAATCTAAATAATAAATTACCAATGTAAAATTTAGTCATCTCGGTAAATGTTTAAATGGTTAATACATGGTTAAATTAAATGATATATAAAAAAATATCAAAAAAAGTATCTCTTATTGATTATATGATTGAACTATTGAACTATCACATCCTATATTCAATATTTTTCTATTGTTAGTATAATTTTACTTGAGTGTGACCATATATTTATTTTAGTAAATGGTCATTTGCAAAAGTGCCAGTCTTTTGATTAATAAAAGGACCCCCTCACCACCCCATGTATAATCACACTAAAAACATCCTAAATTATCAACAATATAATAAAAAATCTAACCAAACCTCTTTATCATATACTAGATTATATTTTCTCACCAAAATACCAATATAATAATTCTTAATGAGTGGCCCAAAAGAGGATATTGAACTAAAAGGTAATTATTTTTAAAAAGTTATTTCAAGTTTCTTTCTTATTTTACCTCTTAAAAATATTCTATAAACATAGTAATATAATTAAATAATTATAATTATTATACTAAATTGTTATTATTTTGATTCAATAACCATTATATACCTTCCTTTCACTCTTTATAAAATGAAAACATCACACATGTTACATGAGGACTACCACCTCCACGAGATAACGTACATCATTTTTCGTCACTGTCGTATATGGCTAGTCATAAAAAATAATTTAACAAGTAAATATGATATTTATAAAATGATTATGATTCTAGAAAAAAAATTTGGCCATTATATTAATAATATTAAAAATAAATGTAAATTATTAATCTAATCTCTTAAATTGATCATAACGAGACACTTTTCTTATTGTGAATATAATTTTTACAACCTATTCAGTTGTATCAATTTTTTGTGGTTGTAATGAAAAAAAATATTATAAATTTTAGATATTATGAAACTATTTTATATCCCCTTTGACCATAGTTAATATCCTGAAACATGTTTTTAGGAATTAACCAAACAACACAAAGTTTCTTCGGAAAGAAAAAAATATACAACAAATGATTAACATATAATAATAAATAATCCTTAAAAATAAAATACACTTAAAATAATATAATAAATTAAGTATTTAATTAACTTAATTTTTTTATTGGTGAGGTTAGACACATACTCCATGTGAGTGGAGACTTGAGGTATGTATTTTCCATCTTAAACACACATCACCAATAAATATTGCATATTATTCCCCTATATTCATTTATATAATGTATATATTGACTGTTTGAAATATTATACCACGGATATATTTATACGCATGGTATTTTAAGTTCCTTCTCAATTATTTCTTTCAAGGAGGTTTTGATTTTAAAAATTGTAAGGGGTGTTATTTAAAATTATTATATTAAAAGTTTTGAAGTATTTTTTCCAACTCTTTTCCTTCTATATACATATTCATTAAATTGTTGCAAGAATGTTCTTATTTATAAAATATTTTTTTTATCTCATTTTCAACATTCACTATCTTTTTTTAAGAATTTAAATAGAAATATTTTTAACATTTTTTGTACGGGTCTTTTTTGACTTTCTTTATAAAGGTGTGAAATGAATGGTTTTTTAACATTTTTCAATTAGTCTATTTTTACCAATGATATTTCCATTATTTTTTATCATGTTTATTTTTCGTTTTTTGTTATTTTTAAAATAAAATTATATTCGCAACATTCTATCATTTTTTTTAAAATAGAGGTTAATTGTTTCTTAAAAATAACTAATGATATTTCATTGCACCGTTATAAATTTTTATCTTTTACTCTATGTTTATTATATTTAATTTTATTTTATTTTATTATTTTAATATTTTTATTTATTTATATTAAAAATTTCAATTACATCATTACACCCATTTGAAATTTAATTTCAAAGTAATTTATATGTTTTTTATAACCGCGTTATATATGATTTTTGAAAATATTTTTATAATTTCACTTCCAATTTCCTCTCTATATCTAAAAAAGTTATATCTATTATGGTGTAAAGATCATGATTATACTATAAGTTCTTCTATGATTTAATTCTTTTTTTAGATTTAATTTTGGTAACAAAAGATCAAATTTTGATGTCATGTTATGAAAAAACATTTTGAAAAGATATAAAACCTATTTTCTTTCCATTTGTTTTTAATGATATAATATATGATTGATATCATATAGAAAATATATTTATGAATTTTGATGTGTGTGGTATTATATCACCCTCTAATTCATTGTTTAAGGTTATATATCTCATGATATGATAAAGGAAAATGAGTATCTAAGGTCTCTCCACTATGGTAATTAGGTAGTGATTTCTTATCTACTATGTTATGAGAATAAAGAAGTGATTCCAATTCAATTATTTTATATTTTCATATGATTCTGTTTGTCCTAGACTCTAATGTTATGTTTCCAAGTCATTATATACATTTTATATTTCTATTATGGTCCTTATATGATCATATGATCTCATTCTATGATGATTGTATCTTACTATTCAATGATACTTTTAATTATACATTTCTGTCATTCTTATGTTATCTCAAATGATTGTGATCTAACAATTTTGAACCATTTATAATTTTACCTTACTTATCATTTGATCTCACACCTTATTATTTCCACTTCCCATGGAAATGATATACGATACTATATATTGAAGGAAGTCTTATAGACCGATGTTTTTTGGAGTTTTTGAAGAATTATTTATAATAAGTTGTTTATATATATAATATCTAAAGAAACTAAACATTTGGGTTTTGGGATTGTGAGATAATTATGGAATTTAATTTTTTAAATTACATAAAGGATGTAAAATATGTGCATATTCATCCGGGTTCACCTCATCCTAGGAATAGAATGATCTTAGACCTTAGGAATCTCAGCCCTAGATCATGTCAAAGTGAAGATGATGGGTAAAGGTGGACCCACATATATAATGATCACAACTCAATTTCATCATTATTCATCTCATGTTAGTGAAATACTCCTAGTAATGGTGGAATAGTGTATATTTATATCAATCCTGAGTTTTATTGACCCCTTATATTAACCCTTTAGTGTTTATAACATAAAAATATTTATTAAATCATTTAAGGCTGGGAATAACATCCACACCCCCCATAATCCATAATCATTTAGTCCTCTCATATTAACCCGTATTTAGGTATTACACATGGTACAGTCTCATGGGAACCATTTAATATTAAGTATTTAGTCACTCAACCATTATACATGTTGAATAATAGATATATATCTTTAAAACCATCCCACAGTCACTAAGAGCCAAACACAAGCTATCTTATATGGAGGGTACAAATCCCCTAAAAAATAAGGTTAATTGGAACCAAAAAACGTTGACTATATTAATATATGACTCAAGGATCCCATCATTGGGTCCCAAGAATAGGGATTGACTAACTTTATATCAAGTGCATGACCCTTGGTGATTGAAGTACTAATGAATATAAATTAATTGGACCATAACCAAAAAATTCATTAGACTACTCATAAAAGGTCAAGAAAAAAAATATAATAGTTTTAGGTAAATATCATATCGGTAGTGAGACCATATATCACATGTCACATGAAATCATGTATAAACCATTGGGAAAAGTTAGGTACTGCCTACCATGATCAAATAAATTATTGTTCATTGAAATTTTCTATTAGAATCATCTCTAATTATATATTCCCCACATATTTTGAAAAAACCCTCTAAATTAGGTAATAATCTATGAATAACTCTATAATAATGTTAAAAATAAGGAATGAATTGAAGAGTATGGTATACCATACCATGTGAGATCTTCTAAGACTGATAAAACTCGAATCCATTAATAAATTAAGGAGATATAGCCATGGAGATGTAATTAAATCAAGATATGGGAGCCTAGGGTTATGTGTCCTATTACAGAAAATTATAGGGATGCTCTTTAAGGATAATGTTTTATCAATTAAATTAACTTAATTTAAATTTTAAAAAACAAAATAGGAACCCACTGGATACCCATAAAAACTCAAATACAGACCTAGTTTACTACTAGGTTCCCGCCAATATGTAATTTTCCCCCTAATATCCCTCTAAAGTATACTCTCTTTATGATAGGAACATCACATACCTGGTACCAATCTACTAGTTACCTAGTGTTTTCTGTCATAAAATGAAGAACACTTTCACTATGTTTAGCTTCAAAAATACAAACCCACAGCCTTTAAAAACTCCTCCAATGACCCAAAAGCATATAATTACACATAGTTTGTAAAAAAAACTCTACATATTTTAATAGGTAGGGTGTTACAACCTCCCCACAATGAAGTAGAATGTCATCAATATGATCTATCTAGCAAAAATGGTAAACACCACCATCCATTATGCCGACATATCAGCCTCTTTCTCCCAAATCACCACTTGGATATGCCTATAATAACTATAGACTTATACCATATGTACTATACAACCATGTAGAGTCTTTTTACATTTATATTATACATAAACTGGTCCTTCCTTTAATAACACATCAGCCTCCAGCTCAATGTCCTCAACTCGGGTCACATAAGAAGATTCGGGGTGGTATTTCTTAGGTTGATATACATAGAGTATATAATGAATCACATATAGAATCTTAGAAAGTTTTAACTGTTAACCAGGGTACCCATCATCCTAAAAACATCAAATAGACCCATAGATATGAGCACCAATTTTTATTGACTCTAAATATGACAGTGTCTGAATTGAGGTGACACTCTCAAGAATACCAGGTTTCCACATCAAAGGTCATAGGAAATTATCACAATTATACATATGAATTATTTTTAACCTATATAGTTGGTAACTATTTATAGATCAATTACATAAGCTCTGAAATCTCTTGAATTTGACTCAGCCTAATAAGATTAGCTTCCCCTTTCTTTAACCAAATGACATAAATGAAAGTATCTTCCATTCAAGGTCTCAAAATTTGAAATCTAAATTGATGTTTAATAACTATTATTATATTTAAACATGGATAAATATATATAATTTACCCATAAACCACAAAAAATAAAGGACAAAGTCTCACAACATGTCCTCCAAATTTTATATTGTATAATTAAACTACCCATTGGTGAGTGGATAATATATTTTTCTGAAATACGCCTAATTATATTGTTCCTTATGCATCACCTTCAAGAATATTTATATGGATTGGGAATCCTGGTCCAAAATTTTAATTTGGGGAACAACCTAAAGATGCATTACCTTCTAGATATACAACATTCCCAACTCATAAATATATTAAGTCTCCCAGATCGACTGTAAATATAAAACCTTTTTCAACCGGTTTATAATAACTCATATCATATTTTTCCTCAAAGTGATCATGGTAACCCTATCCTGAAATCTATCATCACGTCATCTCATTCAAACCTAAGAATAGGTAATTGGTGACGAATACTTGAGAGACTCTGATGCTCAACATTCACCCACTGACATGTCAATTTTCATGTGACAAAATATGTCATATCCTTATTTATGCTAGGATATAAGTACTACCTATGGATTTCATATTACATATTGGTGATCCTTAAGTAAAGAGTAAATATATAGGAATTTAAATGTTACATAAGTTACTCACACCTTATCAAGGGGACCATAACTTATCCTTGTATATAAATGATATTGTGATCCTCTTGGGAATAAAAGGTATAAAATATCTTCTATATATATTATCCCTCATAATCGGACAATTTGATTCAGTCAACTAAATCTCATTCACCCTATTGAAAATTGAGGAGGTAATGGTTATGTCAGACAGTGTCTCCTTTCCCAAATAATCATAACCATTTAGATACATCTCAGAAAAGATTATCATGAATTCTCATTTGTCACTATCCTCCATCAGTGATTTCACTTGAATATTATTACTCAAGTCATCAGTAATGAAATTCCCCTTCCCAATGTTATATACCATATTAAAGTGAAAATATTAAATATACTCGAAACACCTTTACTTTCAAATGTTTAGCTTACAATGGGAAAATATATATTTTATAGAGTCTTTTAGTATGTATATAATATGAACCACTCACACAATAATTAGTGATAAAAACATCTTAGATTGTGAAATACCACTGAAATATCCAAATCATTAGTCAATCCATTATTCTTTTACAACCTCAACTTCCTAGATCAATAAGAGACTAAACACTTTTTATATACCATAACATCTTCCATACCAATAGTTAATACATCACAATACATAGTATACTACTTACCCGGCTTAGTTAAGGTCCATATTGATTCATATTTTAACCTACCCTTCATCCCTAGGAAGGAATTACCACATGCATCACACCACACTCTATTCTCCCCCTTATTAACTAGGACCATGATGGTCCTTTTCAATTATTAGAACTATTAAATGAATCTTCTATTGTTTCTTGTTAATTCTAGGAAGTTGTGAATATCAAATATGTTCTTAGTTCACTCCCAATAAAGAACAACCACAACCTTCTTAGGGTCCACTAATATACCATTTTTTAATTCGCATTCCCAAATAAGAGAAACTCAATAATCCAAAAATTAAACATAAAAAAAACATTGAGTATGGATGATGATCTCTTAGTGTGTTTTGGAAAATCTATAGATGTCCAGAATGGTTCTCAGTCAACTGGGAGTATAAAAAAAATTCATTGATAAACATGGCCTCAAAGGAATCCAGATATTGATAGAAGACCCTTTTAATTTGGGATATGAATATTTTTGATTAATTCTTAAATCCAAAGAGTATCATGATATACTCATACATGTTATACATACTCATGAAATCACTATAAATAATATCAAAGTCCTCATACACAACTTGTAATAATCTGAACTCAATTAGATCTTAGTGGATTACATAGATCCCCTGAAAGGTCTAATAATTCATCTATATAAGGGATGGGATACTTGTTCATGAATATTAATTAATTCAATCCTAATTAATCTATAAATAATTGCAATGAACCATTACTATTATTTTTAACTAAAGCAGGATCATCCTAAGGGGATGTTCTCATGTGAATAAAAACTCCCACCTAATTGTTTTATAAATAAACATTCAACTCTCTAATATTTATAGGATTTATTCTATAAGTAGGAATAAATATAGTATTTGTACTTGGAATAATATCAATCACAAACTTGAACTATATTTTCCGTTGAAATGCTAAAAATACCTTACAAATACATTCTAGAGATGGTAAGTAATAATAGTAAATAATTTTTAATTCATTACCTAATATTCTATGACAATTCTATACAACTAAGATTATATTACCCCATAGATACCCATGGTCAAGCCCTGAATGTCCTTCCTACCAATCATACTCCGCAACATAGGTATAATAACCATAATACATGTAAAAGATAGTTTTTAGTGATAATAGTCTATTTGTTCTTGTTATCAAGTCAACAAATCTATCACATGGATAACATTGAAACTACTAACATACAATATAAATAAATCCTATAAAAACCTATAACAACTAATAATGATTAAACACCCCATAAATCATGGATACCCATTGATTTCACCCCTATGGGATTATCAAAGAGACATAACCCCATAAATATAATATATCATGATCCATATATACTAAAAGAACTTGGAAGATATAACTGAATTTGATACACCTATATTTAATAAAATAAAAGCAATAATGGATACCGATATAATCATAACTCAAATGTTCGATGTCCCCTCACTGTGATTAGTAGGTGTTGGCTCGATATCATTAAAATAGCCTTACCATTATCCTCTTACGTAGAATTCATATCCTCAGATACCCCGAGAAAAAATATTTCATTTCACATACTAACCTTAAGAACCAAGACCAGCTTTGTGTCCTAGCCATCCAAAAAAACTCTAACTACTACCTTGAGGTAAAACACTAGATAAAACCATTGATCCTTGAGCCTAGTAGTCACTAAAACAATTTTTTATTTGATAAATGATCTTAAAAACACTAAATAATACCCACATAACCATAATATCAAAATCCCAAAAGTTTTTTCAATCAATGTGTTCATGTATTCCTCCCTCTATCATAATGGTAACAAGTATGAGGAATTAATCCATGCTAGGAAGAAGATAATCCAAAAAAATTACTAGAAAACCTCTCACCAGTCAAGTATGAATCATCGTATCCAAAATTTTGGCTACCTGAGGATCCATTAAAAAATCCAACATGAGATCTAGACTGAATTAAATTCCTACCATTGGATAGGTACCTCTTTTTAATGAGGTCCTAGTTTAAAATATCTAAAAATACATAATCAATAATATGTTTACCTAAGTCCAAATTTAATATTGTAACCTATACTCAAAATTATGAACTGTGATAGTCTGTTCACTCCCCATTGAGGGTGTAATTCAATGAAACTTAGTAAAATAGGATAAATTATAACATCATGTGAGATAATCCACATAGCGATGCCCTGAGATGGTCGGCCACATGACCTCAAGACCACCCCCACCCATACAACAGAGGCTACAAACTAGAAGTGAAGGCCTAGGGTATGTCCATAGGTATATTATGCCTTCATAATTCAAAGTGGATTGCAATATTAATCAGTATTGAAAATAAAAAAATATTAATAAAAATATGGATTAATAATAATGAGGAATCTAAATAATAAATAGATACAAAATTATGATGATGATCATGTAGCTTTAAAAAATTGGGTAGACAGGGAAATAAGGGATACATGCATATACTACATGCTATAAATTATGAAAAATTCCCAAAATAATCTACAATTAGCATTACAAGAATAGGATCCGTCCCTTTATCTAGTACTTCATCCAATAAATTAGAATCAAGAATCAAAAGTTAGACACTTCCCTTTATTTATACTTGCAATAGTGAACTCTGCTTGGGTACCAAGGGCAGCCTAAGAAGGATGTGAGATATACTTAGTAGGTAACCACCAAAGGTGTCTAGATCAATCCAACATGTTCATGTAAATTGAGCAGTGTGCCAATATTAATTAATACAATGTAGTAAATAAATAAATAATATACATTTGATTGGGTTCCTCTTGGGATACCTTTCCAATTCTACCTACTTCAGCCTAATTAAATTATATCAAAACCATGTTATCCGTTAAAATTAAGGTGAATTGTATAATGTATAAAGGGATTCCATAGATAAGGTATAAAATCTGAATTCTCCCCAAGCACGTAATTTTTCTAAGAAGACATGACCCTGAAATTCCAAGAACACATCTTTATTCATTAATTTTAAATTAACCTTATAATTTAAGAACATTCACCCTTATACCATCCAATGTGTTCTATAATGGATCCCCATGTATCAATCTAAGGAAACTATTTATATATCTAATGACATTGGATTCCATCCGAGGCATCCCATAAATGATATCCCAAGTATCACTCTCAATATGGTTTGAAACAACTAAACCTCCATGTTTGTCCCTGGTATCTCACGTAGGGGTCTGAGTCTCACTTGTGTCATGGTATAACCATCTCTCCACCAATATCATCCAGGGGCCTCCCCTATGGAACCGGTATTAGTCATATGTAGGTAGATAAAAAGCATAGTGATCCCATCTAAGGAATAACTATTATCACCCTCGGTTTATTTACAATTCCCTATCCAAAACTAATTATAATCATGATGATCTTGTCCAAGGTTTACTTATGTTGGGATCCTTGAATCTCCCTTGGGATAATGTGAGGGTATGATTTGGTTACTAATATTATCCCATTTATCAAGGAAAAACATTTAAACATGGTTAACAAGTTTTCCAATTCATATGATTCAAGTAAATCAAGTATGGTATAAGGCATTGGATATAATCAAAAGGTTTATCATTTCCTATAAACATCTAACAATAAATTATATTTAACAAAAGGCTACCACACACCTAAAACGTGATTGATAAAATCAAATGAAAGATAAATTCCTAATTTAAGGAGGGGCACACCCAAAGGGGTGGCTTAGGTCAATGAGATTAACCAAACAGTTGTTTCTCCACCCTCTCAAGGCGTACCATGAATGGAAAGAATCTAATTTTATTAATTTAAAAATTTATAAGTGTAAACATAATGGTATTCTATAGGGAATAATGGATCATGGTATATAATGTAACAAAATCTTAGGAAACAAGATAGAAAAACTACCTTAGGATCGTAGTGACATCTTAATCCAATGTCGGCCCTTGAATCGATCCAGAATGGGAGATAATGGAAGAATCAACAAATAACCTGAAAAAGTGTTAAATGAGGTCATATAAAAATATAACAACATAGGTGAAGATCAACTAAGAATGTAAGGAATAGGAGTGTAGATCTTACACTTAGATTTCCAATACATCTGATGGTGAAGGAAACATGTGACAGATGATAGAGATACCAAACCCCTAGAAACTTGAGGGAGGAGAGATATAATGTTTGGTTTGTCCACTAGAGGAGGAAAAAATGAAGTTTGAGTGATTAAAAACATGATTGGAGTAAAATGGTAAAATCCTCCTTAAAATTGGAGTTTCATGGTTTTGAAACAAGTTTGGAAAAACTATGCACCCCCTGTGTGTCATCTACTTCTCGAGGATCCCCCCCCCCCCCGCATGGGTTGTCTACACATTTTGACTAACCATACACAGCCCATGTAAAATGGATATATGACTTGTCTGAGACAAGGTGTATGGTAATTCACCCTAGAATTCATGGTTTCAAACAAACTATGTGGCCTCCCCTATGTAATGAGTGACTCACATTGTTGAGTCACATGGATAGCCCAAATTGTGTGCTAACCATGCAACTCATTCTGCCTCCTTAAATTCTAGATCTCCAAGATCCAAACAAGCCCCAGAATCTTCCAAAAAAACACATAAGCAATTATATCCCATGAAAAGATTAAAAAAGAGATTTTTAATACTAACTAAACCTATTTTTTACCTCTATGAAAATTTGTGATGTAACATTCTCCCCTCATTAAAACAACTTATCCATGAGTTTGCCTTCTGGGGGTGGTAAAACATCATATGAGAAATGTTTCAGCCACTTTGTATGTTCATAGGACTCTCTCTCCTAGGGATTATCATGAACATGGTCTTGTTTCCATAGCACATGTACCATAGGGTCTGACCTACCACAGAGAGCCTTCATGATTCGATCAACTATATTTATCAAATGCTTTAAGAAAAACACATCTTCCTTCTTCTCAATGTTCTCGTGGTCAAAAAAATGAGATGGGTCCTCATGATACTAGAATATCTATAATAAATGGAATACATCATGCATGGCTCGTTATCTATTAAGTAACTACAACGGATATGCTACTGACCTAACTCTCTCAACTATCTCAAAAGGCCCAACATAATGTAGTGATAGCTTGCCCAATCTCTAAATTTGTCTATGAACCAATCAATGTGATACTTGTACAAAGACTCAATGTCCCGACTCAAACTCCATTGGTCTATGGAAATGATTGATACAATACTTATTCCTAGACTAAGTTGTAGTACTATGCATCTGAATCATCTATACTTTCTATAAAGTCTCCTGAACAAGACAAAAGCCCATTATAGCTACCTCACCAACCTCTAACCATCATAGAGGTGAAGAGCATGTAACACTGTGAGGTAACTCATATAGAGTCATTTGAATCATTGCCTGAAAAATTTTATTTTGGAAAAACACTAACAAAGGTATATGTTTCTCCCATGAACCTCCAAATTCAAGGATGCAAGTCAAGTGCATGTCCTCCAATACCTAAATCATTCTCTCGGATTTCCCATTAGTCTATGGGTGATAAGATGTACTCAAGAGAACCTGTGAACCCAATTCCATTTGCATACATTCCTTAACCATGATGTAAATTGGGAATCTTGGTCAAATACAATAGAACATGGAACACAGGTGCTCTATACCTCGTCAACTGAGAAGGTATCCTATACTGGTAGGAAGTGTATGACCTTGTTCAACCTATCAATTATCACTTATACTTCATCGTTTCCCCAAGGTGATGTCAGTAATACCATCATGAATTCTATGGTGACATCATTCCATTTTCACTTAATAATTTATAGATGCTATAGAGTTCTTGCATGACACTAATACTCCACCTACACATACTGACTGGTGGAACACCTCATGATGAAACATGCAATTTACCACATTACACCCTGACACAAATAATAATGGTGTCCACATTATTACATATTTGTAATCCCAGGGTGAAATTCCAAAATAGAGGCATGATATTTCCCACATCAGCTCTTCTCGTACATCAGTAGGCACGCATATATATCCATGAGTGAGTAGGTTCTCATTTCTATCAACAACCCAACCATATGGTGGTTTCTCACATAAGACACTCTCCCTCCAGATGAGACCCTTGGGATCTGATATTTGTATCCTCCAAAACCATCCCATAAGAGAGGATGTCACTACTACAACTTTAAAAATAAACTACATGTGTTTTTCCTTCCCCTCCAAGTGTATCTTAGAAAATCCATCGGTTGCCTCACTCCTGGCCTCCTGGATAACATGCGTCTGAGTCTTAAATATCAAGGTGTCAGCCACTACATTACCATTCTTGGGTTTATAAGAAATCTAAATGTTAAAAAAATATAGGTACTCAACCCACCTGCACTACCTCAGATATGTGTCTCACTATATGGAGATATATTTCAGACTTCTTTTGTCCATGTAAACAATGAACCACTCACCCAACAAGTAGTTCCTCTAACAATATAAGGCATGGACCATGGTATTTAGAATTAGGTAATGCATAGGGTAATTTCACTCCTGAGGTTTCAACTTGTTGGACCCATATTTGAAAAACCTATATCCCTGCAATAAGACTACTCCTAGAATGATTCTTGAGCATTATAGTAAATAGTATAGCTTCTTTCTAGATCTAATTGAATCAATATTGGTGAAGAAGTCATTCTTCCCTTTAAATCTTGAAAACTTTTCTCAAAAGATTCAGACCAGATGAACTTCACACCCTTCTTAGTCAGGCCCATAATAGGTGTTTCAAGGCATGATAAATATGGAATGAATATCCTTTAATAACCATCCATCCCCAAGAAACTATATACATAAAACATATTCCATGGTTTTTCCTAGGAAACCATGGTGCTCACCTTCTCTGGGTCATGATATATTCCTATATCTGAAATAATATGACCCAATGAGTGAACCTTGTTGATACAAAAGTGTAATTTTCTACGATTTTTATAAATATGGTTCTCTCTCAGTGTATTCAACAAGATATCAAGATGTTTTTCATGGTCATGTATTTTCTGAGAATACATCAATATTTCGCCAAAAAAATACTACCAAAAATGAATCTAGATATGGGCGGAATCCATGTTCATCCGAGATATAAAAAATAAAGGTGTGTTTGTAAGGTCAAACAGTATAACCTGATACTCATACAAGTCATAAAAATTTCTAAAAATTGTATACAGTTTTTTAATGGCCTCACATGTACCTGAGGGAAGCCCAACATTAAATATATCTTATAAAAACCCATTTCTCCTCGACGTTGGTCGAATAGGTCATCTATATGAGGAAGTGGATACTAGTTCTTCACCATAATTTGGTTTAATCGGTAGTAATCTATGCACAACCTGAGGGTACTATCCAACTTATTGGGGAAAATGATAGATGAACCCCATGGTGATGTGACGAGTTAGATAAAACCATTTTCTTCAAGATCTTTCAATTTCTTATTAATCTACTAGTTTTATATTGGTTTTATCATATAGGGAGGAATGGAAACTGGTGCCACAACTGAAACTAGATCAATGGTGAACTCTATCTCTCCCTCTTAGGAGGCAAGATAGATAATTAATCATGTAAAATTTCCCTAAAAAGATCCACAATAGGTGGGAATTCTACAAGCTATATTCTCCAGTCACTCATGAAGAGACTAGCCATTTGGGTTGTCACCTAACCCATCCCCTGATGCTCGGGTCCAGATCGACTATCCCGGATATCCCATTCTCCCTTATTAATATATATTCTACCATTTTGTGATGTAAATGACAAACTCTGACGATAGAAATCAACATGGGCATAATAATGCACTTGCTAGTCCATTTTGAGAATAAAGTTGAAGCCATCCATCTTGAGGGTGAAGAAATTCCATAAGAAATGGTAACCACCTATCTTAAGGGGAACTCCTTGAACTGGTGTATACCCTCCAATTAAACCCCTAATGGTGTGTCTATAGTCATAATCCTACTAAAGTACTCAATCACTAGGCACATACTTCACATAATTTTGGAAGATATAAAATAGTTTGATTCACCTATATCAAATAGGAAAAAACTAAAGTATAGGATACCAAAATAGTTATTCTTATAGTAGAAGTACCTAGACTCTACTCCTCATGTGTAGGTTGTACTGCATAGATATGGTCTGATCATTGACCCTAAAATGAAACCTGAATAGCATGAGAAGGTCTACTTTTTTAATTTTGAGCCTCCAAGGCCTAACATCCTCAGCCACGACTACCCCCTCAGCTTGATCGGTTGATCGAAGGCCAAATCCCATCATGATGTGGATTCACTAATCCTTTACTTGAAGGTAATGTTGGAATAGATCCTCTCTCACTAGATATATGAGGAAAGGTTTTGTATAATCATTCAAGGTGACCATCCTTCCACAAGCTCAACCCTCGATCGAGTTCCACATACACTAGGGATTCCTATAAACTATCCTACCACACTAGTGAAACACTATATAACTATTGATACATATCATAGTTCTAGAACTAACCCCACATGAACCCTTGAAACGATGCTTCATGTTTCTCGATAAACTGTTCCCCTACCTGAAAGTTGAACCTCTCTAGATCACATTACCATCTGCCCTCAGGTTCCACTCGGTGATGAGGTTCTAGTTCACAATTATTGTAATGGTGTTCAGTTGGAAAACATTCTTATATGATCATACGACATAAATAATCCCATCCTCAAAATGCCTTATAGTGTTCATCTCTTCACTAGATAAAGTTGGTTTAAAATTCTAAATCATGGTAAAATGATCAGGATATTCCATCACTAACACGGAACCCTGCTGTAGTTGCATAAACCAATGGGATTGATTTTCTTATAACATTTACGTGAATAAGTAGTCATATAAAGATTTCTAGAATCCTACCCATACCATACCCTAATGAAGTCCTTCCTGGGTAATCATGTCCCACCAAAATTTCTCAAAATCATGAAGCATATATCTAGCAATATTGTGTTTGTGCATTTTTATATTCCCTTTAATTTGATTTCATATGGTTTTTTATTACTTTTCTTTTATATTTTGATGAAATTTTAATTTATGTTATTTGGATTTTTGTGATTTTTATCACATTGGAAAGGTAATATATTGACCTATACTTTCTTAGTTAATAATGAAGTTTTAAAATGCGTATATATTTCTCTAAAAAATCAATGAAGTTGCTACTATGGTTTGAAAATGCGTATCTATTTCAAAGTATAGTTTATTGTCCTTACGTTTACTATTAATACCATATGTTACGTTACTATTTGTGAATAGTTCAAAGTATGGTTCATTATCCTTATGTTTACTATTCATACCCTACGTTACATTACTCTCCATGAATAGTGCAAATTATGGTTCATTATCCTTATGTTTACAAATCATACCCTATGTTACATTTACAATTCATTAGTAGTGTAAAGTATGGTTTATAATCCCTACATTACGTTACTATTCATTTCACAAAGTATGGTTTGGAAACCATACGTTAAATTTCATCATCCCTACTCTACATTATTACTCAACATCCCTACGTTACATTACTATTCATTCTGAAGTTATTGTTCATCCCGTGCAATTTTGTTAAAAATTGATTTTCTGCATATATATGGATTATTTTTTAACAAATATTTTTGGAAAAAATTATCATTATATATAAGAATCATAATCAAAGAGTTTTTAATGTTTTTTGATATATTTAGAGATAAAATTTAATAAAAATTTTCAATGTATTTTACAAATACATTTGGACGTTTCAAAATTGTTTAAATTCAAATGTTTGAATTTAATTTCAGAATCTTTTGTTAGTTTTTTGGAACTGTTTTTACTACGTTTAAAACATTTTAAATGGATTTAGAATAATGTGTTAAATCATTCAATTATTATATTATTATGGATATTTTATTGGAAGACTTATTCCAAAAAAAAATTGAATTGTTTTAATAGATATTTATTCTACAAGAATAAAGAAGAAATGAGGCTGCTATTTTCATGGAGATATTTATGTGAGATCTTGACTCAATTTATTTTGAATATCCAATGGAAGCAGAGATTCTTCAACTATTATATATTTTATTCTCTATATATATCATTCTCTCTTATAGGAGAATGAATAAAATTGCAATAACAAGAGGATGTGATGTGAACTATGAACCTGTTGTGCATTTGAAATGTCCTGTGACACTACTTCACCACCTTCTCGTTCTCTAAAGTACCAAATTAATTCTGCATCGACTACAATTTCATTGAAGAGACGTGTTGATCAAAACCTCATGAACCAGTACTTGTGCTTTTTTTATCTTATCTTTCATCTGGTTCTGAGTTTGTAACGCTACTTCTCATCTCTCACAAGAACTCTATTTTTCTCTTTATGATTTTGCACACAAAATAATTATTTGTTGTTATTTTTCTTCAAGTTGTGACTCCAGGATTCTAAAGTCAGAATCTTAGGGTTTTGACTCCTTGTATCTAAAGTCAGGACTGTTTGGGTTGTGACTACCATTGTCTAAAGTCATGTTGTAAGGGTTGTGACTCCCCACACGAAAGCCATTGTGATGGTTATCCCACCACTAGAAAAGGATTCTGAAATTGGGTTATAATTCCCCTTTAAAAATAATTTTTAATGCACATGTATCTCTCACCGAGTAGAGTGTTATAAGAGTAGAGTAGGCCCACTTTAGACCACACTACTATAAAAAATTCCTTTCCTTATTTAATTTTATTGCTGCTAATTCACCTAGATAAATAACTTTGATAATTAATTTTATTAATCAATTCATTTGATTAAAATATTTAATCTACCATATCTAACCCCCCTCTAGACCATTTACCATTACCATGTCTGACGTAACAATTTGTATCAGAGAATAACCTTCTTAAGAATAGTTTTCCCCTTTTATTATATTTCTAAATACCAAATATTGGTTTCATTGGTTGTTCCTTCTGGAATTTATCCAACCACTTTTTTTATAGTATGATTTTATATTTTATTATGCTAACCTATTCCTAGACCTCACCATATAATGATATAGATCTTATAATATGGAAGGATTGAACCAGAATAGTGATTGTTTTCTTTAGAAGCCAGCACATTTTGATGGCAATGATTATGGATATTGGAGATCACGAACGGAGGTATACCTCAAACAATTGATCATTGAGCACTGGTCTATCATGCCCAAACAATACAAACTGCATGAAGCCGACCCAAATACTCTTATAAGAATTGATTCTACTAGATATGTTTTCAATTAAAAAGTTTTTGATATTATATATTGTTCTATTAACGGAATTATTTTTAGTTACGTGTCTGCATGCAAGACAACTCATGGGATTTGGAATATTCTGCAAGTTACTCACCTTGGATATGACAAATTGATCTGAACCAAGCTTGGAATGCTTCGTGATGAGTATCAAGACTCCAAGATGGGTGAAGATGAAACTGTAAACCAAATGTTCCATAGATTCACAAGCATTGGGAATGGAATTATTTCACTTAAAGAAGATAGGGAAAACCCTATACTTGTTGAAAGAGTCCTACGAGAATTACCATAGAAATGGAGTGCAAAGAAGGTTTCTATTGATGAAAGTAATAACTTCAAAGAGTACACACTTGATGAATTGATTGGATCACTATTCCAATATGAACTAGAACTGAAGAACATATCGGATAAGGAGACAAAAAAAGGTGTAGATTTTGAGTATGTAAATTTTATTTTTAATGAATCTTCTGATTCTGATCTACAGGATATTGAAATAAAATACATGGCTCAGATTGTAACTGGAGTCTACAAAAGAATGGAAATGAAATGATTCAAAAACCAATTTAGAAAAAATCCTCAAAAACAAAAATATAAGGGAGATAAGAAAGGTGATACAAATTAAAATGATTCAGATGTATCTTTTTATGAGGCCAGGAAGAAAGGTCATATCAAACCCAATTGCCCTGAACTAAAGAATAAATAAAAATACAAAAAGAAGGATAGAAAGGAATTGACAACCTACTAGAGTTGAACTGAAGAATCTGATTCTAGTGAAAAATATATAAATGAAAAAGAATTCGCTAACATGTGCTTAATGTCATCACTAAATATGATTAGTAATTCTAGATATTTTTCAGAATGTTCTTATTCTGAATATGAATCTAAAACCCCCAATGTTTTTAATTAAATAATGAAATTGAATGATTAAGAAAAGATATTTTCAAAGTTGCTGATTTATATAATAAAAAAATATAAGATAACAAAAAATATTTCTAAAAAAAATTAATTTTTCACGAAAATTAAAAGTTAACAAGCACTCCTTATTATTCCCATTCAATAGTTTATGATAATTTAAAAACTACTCAAGATTTGAATGAGAAATTGAAAAAAGAAGTTGATTGTCTTAAATAAAATGTATTTTCTTCTATTAAAGGTTCTAAAAAATATCATGAGATTATTTATTTGAATAAAACTGATAAAAATAAAGATGGTTTTTGTTGTGATATATGATTACCTCAAATGTATAGAACCCATTTTGTTAAAAGTAAAAATGGTGCTACTTCAACTGTTACTTTTTTTAATGTGGCATGAATGGTCACTATGCCAATGACTACTCACTTATATTTGAAAAATAATTGGAATTTAAAAAACATAATATTTCTAAATCCTTGTTATTGAGAGTACCTTACAATACATGTTTAAATTTTGTATGGGTGCCTAAAAATTGTATTACTAATCCTATTGGACCCAAAGTATCTTGGGTACCAAAACTTTCAAGTAATTGATTTTTGTAGAAAAAATGCCTTGGATGTCTCAATAATGATATATGTTACATAGACAATGGATTCTCTAGGAATATAACTAGATACCCATCAAGGTTTACTCATACTACACATGCGATGTAGGCACTAATACTTTTGGAGACAATTACAAAGGAAATGTAAAAGGTTTTGGTAGAGTTGGTATTTCAAATTCTACATTTATTTCAAAAGTTTTATTTATTGAAGGTTTACAACATAATTTAATTATTATATCACAATTATGTGATGATGGAATGGAAGTTAAATTTCAAAATGATAAATTTTTAGTTTTTAATGATGATTATTATTTATTTTATGCTAACCGTAAAGATAATATTTATACTATTGATTTTGCTGAACTAACTGCTCAACATGTAATGTGTTTGAATGATGTAAAGAATAACAGCATCCTTTGGCACCGATGTTTAGGTCATGATAATTTTATAATTCTGCATAATATCTCAAATCATAAGAATGATATATATCTTCCTTCATTGAAGAAAGAACAACTTCAAGTTTGTGACACCTTCATGAAAGAGAAGAAACACAAAATTCCATTTAGACCTATCAATCAGATAAGTACAAATAAACCTTTACAGTTAGTATATCATGGTTTATTTGGTCCATCATAAATTTCTATCCTTGGTGGAAAGAAATATACTTTAGTTATTGTTGATGATTATAGTAGATTTACTTGGGTATGTTTTCTTGCTCATAAAAATGATACTTTAACTAAATTCACTAATTTTGTAAATTAATTCAAAATGAAAAGGGTTGTATGATTATTTCTATTCATAGTGATAAATGAGGTGAATTTCATAATTTATATTTTGAAAATTTCTCATAAAATAATGAATATTTTCATAATTTCTCTTCTATTAGAACACCACAACAAAATGGTGTTGTAGAACAGAAAAATATAACTCTTATTGAAATAGATCGAACTATGTTCAGTGAATATAATCTACCAAGATATTTTTAGGCTGATTCTGTTTTATATGCATGTTATATTCCAAATAGAATTATTATTAGACCTTTTCTAAAGAAAAATCCTTATGAATTATTCAAAAATAAAAATCCTAAAGTTAGGTATTTTAGAGTTTTTCGCTGTAAAGTTTCTATTTTAAATTCAAAAGATAATTTACATAAATTTGATGTTAAAAGTGATGAAGTTATTTTTCTTGGTTATTATAATAATAGTAAAGCTTATAGATTTTATCATAAAAGAACAATGGTTATTAAAGAATATGTTTATGTTATGTTTGATTAAATAATGTTAAAATAAATTCTAAATCTAATGTTATTGATGATGGGTTTATAGATTTTAATTTTGGTGAAGATATTCCTAAAGATAAGAATGAATTAATTGAGGGGGAGCATAATCCTTCTCAACTTGTCCTAAGATCATGGAAGATTCATAAAGATAATCATGTTGAAAATGTAATTGGTAATGTTGATTCTAGTGCCAATACCAGAAATTCTATTTTAAATTATTATTTCATCTCTGCTTTTATTTCTGATTTTGTTCCAATTAATATTAATGATGCTTTAAAAGATGAAAACTAGATTATTTCTATGAAATATGAATTAAATTAGTTTGTTAAAAATAATGTATGGACTTTAGTAGAATTGTCTAAAGATAAGTAGCTAATTGTAACTAAGTGGATCTTTAAAAACAAGCTGGATGAATCTAGACAGATTGTTAAAACAAAGACAGATTTGTTGCTCAAGGATACTCTCAAGAAGATGGTATAGATTTTGAAAAATAATTTCCACCTATTTCTAGGTTATAGGTAATTA
Source organism: Viscum album (assembly GCA_963277665.1). Taxonomy (NCBI): domain Eukaryota; kingdom Viridiplantae; phylum Streptophyta; class Magnoliopsida; order Santalales; family Viscaceae; genus Viscum; species Viscum album. Next base: position 1,786,422,831 of record OY728150.1, read on the forward strand.
TAATTTTGTTGGCTTTTGCGTGTTTTCAGGGTTTTAAATTATATCAAATGGATGTAAAAAGTGCGTTCTTAAATGGTTTTATAATTGAAGAATTTTATGTTTCTCAACCCCCTAGTTTCGAAAATGAAAAATTCCCCAACCATGTTTTTATATTATCTAATGCTTTATACGGTCTCAAACAAGCACCTCGTGCTTGGTAAGAAAGACTTTCATTATTCTTATTAAAAATGGTTTCAAGAAAGGCAATGTTGATCCAACTCTTTTTATTAAAAGATATTTTGAAGATATTTTAATTGTTCAGATCTATGTTGATGATATAGTTTTTGGATCATCTAGTGAAATAATTTTTAATGATTTTTCTTTTTTGATGTCTTATGAATTTGACATGAGTTTAATGGGTTAAGTAATGTTCTTTCATAGAATTCAAATTTCTCAAAGGAAAGATGGAATTTTTCTTAATCAGTCTAGGTATGTAAAAGATTTAGTTAAACGATTTGGTCTTGATTCCTATGAATCCATGAAAACTCCTTTGGGTAATAATTGTAAATTAGATAGTGATGCATATGGTAAATCGGTTAATTTTACAGTTTATAGAGGCATGATAGGTAGCTTGATATTTTTTACTGTATCTAGAGATGATATCATTTTTACTGTTTGTTGATGTGACAGATTTCAAGAAGATCCTAAAGAAAGTCATATTAAATATATAAAAATAATAATTAGACATGTTAAATGAACTATTAATTATAGTGTATTCTATCCAAAATATAACTATTTTGATTTAACATCTTATTAGGATTCTGATTTTAGAGGATGTAGATTTGACCGAAAAAGAAAATCAGGTGTGTGTCTTTTTCTAGGAAAATGTTTAATTTCATGGTTATCTAAGAAACAATTATCCATTACTTTATCTACTACAAAATCTGAGTATATCTCTTCTACTATTATTTGTGCTCAAATTCTATGGATTAAGATAACCTTATGTGATTTTGGTGTGTATATTTATAATCTACTTATTTATTGTGATAATACATCTGTAATTTCTATATCTAAAAACCCCTTACAGCATTCAAGAATAAAATATATTGATCTTAGATTTAATTTTATTCGAGATCATGTGAATAAGGGTGATATTATATTAGAATTTATTCCTTCTGAAAATCAGCTTGAAGATATTTTTAAAAATATTTTAGACTCTTCTCAGTTTGTGAAAATTAAATTTTCTCTTGGTATGTTGGAATTGTAAATTTTATTTACTGCATTTCTTAGGGGTTTATTGTTTTCAATTTTTTTTTTACAAAATAGGGGAGTAGTTTTGGAGAGAAATAAGTTGATTTTTGGGAGAATTAATTTGGTTTTAATCATTTTAAAAATTCATTTATGGTCTAAATATTTTGGATTTGTAATCAAACAAAAAGGGGGATATTTTTTGTGCATGTGCATATTTTCTTTAATTTGATTTCATAAGATTCTGTTTGATTACTTTTACTATGTATTTTTATGATATCTTAATTTATATTGTTTGGATTCTTTTTATTCTTATCACATTTTAAAGATAATATATTATCTATACATTATTAGTTATAAAGGAAGTTTGAAAATTCTTATTTCATTCCCTAAAAATTTTATGAAGTTTCTACTATGGTTTTAAAAACTCTACATTTCACTATTTCAAAAAATTTCTTTATTTATTTTAATTAAACATATAAAGTTATCGTATTTGCATGAAATCTGATTATATAGAAATATAACATGTTTATCTTTATTTCATTAGTTTACATCAAAGTCTAAAAATATCATTTGAATGGACTTTTAATTAATTGATGTTATGTTATTCTGTTTTGTAGTAGGAGTTTTTCAAAAATAGTTTTTCTTCTAATTTTTTGATGATTTTGGAATTCATATATTTCATTTTTAATTGATTATTTTTTTCCTGGAAAGCTAACATGTTTTTCTACAAATCATAAGTTTTGACCAAGGTCAGAATATGTTGTTATGATCCATTAATAATTTGTTGAAGTTTGTCAATATATTCTCCAGATTTTTTAGGAAAGTATGGTTTCTGTTCATGGAAAGTGAAAAGTATGGTTCATTATCCCTATGTTTTCTATTCATACCCTATGTTATGTACTGTTCATGAATAGTGCAATGTATGGTTCATTATCCTTGCATTTACTATTTATACCCAATGTTATTTTTATTTTTCATGAATAGTGTAATGTATGGTTCATTATCCTTACGTTTACTATTCATACCCTATGTTATGTTTACTATTTATAAATAGTGAAAAGTATGGTTCATTATCCTTACGTTTACTATTCATACCCTACGTTAGGTTTACTATTCACGAATAGTGAAAAGTATGATTCATTATCTTTATATTTACTATTCATACCCTACGTTAAGTATACTATTCACGAATAGTGCAAAGTATGGTTTATGATCCTTACATTTACTATTCATACCCTACGATACGTTTATTGTTCATGAATAGTGAAAAGTATGGTTTATCATCCCTACATTACATTAATGTTCATTCTGAAAAGTATGGTTTGGAAACCATACGTTACTGATCATCATCCCTATGCTACGTTACTGTTTATCATCCCTATGCTATGTTACTATTCATCATCCCTACGTTATGTTACTGTTCATTCCGAAGTTAATGTTCATTCAGTGCAATTTTATAAAAATTTGATTTTCTGCATATATATGGATTATTTTTTAACGATTTTTTTTTGAAAATTCTCATTAAATAAAAGGATCATAATCAATGAGTTTTTATGTTTTTGGTGCTATATTTAGAGAGAAAATTTAATAAATATTTTCAATGTTTTTACAAAAAAATTTGGACATTTCAAAATTGTTTAAATTCAATTGTTTGAATTTAATTTTAGAATCTTCTGATAGTTTTTTGGAACTATTTTAACTATGTTTAAAATATTTTAAATCATTCAATGCTTTTATTATTATGGATTTTTATAGGAATACTTATTCAAAAAAATTTATATTGTTTTATTAGATATTTATTCTACAAGAATAAAGAAGAAATAATTCTACTATTTTCATGGAGATATTTATAGAAGCTCTTAACTCAATTTATTCTGAATATCCAAAGGAAGTGAAGGTGCTGCAATTGAAATATATTTTATTCTCTATATATATCATTCTATATTGCATGTAAATGAATACAATTACAATAAAAAGAGATATTGTTGTGAAATTTTAACTTATTGTGCATTTTCAATGTCCTTTGACACTCTGCTTCACCACCTGCTTGTTCTCTCAAGTGCCGAATTAATTCTACTTAAACTATAATTGCATTAACGAGACATGTTAATCTAAACCTCACGAACCAGTACCTGTGCTTTAATTTTTATCTTCTCTTTCATATAGTTGTGATTCTATAACACTACTTCCCTTCTCTCGCACGCACTCTATTTTTCTGTTTATGGTTTTGCACACAAAATCATTATTTATTATTATTTTTCCTCAGGTTGTGACTCCTAGATTCTAAATTCAAGATCTAATGGTTGTGACTCCCTATATCTAAAGTCATGACTATTTGGGTTGTGACTCCCAATGTCTAAATTCAGGTTGTAAGGGTTGTAACTACCCACACAAAAGTTAGTGTTGTGTTTATCCCTCCACTAGAAAATAATTTTTTAATTGGGTTATGATTCCACTTTAAAAATTATTTTTAGTGCACAAGTATCTCTCTCCTTGTAGAGAGTTAAAAAAGTAGAGTAGTCCCACTTTGGACTGAACTACTATAAAAAACATCCTTGCGTTATTTACTTTTTCTGCTACTAATTAACCTAAATAATTAACTATGATAATTAATTTAATTAATCAATTCAATTTTTAAAAAAAATTTATCTGGTGTATTCACCCACCCTCTAGACCATCTTCCATTACCTGATCTAACCTAACAGATTAACCTTCCACTTTGGAGGTGTCTATATATGCTCAATGATCGACAACATGGCCATGAGCCCTGACATAGTATCCTAAGGACTATTATCCCCCAAAAAGGTGGGAGGATGATGCTGGTGTAATTCTCACATCAGCTATTCCATATTTAGAAAAAGTCACTGAGCACCCTATATGGATTTCATGAAGTGGAAGAAACTATCAATGAACTGAGAATCAGCACCTAGTGGAAGATCAAATAGAGGTTCCTCAAGTGTAATTATAGGAAGTAATATGGGTGGCTCAAGGACCACCACCATAAGAGCATGGTCATCACCACCCTCCTGGAGCATGACTCGAGGACATTGAGATTGAATAAGTATACAATTGACAAGTGCATGCCTCAGATACGATTTACAATAGATATGATACTAGAAAAAAGAAAAAAGTGTGAGTCTAAGCCCACTAAAAAATAGGTCACACCTCAAGACCTACTCTAGAAACCAGGTCTAGGTAATAGAAAATATCATGATAGACCATGAGAGACACAACCTACTATCTATTACTATGGTTTGGTCAAGGTCAAGGTCTCATATATCCCAACATAGGTTTTTTTATATGGATTGTATATTGAATGGTGTAGAGGAAAACACCCATTATTTTGAAATTGGCTACCCCATTTAGTGATAAAATTTTCATTTTCAAATTTTAATTTATTGAAAATAGATATTATTTATTTGAATATAGATATCTCTATCCAGATAATTTCATCAAAAATTCCAAATTTATAAAGTCTCATACACATTATAAACTAAAATTATTATGTCGAGTAACTGAAACCTAGAATATACATCTGATATCTGGATGTGACACATCATGTATAGTGATATGATTGAATAAACTACCATTATCAGTTTATATAATTATGATCTTCTTAAATTGATGTTGTAATTGATTAATAAAATCACAAAATATTTCTTCTCTCATAATCAGTGGTTCGGGGATCAAATGATTCATAATTGGTTAATTCAGGTGTCATAATCAATATATGCGGGAAAAACCAATTAGATTGATGTAGGAACTTTAATTAACCAATCATTTCATACCTATAAGAAATTGTATCGCATTTCACTATATATATAAAAAATAAAAAACATGAAAGAACATGAAATATAGACAATTCATTTTGAAATATAGATATGGCCAAGAATAATGCATGACATTTAAGTCTTATGGTTCCTAGTGTGATGAATGAATTGATATGCCCTCATATCATCAAGCCAAGGTAGGATAAATCTCATAATAATTATATCAACAATAGTAAGGGCACAAAACAAGTGTGTCACCAAATGATGAAATTCGTAAACCTATAACATGTGAAAAAATGAATAGAAAACCCCCATTCTAGGTAATTTAGGTTTCCCCTATATGCGAGTTAGTTATTCCCAAGAATAGGCTCATTAGAAAATTCCATTTCATCCTAGTCACTGGTCTAATACCCAAACAGTAAGACAAAATGAAAACAGCTCTGATACAACTTTGTAGTGTCCTGCCCCATAATCCACTTTGCGGTTCCCCAATACATTCGTCCACATGAATTAAATCCCCCCCCCCCAATATGTTAGAGGCTTTTAACAATAAGTTAGGGCATATTGTTTTTTCATGGGGAGACTAATTCCTCATATGTTAGAGTGAAGAACAATAATAATCAATGTAGATAGGTATCAGAAACATAATAAATAATTATAAACATCCTGAGTAAAAAGTAGGTGAAAGATGAATTAAAAATAGATACAAAATTATGATTCTAATGATAATGTAACTATACAAAATTTGTTACATGGTGAAATAAGGGATACATGCATATACCACATGCTATCAAATTGAAAATAGGCCAAAAATTAGCTACTACTATGAACATGATCATTGGATCAGTCCCTTTCTCCCATACTTCATCATAGAAATCAAAATCAAGTATTAGAGTAGGGTCACTTCCATTTATCTATACATTAAATAATGGATTTTCTGCTAATTTTTCTAATAATTTATATTATTTTTTTAAAGAATTTTTTCCAAAATTTAGTGAACTAAGAATTGAAAATGTTTACACACTAGATCGTTATTCATGGTGTAAACAAAATTTGAACTGTTTCAATGTAAAAATTAATGAATCATTTATTTAAAATAAGAGCCTTATAGACTATAAAATTTATTCTCTAAATAAATTTTCTAAGAAAAATATATTTTCATATTTTCCATAACTCAAATTATACAAAAATAAATTATGTGATGTGTACAAAATGGAAAAACAAACAAAAATAATATTTTAAACAAATTATTGAAGTTACCTCATTCAGACCACTTGAACTTACTCATCTAGATCTATTCATACCTTTTAGGATAGTAGTCTTAGTTGTAAAAAAATTGTTTGTGTTTTGAAAAATGATTTTTCAAGATTAACTAGGGTTTATTTGTTATGATTTAAAAAAAGATCCATTTACTATTTTAATTAATTTTTGTAATATTTTTCAAAATGAAAAAGGTTTAAAAATTGTGTACTTGAGAATTGATCTAGGGTGAAAAATCTATAATTTTTAATTCATGTCATTATATAAAAAATATGGAATTGAAAATTCCTTCTCTACCCCAATAACACCTCAATAAAATTGTGTTGTTGAAAGGGGAAATGATACCCTGAAAGAATTTTGTTGAACTATGTTTTGTGAATATTTCATGCCAACTCACTTTTTTGGATGAATCTATTAACGAATAATTTTATGTCATTAATATAGGTTTAATAAATTATATCTTGAAGAAAAAAACTATGCGTTATTAAATAATATAAAACCAAAGGTTGTATACTTTAAGGTTTTTTAATAAAAATAATATATCTTAAACTCCAAGGATAATATCTATAATTCTGATAAAAATTATGATAATTTAATCTTCCTAGGTTATTCTAAAACTTCTAAATCCTATATAGATTTCAAAAAAATAAAAGATATTTAAAGAATCTACTCATGTGAAATTTTATGAATGTGATACCTTTGATCATAAAAAAACAAATTGATTACTTGAGTAATTAAATGTATAACATGAGACTTGGGCCTATCTTTGACAACAAAAATGATGATACATTAATACATTATTTTGAAAAATCCAATCATGAAATGGAAGAAACTAATGAACCAAAAAGTGTGCTTCCTATAAATCCTAGGATGCTTCAAACCTATCTTCTAGAAACATTAATGGGAAACCTAAATGAAAATGTTAAGAATAGAAGAAGTATATGAAATATTTATGATTTTTTACCATTTTTTTGTCAACATAATCCTTATAAAACTGAGTATTCCATAAGTAATTATATCCCAATAATTATTATTTAAGAAGAATTAAACCAATTCATGTAGAACAATGTATAAGAATTAGATGTTTGACATGCTAATTATACTTTGATTGGAACAAAGTGGATATTTAGAAATAAATTTTAGGATCATATTGTGATCACTTGGAATAAGTCTAGGTTATTTCTCAATGGTTATAATTAGGAATATGTAATAGACTATGTAGACACATTTACCCCAGTTTCTAGGTTAGAATCAAATAAAATTATTTTAGATTATTTATCTTTTACTGAATTTAAATTATATCATCTGGTTGTTAAATATTACTTTTTAAATAGATCATTAATGGATTATGTTTACATTAAATAAATTATAGGTTTTGAATTCCCTCATTTATAAAAAAAAATTAAAATACCAAAGTCTTATGTGGTCTTAAACAAGGACCAAGAGATTGGTATGAAGTAAAAAAGTTAATTTGTTTTATCAAACATATTATTAGTGAGATTATAAGGCCCCACAATATTTAATAATAAATATTAAAATATAATTTTACTTTTTCAAATAAATCATTATGATCTTATTTTCAGCTAAAAAATCAAATAAATTGTTATAATTTTTTAAATTTCATGAAAAAAGAATTTGAAATGAAAATGATGGATGGGTTAAACTTTTTCTATGGATTTCATATTTACCAAATACATTTTTAGATTGTTTTAAACCAAATTAAATACATATATGATTTATTAAAAAAATTAGACTCAAATTTATTATGACCATTTCAACTCTTATGAGTTCCAATGTTAAGCTTGACTTGGATGAATCTAGAAAACTAGTTAATAATAATTTGTATAGTGGAATAATTAGAAGCCCAATTTATCTAACTACAAGTAGAATATAAATAATTTTTTCTATTGTTTTATATGAATTATTTATAAAAACCCAAAAGGAATATCATTTAACAACTTCCAAAAGTAATTTTAAGTTATTTAAAATAAAACATTTCCATACCCTTTATTTTTCCCAAGACATATTATTTTTATTTAATTTGATTTTTTGATATTTATTTTGGCAGTTTTAGACTATATAGATAAAGTAAATCTGAAATTATCACTTTTTAGTGAGATATAATGTTTATTTTTCAATTAAAAAAAATAAACATTATGTAATATTATCAACTTTTTAAGAATAACACATTGTAGATGGTAGTTTTTTTTACTCAATTGTTGAGTATGAAGAATATATTAATTGAATTTTGATTTAATTTTAATCATGTACTAATAAATAGTGATAAAAATATTATTTTCAAAATTTATAATAATCTAATAATCCATTCACAGACTAGGCATATATATTTAATAAAATATTTCTTAACATATCATACCCAAAAGGGTGACATTTCTCTATAATTTATTTATACTAAAAATCAATTAGAAAAAAAATTTACCAAACCGTTTCCTTATGATTCTTTCGCTTTTATAAAAATTTGATTGGGTTTATTTTATTTTAAATGATTTCATTTTAATTATAATTATAATTTAAATTATTTATCTCTTTAACTTTTAATATTTTATGACCTATTTTTCATTGCTAAATTATTTTTATATTGGATTACATTCCTATTGTGTAATAATGTGACACACAAACCTACATTATTTTTTTGTTTTATTTATTTTATTTTATCACATAACCTTGTAAGAATAATATATGTATTTTATATAAAATATTCATTATTTGATGAAAAAAACCATGAACTTTAGTGAACTTATGAATTCCGTAACTCCCAAATAAAAATAATTCATTCCCTAACTAAACCTTTCTAACCTCAAACCACTTCACTTTCATTAATAATGGGAAATTGAAAAATATCATAAGAGGACATCTTATAAAGTTCAATGAGGCCAAAGGTTTTATTCAATGTTATAAGTATAAATGTTATAGATTTTTCATAACTAGACTTAATAAACTTATTTCTAAAAAGGTTTTAAACTTATATGGATGTGAGTTTTTATTTTAAGAAAGGATAATTGAGTTCTAATACGAGAACATAGTTAGAGAGTTCTATAAAAATTTTGAGTTTTTCATTGAGGATGTTAAAGATCTAATCATGTAAAAATTCAACTGGTTGATCTTTTAAATATAATTACTGGAGTTTTTTGAAGTTATTCATTTCCCACATGAAGGATGATTTGAGTTTAACTCATAAATTGTTACTATATATGGTTTGAGGCTTATTTAAATCATGCAATATCTCTTTGGATATCCCATTTTAAAGATATGGTCAGTGAAGTATTTAGACTCTGAAATAAATATTCTACTTAAATTTATCCAAAATAGGATTTCTCAAAGAAATGGTAGAATTTTTAAAGTGTTTTGAATGGATATTAATTTTAATTATATATTTATGGTTGAAAATAAATTCAACTTACTGAGGTAAATCTTTAGATATATGTACCATTCATCACATAATTTGTAGATTTTTTCTCTTTTTGGAATAATTCCCACTTTTCTATTTAAGATATCTAGAATAGAGCTAAGAGATTTTATGGAAACTAATTTTCATGGGATGTATACTATTAGAGTTATACTGTATAATAATATTATATACTTTTAGAGCCATTATATAAGGAAGTTACTATCCATTAGGACTTAAGAGATAGTGGATATCCCTATTTTTATTGAGGTGCGAGTCATATTGAAGATATTATTGTTGTTGTTGAAGATGAAATTGAGTAATCAATAGAAAATGAGCCTCTAGATGTGATAATAAGAGGAACAATAGTTTTATCTTAAATAATTACTTCTTTTCATGTTTCTAAATTATGAATTGAGGAGAAAGTTTCTAATAATATAATATATTTAGAAGAATTTGAAGTTTTTCAAGGATATTAAGTAGTTATTTCTCATGATGAGATTATGAAACCTACTGTACAATTTTTTGGACCTCGATAAAATGATAATGAGAATTATGTTGATGAAAATGATTTTCTAAAGACCCAAGCTAGAGTACCTATTGGTGATCCTCTCAAAAGGATAGTGTCTATAGAAGTTGGTGAGTTAAGGACTATTTTCATTAATGTAAATGTTTACTCTAATATTCATCATATATATTTAGGGAAATATATATTTATTCTACAAGACTATTCTTGAGGAATTTTCAATCAATCAATCTCTTTAAGTTGTCAAAGTTGAAAATGGAGCAGGGATTAACATCTCTAAGAATGTTAGTTCTAAATAAGAATATCTTTATGAAGCTTCATTAGTTATGTAGGCTAGGAGAAAAGGACCAATAGAGAAACCAACTCCTTTTATTTTGTAAAGGATGATTTCTATCCTATAGTGGAAGAACCTGAAATCATGAGAGCATGTGAAGACATGGAATTTTTTTCTAACATAGTTATTCATGAATTTAATTCTAGGAAGTATAAAATTGGTGGGACGAAGAGTTAAGTTTAAAATATGATTTGTAATTTTTTTAAAAGTTAGATTTTGATGAGTTGAAATAGATTTTATATGTTCAATTATATTTAGTGAAAAATCTTGATATTATACAATCATACATATGTACTTTAGTTCTATAAGAAACTAAGTCTGTCAGAATAGACATTTATATTTGAATAAGATTATAGTCTCTCAGTTTGAGTGTATAAATAGGATTCTAAATACTTCTACTTCATCCTTGGTAGAAAAGGATTCCAGTGTTTCCTATGAACATATAAATAATTTTTCCTCATATTTTTTGATGTTATATAGGAGATTTAAAGAGCTAATATGTGATATGGTTTCTTTGGAAATCATTTAATAACTATGAAGATTTATCAACTCTTAAATCTATCTTGAAAATTATAATTCCCATAAAGGTATAGAGATTATATATAATAAAATGGATGATATAGTTAGATTTACTGAAGATTTATTTACCTTCCTGAAGTAAAAATCATTTGAAACCAATCATCTAATATATTAATTCATAAAATGAGTTATTCAATGGGAATATAATCAAAAAACCAACCTACCATCCATGAAATCCTTATTTAATCATATATGAAATGAACATGAAGAATTTAATTATTCTAAATCAAAGTCTATATAGTCTGATAGTGTAGTTTCACCAGGTGGGCAGTCTAATAGAACTATATATTTTGAGATAGTTTCTCCCAAGGGAATGAAATTTTTCTCTCAGTCAATTATTTCATATAGTTGAATTTAGGTTCTTAAAAAATTATTTAAGATTCTGGTGTTTACATATAAGTTCATTTAACTATTGAATAATAACATGAAGGAAATCCATAAAACCACTATGGATAATCTCTTCAATTTAAAATACTACTTTATCAATGATATTTAGAAAGGATTCTTTTAATTATTAGATTTCTATTAGGATTCTCTTGTAACAAGGATAAAAATGTTTGGAAACACCCTATATAAGCATAGAGAAATGATACCTCTGCTAGATAATACTAATATCTATTTTGAGAACATAAATGAGTGTCTTAATATATTTCCTCATCCTCCATCAATTTTAAGGGACACTTTTGTAGTGGATGTAGAAATTCATAAGGGAGAATATTTATTGTCTTCATGGATTCATTTCACTATATTCCCCTTCCCTTTGTCTACTGATGATAAATTTTATGATAAAATAGAGATAAATCTAAATGATGATTTTATGGGTTTTCTCTGAAAATCCATCATATATATGACTAGTATTGGTTCAGTTAGGTCTTATCTTTCCTTATTTATCTCTAACCCTAAGAACTTCCACCCTAATAAATATAACTGAAATATTTTCTCCTTGGTTTATGTTATGGTCATCTTATAGTGTCATAATTTAATTATATTATTTTAATTATTTAAATTTAGTGACTTATGATTCCATTCTCCTCACATTAATATTTATTTCTCCTTAAATATGTTTTATCTTTATTTCTACTATATTCCCCCAAGTAAATGACAATTCTATTTATAATATTAATTTATATTATTATATTTAATAATTTACTATGATACATTGAATTTTTTTTATCTCACTCCCTTGTTATTCTTTTATAAATGATAGAAAGTCGGAGAATATATTCAACACAAAATTTTATATTTTATGCATACACTTTATTTTGTAGGAGAGAAGATTGTAGGATTATCTTTTCTATGGTCAAAATTCCTTAAATTTTATGGTTAAATTATCAAATGTTTTATGATCAACATGAAGTATAATATTTTTGAACATACAAATATTATTCCAATATATCTTTAAATCCCATATTTTTTATTCTCATTAAATCCCCATTTCTTTACTGATATACTTATCTTATGGTTTTTAGGAAATTAATTTTTTTTCTAAGAGATATTTTTTTGATTATTTAGGTTAAATATATTGTTTTAAAGTTTGAATAAATATTCTAATTAAAATATAATATGATCTAATACATTTTCATTCAATTTCATAATTTATCATATAAGGTTTCAATTTTCATACCCTGCAAAAAAATCAGTTTTCTCTAAAAGGAAAACATCTTACGAATAGACTAAAATCTTTGTGCTAGATTTCAAATTTCATGGAAAAATAAAATATCATATGAAGTTCTAAAATGTGAGAATTATCTTATGAGGTAGAAATAATTCATATGAGCCGGGATTTTTTTTTGAAAATATATATATCATTCAAATATTAAATTATCTTACAAAGTGTTGATGTGTCCTATGAGTTCAAAAATTCAAACTACTAATTTTAGAAAAAGGAAATTAACATAAAATGTTTAGAAGTATCGTATATAGATTAAATACATCATATGATGACTAAAATTATATTATAAAATAGTGTCTTTAGTTCAATTATACTACAATGATAGTATTTTCATATGAAGAAATGAATACACATCATACTATCTCATGACGTTGAATATTTATTTCAATGTAAAAAATATTATTTTGAGTTCCATAATAATTATTTCACTAAGTATTATAAATTTTTGATGATATAAATGGATTATGTGGAAGATAATTTTCTTTAAATATGTAGTTATTTTAAGTGGGTATTTATAAGAGTATTTACTTTATTTTTAGAGGAATTTATTACCATATTAAGAATCAAGTGAAGTCTACGACTAATTTTTTTTTTATAAATTTTTTATATTGGATAAGGAAAGATGAATTGAATAATATTATTATATCCAATAATTCATGTAGTTCTGATGAAAACCATAGTTTTAGTAAAAAATGATCTATGTGTTTATATTTTCAAAAATGAAGTTCACATGAATGAACAATCTAAATTTTTGAATTATTCTTTTTTCTATTAACCATTGGAGTATATATGGGAATTCAAATTCACAATCAAGAACATAAAATCATGAACATTAGTGTAATAGAGTACTTTTAGGAAAATGTGAACAATACTCTATTTTCTTGTACATGAAATATTTTCTTCATGATCTATGAAAAAGAAAAAATCATTTCTACTATTTTTTGAATAACATATAAATTATAGTATATATATATTCTGAATCTAGTCATTTAATCCTTATTCATTTTTTGGATTTACTTCTTGTCTTTTTTCAAGTTACCTCTTGAAACTGTGAGCATAATACAAATCTTTTTTCTATAAATTTTTATCTTCTATATAATTAACTCTCTTTATTTTATTTTTGAAAAGTTCATTGATATGTATTTTAAAAAAGTAGATCCATGTAAAATTTCTTGGAACATTTCGTAACAAGTTTTATTTACTTGTACTAAATCATTGAGGTTCCCAGTAAAAGATCATACATCATGAAATTCACTAAGATTGAAGAGAGGGTGTTGGTTGAGTGTACTAGTGGATCTTTATGCCATGATCCTCTATATGTTCTCATTATTATTTTATTTTTATTCTCAGTTTTTATTTCAACTATTTATCTGATAAAGGAGTAAAGAAAATTTCATTGGATTATTTTAATTGGGGATAAAATTTTGAGAACTCAATCCCCCCTCTTGAGTTATTATGTAACTCTATCTTGGATAACAAATCAGATGTTTCTAGAGTTCAGTTAAGATAATTCCATGAATTCTGGAGTTTATTGGAACTTGTATGGCTTAATGGGACCATATTTAAGTGGGTGGAACCATTTTTACATGTGGGACAATGTAATTTATCAATTACATGAAATTATAGATATAATTGGATAACCTAGAAAATGTTATTGTTATTATTATAAATTCTAAAGAAATAAAAATAGTACTATATTATTTTGAGGGTGTAGGACGTAATATCTACACAACATAAATTCATTATAAAATAAACGTGAATTATTTTGGTTGAATGGTTGTTTTTCTGTTTGTATTGATTTATTTCAATGTTCAAATAATTGCAGGTATTTTTGGTGAGGTGTTTTATTCGTAATATTTTATGCATTATAGTTGTTTGGTATCTTCTATTCAAGGAAGTTACAGTTCATTATTACACCTTTGGGGAATTCAAATGGTGTATTTTACAAAGATCAGTGTAGTCACCTTAAATAAGTGGTATCAAAGCTTTGTTTGGGGCTTTCAAATTGATGCATAGAAGAAAAAAATAGGTTACAGGTTCAATCAATTTACCTAACATTATTTTTATTCATTGGTATTCATTGTATTATAATGTATGGAATCAGATGAAGGAAATTTTTGCATAGAAAAATTCTATAAGATAGACTTTGGATGATAAAAAATGAATATGGAAGACTATATCATTCATAAGGACCTAGAAGTTTTATTCGTTAAATTTTAACTAAATAAGATTGGGAAAGCAAAATAGGAAAGGTAGTACAGAAATTAATTTGGATTTATTAGGATTTTATTAGCTCAAAATTTATCCTTTAACTTCTGAGAGGTGAAGGACATTTTATGGATGATGAAATCTATAATTTACATATATTATAATATGATATCATTGAACAAGGTTTTCATGATATATAGGTTGTTTGGTATGAATTTATTACAAGATAAGTATATAAATGATCATGTAAATGAATTTAAAAACATTTTGGGGAAACTTGAATTATTTAATGTCATGTTTATAAAATATTTCTTGGAAAATCTATTTTTATCATAACATATGTTGTCTGGGGACATGATGGTATCTATTGTAGGTAACTCTTGTGAGAAAACCAACATGTTTTTTTAGGATTTCAAAAAATTGATTCTGAATGAAGAGATCGAATGAAGGGTAGCACAAGCAGCATCCAAAGATGTGTTAAATGTGGATGGTATAGGAAGGTCACCTCATTGGAAGTAAAATAAAAGGAAATCAGAAGATATTTCCAAAGATATAATTCATGGTAAATTTACTAGACCCATATGTTAGTACTTTAAGAATAGAGGGAATCTCAATAAGGATTATAGATATCAAAAGGTTAACACTAGAAGGAAAAAAAATACAAAAGTTTAATTTTCCTTAAGTTAGTTGATGGTAGAAGAATATTACTACTAAGGATAAATATTTTGATGGAATCATAGGGGATTTATTCAGTTTTATCATTATATTATATGGAAGAGAAAGTATTCATGTTTAATTATGTATCTATAATATTCAGTAAGGTAATTTATATGAAAGTTAGGCTATATACATAGAGTTCTATCCACAGTTGGTCTTGACTATAACTATAGGTGGTTATAGCCATGGTCAAACCCAACTATGGACATAGAGTGATTTTTTCTAATGGGAAGGTGGAATAAATTTTTTCCATGAGAAGAACACATGAGTGGGACTATATCCATGTTTAGGACATGAATGTTAATATAGGTTAACATGCAAAGCATATAGCCATAGTAAGGCCCTAACCATGGCTATAAGGAGTGGTAGGAGGGTAATGATATTGTTAATTTCAGAAATGTTTTGGTGATGTATTTTTTTAAACTATAACAATGGGAATGTCGACAATGAATATATTTACCTATTTCTATAGGTGTAATCATGGTAATTGGGTAAACACATAAATGAATTTATGTTATATGCATAAGCATTACCCATGGATATAATAATTTCTCCCATGGCTATATCCCATAGGCTATAGCCATGAAAATAATTTCCATGGTATGTGTGATCATGGTTATATCATATAGCTCAAATTTATAGTAGTGGTTCACTTAGCATATGATGAGGCTCTTGTTGTTAAAGGGAAGTGAGATATTGACATCCAGATGGCAAACAATATATTCTTTAATTTTAACGAAGTTAGGTGCATACCAAGTCTATAGAAGAACCTAATTTAAATTTATATGATAGATGAAGTGAGATTATAAATAAGATTCACTAAAATAGTTTGCAAAGTTAGTCAGGGCCCTATGGTCTTGGAAATAGGACTAATGGATGGAACTCCATATATGGATGGAAGATTAGATGGTGTAATAATGGTTTGACCAACATCTTTAGATAATATAGAGTTGTGGATTTGTAGACTCGATCATCTTAGTGAGGATAACCTAAATTTTCT
Organism: Viscum album; assembly: GCA_963277665.1. Taxonomy (NCBI): domain Eukaryota; kingdom Viridiplantae; phylum Streptophyta; class Magnoliopsida; order Santalales; family Viscaceae; genus Viscum; species Viscum album. Next base: position 1,786,439,533 of record OY728150.1, read on the forward strand.
AGTGAAAAGGGTGTAATGAAGCTTAATCATATTGAAATCAAAAAAAATTACATTAATATACTCATGGAATGGATAAGGAAAACCTTTAACTTGAACAGAATGACACATATATCTCAAAAGTTTGAACTTGTCAACATATATGTTTTAGAACTTTTTTCGTCTCATTATCATAGAGGATCCTTATAATTTGTCACATTTATTAATAACTGAACTTGGAAAGAATGTTTTCATTTTTGAAACATAAATCAAAGGTGTTTGGAGGGATTGTTGAGTGGATGTCCGTGGAAGAAAGGGAAACCAAACATATGATAAAATGATTAATCTCTATGAATAATGATTAATCTAATTAAATTTATTTTAAAATATACAAATATAATAAGGAAATCATGATAGAAACAATTATACCAAGGATATGATAGTATAGTGGTGTAGCTAAATGAGTTATAAATTTATAAAAAAATTGAAAAGCATGTGTCGATATTTAGAACTATCCAAGGAAATTTGGGTAGAATTAGTAGACTATGTGTCATACTTAGTTAACTAATGTCCATATACACTAATGGGGCTGGATATTTTAGAGTAGTTATTGTCTGGAACATTGTATTATAACATTGAGACGATGATAAGTGATAAGTCATTAGAAGAAAAAATGGTCTCTTCAATGAGAAGATATTGTGGAAAAATAAAAAAATTGAAGAAAAAGAAGTTTATAATAAATAATAATCTAATAATTTCCATGTTGAACTTGGTGGGAATTATTGAATGATATATGTTCTGAAGAGTTTAGGGGGCACTGAGGGTCTAAAATTTTGGCATCTAGAAAATATACCCGATTTCTTTAGGAATACTAAATTTCAGGTAGGATATCCTAAATTTCTTGTTATGAATATTATACTATCTAAAATTAAACACTATTAAGTTAATTTATATATATATATATTAGATTTAGATGGTTGGTTCAGATATTTGGAGCTAATGTGTACTTCTTCCTTTTAATGGATATAAGAGATCCCGAGATCCTGAAAAAAGTGTATAATCTCAGTGATTTCAGAATGAGTTAGTTTGATATGAAACATAAGTTTAATACATTTCATGAAAATGAAACCTAAGATCTAATAAAATTTCTATAAGGGATGAAATAATTTGATAAAAATGGGTCTTCCATTTGAAAGAAGAAGATGATTCTGGAAGAAGTTATAAGGCTAGGCTTATTGTCCAATGATTTTAGCAGAAGGAATGAATTGACTTATCTAAAATATTATCATCGATAATTAAGTACAATATTATTTGAACAGTATTTATCATGGATTTTATGGATAATATATACTTATAGTAGATTAATGTAAATTTTTTTCCCCAGTGGGCAGTGCATACACACTTGAGGGTGACTGAATTAGGTCTTATCAAATTCTTTTTACTAGAAATGAATTTTTACATTAATCTTAACCCCTTTTGTATTTGAACCTATGTTGATTGCTAAATCATGTATAGATACTTTTTTATTTTACTCATTAGATCATATCCACATCCAATGTAAATATGTAGATAGATATTTTCATTTGGTATTTTTACAAGGTTTGTCTGTGATGTTGGGAACATACTCATTATCATTTCAACTCTCATTAAGTCATGGATTATCTAATATAATTGAATCACTAATCACAATGGGTGTTCAAGGATAATATTGAGACATCTTCCACTGTATTACATAGGTGGGGTGACCATATTGCCCAAGTAACTAGACTCCACTATATTATTCAAGTGAAGGGATCTTTATACTTCTATACATAAACGTCAAGTCACATTGGTATTCTATTTCCTTTCTTCTTATATAGTAGACCATGATATTTCTAGGAATTTCTCCACATCTACAATTAATTATCTACTTACATAACTACATAGAGTCTCCTAGTAACTAAATATCTTCTAAGACATCTCATGAAACTCTATCTCTACTTCTCAAACACTTCATCTCCCAACCTATTTAGTCACCTTATTTGAGGCCTAGAAATTTTTATAGGCTCATCACACTCTATTATTATTCTTATTTTATATAGGTTATAATAGATTATATTTTATATCCTTAGAGAGAATTTTTTATTCTTAGTTTACTCTCGGTTATCTACTAATTATTCTACAGTAGTGACATCTCTTCTTTTATTACGTAGATGCATTATGTTTCATCTATAATCACCTAGATATTTTCACTTTTTCATGCATGGGTGGATTCATTAAATGTGTTATTTTTCTTAAATATAACTTAAATGTTATAATGATAAGGAAAAATAGATGTTTTTCCAAAAGCACCATAATATAATACCCAATTTGGGTGTCAATGATTCCTTATACATTAATTTTTTAACTCATAAAGTATCCTAACAATGCCCATATTAACCGCACCTCCTTTCTCAAAACTATGATGAATAGAATATTCTTTTATTCTTCTCTAGGATCAAATTATTCTTCTTTCCCATCTCAAAATATCTCCACTGAAAACCACAATCTAAAGATCTCCATAGCTATATATAACTGTACAATACTCATGTCTATAGTGTGGAAATCTCTTTTATAGCATGATAGCTTCACATGAAATTGGTACAGAAATTGGTTCAATTCTATACAAACAATATCAACTCAAAACTCTTTATTTGTTTTTCTTATCATCTAGATTTATTCATAAATGAAATAATATATAACGAATGAGGATGATTTGATGTAATTTTATCTGAATCATTCTTGAGATACCATTAAATCCATTTTATTCATCATGTAATGTTTTTAGTGGAACCCCTCCTTCAAAATTATTCAAAAAAAGATCAGATCATGGATTAAATAAACTTTATAGTGTTTTAACCACTTAATAACTATGTAAAAATTATAAAATTTTAAATTACTTAGAATCAATAAGATACAGAAACTCAAATTTACCCTTACATAGATCCAAATGACCTTTACATGGATATTTGTAAATTTATAAATCCTTTATGTAGAGTTTATCCTACCCTTATATAGATTTGAGGTTTTTTATGTTACCTTTACATAGGTCATAGTCTACCTTGATATAGCATATCATCTAATATTGCTTTGAACTTCCCTTTCCCTGGATGAATATAGGATTCTATATTTCTTATAAATCTTGAATCACATTAAAATTTAGGTGTTCGTGAAGTTTATACCATAATCAAAAAGTTCTTGTATCTTCCCATTTTATTTTGCCTTAATTATATTTATATCTTCAAAACTAGAATTTTTCTTCTAGTAGAACATCAAAAAATATATCTTAGAGTTGAATTATTACATTAGGGACTTCAAATGATTATGATTTCCAAGGATTATGATGAATACTTATGCTCGATGGATGAATGATTGCACTAAAGTCATATGTTTTCCATGGAGTTATATGATCATACCTTTTTTAGTTTTCATCAAACTCCAAAATCATATGATGGGTAGGGAAGCCATACAAGGAAGTCTTATAGATGGTAAAGACTTAATATCATCATTATCGTATGATATAAAATCAAAGTCCTATGGTCACCTAAAAGTATTACATTCAATACGTAAAGACTTACATTTATTTTGAATTCATGTGATCCAGTAAGAGAAATATTACATTCATGACTTATCTATTTTATATTAAACTTCAAAATTTTATATTTCTATAGATTTCATCAAATAGACATAATATTTTTGAAGGGAATATCTAAAATATTCAATCCATCTTGTTCTATCTTTAAATTATAATATTAATTATTAAAATTATTTCAAACTCCCCCAAGAATATATATAATGAGTTGTGACATATTTAATACAAAATATTATATTATTCTCATGAACTCTTATGATGACTCTTGTTTGGCCATTCTCAAATAAATATTGATCCGTCTCTAATCATATATTCTACAATTTAACCTACACATACTTTGAACCTAATAAAAATTGTATAAAATATATCTTGTTCAAGCTTTCTAGTATAGGTATAGTGGTCATATTCTTTTTCAAATTCTTTTTGTTTTCCTCCTTTTCCATGAAAAAAAAATTGTAGAATATCTATATCTCCTAGCCATGTTTTTTATCCATATCCTATTTATTTATCTCCATAATTAAACTAGTTAGAGATAAGGATTCTTAACTTTAAGAAATTTACATATTCATATAGACCATCTCATTCCATCAACTAACTTCATAGCCTCTACCTAAAATAAATCCATTTAGATATTCATAGGCAATAATGTCTTGCACATCCTTTAGATGGATGCATTTCTCATTAGCCAAGGTATCACCTTTTTAGTCCCACATATCATTAAATTTATCTTTGAAAACAAATATAAAAAAACCATATACAGCCTTTGGCCATAATAATCCCCCCTTTGGGTTTATGGTAAAAGACATATCATTTCTAAGTTAATCATATTATCTCCCCTTTTTGATAATAAATTCAAAGTGTAATTGTATTAATCACTTTCTATATAGTAGGGTTCATGACTAAATTTCTTCTCCTCTTTAAATGATTCATATCATTTGGATACCACTTATAATTTAAGGGAAAGTTATTATTTAAGTTCATCTACCTTTTATGAATTCAATCTAGGGGGTTTTAATAACAAATTCTACCCTTTATTGACATCGTGAGTGTTCAGGAAGGTATTTCTTAACAAACACTTATAAAATTGAAGAATCTCATCTTTTCTATATTTGATTTATCTAATTGATACCAATCATTGGTACCAACTTTAATTTTCAATGCATGGATACCATGAGAGAATGTATTCTTTAATAATAATTATCTACTAATTGAAAGGTATTATATGAACTTCATATCCATAAAGCATCAACTAACTTGAATTGGAATCACATTTATCTTAGCAATATTCCATCAACAAATCAACTATAATTCTATGTGGGATAATACAATATAGAAAAAAAGAGTGAAATGTTTAGACAACATGGATTCCCATATTTTAACTTATGGTGCAAGTTTCTTTCTTTTATAACTTAGAGGTTGTATATACATATTTTAAATAAATTATATAAACCTAAACTCAGATGAACACACATATATAAAAAATATAGTGAATAGTCTTACTCATTTGTTTTTATAATCTTTCCCTCATGAAAAATATAATATATACATGTTTAAACAAGTGTGGGAGATTAATATCATCCCCAGTTCATCATATTTTTGTATGGTCAATCCATATTATCAAATTACATGGGATTTTATAAATATCCATAATATTGATCATTTTATGTGCTCCCCCTCAATTTATGCTTTCCAACCTTAATAACATTTGATACCAACCATTAAGGCACAACCAAACACGACATGGTAATGAGGTGTGTCCTCAATAGCTCATCATTTCTAGTAATATGTCTAAGAAAGATTTCTAAATCCTAAAATTCCTTTTCTTCTAGGTAAAAAATGTATAGACCACTTCATTATTTCTTCCCTTTTTAATCTACAATTCTATTCACCTTTCGTAAGCATGGACTTGTTATCTTTTATAACTTAATTTTTTTGTTGGAGTGGGCTTCTCAACTTTGGAAGACAATGAAATATCTTTCTTTTCAGATTTCTTTATCTTTCTAAACAACTCCAACTAATTTTTTCATATGGTTAGACAACCTTTGTGAACATGATCATCCTTGTTCTTGGATGTAGATTCCTTCATTATAATGAAATTTTTCAAAATTGAGCACTCTAGTGAATTCCCTTTACAATTCATCATCTCTTATTTTTGAGGCATCAATGTAATACGTTTTAAAGAACTATGAGTAACTGAAATTCACATTCCACACACCACTATATATGAATTTATTATTCCCTTATTTAAAATCTTCTTCTATTCTTAACCAGTATTGTCAAAAACTATGTCAATACAATTATCACTTTCGTAGACTATAATTATTTTTTATTTCATTTTTCCCTCACCTAAGTTTTTTTCATGGTTATCCTAAAATGGTCCATGGTGTGGCCTCTCATAACCTGAAATAAGAATTTAATTAAAATATGTCATACATCCTTCAATTCCTTCTTCATTGAACTCTTAGTAGTGAATTATTTTTCAACGTTATTTAGTGATTCATCTCCTAAGAAATACTTATCTTATTTCATTATTACTTATCAGACTATTTTTGTTCTATCTTCTCATTAGTAAATATATGATATCAAGGAGAGTTATACTTGAATTAATCATCATTGTGATCGCCAACATTCCACAAATCATAGAAATTTCAATGCATTCAAATATATTCTTCATAATTATATCTCTCTTTTTCTAGAGTTTATCTTATTTGAGTTTGTTTCATTTGACTTCAATATTTGTTCCCTCATTATTTAAGAATTATATAATTGACACATATTGTCATATTATTCCAGGAATCAATAATACTATGTATGAACCTCTAGTTTTACCAACATCTACCAGTTAATCTTGATTTTCTTCTAATAAGTGAAATATATCTACAATTGATTACTTGCTAATTTTAGGCTAGAAGGAATCCTTTTAGAGGTAAATTTTTCTATGAAATTATCATCTCATCCTTTTATTTATTGGTGGGTTTTATAGTATTTTTATCTATATTAATTTTTGCAAAATTTTCTTTTATCCTATAATTATGAAAAAATAAATTCATTGTGGACTGAATTTTCAGAGTTGTGGGATTCTTTTTTGAATTATCTGGAGGTGGATACTTATCCAAATGATTTATAGATATTAGTTCCACAATTTGGAGTCCATTTTGAAACTAGAAACTCATCATAGGTTTGTGTGGTAGATTTTATTATCTCAACTACATGGGAAGACTCATATTTTGTAGAATCTGGAGTTCTCAATTTTACTTTAACTCCAAACACTTAAAACTAAGAGTATTATTTTTAACCATAAATAATTTAATTATTTATTCCCATTATTTATTGATCTTTGTATTTTTCTCCTAATTAATTATCCATATCTTAGAAAGAGAGTTATCCAGCTCTTTCACTCGTGTTTATTTGTCTTTCAGCTAGAAAATTGACATCCATATAGACATTATAAAGTTTCACCATTAAATGGAACTCATCCTTAAGAAAATTATTAAATACTGATTTTTTATAAATAACTATTTGAAATTATCTATCAACGAAATAAACTCATTCATTGAAGAGTGTAATAGATTCTTCTTTAGCTTTTATAAGATTTCTAAGAGTGTTGTAGGAACTCATTTTATTTTCCATTTCTTCTAATGCACCAGCCTCTTCTTCCAGCTGTGAATTTTGATCAATTAGTCCCCTGATATATAAGAAAATATATGTAAAAACTTTTTTAGGAAACGTTATGAAATAATAATTAAACATAAGATATAGGTATTGGGCATATTCAATGCATCCACTTTCACATCATGAACTTGTTTCATTAGAGTAATAATAAAAAAATAACTAAAAAATCCTCACCATTAAAATTACCTTCACCAAATGGTGTTTTTATTCCTTTATTTGAAACATTCTTAGATTTATAGCCCATTTCTTCTACATGTTTGTCATAGTTATGGTGGAGACTTCCAAGTCCATTTTAACAGGAATAGAATCTAAATTTTATATTTGAGGCTATTATTTAACCATATAAAGTATTCATTGAATTTATATTAGATAGAAACAAATGGAAAAAAATTAGTACGTATTACAGAGAAACTTTTTTCTGATATAAATTGTCATAATAAAAAAGATAAAATCAGAGTTAACATATTATACTATATAGGGTTGGAATCTAATATGGGAAACCTACTCCTGATCAGGTAAACTCACTTTGTGTCCCAAATTATCCACTATATTCAAATCAGTAATTATAATGGATGTCCAAAAACATCCTAACAAAATTCAACCATATTACATTGGTGGTTTGACCATATTTTATAGGTAACAATCCTCCACTATATTACATAAGTGAAGTTATCTTTGTTGTGTTATTCATAGTCTTCATCTCCAACTGGAATTCTACTTCCTTCATCCTAAAATAGATCATAATCCATCAAGGAATGTCCCCCAGCCAAAATTAATTATATAATTCCTAAAATGCATAGAGTCTTAATTTTCCCTAATGACTTTAAAATCAACTTATGAAACTCTGTCTCTATATCTTAAAATCTTCATCTCTTAGCTTATTTGAGTCACCTTATTCGAGACCGAAAAATTTTCATAGGCCTTTCATGATCTCTTCTTATTCTTATTCTTCGTTATAGGTTGTAGTGGATTCTTGTTCTTCTTAATTGAGAGTACTATTTATTCTCAACTCTCTCTCATTTTTCTACTTAATA